>JAFEKC020000002.1:0-1200000 GCA_018257855.2 Cladonia borealis
CCCTAACCCTAACCCTAACCCTAACCCTAACCCTAACCCTAACCCTAACCCTATAAATATATAGATAATATAAATAAAATTAATAAAAGTTTAAAAGTTTAAAAGATAATTAATATTAATTAGAGTTATAGGGGTAATTAGTATTAATTAAGGCTAAATAGCCCTATTTACGCTAAAACCAATTAGGGCCTAGTATATATATTAGTTTATTAATTTCTTTATCTATCTACTTCTAACTATTTTAAACTTATCTTCTTATTATATCTAAGTAAACTTATAAGTAGTTCTAGTATATATTTACCTCTAAATAGCTCTAAATATTATCTATAGGGCTAATCAGCCCCTTCTAGGACTATCTAGTTATATCTACCCCTATTTTTCCCTTATTACTCTCTATACTCTATAGATAGCTTTAATCTAGCATAATTACTATACTAATATACTATATAGGTCTTCTTATACTAGATTTAGTACTAAGCTAATATTTTCTATTTATATTAACTTTCTTTTATTTTAAATACCCTTCTTTATCTCTAAATATTATTAATATAGCTTATAGATATTAATCTTAGGTCTTAACTAAGGAGAACTCTAATATATAGCTCCCTATAGAGTAAAATATATTTAAACCTAATCCTTGCCCTAATAATAACCCTAGCCGCCTTGTATCTAGCTTTAGCTTCCTCTTTATTGACCTCCTCGCCAACCCTTTAGGGGAAAAAACCCCTAAACTACGCCGTCTTAGTCCTACTAGTCCTATTCAGCCCTAATTACCCCCCTATTAAACTAAATTACCCCCTTATCGCCCTAACTATAGGTATACTCTAGGGTATATTAATAATTTTAGCTATATATATTATAGCGTAGAGCTTAAAAGCGAGCCTAAATACCCTTAAGTTATTATTATAGAGGTATTATTTGCTAAAAACGCTACTAAAGAGGTATAGATAATACTTTATCTTTACCCTTAAGTTATAATTAACCCTATTTTAGATATTTATTCTAGGCGAGAGAGTTTATTTATAGTAGAGGCTATAGTAATTCTTCTATTTACTCTCTTTTAGTTTTAAATAGCGCTAAACCTTCTTAAAAAACCCTACTCGCCTCTTCTAAGAATATAGAACCCTCCTCTATATACGTGCTACTAAGGTATTTAAGAGCTCGCTCCGCTATAGCGAGTATATAGAGTCCTAACCCTATAGCTTATTTGTTAAATATCGCTCTTCCCCTTTAACTTTTAGGGGTACCTGCTTAAATATAAATACTAACTAAGGCTGATTAGGGATAATAAGGGCCGCGTTAATCTAGATAGTACTATTTTATCTATACAGCTGATAAATACTTCTATATAGGTATAGTAGAGATATTCTATATTACGCGTAGTACGTATTAGGCCTAATTAGTAGGGATTTAGTACTAATTTAAGGGATATAGGTATAAGATCGCGCTAGAAGCGCTATAATCTAAAGAAGGCGATTAAATACTAGGTTAATTTTAGTAGATTTCCCCCTATATTTCTTTAATTAGAGTTAATTAGGTAGTTCCCTCCCTTAAAAAGGGGGCTAAAAAGCGTGTTATAGCTTAAGATAGTGATATATTAAATAATAATAGTCTAATGCGCTGCTGCTACTATAAGTTCTCTCTTAATCTATCTATTATAGTTATAAAAGATAGCCTTAAGACTATAACTAGGGCTATTTAGTACTTAGCCCGCGAGACTTAGATAATATTAGGGCTACTTAAGAAGTTTAAGGAGTATTTAGTGGAAGCGGATACTAATTTAGAGCTATAGAGGGCGTTTAGCGTTGCTTAGGGGTATTTCAAGGTATTCTAGGGGGTTTTAAGAGGATTAGCAGTGTTTTACGATATTCTATTAGGTTTTATAGTATATTATTTAGATTAGTAGTAATCTAGGGTAAATAGGTTTAATAAAATACCTATTACCCCTAAATAGTACTATTCCCTCTAATTATACTATAATATATAAATATAAATATATATTTATAAATATATTTATATAAATATATATTTATCTATATATATATATATATCTATTTATATATATATTTATATTTATATTTATATTTATATATTTTTTTAAAGTTTTATACTTTTTTTTTATTTATTAAATATTTTATATTAATTTATAAATTTATTTATATTCTATTTTTTATTTTATTTTAATATTTAATAAATTAAATAAAAATAAAGATAGAAATTAATATAAATATTAATTATATATAATAGATATAAATAATTACTAGATTTTATAAATATTATATATTTCTCTCTAAATCTATATTTATTAATTATAAGTATTATAGTTAATTATTACTACTTACTTAATATTAATAAGATAACTATATTAAATTTAAATTAATATTATATAGATAAATATTATTACTTTTATTACTTAAATCCTATAATTTTAAATATTTAAAATTTTATAATATTTTATTAACTTTTTTAACTTTTTAATATATTAAATAATAATCTTTATTTCTTATCTTTTTATTTATTTATTAAATATTAATTAATACTTAATACTAATAATATACTATTTAATCTATTAGAGTTTATATTTATAAGTATTTTTCTATATTATTATTATATATTATATTATTATTAAATTCTAATTTCTAAAGAAAAAAACTTAATATAGAATTTTATATTTAAAAATCCTTTATTACTTCTAATAATATTTATTATATATAGTAATTATAAGTTATAAAGCTTCTTATTAATTTATAGAATATAAATACTAAAATATATAATATAATAGATTATATATAAATAATATATTAATTTTTCTTCTTTTTATTTATTAGAAGAGTTTATTAAATAATTATATAAAATAAATTAATAAATAGATAGATATATATAGAATATTAAGTATAGCTTCTAACTATAAATATTAAGATTAATATTATTATATCTATTACTATATTATCTATCTAATACTTATTTAACTTATATATTTATATAGATTTTTTATATATCTATAAATCTTTCTTTCTTAATTTTAGTATCTTATCTTATTATTTATTATATTATAACTTAAATCCTATAATAAATATTAGAAATAAACTATTTTATAATAATAATAATATATATAATATATAAATACTCTAAGTAAAAAGAAATAAAGATATATATACTTAATTTAATATTAGTTTAGATATTAATTTAATAATATTTATATTAATCTATAATAAAAATAAGAATTAAAAATAGGAATAAGTTATTATTAAGCTTTATTAAGCTTTATATATATAATATAATATTTATTAATTAATTAAATTCTATAATAATTAATATATTTATTAAGATATAAAGGGATTAAATAAAATTCTATAAGAATTAGGAGAGATATTAAGGAATTTAGGGAAATTTAATAGAAATTAGCGCGGATTAAGGCTATCTATAGAATTTAGAAGAATTCTATAGTAATCGACGGAGATTAGGGCTATATAAGGGAGATTAAGTTAGACGACAACTAGATTAGGACTAGATACGGAATTCATCTAAATGGAAATTATCAATGATAGGCTATAGGGTTATTATACTAATTTTACTAGATTTTTTAAATTTTAGCTTTTTAAAAATTCTAGAAATTTTAATCTAAAGAGATCTAATTAATATTCTATAGAGATATATCTATAATATATTAGTAATAGATATATATATATATATATTATATTATACTTACTCTAGCTATAAATTAAAAGTAAGTTTTCTTCTTCTAAGTTTTCTTCCTTTTTTTAATTTTCCTATCCCTAGATATTCCTAGCTCTTTCTAGCCTAGTATAACTTTCTAGCTCTAAAAAGGGCTTAGTTAAATCTACTTTAAAGTATTATTAATCTAGATTAATATAAAAGAATTACTATAAATAGATACTAGATTTCTAAGGTAGATCTAGCTTAGAATCTTTTAAGATTCTACTCTTTTTCCTAGGGTTTTCCTAGTTATAGATATTTAAATAGTAGTCTTAAATACTTTAAATATTTTAAGTATAATAGGAGTATTCTTAGTAGCTAAGACTATTAGAGTAGAGAGCGAAATCTAGAAAGAAATAAGGAAAAGAGCTTAATATTTCTACTTTCTAAACTTCTTCCTTATCTTAGACTAACGTAGGATAATTATCTAGTTTTTTAAAAATCCTTAATTATTCTTCTTTAGGGAGTTTATTAGGTAGTTTTTAAAAGTGATAATCTAAACCCTTAGATAATATTAAGTATTTATATAGCTTATAAGCTAGAAAACTTATATTCCTAAGAATAGTAATATACTCTATTCTATTAAAAAGAGAAGGCTTTATTTCCTATATTAGAATTTAATTATAATAGGTAGGGTTGAAAATTCATTAAAATATTAAGAAAAAAAGGTTAGAAAAGGTAAAAAGCTCTAAAATATAAACCCTTAGGCAACTAATTTAGTAACTATTAAAGATTATCTTAGTTAATATTAATCCTTATCTTTAGAATAAGTATTAAAGAAATTAGATCTAAGAGTTATTTAAAGAAGATAAATAATATCTTATAATAACCCTAATAAATTTATCTATTTATAGAATAATACCTATATATAATATATTACTTAATTAATTTTTCTTAAACTAAAGTTATTCACTTAGTAGAAATATATAAAGATATTTAAGTTTTTTATTACTAGTTAGTTTTTTATAATTTTTAGCGCGTTTTATAGATTTAAGTAAGTAGATTTAAAATATAGTTATTTTATAAATTTCACTTCTATATTAGTACTAAGGTAAAGGAATAAATAAAAAGCTTTCTTAGTAATTAATTATTTACTTAAGGTTTAAATATTAGAAAAAACCTATATTTTAACATTTTTTTAAAAAATAACCCTAAGAGAAATTTAGGCCATTAGAGTATTAAATTATAGTGCTTAGTTAATATTTTTTAAAATAGGTCTAACTTTTAAAAGAGCTTAAAAAAAAATTATTTTTAATTTAAAAAACTAAAATTAAATAGAAAATAACTAAAATTTTAGTTTAGTGTAAATTGAAAATAATTATTTTCTATTTATCCCTAGAAGATAGGAGAGATAGTAATCTTAAAGACTATAAAGTTAAGTAGAATAGTAATATAGATTTATTAGAAAGGAATAATTACTCTTTAAAACCTTATAGTAATCGTACTATAGTCGCTAGAAATAAGATGGTAGTAATCAATAGGGGTGGAAGAGGATGGAATTCTACTAGTGGGAGGCCCCTACTACTTAAGCTAATCTATGACTAATCGACCTCCAAGGCCTTTGCTAGTAGCATCTTCCTTCTAGCGCCGCGTTCCATCTCCCGTAAACCTAGTGCTAGGGGCCTGGGCACTAGGACCTGGTACTGGGCCTAGCGGCACCATGGCTCCCGCGTAGAGGATCACTACGCTACCTACGCCACCTATGATGCGCGCGCATGATCACTACTATAATCTATCAACCACCACTACCAACGCAGTTGAATGGCCCGCGTAAGTAGATGTATCCTTAAGTTGGAAATAGTAATCAATCTAGGACTGTCAAAACGATATTATATGTAGCGCATACAGTCGTTGCAATACTACAGAATTATTACGTACGCCTAAATGCGGGGTCCTGGCCTTGGCCAGAAGTACGGTCCTCGACAGTGGCGTAGGGTCTAAGCCACTCGGCGCAGTTGTCATCACGCGCAGGTATGACCTATGGTCCAGGAATACGAACTGAGATAGTATTGCCACAGCCTCATTCTCCGATATATCACTCCTCTCCTTGTCTCTCGGACTACTTCTCCCTTCACAGCTTTGCTAATGCTTGTCCATGCGTGAATAACTAATTTCCACTACCGTCAATTTCATAGAAGCCGGACCCTGTCACGTTCGCTCTGTTCTTCAACATGGATGACCACAAAAAAAAAAGGAGCGCCGTCTACGAGCAACTATACGACGATCTGCATACAGTGTCTCTAAAATCCGAGCGAGAGACGTCATCCCAGGATGCGGACGACATTTTGAATCCTCTGAAAACGCAGCAAATATCTCCTGAAGATAAGGCTGATTCTAGTCCTCGTGTTGGAGACATCATGTCATGGACTTTGGATTCAACTTACAATAGCTTTCATCATCGCAAGTGGGACTGTTATGATGTCCATTGTGAAGCCGCTGCTCGCATTCTTCGTCAATCAGATGTGGATAAGTGTACCGGCTTTCATCCAAGACTCGTCCTCTTCGTACTTGACCTTCAGCAAAAGCATCTGGTACAGACAACGTCCGTCCGTTTCAAGGCCGAGAGACATATTCTTAGCACGTTTGGAGTAGCTGGTATACAGCTTAAGGATGCTGTGACATTCGCAAAACATCCAGGACGTCTTAAGACCTACCATATCTCAGCAGCGTCATTCACAACGGCATGGAGCTACGATTCAGTTACAGGGAGTACTGTGGGTATGCTGAGTTATGGAGGCTCGCAAGGAAGTCGTATAACCCAAGCAATTATCCAGGGTTTAATTGACCACGAGTGGCTTTGTGGATTTCCGATGCTGTTAGCGCTTCTGGCTCAGAGGTATATCGCCAGAGAGATGGAGGAATGGTTCGAGATTCATGTGGATGGAGTGGTGAAAGCTGCTGAGCTTACGGGATATCACCACAATCTGGCTTTGGAACAAAGGCAAGACAGGAATTATGATCCTGCTGTTGAAACCGCAAAATTAAGCGGTATAGCTTCAAACATAGCAACTAATCATCATTGTTGGGAAGGTATGCTCGCTCTAGCTCGATTTACTCTAGACGAGCTTCAAGTGGTAGCTGGCGCGCGTCCCAGACATACGGGCTCTGGCAAATGGAAAAGTAATGTTCGGTATATCCGGGAAGAAGTCGACTGCCTGGCTATGAAAGCGAACGCGATGTGCCAAGAGGCTACCTCATGGCAACAGAAAGCTAGTATTCAGATCCAAGGGTTGTTCAACATCATTGCACAACGTGAGCAGGAGCTCGGCAGGAAGCTTGCATCGGACAGCTTACGTCTGACCCAAGCAAGTCTCGAATTAGGGGAGGTCACACGACAGATCGCAGAAGACAGTAAACGAGATAGTACTTCGATGAAAGCAATCGCAGCGGTGACAATGTGCTTTCTTCCCGGTACTTTTGCGGCCTCATTGTTTGCCATGCCTGTCTTTAGATGGGATGAGCCTGCTGGTAACAATGTCATCAACCATCGCATCTGGGTTTACTGGGCCGTGGCGATCCCACTTACAGCTCTGACGGTCTCCTTGTACTGGGTATGGGATCACATCATGAACAGACCTAGGAGTACAGTCATGAACAAGCCCAATAGCACAATCATGAACGACCGCAGGAGCACGAAAAGCGAATGCCAAGGTCCACAAACCGAAAAGATCGTCGCCAAATCATCGCAGAGGTCTAGCAGCCGTAGCTCGGTCTACAGTGAGAATGGGAGAAGATACCGCAGGGGTCGAAACAAAGTCGACCGCAGTATGCTATACCTGGATCCATTGCCGAAGCAGAACCCGAGCAGCAACTCTGGCGGCGAGAAGATGCAATCTACGAGTGAAGCAGGTGTGCAAACAGTTCAGCCGACAAGTGAACCCTCTATCTTCGAAAGTTACGAGCAGCGAGGATCATGCTAAAAAACCTAAGTCGAGCGAATTAAGCATTGAACAAAATCACCAGGACCAGCAGCATGCGGGTCCTGGTGTCGATGAGATTGCAGATTCATCAGCCCGAACCCCAAAACCTTATCAGAGGCTCGAAATTGTCGAAAGACAAGCGCGGGAGCAAAGAATAGAGAAGAAGATCGGACGCCGAGTACGGATGGTACGGGCCGAAGGGTGTAAGTTGCTCTTCCTCTTGTTGGACGAAATTTAACCTTATCCTTAGGATTATATCTTTTATGCTTTATGGACCATATCATTCAAATGATCGCAAAAAGGCCACCCAGAATCCTCGAACCTTAAGCTCAACCAAAGCCCACTCTAGTCCGGCAACCCTCTGCCGTCCTGAGGGTCAGGGGGCGCTTGGCTTAGGGCAGAGGCGTGGCTCGGAATTACATCTCGCGATCGGCTTTTACAATTACTTCCTTGACAAGTCGAGCAGCGCCGAGCTTACGGAGGCGATATAGATATTCGTTTCGGTGGTATCGTGATGGGGCTAAATGTTACGTATATTTGTCAGATGTCTCCACAACTAACCACAATCAGAATATTCGCTTCTTCCACTTGTGGAGAACGGCTTTTTGGAATAGTAGATGGCTTACCTAGGGCCGGACAATACTAGAATCTATTGTTCCGCCATTAATCAAATTTCTCTTTGTAAAGGGTTAAAGCTATTCGGAAACCAGAAGTCGCTAGAGCAACCACTCCACGATATGACCGGAGTGGCTGTTAAATTTCTTAAAAGTGAGTGCACTGTTTGAACTCAGTGTTGCAGAGTAAATTCTATAGGTAGAGAGGGGTGGCATTAGGTATGAGGACAAAGCTTACACTCTTATCTAGTGTAGCTTACGTGCTTTCTTTGGTTCTTTCTGTTAATATACTTCTATAGTCGACCAGTAAAATACCAAATTCTACTTAATCACACTCGAGGATCTCATTGTCTTGCGGCTATTTTACCAAACCTTCGTATAATCTTCCGCGGATGAGGTATAGCGTTCACTTTGCGCCATAAAGACCCGCGAGGGAACAACTGAAGTGGGGTGCTGCGAAGAGGCCCCTGGTATAATCGATCTGCGTCACGACGCCTCTGTTATCCGCGAAGGCGGACTGCCAAACTTAAGTCTTAATCCTACCGCTACGATAAATCGGCTCCACATATATAGATCTGGGACATTGTCAATGGAATCGGGGGCCAAGAAGGGTTCACAACGCGACGCTAAGAATCGAGGGGTAGGGTAGAGGTTTTTTGACCAAGTTAAATTGGAAGAACCACGCTCCCTGGTGGTCTGAGGATGGAAAGACTAGGGTACTCTAGTACTATATTTTGTCTGTGAGATAGTCAATGATTTCTTCCTATGTCTTTTAACTCAAAAGCATCAATTTGCCACTATGTAAAACACTATTGGTTCTGGGGTTCAACACCGTTTCAACATTACACCGGACCATTGCTGATATTTAGCACCAAATCAACACGGTTTGAGACTTACACCACACCATTGAAACCTTTACGAACCTTTGATTGAGTAACAAGTTCCACTTGCCTCTATTTCTTCTCATTGAGTTCCAGCCTGCCGTGCCCAATGACAACACCCTCAACAGAGACATGATGGACATGCACGTTATTACCCGCAATTGCATCTAGATCCCGAGTCTGCTCTTTTTTCCCTTCGTATAAGCCGTCGTCATCTAGACCATTAGGATTACGGATCTTATATCTTCTCCCACTGTTAAGGTCGTCGTCATCTTCTTCATTGACTGTCTACGAACTTATTCACTACTTCCAACTGATGATAACCTTCTCTTCTTTGAGTATTTCAGCCAACCATACTCTGACAAAGGTGCCGTTGCGTAATGCCGCAGCAACTGCCGCATGGATGCAGGGGTTTTTGTCCATGACGGACGCTCCCTTCACAGCGACATCCTTGATTGCGACATTCTCTTGGTATTCTATACCTGATAGTTGCCCGGGACGCTATGCCATCCTCCAAGTTCCGCCATCGCGTCTCTGAGATTGTCTTGCAACTACCCGGAGGATAGGTGGCGCACGAAAACCGCTCGGAGATTCCCGGACTTGGTAATCACGACGCATTTCCACTGGAAGTAGCCTAGAATTATACAAGGGAGTCAGTAGTGGTCGGATAGAAGGGTTAGCGAAGCGAAAGAAGGGCCGCAGCTTTTCTGAAGGTCGACGATATAAGGGGTTACCGTACCTCTACTTTCCTGAACCAGCAGTCTTGCCTGTAATGAAACAGTATTCGACACATTCTGTGCCAAGTCGCATATGCGAAGCAGGCAAGTCACGGCTCCACCGCTAGAATCTATTATTTACTAAGGAAGTAGGATTTCGAGGTACCTGCAACCGTGCTACTCAATGACCTCAGTCTTCAGTAATGGCATTTTTGAATTCATTCAATTTTGCCGTGTCCGTTCTCATCTTGAGCGTCGTGTCTACCGTCTGGATGATGATATACCGACTTTAAATCAGTCCAGTGGCTGGCTTTCCGGGAGCTTTTTGGGCTAAGATTACCTTCTAGTATGAATTCTACTACGAATGGATCAAGCCCGGCCAATGTCATCGGAAGATACATGAGATGCATTAAAGATATGGTCGGGACTCCGGCCGAACGCAAATTTGAACAGATGATCTTCTCAAACATCGATAGGTCCTATCATTCACGTCACTCCGGACGAGATACACATTCTAGATGGGCCGTTCTACCATGGGTTATTCGTATCCTTCAATGCTCGGAAAACCAATAGATACGCAAGATACGCCCAAGGACCAGGCTTTGATGGTAAGCATACTGTTCCCGATCCCAGTATGCACACTCCTTAAGCGATGAAATCAACTCTGATGTCAGACATCTTTGCTCTGATATCAACCCATGAAGACACGAAATGACTCGAGACCCTGTTGAGAAACTCTATTCTCTAATCTCGACCCACGAGCCGCAGGTAATGGGCGTTGTCAAAGTCTTTTGCGATCAATTGAACGAGGAAAAAGATGTGGGCAACCATTTAATATTTCCTATGCGTCTCTCACTTGCACTTGGTACGAGCACTCGTGTAACCATATCCAAAGATGCTGCAGTGATGCACTAACGCATTACATACTCAGATGTGGTAACCGTTGCAACGTTTCAGGATCCCTCGGATCATTTGAGGGAACCGAGCTTGAATGAAGACTTGTGCGTTTTCTCCTCCAACCGTATCTCAGCTGTCAGACCGGCTTAACTATTTGAAGCTTTATTTTCCAGAACTCAGGTCTAATACACATCCCATTATTTGCACATCGACCATTCGTGGCGAGGTAGGCCAGATTCTAACTGTGTCGTTGGCCATCTTAGTAACCTTTTGAAGGGTGTTTACTTCACCATTGCTTGACTTTCTCTCTTCACGCGTCCCTGCGTTACACAAATGGACCGAAGTGAGACAGTTCGAGCAGTATTCTATCAGGCATACTTACTGGTGCGATAGAAAAGTCATCGTCAGACGTTCAAAGAAGAACTCCAGGAACCTACCATGAAAAAAAAGGGGTGAACAAGCATATGGAAACGGAGTTCGCTGGCTGCTCGAATTGGGCAAGTAAGTCTCCATCTCTGATTAGTTTTGGGGGGGTTATAACCAATGAATCGCTAACCATACGACAACTGCTCTTTAGCTTATTCAATAGAATGGGATATATTACGTATCGCACACCCTTGAGACTATTATCACTCATCTAGACATGGATGTGCAGCAGTGCCAATGTCTCAAAGATGAACTTGCGATGTTCTGAAAAGATAATCTTGGTGCACAGTCCTCGAAGTCTGCTTTGCGGGAACTCCCTTATTTGAGTGACTGTATCAATGAAGGTCTGCGGCTGGGCGCCGGCTCCATGAAGGGACCACCGCGTGTTTTCGCCCATGATGAAACTCTCTACAAGGGTTGGGTCATTCCCAGAAAAGTACGTGCAAGCGATTCTTGTGAGCCATCAAAGTTTTGCCCTAAGTTCTAAATTATCCAGACTCCTATCTCTATGACAACCTACTGTATGCACATGGATCCCGTCGTCTTTCCGGAGCCGGAAAAACTTAATCCAAAGCGATGGCTCAACGCGGACGCTGAGTGTCAAATTCATACATATATTGTCCCGTTTGCAAAAGGTTCCTGTTCATGCGTGGGAATGAAGTAAGGACTCTATCGACTGACTTCACCAGAGGCTAGACTGACGGGTTGCCGCGTGGATGCAAATATATTTCAAAATATCGCAATTATATCAACTGGGGAGTCCAGAACTTGAGCTTTTTGAGTCTGACGAGGACGATGTTAGGCTTTTTCATGGATACATGTTCCCTCAGCCTAGACTGGATTCTTTGGGGGTTAAAGTGTTAATTCATAGCCCATCCAATGCTGGCTAAGTATTTCAAGCCGATTTATCACTCTTAATAGAAAACCTGCTAGATATTGCTGCTCACGATTGGTGCTGCACTTTTTGAAATTGAACGGATGGTTATGTGGAGGAGATCATAATCTTGCTCCTGTATTTCTTCGTGACTGATACCATAGGAGATGACCCCGGAGACAAAAGTCAACACCATGTATCCATGGCACATTGAAAAGCACCTCTATCATTGTTCAGTTTGGGCAGTATTTTTTGGCATTCTAGCCATCAAGGAATATTTTATCCAAAGGTAGAACCTGTACGGTGTTTTGTACCATCATGGGGGAAGGATGCGGGGGAGTCATATCCATGGGGAAAGCAGACCTACAAGATGACCTTTTTCACAAAGATTTAGTTATCAAGCTCTCGTAAATCTTACGCGGTTGCCCGCTGCGAACGCATCATCGAGCACGCAATGTATCGTATTGTCGCCTTGCCCTTACGTTCCCCTTCAGGCATCATATTGCTGTGTACAAGATCGCCTGCTCGGCGGAACTCGGTCAGTAGTCTTACTAGAAGGTCTATCGTGGGCGCGCAATTTAAGGTTGGGTAGACGCATTTCTCTAAGCCAACAAAATGTTGGTTTTTGTAGGTTACGTCCGCATGCCTTGAAACCGCTAGATGTCCGATCCTACATGACGAGTTTAGAGACTATAAACGAGATAAGGGCCCCAAGATACTATACTATTTTCTGACTAGAAGCGAGGGTCTAGTTGGTGGTTATCGATCATCGGAACGGCAAGATAGAAACTGCGTTTTACTTTCACATTTCCCAGACTCCAGCGCTCCAAATGTAGCGCCAAAGTTACCGTGGAAGGGAAAGGATACTGTATGATAAGTATGATGAGGGAGGATGGCTGATCGAAGTGGGCGGTTGTCGCCTCAATTATCAGGATCCCTGCTTCAGCACGACTTGCAAAAAGAAACCATCTCCGTGAGTTCTGAGTTCTAATACACACTCCGTGAGTTCTGAGTTCTAATACACAGTGGATTTGATCGAACGAATGCCGGGCTGGACGTTGAACTGTAGGTCCGTCGTCCATAAGCCCTAGACCATAGAAGAGATTACCTATCAACCGTATACACCCCTCAACCGTACAGCCCAACAGGGCTGATGCCTAAAGCCCCCTAAAGCTGGTCCCCTAGGAAACAAGATCTGGGCTAGAAAAACTTGGCTTTGGGGGCCAATCCTATCGCCTAGACGACCCGGCTTTAGGGCAGCTCTAGGGGGCCATACGGTTGAGGGGTGTATACGGTTGATAGGTGATCTCTTCTAGAAGAGTTGACCCCCCTACTGTATAAACCCTCCAACTGTGTAGCCCTATGGGGCTGGACCTAAAGCTCGTTTGGTGGGCCCCGAAGATGCCCTTAACCTGGGAAGCTCCGGGGACCATCCTGATTACCCAGGAGACCTAATTCGGAGGATCTTAGGGGAGCTATCGGGGGCCCGCTTTACCAGCTTTAGGCTCAGCCTTATAGGGCTTTAGGGCTGGGGGGTTTATACGGAGTAATTGTTCGAATTTTCGGGAAAATGCTGATTACACAGTACGCCAAATCCTGCCTCCAGTAGGCAGAGCATCTCCTGCATCATCGATAGTGGTCTCATCATCCAGCCGCAACAGCCGCTGCTATTTGCTCCAACAGATCCAAGTCAAATGTATGATATGCACTGGGGTTTTCATCAGGTGTGAAATAGACAGCTTCAATGCCATAATAAGCCATTGTGTGCACGAGGCTTCCAATGGGGGCAGTCGTTTCTAGAGTGTTGGTCACCAGGATTGCGCTCTGGCCTCTGTAAGCGCTGGGAATAGTCTTGATTGTAGTGGCGTTGTTGTACAAAGAGTACACGTTCTCAAACTGGATCATCGTACTGCAGTAACTAAAGAGCTGGGTAGGGGCAAGTGCTCCAGGATTGAAAACCACCGGCGTCACGTCGGAGGGGACTTGTGAATAGGCGTAATTAGCTGCATTCTGCATATATGTGAAGACAGAACTCGAGGCTGTGTTGTTAACGTCATCAAAGAAGATGCCATCGATGGAGACATTGTAGCCCTGTTCATTGCAATTCCACCAACTGGCATAAGTGTTGATGTCCTGGACAACCAAAGAATACGCTCTGTTCGCAAAGGCGGTGTCCACGTAGCCGAGTGTCATGACGTTGGCGTGGCTGTTCATTGATGAGATGGCGTAAATGTAGTCGGTATCAGTGGGACAGGTGGTTATGTTAGGTCCGTCGCCGGGGTTGATAATGACCTGCCATTGGACCTGGGGATAGGCTTTGATTGCAGCGGTAACGTTGCTCCATGCTGATGCAGACCTACCTGGATATAGATAGAGCGGGACAAGGATGAACATGGACGCTGCTTGGAGAGCAAGAATGAGAGGAGTTAGGAGCAAGAGGTGATGCATCTTCGTTAGATTGACAATGATGATTTGTAGGTATGAGATGGTAGGACTGCTTGCTAGATTGATAGAGGCCCTTGATGGCAAGTTGAGCGCTGCGGACCTTTTATAGAAATAAAATCTTCGAATTGACCACGGTATATGATGGGCTAGGTTGTCAACGATGGGCCCATCTAGCCAATACGCCACGGTCGGGCGTCTTAGACTTGCAGCAGATCTGACCAATTTTCAACATCAATCTGAACAAGGCCGCGCACCGGAATGCGTCGCCCGAATTATGCCATCCAGGCATTAAAAGAGGATCAAGCACGCATTCGCACTCCATCGCCGTAGATAGAAGACCGGATAAAGCCGAAACGAAAGAAGAATGAAGAGGATAACGAGGGGGGTAAGAATTTAGCGGCTCAATAGACAGGGTCCACATACATCAGATCTAGGCTCTGCGTATACTGGACTTCGGCTGGTCTCCGTCCATCTGAAGATGTTATCCCGCAGTGATACCGCATAGCATGACAGTTGAGGTTCACAAGCTATCAACTTCAATGTTCTAGACTTATTGAAAGGGTGTAGTGCTATACTTACTCATGGCGATGCAGGATGGTCTTGTCATAGATTCTGGTGTGTCAAGGGGTCCAATATCTATAAGGCCAAAACAGTGCAAGCCTGCGGACGCTATGCCCTACGGACGGGACCGATGGTAGAAGGGTCCATATAGGGCTGATACACAGACCCCTAAGCTAGCTGATAAGCTCTACCTGAAGGTCTTGACCAAGCAGCTGAGAACACCTATCAAGCGTACACGGATATCGATATTCCCCACCCGGAGCTTGCGAATGCAAACGGTTCTGCTGGCACTATCAGAGATTATGGACCAACGATACTCCATCCTACCAGTTGTTCTTTTTGGGTCAAGATCTCCGGCCTAGACACCTTCCTCTACCTGATTTGATACTGTGACGTCTACTACAGACTTTCAACAGAAGCCCGCTAGCCTTCCTTGGTGATCCAACATGGCCGTCTCCCAATTCGATTCCGAACAGTACACATCAGAAGCCTTCGTCGAGAGTGTCGGCGCCATCCTCTTCCGCTTGTCCCGTCGGGAGGTATGCGTCCTTCATCTTCTGAATCGCGACGAGTATGTGCTGGCCAAGGGACGACGCAACTGCGGCGAGAGTCGCAAAGACACCGCCGTACGCGAGCTAATGGAAGAGAGCGGGTTTTCATGTCGTTTGCTGCATCTGGACATGTCTACCCGCGCTCCTTCCGCGGTGGAGACAGAGCAGCTTGGTGACGAGGCACATTTCTACACCGGCATTTGTGAGCCGTTCAATTTACAGCTACGGCGCCTTAAAGAGGGTGATGTTAAATTGATCTGGTGGTACATCGCTGCAGTGGACGAAGACCAGTCATTCAACGAGGGACATACAGGAGGGGCAGAGGTTTGCCGTGGAATTCTACAGCTACACTGACGTTCTGGAGAAATTGACCTTCCAGATGGATCGTGACATGGTCAAAAGAGCGATTGATATAGTCACCAACACTTACGGCAAGTGAACATCGCTACTACGGCGCGCGTCAAGCCCCCGGATAGGCTTAAGGCGCAGGATACGAGATCACAGAGCGATTCTACAGTGAAGGGCTGCTGGCATACACGAAGGGCTCTAGTATGTCTCCTGAAGCCAAATGGAAATCAATTTGTAAGCCTTGGCCATGGGTAGTGCTATATGTCATGATCACTGAAATACTAGATAGTATGGAGCTTCACCAAGGTGCCAGCTGCACATATTCAAGCCTTGATTCAAATACCCTCTGCGAAGCGTATCAAGTTGCTCATCGTGCCGGCAAAGGTGCCGTTATTGTCCTGCACCAAGTCTACATCGAACCGTATCAACCCCACGCCTCTCTCCCGCTTCAGATTATCATTGCTGATCGCCCCTTCGCGCGGAAGGAGAGTCCTCTCGAACCTCTTAATATCCGTTGTGTCGATATAGATGACTTACGATCTTCTTCCTATCCATCTTATAAGCCATTTGGCAATCAAGTGGCTGTGCATGCTTTCAATAGTGATCAGTCGAAGCCAGTAATGATCTTTTCGAGTTCGTGGAGTAAGTACAGAGCCTGGTCTTTCTCGGGCAGACTGAAGACGCTTTTTCCAAGACTTTCGCTTATGAAATCTGTGGAAGTAGACGATCTTGGCTCGAAATGCCTGCGCTGATCCGTGATGGCTGCAGAACGCTTAGGCTACACTGCTCTTCCCTGAATCTGAGAGCCCGCTAAGGGCATATATGTAGTTTACTTTGTGAATCATTGGGAGGAAGAGTTGATTCTGGGTATAACGCAGGATGACTTCACGAAGCTTGTACTAAATTGCTCCGATGCTGGATGTCACATCGACCTTAATAACATGCTGATACACCCCAAACCGTTCCTGGCGTTCCAGTCCTAACTGCAGCAGAAGCTGATATATTCTAGACCTCTCGTCTCCAGAGTCAGCCTCTCGTCTCATTGTGATTTGAAGTCGCTCCTCAAGACTGTCGCCGTGCCTCAGGAGGACGGCCAGTTTCTGTTTCGGCACTTGCAAATGACTCGTTTCTAGGATCTTATTCAGCACCGTTCGAGCCTTGCTCAGATCATGGTCGGCGCTCTTGATCGCAATAACGGCAACAGCAACCGCCTCGAACATAGCAACAACGCGGTCGAAGATGTTGGAACCCAATCACCGTTTCTTCCACTCTAAGTTGGTCCAGAATGCAAGATTCCGTGAGTTTTACAGTAATTCTTTCAACATTGGCGGAAAAAACGCTGTTCAATGGTGGAGTTCTTGGAGATCCCGTGGAATGTGAACGGAGTGGTCTATCCGTCATTATGTGAGCTTTTGTGCACCGCTATTGACGTCTTGTATCCGAGCTCTCGGCAGGATATGTCTTGCCCAGTAGTCTTTGGGTTGGGCGACTCGCACGGGGCGAATAATATGATAGCCAGCTGTGTATCACCGAACGGCGCTCGCGATATCCCTTACGTCGACTATGAAGCAGCCGGTTCCCATCCCCTTATGCTGGATCTTGCCAAACCCTTTTATAACGACGTGTTCTTTGACACCTTGTATATGGACATTCTACCGGGTCTTCCGAAGACCAGGTGTGAACTTGATGGGGGACATATTGACGTTCAATTCATCCCCTACGTTGATAATATAACGCAGGCGATATTCGATGTCAAGCGAAGATACCTGATCCAGCCGCTATTCGATCTCGTTCTAAATCTTGGAGGAGATCAGGAGAAAAATGTCCCCCTGCTTTCGGCTGCATTACTTCTATGCGCTACCTTAACACGGAATTATAGCAAACACCTGGACGTTTTTCTTTAGGAGTGTAGCAACAGGTATTGTTCTCTCGCAGGCTGTCAATATAGAGGGACTGTATTCGTGCTTGAGGATGCTTGGAATTGAGTGTCAGGGTATGTGAATTGACGAGCGCGGGACAACCGCATGGCCCTACCGGGCTGACACCGCGACCCCTGGAGTACGGTCGCCTAGGCGATAGAATTCGTCCCTGGAGCGGATTTCTTTACCCCGCCATTTATTATCTCGGGGACCAGCTTTAGGGGACTTTTGCGCTCGTTCTGAGTCAATACGGTTGTTAGGTGCATACGGCGATCTGGAATCAGTCTGAAACATACCTTCCCGTCATAGCCAGGTCTTACTGTATGTGAAATTGGGAAGGAAATTACGAACCAGGAAAATAGGAGGGTAGGTGTTTCACTAACAATGATTCCCTAATCCAGTGTGAGTGGGCGCGGATATTACGATGAAACGCCCAAGCACGGTCCAACTAAGCGTAAGAGAAGTCACTTTGTCCGTGCAAGACATATCTAAACGAGAACCCCGGGCAACTAGCAGGTGTCACTCAACTCTCTAAACATTCCATGGCTCGTTAGAAGACGAACGGAGACGGGAGATATAGGCGACATTGGTAGAGGGCGGAATCACGAATGAAGTATGTATATGATCACGTCCCTTGGTGGCCTGCGCTCCCATCCTGTCGTTGATAGAAGTCTTACCCTACTCGCGTTCAGCTTCATTGAAAATACTCATTATGCGTTCTCAACTCCTAACCCAATTCATTCCCCTCCTCTCTTCCAACTCCCTCGTCGAACGCCAAACCAATTATACTTCTCCATGCCCTGTCCTCATGGGCGAGGATATCACCATCCAGGCCCTTGAAACTTATATCACAGCGGACACCAAGGCTCCCAGCTACGTCGTATTCCTGCTCCCAGACATAAAGGCTGCAAACGGAAACAATTTCATTTGTAACCGAACCCTGTATTCGTTGCCGCTCGAGCCAGTTACCACGCTTGAGATGACGACGCCCGTCTGGTGTACTGAGTTGCCGGCGACATTGGGAGCTCCACTTTCTGGGCTTGCGGTGCAGTTTGTGTTTTTTGGTAGTACGCTTTCGATTCAGGAGACTATCGAATGTGATGAGTGGGTTCCCTGATAGACTTAGCGTGACTCTGAGAAAATTAGCTAACGGGGGTTTAATTAGAAGCGTCCTATCGGTTGCTGGAACGACGCTGACAGAATTGGCGTGTTTTACGGACCCGGATCAGAATGGATTATCCGGGACTCTATGTTGCTCCGGGAATTGTCAGAATCAGCAGAATATCACTCTTTCGATGGGAGATGGGAGTATTTATAATGCATTGTATCCATCATCGACGCCAACTGCGTCGGCCGCGCTTCCATCATCGCCGCCGATACCGACAATGCCCCCGAAACCGTAATGTGGTTGGAGTAGGTATAATGGTGGGTTAGGTCCGGTGGTAGGTTGAAAATTCATCATGCCTAATCAAGGTGTAATGCCCGTAGCGGTATGAGCGACTTTATATCCCCTTAGATTTCGCCAGAATCATATTGGCCAAGGCCATCTTCATGACGGGCGGCTGCCTTGCAGCTTGTATAGCATTAACAATATCTAGAACCTGCTCTTCCCAAACCAAACATATCCACATTCAAAACAATGAAAAGACATTGCAGCACAACAAAAGGCAACCTGATGACTCCATGGCACTGCGCTATTGCTGCCGGTCTCGATGGACCTTTCAAGACGGTGTATGCTGCTGATGTACGAGACACACACGAGGTCGTCCTTCAAAACGGTCACCTGCATCATCTCCGGGAAAAGTCTGATCTCTGGGACTTTGGCGACGTCAAAGTCGAATTCGAGCATCTCTACCCCTGCGGCTTGATAATTCGCCCCGCCATTGGAGCTGACCCAGCTTCTCCGCCTTGATTTCGCGAGATCGAGATCTTAGAAGACCGAAAACTAGCAGAGCTTCAATCGCCGGTCATCTTGCGAGGCTTTGCTGGAACCATGGATCGCGAGCTCTATATCCAGAAAGCCGGTGAAATGGGGGAGATACTGCCGTGGATGTTTTGAGAGCTTATGGTTTTTAAGGATCAAAAGAAAGTTGATAGGGGAAGTAAAGATGTAGCAAGTAACAAAGCAATGCCGATGCACTTTGATGGCATTTTCAGATTCAGAACAGACAAGGATAATGACGGCAATAGGAATGGAATACAGATTCAAAATCCTCCAAGGTAAATTGTGCATCGTTTATCCTACACCGAGATGAAAATCAAGTAATGCTCATTTTCGTACCTGAAAGATTTCAACTTTTCTCCGCCATCGCCACGGCGCCCAAACGATCAGGCTGCACACTATTCGCCGAGTCTCGACTCTTCTTCCGATACCTGCCGGCTTCTTACACCCTATCACGCCTTAAAGGTGTGAAATGGCGCCTGCTCAGCATCAGCTACTGGCGTGGTAAAATAACAAACATGTCCCTGGTGGTTCCTCATCCAGTCACCGGCGCTCCATGTTTACGCTGGCACGAAAGCTGGCCGGAAAGCAAAACCAAGTATTCTACCTGTGAGGTGAAGATCGAGAACGACGATCAGGATATTGTGGACATGGTTGATCGGTTGATGTATGATCGACGGGTGTGCTCGAGGTTCGGCTGGGAACGGGGAGATATCTTGCAATTCGAGCATGATGCATACGCGGACTGCGTTTACGGATAACTGCGAGAGGGAGCTGTGGAGGATTCGTCTGGATGAGATGCAGATAAACCTATGTAACGATGAATGAAAGTACCCTAGGAAGGGGGTAAGTAAAACAGTACAGGAAAGGTTCTTGACCGGGACTTGCGTTTTTGAGAAGCTAGAGAGATATTGCCAAAGCAAAAAAAGCCCCTTGACGTTTGTCTAGAAGCTGGAATGAAACGCTTTTCTTCCCCTTAGATACAAGTCATGCTATATTGCTTTCGTAGCTTCATAAGTACCCGTAATAATTGCAAATCTCGAAGACTTTAAAAGGAGGTTGGTTGACAGCCCATTGGCTGATGTTCTTAACGGAATCAAACAGTCAGAAATCTTGACTGCATGCCTTTTAGCGCATCTTTATCCCTTAGTTCCTCTGAAATTTGCGGCACCGTGTTTAGGCCTTGTTAAACTTGGAGGAGTTGAGATAAGCTTCGGACTCTACTTCTGAAAAAGCTGCCCAATTTACAGCTGATATCAGCAGATATTAGATAACTTTTTGGTCCGATCCATGCCCGGGAATAACACTGCTAACGCTGAAAGAGAGTTCTTCGAGCTTCGTTTCCGCTTTAAATATCACTTTCACCCTTTTCACATTCTATCATATACAATGTACAATGTCCAATTTGATGGAGAAATCTCTTGCTAATGCCAAGATATGGTCGTGTTCTCTGTGAGGTAGGATGATCGGAACGCTGTTGGTAACATTAGGTTGTCGCAGCAAGGAAGTGACGGACTTTTGGCGCCAACATCGGCTTTCTAGATACAGGTAGAGAATCGCTCCTAGACTCCTTTTCAAGAATCGCTTTTGTAGATATGTCACGCGCTGCAATCTATATTCGCATCAACAACCTTATTCTGCACCTGATCCAAATAAGTGTGCAACAGCTTTTCTCCTCTTTCTCCCTCCTGCTTTTCCCAAATATCGTCAAAGTCCATTTTCAGGCAAGCTAACACAGCGTCCCGATACTTTTTACCGGCAAATCTCTTCAATTGACCGATTGAACCATCCTTCAGCAGAGTGTCAATGCACTGCGAGTTAGAAGAGTGAGAAGTGAGTGGCCGTTTAGATATGCGAGGTGCTGCCTGAGGAGCTACTGTTGCACAGCGCCGGACGCCAATTTCATACAGCACAACGCCCAGACTGTACATGTCGAACGACGGTTGAAAGGAATGTCGCTTGGTACCTTTATATAACGGATGCCGATAGAGATCATCTCTAGGGTGCGATAAGGGCTGTACTGAAGATTCTCCTGCCTGATTCGGCCTTGAGACGTTGAAACCTATCAAGTAAGGTTTACTTATATCAATTTTAACCTTTGAATGTGGCTTTGGCCAGAATAGTATATCTTCTGGTTGTATATTCCTATGCGACCAGCCTAGATTATGGATTTCGAGCATTGTTGAGACCAAAGTTGTGGCGAGTTGAATTCTCTCACCTAAACTGGGGGTGTCATCCGGCTGTCTTACGGGATAGCAGATGATGAATAGTGACCAGGCTTTGGCCTGGCTCGACGCCTGGTGGTAAATGAAAAGCATATCAGGTATTGTTTGGATCTCTCTCCACATAACCATCAACGCAGTGGAGGACCGCAAGATTCGGCGGCCTGAGGTCAGCATTTAGGATCATGGTAAGGTTTTGCGCTCGCTTCCAGCCATCGTCAAGGCAATATTGCCAGTCCCCCATCACGCTTTCTCCTCTCCAAGTAGCCATTGCGCGAGGTAGATCCGTTCGATATGGGACATCTAACCATTCAAGCTCATCTGCTTTGAGTCGATACTCAGACGGTTGTTCTCGCTCGATGACGCTCCTTGCATTAGCCATGCGCTCGATATCTTGATGCTTGAGAAAAGCTGCAGCTGCCTCAAGGTTTTGGAGCTCCGCGCTATTACTGGTGGAGAAATGAGCTCTAAGCTGCCGATGAGATGATTCTCGCTCCAACGTTGAGGTCAACCAATCGAGGCTATCGTTTAAAAATGGAGATTTTGCAGAAGCTGCTCTATGCGGTCCTTCTCCAGGAGAGCGTATGTTGAAGTCTCTCGAAGTTTTATGAGACAATGCTCTGGTGGCGAATTTGTGGGTATCGACGTGTTCTCGGGCAACTCTAATCCTTCATGACTATATTCACTCGGATGAAGAGAAGCAAATTATTTCTTGCAATTCTTCCTGGCTGTGTTGCAAGGCATTCTGGCTGTCTGGCACGGCTTTTTGCCAGTCTCGCAATTCTTCCTGGCCGTCTTGCAAGGCATTTTGGCTGTCTTGCAAGGCTTTCTGGCTGTATTGTAAATTTTCCCGGGTCTCATATAGCGCTTTTTGGCTATCTTGAAGTTGTTTTTGGCTTTCGCGTAGTTCCATCTCAAGCGTTCGAGCGTGTTCTGCGCAGACCTGTTGGTGGCAGCACCCGAGTTGTTCGCTCGAATCGTGGCAGTGACAGGGTTGAATTGTGCACCTCTGTTGTGCGCTAGGCCTCTCTGGACTTTGAGGAGTGCACTACAGGACATGGAAGGGTTAGCAGTTACTCAGCCGAAAAGTATGATTTACACGTTGATCTTCTCACCGTCTCCGCGAGTTTTTGACCTGCGACACAGGCCAACCATTCACGGGATTCCTCGAGCATTAGGCCATCGTTGCTCGCAAGCGCCTCTATCACAGCAGGAGGCGACGTGGAGATGGGAGCAGATTTGGCAGCTTGAGCTGTCGAGGACTCCGAGGGTTGGGTTTTGAGCAAGTCTTGTGACTTGATGAACCCAATGAAGCTCACGGCTGGATTGTTTGGAATCAAGTCCCATATATTAACAGGTAGAGAAAGTAACATCAAAGTTGAGTAACTTTCATAGATTCCTTCGACACGGGCATACTTCGCGATCGCAGGTATATCTCGCAGCCATTCAGCCCACGGATCCAGCTGCAAACGCTGGTCTTCTTCCAAAGCAACCGCAATGAGTACTCTGGGACAGCCTTGCTCAAAGTAGTTGCCTGAGCTACTTACCGACGACGGGATGGAGGTCATGGCACTGTCGTTGGAGCTATCTTCCATTTGCACGTCCTGCGAAGAAGAGTCCGAGAACGGAGAGTGAGCCAGGGAGACAGAATTCTCCGGTAATAGGAATGCACTGGGCTCGATTGGACTGAGCACAATACTTCTGGGCTTTCCGTCGTTCGTGAGAGTAGTATGTACCGGTGTTCTCCGGCGCTCGTGGAATGCCAGTTCGCCAGATCTTGTCTCCACGGTCTTTGGCTTCCAATACTTCATTCTTGACAAGACCTTCATGTGGAGCATTGCGGCGGAAAGTGGTTTGCGTTTGCAGCAGTATCGGAGCTCCTAGATGAGGCTTCTAGTAAAAGAGTGCTCGCAAACGCCTGGAGCACTTGTTTCAAACCCGCAAGCAGCTATTACCTCAGTAACCCCGCTGCCTAGTTCTGCGCTTGCAGTCGCTGCAGCGCAGCAGTCGAGTAAGATCAAAACATCTGACGTTGCCTGTTCAAGCATATTCTGGATTCCAACCCATTGCACTGTTGGCGAATCGTCAAACTCAGTGCTAATCATCCATCAGCTTGGGCTTGGAGCAAAGCCACCACACTTTCTTCAAGAGTGTAACAGAGTCAAAGCTTTGACTGACCAAGACCATTTGAGCTGACGATCATCGTTCAAGTGACCGTGGCCGCCATAATATACCAACAAAAGATTTTCTTTGCTTTCGTAGTCATCCAAAAAGTCAGTCAGTCGCCTGATCAGCGAATTGTGAGATCGTCTGCTCGGGATTTTCCACTCTTCGGTATGGTAATGGTAGGTCTTTGAACTTTTTAGCGACCTCGCTCTGTCTCTGCTAAAGCCGGAACTATTTACCTGATCCAAGACAGAACGTAATTCGTTGATTTCCTTTGTAACTCCAAGCCGGTCGTCCTCCCAGCTAAGTAGGAGCACATGGACCTCTTTATAGCGAGACTTTCCCTTCGGGAAGGCGCCGGCTGCGGCATTGGTTAGATCTTCGCCGAAAGCGCGAAGGTCTTTCATGTGGTAGCCAATTTGAGAGATGTCATGGGTTCTTTCCACCGGAGGTCTCATTATGATATTTTAGCTACGATGACTATCTTGCCCGCGACAAGGCTTTGTGAATTAGGAGTGAAGCTTATTGCTTATATTTCCAAGCTGAGAGCCCGCGGCGGGGCAGTGCTCTGTGTGGGGCATGGTTGCCTAGGTACACTTAGTAATCCTCTATGTGTACTAGAACTTATCCCGGCCCGACTACGGCCGAGCATTACAAGGGCTCAACCAGAGGGCCCCATAGGGCTGGACCTAAAGCTGGTGATATTACCCCAGAAGACTCCCTCGAGCAAAGACGTTCGGGGACTATCCCAAGGGGATCTTCGGGGGTTCTTTTAGGGCCCGCTTTGGCAGCTTTAGGTCTGGTCCTGCTTCCAGTCGATAGATGAACCCTTCAATTGTTTATGTATATTATATGCTCCGCTGTACTAAAATTGATAACATGCTCCATTGCTCCCTTATCTTTGGGGCCACGTTACCAACTGAAATCATGATGACGTCGGGCTGTATTAGAGTCGTTGAGGCTGTTTGGATGGTGACGATGACGATGATGATCGTGCGAAGCTCTGCCGGAGCTTGATGGAAAGCTTAGAAACAGTCTGACGTAGAACTTTGGGTATGGGATACCTGCCAAAGAACCTCTTCGCTTCTGGCTACTCTATCAACGCTACTATTGACACCAGGCCCATCTTCCTCACAATAGAAACCTGTTGCACTAAAAAAGGCAACGCGCGCCGCCAATCGTAGGCAGTGCTATTTGGGTCTATATTGCGACAAAACCTTTTCATCGCCATGACTCGGCAAAAGATCCCACGGACTGGGATCCGTGGCCATCTGGAGGACTCCATCTCTGCTTTCCTCCAAAAATTTCCAGATTTGCATCTTGGTGGGCAAGAGGATTTCCACGATGAACGCCGTAAACACCTCGAGGTCTTCGGTATCCACAATATCCCCAAGGACAAGGTACACCCTATCCACGAAGTTGAGTTCACTGGGATAAAGGGTCCACATGGAACAGTTCCGATTAGGGTCCTTTATCCCAGCAGCGGCGAAGAGAACCGTAAGTCTAATAAAGCAGGCGGCCTTATCTACTTCCATGGTGGTGGATACACTGTCGGTTCAGTCGACGAATTTGAAAACGGCCTGCGCACGCTCGCCGAACTCAGCGGCGTTCAGATCTACACTGTCGAGTACAAACTCGCACCAGAGTTCCGTTTTCCAACCCAACTCGATGAGTACGACGCAGTGATTGATGCTCTCCAGGGCGACTTCGGCAAATGTCGTGGCATCAGCACAGTGCTGGGTGGCGGCGACAGCGCTGGCGGAAACATGACTGCTGCGATCACGCTCCGGCGCAAAGACAATGGTAAGAAACCGTTGGACGCGCAGATTCTCTTCTACCCAGAGGCACGGGTACCATTTGACACGCCAGCTGCGGTCGAGAACAATACCGGTCACTATCTGGAGTGCAATGGCATCTTTTCGTTTGCCGATCACTACCTTCCACGGGGCACGCCTCCAAGTCAACGATATATCAGCGCAAGCTACAGACAAGCTCTCTGGTCTGCCTCCAGCCGCTGTCTATACCAACGGCTTTGACCGGCTTCGAGACGTTGGTGTCGAGTACGCTAGCAAGCTGCAAGAGGCCGGGAACAAAGTCATTTGGAGACATTACAATGGTGGGTGAAGCTTGCAGGGCAAGGTAGTATGTAAGAAGCTAAATTGAGCTGTAGGCATGACGCATGGTTGGGTGCAAATGACTGCTTGGTCCGAGGCCGCCCAGAGTGCTGTCAAGGACGTTGCTAGTGATATCAAGGCGTTAGCTTACCGATCTTGATGGAGCGAATAATCCCGGGAGGCAATTCTTAAGATCACACAAAAATAGAGGAGGCCCTTGTTGAAGAGCCAGCGCAGATCGCTTCAATATAGCCCCCGGGTAAACTACTCGTTATGATTGATGCTTAACTGGCCATAATAGATCTAATTTACAGAAGCCGCGTTCTGTAATACTATTCTTCGTCTCACGAAAGCTGTAAAGAAACGTGCAGATCAATTTGAACTCATCCTGTAAAGGTGAAATGTGGGTTTCGGATTACTGTCTCAATCGATCTTGGTTTGACGGTCAGTGGCTTATCATTCGAGTTAGGACCATTGACAGTGCTCCATCAATACTTTATGTGTGGCTAATGCTGCAGAACATAAACGTAGTCTTTGGCAAGAGGTTGGATCTCCTGCTCAATGAGCGCATTAAAGGAGGGTTAAACGGATCGTAGAAGGATTCATGGCTTTTCATATTATTATATAATCTTGCAGAAATATGCTACGGCAGACACTTCCTATACGGCTCCATGCAACGATGTCATAATATCGGAGCCTCCGTCACTCTGCTCACCGTGCGGATTCCGCTTGACTTGCATACTCAAATATGCCTATTTGGCACCCCATCCGGCTAATTTAGCTTAAAGTAGCCAGGCTGGAGGGTTTGAAATATCTGCTCTGGATCGTACTTCCTGCTGATGTCAATCAAGCGCTGCTGGTTCGCTGCTCCGTAACCAGCAAAGACGTTTTGGTTCTGGGAAGCATAGTTTTGATATATGTATTTGTAATCCGCGTTCATAGACTTGGCCAAAGCTACAGAGGAGTTGACCACACGGTTGCCAGCAGAGATTATCCGGTCGTCGTCTAGTGGAGAAGACCACATAATGGCGATATTCAGTACTGTTGTGCTTCCTCAGCCACGTTCGCTTAGGAGACATGAGTCATGAGGAAGCCAGCTTACAGATAAGAGGTCCATCTGACTCAGTAATGCCTAAAGCGTTTCCACCGTTTTTAGAGAAGTATGAAATCACTTCCGTCGTAATAGGTTGCAATACCAGCGCTGGTATAATACCTTCTGCGTCTGTGATGCTATTGACCTCTGTTACGAAGAGCTCCAGGATCTGATTTTGCAGGTCGGGCGTGTTCTTGAAAGTTGCGGTTGTATAGAACTCCCGAAACCCGCTTGGGTTTACGGTTTTCAACTCTTCGGTCAGGTTGGTCAGGGTTGTGATTCGCAGTGTGGATGTAATGCTTTCAATATTGGTGAACGCCTGAAAGACCGGTGGAGCAATGATAGGCTTAGCATACTCGATGTCGGTAGAGGCGATATATTGGCCTTCCGCATAAGCAAACGCTACTATCAGTGCAGCATCAGGGTCGGATGAAGCATTGACGGCAAACTTCTCCAGGGCACTGAGAATGGAAGCGTTCGCAGTGATGGGATAAGCTGTCATTCCTCCCCACATTTGTCCTTGTGGGAATGTCTCTAGATCGAAACTTGTCACGATTCCAAAATTGTTGCCACCCCCGCGCAGAGCAAAATATAGATCTGGGAAGGACTGCTGATTGACTTCGACGATACTAGCATTTGCAAGCACGACCTGTTGCCGGCATGAGTAATGACATTCGCTTGAGGTAAATTTCGAATGTACCTGGTAATTTCTGACGCCATCACATGCCCAGCCATGGCGACCTGAGAAGAATGAAATGCCACCTTAATGCTTTAGCTCAATTACGAGATCTTTCCGTAGAATAGTTACATACCTCCGAGTGTTAGCCCGCCAACGCCGATATCCGCGACACGGCCACCAATTACCGACAATTGCAGAGGATCAAGATGCATATAAACGTCAATCCATCGATTGCCAGCTCCGACTTGAGTTAAAGTATTGTCACTGGAAACTTGTATCATATTCAAGTTGGCCAAGTCAATAGTGAGACCACCGTTTATGTTTGATGCGCCCTGAAAGGCAGCATGGCCTCCACTCTTCACTGCGAACGGGCATTGGAAGAACTTCGTTACAAGCAATGAAGCTGACACGTCTCTGGAGGTCTCTGGCTGTACACGGCAGGCTGGTAAAGTCTCTGCCTGCTGACTGGACCAGTAGTTGCTGTCGCCTTCCACGTACGATGCGCTTCCTGGTTGGCTCGTTACATTAGGCATGATCGTGCCTAGGAATTTGCACTTAGGCAACTGCATCAGCATATGACCATATCAGGAGGAATCCTGAATCCTTCAATCATACTGACAGTCAATGTACACCCGTTACTTGAACTGTTGACTGGAGGACTTGGGAAAGAAAGAGACGGAGCTGGAAATGACGGCACGGTAGCATAGTTAAGATCTTTCAAAGCGAGAACAAGTTCATTGAAGTTGTTAGACTCATCATATGCGGTATCCGAAACGGTTTCGGTGGCAAAACAAGCTAAGATCGAGAAGCTCGACAAAATGAAGCGCGATGTGTTCATAATTGCTGGCAAGTAAGCGGGTAACCTAGGTATACTGTTAGGTTGTACACTGCAGACTTGATTTCTTCTTTCATAATCAATGAACGATTTCTTCATTGCAAGGTGTGATGTACTGCTGACTGTTCGCAGTTCTAGCGGTGCATAAATGGAAAGTCGAGGCGAAGAGAACTTCTGACTCAGCACTGTACATACGCGAGAACCCAACCTAGGTAATGCATAATCGAATTTCAAGTCACATTTTCCTGCTCCCATTGGACCGATCGTATAATGTTTGAATGGCCGTATTGCATGCTGTGGCCTTCCAAATTATTCCTCTCCTGATGGCGTATCCTTGCATGAATCGGCCAAGACCAAATAGAGACACGTTCACTCGTTTCATTACCTTCGCAGTATTTCATGTCTAGGAGAAATTGCGCGCAGCACCTTTAGAGCGAACAGTACAAACCACTTAAGAGCATCATTACACAAGAGAGAAAATCCTACCCGTATATCATTGGTATTGTAAGAAGTTCAGTTTCAACAAGTGATCACAACGTTTAAACCAGGCTTACTACGAGAGGTCAGAGGACCGAAGGACGGACAAGCTCGGTAGTCAAAAAAGGGATGAAGTAGTCGACCTGACTCGCTCCGAAGACCGATCTGTCTCAATCTGTCCAGCAATGAACACTTAACGGTGGGGATGTCACAATATGATTGAGAAGAAAGTAATTCAATAGGTGACTAAAAATTCTTTGAGACATGTGAAGCAACAAGCCTAAGGTATACACAGTCTGTATCCGTCGAGCACTACTTAGAATCAAAGAACGACGAGTATTGCAAATGAAGTCTGCAAAGTTGAATGAGCTGTCTATGGAACAGCCACGGTCTCAACCGCCGGTATGGATGCGTCAGCTGGTGCAACACGAGCTAACGCAACTTGTCGAGATCCACTCTTTCTTGGGCAAGCATTATAGACGTAAATCCAGGGAGGAGTTCCGGATCAAGCTCGTTCCCTCGGCCAGATATTGTAAGGTTTGAACGTGCCAAGCTCCAGCATCTACACCAACACGACCACCGACTTCCCCAAACACCACGGCATAAGTGGACAAGAGGAACGGAAGAGGCTTTTCTGCCACCGCGAACACTGCTTCGCCTCCTCGGGCATCGTTTAGAGTATGAAGACGCTTAGTGTTCCCGGACAAGCACCAAGGTGAGGTTCACATGACGCTGCACCTAATTAAAAGACGACTTGTAGTGCGGAGGTGATCGCAGAACATAGGACGACTAGAACTTTTCGTAGGGACCTTCCATTGTAGTGTAGCTGAATTTCAGAGGTACCGTGCTCATGTGAGGCTTCACGTCTGCTCCTATCTTAGCAAAGGCTTACAACTCGCGCCAGCTTACCATCGCCCGAGAAAATTCCAACTGTAACTTCAACTATGTCGACACTGTTACGGGTACAAGGTAAGAAGGGTAGCTCATTGTCCCCATTCCGGCACCTTCGGTCAAGTCTATATTCGAAAAAAGACTGGAACCGCCTCATATCCGTCCTCCTCTTCGATATGGCCTAGCAAAAGGCGCGGCAATAAAGGTACTAGGTCTATAATGTCCCATTCATCGAACAAGAAGTGGGAACCGTTTGGCCGTATGCGTACAAAGCGTCCAAGGGAGGGTACGTGCCGTGCAGGCTGAGGTCCAATAGTAGGAGATGTAGAGGATAACGGTAGAGAGTCTGCCTTAAACGGGGGAGCTGGCCATGTAGCGGTTAAGATTTGGATAGAGGTGGCCATGGGACTTGAGGAGAGGAGGACACAGGGAGGGGTGTACGAGGGTGACCGAATGGCGGCGTCGAGGCGAAGGCCAAACCGTGCAGACTAGCATGACTATGGCGAATTAGCATGCACACCTAGCATTAGGTGTGACTAACGGGGTCTGTTGTTACAGAGGATGGAGATATGGGAGGAAGTTCTGGCAGCTGGTAATGTCCTCCGTAAGAGCGTGCTGAGCCCTAGCCCTAGAAGAGTTCACCCCTCAACCGTATAAACCCATCAACCGTATAACCTTATAGGGCTGGACCTAGATCTGCTGAATCAGCCCCTAAAAGATGCACCCGAGAGTCCCCGTAGCGTAGTGCCCGGAGCGTCTAGCTTTAGGGTGTCTCCAGGGCCCGATTCAGCAGCTCTAGGTCCAGCCCTATAGGGTTATACGGTTGATGGGTTTATACGGTTGAGGGGTGAACTCTTCTAGAACTAGTTCTAAAGATAGATCCCTCACATTGGAGCAAAAGTCATCCAGATAAAGTGAAGACCGGTCAGCCTAGAACAACAGCTGCAGAACCTGCCAAAAATGCTGCTTTGCTCCCCAACGAGTACATAAACTTTTTGTCTACCCCATAACCCCTTGCAGCGTATAGCGTGTCCGTGTTCTTGAACTCCAGGTATGACTTATAGCGCTTTTGAGCTTTCGTCCATGCTCTGCACACGGCGTAAAATATGAAGGATACTGCTCTATCCTAGGCCACTATAATCGAATGCGGCACGAGATTATCGTCCTCTGATTTCGTCCAACTTCACCGATCAAATGTACCCCCAAGCCACTTCCAGGGCTGACCGTTGCGCCGACATCAATCTGGACAGATATGGTTCGAGCTTCTGGGGCGTCTCAGGGTTCTCATCAGTTCAACGGGGCCACATTATTGATGCTATCTAGAATGGCATGAAATAAGCAACCACTTAAGCTACGATGGCCAATAGCACGGCACTATGAGCTACGAGCTTCATATGTCATCAGTCCAGATTGGTGGCGCTGTCGTGGGTGTCCGAGCACCAAACCAGCTCCTTGCGCTTCTAGTGGCCAGGTAGAAGCGCATTCGACTTCTACTTTGGGACCTCCCCACATGCCCCATCTGTCCACGTACATTCACCGGGCTGACTGCATGTGTCATCTCCCCTGATGGACGATGCTGGGTCCCTGGATCTCCGATCATTGGGGTTACAATTGCCTGATTGGATTATGCGAGCGCCAGCATAAGTGCGCAGGCTTCTATGCATCCCGTACGCCTCTGCTGAAGAACGATCACATCTCGCAGATTGCACAATCAAACACGGTGCTAAGTAGTTAGGGAATGCCATGCAAGTCGTTCATCAACAACATGCTTTGCCTCATAGCGTCTCATAATCCTCTTGCAGCTCGTCGGTGGAGAACAGTCATTAAAGCAAGGATTGCTTTGGGATAATATTGGCAAGGGAAATTTCAGTCCTTTTAATATTTGTTGTCACACTCGCACTACAGACAGCTAGTAGGTTCCGTATATGAATTTGATCAAGACACCTTTGCGAGGATATCCTCATAAGTATATTCGGATATGGACAAACCCGTGTGCCTGTTTACTATGCCACGAATGACGCGGAGAGCAGCTTCGGACAGGGCTAGGGCTGGGACACAAGGCTGGGAAGTTGGAGCTGAGATCACTATATTGAGAGACAACTCCTCCAAGTAATAACGCTCTATCTTACCAGATATCTAAGTTTACTGCTTTTCGGCTCAAGACGCCAAAACCGTAGATTTACCTTGCTTTGACTTCTGCTTGGAGCAAGACGGTGGCTGGAGCGGGATCAGATGTCTCCATAGGAAGGAGCTGACTCCGGCATTTCTTCCGCAAATTAGCAGGGAATATCTGGTGACCCAGAAGCAGATCTCCATATACAGTGATTCTCGCTTAAGGCTACCCTAAGGGTAATATTTGCCGCTATCAGAGGCCCTTTCCTCATATTCAAATCTCTCAAGACCTTCTCGGCCTTCGTTTGATACCATCTAGTCCCAATCTCCAGCCCTTAGCCTTGGTTGGCTTTCGGCTTCTTCAACGCTAACCTCCTCGACCGTAGGGATCACTTTCATCTGGTATGCGTTGGCATCAATTTCTTCCCAGCCTCTTTCGTGCGCTCTTGGGTAGCTGATGTTGGCTGAGCTAGGCCTTGAGCTTTGGCCTGGAGGTTCAGAAGCTGCAGCTGAGACATGCAAACCGAAGACCCAATTGAACAAGGGACGATATGTTATCGCACATGCGCAAGCAATTGCAACGCAAACCTCGACTGTTGACCAAATGGTGGCGTCGGCGTCAGACCACGGGGCATCGGCCAGTGATAGACCATGTAACTCGTGGATCCGGTATATGGACACAATGCAGATGCTACCGATGGCAGCAGTTATCAGCGATCATGATCAGCAAATTGGCGCTGCAACAGCAATCCAGGAAGAGTAGTGACTTACAAGCCTCCCACGCAGAAGATCCCCATCAGCTGCAATTTCATTTTTTTTTCCATCTGCAAGCCCCATATCGTCGGCAACGGTGCACAAACAAGGATTAAATCTGTTAAGACATTCATCCCGCCCATTATCATCACCACTAAGTTCAATTCAATACACTTTGCCTCTACGGTTGGATCCCATGCACCTTGGATAGGCCGGCATTGGAAGATATTAACAAGAAGTTGTATTCCGGTATAGGTTGTCACAAATATGCCCACCGACCATAGCAGGAGACGAAAGCGGCGACCGGGAAATATGCGACTGAAGAGTAACAGAGTGCTGATCTTGAGTGAAGCAATGGCAGTGGCGTAGAATACTTCCGCCGCAAGGACACACTACCAGATGTAATCGCCATGTCAATGTTAAGATTTTATTAAATGGAAAACATCCGCTCGTGGGAGATTTACCTGGGCAAACTTGATCGGGTTCGTAAGCAAGATCTCATGGCGTCCGCCTCCATATTTCAACATGCCTTCTCGATCACATTAATTACACCCTCTTGAGCATGGGAGCTCATGCTCGGGCAATTTCACATACAAAGGAAGAGTGATGTCAAGTATCCGATTGCGAAAACCTGTCGAAGCTGAGTCAATTATCACTCCGTAGATAGCATGTAACAAATCGATGGTGCATCCTCACCAAAGCAGCTACCACCATCCAGTCATCCGCCTTTATACCTGTCGTCACCATACTCCTTGAGATGAATCTTAAGATCACGGCAATAGTGGCAATAACGAGGCATGAAATTAGTGTGGATAGAACATCATCGACTCTGCTCTCATCGACATGGTCTAGTTGATACTGGGCCTCGGCTGGAGGCAAGCTGTAGTACACAGCCCAGTTGATCTGTGGCTGGCTCATTGTGGGTGGGTAAACCTATCAAAAGTTCATCATAGGTAGCCCTGCATGGTTGTAAGTAGATAAAAATATCCAAGAAGGAAGATGAAAACCTCTGGTTACAGCGAATCAAAGGTCTGCGTATGTACAGTGCGACTGGGCCCTGTTTCCGAGCGGGGAAGAGCAATCAAGCAGTCCATTATTCAGCGAAATAAAACTAATTAATAGGGTTACGCTGATAGATCCTTGGAATAAACTGTAAACCTTGGAATACACTGTAAATTACCGCGGGCTAGAAGCTTCTAAATATCCTAAAAGCGGGAAGAGCGGTATTAATCGAAGCTTCTAGGGGAATCGAAACTTCTAAAAACATGTAAATATACAGAAATTCAATTAGGGCCGCATAATATGCTTCGATAGACGCTGGGCATGAATTCAGTTCTCCATGCTAAGCAAGATGCCCGAAAGCAACCCGCGTTGCTGAAAATGGCAAAGAGGCGCCGACTGGACGCCCCTTTCAACTGTCGAAACACACACAATCTTTAGTGACATGTTCTCGAACACCAACTTCGGTCCAATCTTCCGAGAATAATATCATGGGTAATGTCCGACTAGGAGTAGGGTTGGCGTTCCATCATGATAGACATGAAGTAGGTATGACAGAACAGTCTCGGATTAAAGACCCTGCTCAACAGCAACCGCACCCGCCCAAACATCAAAGGCTTTCAGTCTTTAGTAGAGCAATAGACAGGTCATTCAAAGAATTGGTCTGTAGTCGGATTCTGATAGCTTGCGCTGCCCTTCCTCTATCCAGATCATGTACAATTGTGGCAATTAGGCCAAGCATTTTCGCTGTTTCAACGAGCAAGTAGATGTAGAAACTGACTACGCTTGTTAGAACTAGTTACCTGAGAGCCACCTTTACCAAGTTAGCCTACGGAAAACTCATCTCAAGGGGTTTATTAGAAATGAGAACACCCATTATGACCTGGTATCTTCGTGCAGCCGGGCCTGAGCAGAGGCACAGTCCAACAAAGGCCTTTAACCAGATTCCAGGGCAGCTTCATCCCGCGAAAGCCGCAGATCGATCCTCAACTTCCCATTCAAGACTAAACAGGACTCATTCCGCACGACAAGCAAGGCCAATCAATTTGACCATGTGCAGTTATCTTGTTTACAAGAGTCGAGATTGATCTTGTCATCGCATGGACATAGATTAGCTGTCATTGGCCGTTGCTATAACAATGCTGCATATATGTCCCGCCACATATATACCCAGAAGATGCTGCCAACAGTCGATCTCTATCGTTGTAAGACCGCAATGCACTAACAAAAGCAGAAACCCCCGATAGATGGCGCTGCTCATCGGCTATGGGAGAGCCGCGTACTGTCATCTCTTCAAACAAATGAAGGACCCAACAGCGGCCATCAGTAAGAGATCATCTTGCTCAGCGTTCTGGCACTTACAACCGTAGCAGCAAGCAGCACTGCATAGTCTCCCACATCGTTATCGAGAGCAAGTATAAGCAGTCTTGACATGACGGTCATGAGACACAGTGCTGTCCACAAGCCAGCGACTTGTGCAAGATAGCGTGCGGCGTTGGCTACAACAGCGTAAAGGACCGGATAACCCGGCACCATCTCTCGGATCTACAGATAAATGTCTTTCAGTGTCTGTGGAGTCCATCTGGCTCTTGAGTCAGACTTGGCCGAACGAATCGAGACAAATTCCAGAAATTATCCTCTATTCCCAACTTGAACTCGTAGAGCCGAAACAGGAACGCCTCTTGTGCCGTCAGGAGACACGGTGACCTAAGGGCTGCGACGAACTGAAAACCCTCTTCCCTGAGATCGTCAATAGAATAGTGGTAGATGCTCGAAACATGGAGATATCCGCTCCCACATCATAGTCAACCATGAGATGCCCGATATAAGTACCCGCAAGCCCAATGTTCGTGAACAGAAGTTGGCGACAACAGCTGTGCAATTGGAATAGCGGAGCATTCCCTGGCTGGGACCGTCTCGATGGTGGGTCTGAAGGCGTTGAAAGAGCCGTGTGAGTGACGATACTCCATGTAAGCAGACTTGTCGTCGTGGCTGCCAAGTTCGCGAGGCTCTAGCTCGTGACCTCTTTCCTCCATCACGTTATTGGGTTTCCAGCTCTTAGCATCGTCGGATGTTGTAGCGTAGAACCTGCTGATCAACCGTGTTTTATCGACGAACAAGACTACCACAATATTTCAGTACAGATATGTAATGGTCAAAAGGTGCTGTATTCGTACGTGATCTCGGAACTGGTGTCCATATGTCATCCACACTGAAGAACTCGTAGCCCTGCCCCGTATCCGCTCGGCTGACATCCTCCTTTTACGGCTTGGATTAGTGGTTGTAGCGGAATTGCAATGGAGGTCTGAAGCCTCGCTCTTGCACTCTCTGCACGCTTTGCGACATCGACGACGTATAGGAGCTGTCTCATCGCAATTGAGGTGTCTAAGTCTGCAGGTGTTTTTAACCTAACGTGTGAGCTGAATTTAGGGCCAACCGGTGGGGGAACTCTCACCACCCTATTCGGAGTCGAGAGCTGTTGGGCCTTGTAGAGGCCATGCAGGCAGTATGGGTTCGAGCTGTAGCATTTTCTGCCAACAGAGAGTTTTTTTTGTCGAGCAATACCCAGAGCCAATTATGATTGTGGGGGTTGTTTTGCGGGGAAGAGTGTGGGGGGAAGAGTATGGGGGGCAGGCCTGACCGCTGAAATAACGGCACCGGGGGGAGTGCCCAAGCTGCAGGAACCTTGTTGTGATCCTCGGTACTGGGTCTGGGACTTTTCTTCTGGAACGCCACATCTGAAGACGCCCTTGAAAGCCTCAGGGATCACTCGTCCAGGGAATAAGTGTGAGGGGTGAGAAATCGCGACTGATAGTGAACAAATACCCCGGCACAAGCGGCTTCGCGATGTTGATGCTCATGGTCCATTGAGCGATAATACCAGGTCGCCTAAGCCGGGGCATGGGTCGCATGAGCGGCATTGTGAGAGTGTTGTTTACCACAACCAGATGAGGCTTCTCTATCAGTCCCTGGTAGAGCATCTTTCTCGTTTCCATGCCATAACTGAGTGTGATATGATCGTGGAACGAGAAGGTGTTCGTCGTCCATAAGACCCGGCTAATTACGTTGTAGACCTATGGACAAGACCGAAGTATGCCCAGATTCCGCTCCCCGTTATATTTTATATCAAGGGCCTGGTCAAGAATGTGCACATTTGGGCTGTTCTAGGGCTTTGGTCTACCCTCTTGCCAATGCTGTGTCAACTCCACCTCTTGTCCTTCCTCTGGTCCAGCCGGTGAATCAATTAATTGAACTCAGATGCCGTACCATTGGAACACTGCGATCTGATGGTCATGTTCTGGGATGTAGTAATTGACATTGGTGTCGCAACATTTCAGGTAAGATACAAGGTAGGAGCCGATTCCCAAATCCTCCACGGTAGGTTAGCTCTCGGACCTCGAGCGGTAGGCGTAGAATAACAGAGTACGTTGCTTCACGCTTGACTCTAGTAATACACATCATCTGTCATATGACCTAACAGGGTATATCGCTCGGGGAGCAGCATCTTTTGGGGCTGTGGAAGCGGCTCCGTTTCCGGGGTTGTGGCGTAGCTCTCTGCTCTGCTGTACTGTACTTGGGCATTGTAGCTAGCATTGACCTGCAGGTCAGCCAGGTCTATAAGGTAACAGACCCAGTTGACTGACAGTTGCGACTGTAAACTGGAGGAAAGGGTAGTAGTGCAATGCAGCCGCATCGAAAGCTTTCAGACCAGAAAACATCACCGGCGACGGAACAACTATAAAGCGGATTCGCTTAGGCCTACCCCCATAAGGTATGCAACCATTATCAAACTTGGCATGTAGTGCAGATTCGTCACGACTACACTGTATAAAAGAAGCTTTATGATGATTACACCTCGAATGTACCGGCATATTTCTCGGCCAATTGAGAAACAGGGCAGGTGTGAAAAAAAGAATCCTATGTCGATGAATTGGTTGGCTTGTGAAAAGCAGCCATTTTGGGAGCATGTTCCCCTCGCCTGTTTCGTTCGCCATGAGCAGACACTTCATCGTTGCTTGCTTTGCCGTTGATTTATAGTTTCCCCCAACCACCCCACACTTTTACAGCAATGCTACATTTTCGGAAGAATCGCTCCGTCTGCCACTGACAGGTCTCCACGCAGTTCAAACGAGTGCCACCTTTTCGATATGCATATGCACTGCTTTTAGATTCTCAAGCAAAGCCAGGTAGCAGTCAGCACGTGGAAAACTCATTGAAGACTGGGGGCAATCCGTGGGAGGGGACAAGGTCTGAGGCACACGTTCTGAAAAGAAAATCCTCTTTCGATAAGCCATTCGTTACCAGAGGTCATGGGGGTGCGTGCTGGGGAGCCGTGATGTGTCCAATACTGGAGGTCAGGATAATCGTTATCAAAGGAAGGCAAGGATGCGGCAGATCATGAGCCAGCTGTAGCACCCAAGACACCCTATCAACTAACAGGTTGGTGTCCCAGGTGGTTATCTATTCGCTTACCCTTACCCATCAAATCATAGCATTTTCAATCTGTCTGTTGTTATTTCGTGCTACTTGCATGAGGATTGCCATTGATTTTCGTAAGGAGTGTGTGGTTTAGTACAAATTGTAGACATTGGAAAAGTTTGGCAAGTGGGCGGCCGCTCCAGGGACGTTTCGGAATCTCAAAGGGGTCTCCGGGGCGGGGTCGGGGCGGACACTCGGGGCTTGAACTCTGAACGGAAAACGTCTGCTGTCAGCAAGACCCCAGAGGCATAATGTGCACGGGATTTCGGCCACGACGCATGAAAAGCAGTTACTATCATCGGTCAAAGACTTTATCGAGATCAATGACCCCGGCAGCCTTTACGATACTATGCCCCCAATGCTGCCAGATCTGCTGCATTGCGACAGCGATCTAGTAACGATTTTTATCTCCTAGCCAGATTCTTGTCGATCTCTGAGTAAAAGCAGCAAGCTAGAAGGACAGGGGTTCACAGACGTTGAGCAAGATGGTGTGCATGGAACGAAAACGTTATGAGCATAGGGAAGACCCAAAGAGGAGATGGACCGGCCTCATGGTGGACGACGATTGGAAGGGTTCAACGGCTAGCCTCTAAGACTACACCAGGTCCCTGCAAGGTGACAGGACTACTGCGCGCCGCAGGAACGGTTGCTGGAAGTGGCTCCAACGCATTGCCGACAGCAGGATTTTCAGAGCTAGAACGCGTATTCTCGGTCACATCCCCCTGATACTGTTCTCTATTCGTCCTTTGCTATCAATAATCTTCGATAAGTGCCACAACAGCACTACCCTTTCCAGTCGCAAGTCCCACAATAAACTGTCCATAATCGCCTAACTTATCGACTGTGGACGCCTCTTGGCGAGTGGCTAGCTGAAAAGATTTAATATCGTACTTTGGACCTTAGGTCTCCTTTAAAGGCCGATACCTGCAGAGCCACGTTCAAGGGAAAGTCGGTCGCGTGTCTATCATCTTATCACTAACATCACTCATTGTACGCTGTTCATAAACTCATAATATTTCTCGACGCTCATTACACTCGACAATATCCTTTTACTTCATGCGGGACTGCGCCGGTCTTTTTTCTGCCGTTAACCCTGGCGTATACTAAAATAGCTGCCAAGCACAGACTGCATCCCCGTATTTTTGGAGCAAGCCTCAAATCTAACACTGCTGCACGATATGATTTGGATACTCCTGCACATGCGATATTAAACCTTCTTTCTCCACGCATAATAAGACCTAGACCCAGCTGTCTGGCTCTAGGCCACTCACTCGTAAGTCGCGTCACCACTCCCTTTCCCTCATCATGGGCAGTATGCTCACCCCACCAGAAACTCCTCCAAAACCCCCATCCTTTATAATGTCGAAGCGCTATAGCAAAGCACTCACTACACTATGCGCCGCTGCCTTCTTCTTCTTACTTTTTCGCACTGTGAACCGAGCGTTTAACCATGAGCCTTTGCTGCGAGTGGGACCCTTACACGGGGCCTCATTGTGGAAGAAGGTACTCGAGACCGGAGAGACTCGGTGGAAAACAATATCAAGACGCATGTCCCCAGACCCAGCATTACCGCCCCCAATGGACAATACCGACGGCGAGAAGATTTTCCATAGCGGCAAGTACTTGGCAATTTATCTAGGGCCGCCAGGACAAGCTGTAGAAAACCGAAAGGGTGGAGGCGAGGCTTTTCAAAAGTTCGTTCAGCATTTACCACGTGATACAGCATCAGAGATTCCTCTCACGGAGACTTATTTTGATGTTGGCGTTCGGCGGGAACCATACGACAAGAATATGGAAGACTACCAGATGGCAGTCAGAAACACTGGTGAACCACACGGAATACTCATAATTCGGTCTTTACAGCGGGGCAGAGACCCAAGACTGACAGCATCGGACTGCATGTTCTATGCATGGCGCGAGTTTGCTACGAAGCTTATCGGGCCAGGCCATCCTTGGCGGCCGATCAATAACCTACGCTACGTGATATTCGACAACATCAAAGTCCGTGAAACTATTGAGGTGATTGAGATGGCGTACTCCAAGTTTAATTTCGGCCAAAAGGCAATTTCTGAACCGCAGATCAAAGTCGGCGAATTTCGTCACTGGCTGTACAAGCCCCCAAGGGAAAGGGAGATGATGCTCGCAATTTTGGGCACCCCTAATGTAGCCAGCTTTGCGCGGATGCTTGGTGATCACTTCGCTGAAATAGGTCACAAATGCATTATCGGCCTAGCATCGGAGCAAGTAGAGGGGCAATGGATGTTGGGGGTTCTCATTGGCAATGAGTTTGGGGGCGAGTGTCTTGATAGGGAAGTGCCAGATGTCGTCCAAGGAGATAGGTACATCCAAGAGTACAAAGAGGAGCAGGCTCGTAAAGAAGAAGAGCAGGCCCAGAAGGACCAGGAGAAGGCGGAGGAGAAGACAAGGAAGAAGGCTGAGAAAGCGGGGTCAACGGATCAGAAGCCCATGGGTGACAAGGAATCCAAAAACGATGAAGACGAAAGCGCAACCGAGCCAGCTGAGGAGAACAAGAGACCCAAGCTAGAGGACTTCTACAAGGAAGAGAAAAAAGAAGATGACGAAAAGGAAGCCGCAAAGGAGAAGAAAGCTTCCAAAAAGAAAGCCTCTAAAGAGGAAGATGAAGCCAAGAAGGAAGACCCTGCCAATGAGAAAGATGCTGCCACGGAGAAGGACGCTGCCAAAGATCCTTCTAAGAAGGATGACGTAACCAAAGACGCATCCACAGACTCAGACACCTTATCCGAAAAGCCCTCCTCAGAAGGCGACAAAAAGAATGCCAACGAAGACGAAGAAGCAGAAGAAGAAGAAGAAAAAGATCCGAGCAAACTTCCGGAAGAAACAGAAGCGCAACGAAAAGCCAAACTGGAACGAGCCTTTAAAAAGCAAGTAGATAGAAGAGTGGACGGATCCAATAAGGGTGCTGCTGTCATTGCGGTGTAGATACTGTATGGCAGGATCTAGATAATTTTTGGGATTGCATATATAAATCTTGCATGCATGGCGTTGTTGCCGGGAGGAATTTGGCTGGAGGGTCGTGCTTGGACCATGCAGTCGTGGCCACATCATGTACTCTGTATGTAAGATACGTTGGCTCTGAGATTGTTGCAAGTCCAATCAACAACACTGCCGTCGGCTATACGGGGCCGCTACTCCGATGTTTATGCAGAGGCATAGCGGACGGACGTCAGTCAGATACTACCGATCAAGTCACCTACAGAGAATGGTCGGCGGCCCTCCCCCCTTTCACGCTCTGGACAACGCAAAACGAGATTCACGACTCTTCTTCGGCCATGGGTGTAATTATACGTGGTCTTCATCATCATCATCATCTATACCATAGAAGCGTTCGTAATTAGCGGGTTTATTTTATTACAGAAAAATATTCATTTTGTATTGTTACTGGGTTGAATGAGCGTTCTGTCCATATCTGAAGAGTGATTCAGACGCATCTTACATTATTTACTTGACTTCAACCTGTTTACTCAGGCGGCGGATCTGAAATACTGGTCCTATCCTGCGTGCTCGTCCTTTCACTAGCCTTTAGGCGAATGACCCGCCGCAGGATGCTTTCTAACATCTGAACTTGTTCCAATTGTATTGTTCCCTGTTCCTTCCGATAGATATCCTGTACTGTGGCATCCTCGGCTCTCGCGGCTCTAGGAACCAGAAAAACGCCCATTAGTAAAGTACCGTGATATGTGAGGGAAAAGCAAGGGACCGAATAAGCTCCAACATCTCATCTTATTTCTCCCAACGTTCCTTTTCTACCTTATCACTCTGCATTTTCAAGACTCTGCGGCCCGCACAAAATTTGTTAGGGATGGACCCGAAGAGTTACAGAAAAGATAGAAACGGACCTCTCGTGGATATGACGAGAATCCGTCATCAGTAGATCCTTCTCTACAACTTTTTGCTGCAACTCGTCACGAATGAGTAGGTAATTCAATCGACCCGTCCGTTTAAACCAGCCTTCGTCAATGCTCAGCTTGAAGGTCTGCAGTGACTCTATTTGGTATTGGAGCTGGTCGTGGATATAATTGAGCTCAGTCCTCGTCCCATGACCGATCTGATCCTCATTCGGATCCACATTCGTGTCTGGGCCGAACCCTCTCAGTTCTTCCAGTAAGGTCCTGAATTCGTTGAGGGAGCCGATCAGCGCCTTAGCGAACTTCCACATTTCACGGGGGCTACTCTTAGCAAGTCCATAATGGTAGATCAAGCCAACACTAATTGCGTAAAGGAACGTTAAGAAGGTGATCACGCTTGTGATTATGGCGAGTGGGGTATCGCTGCATGATGGGCACGAGGTTGAAGGAGTTGGACACGCCATCACGATAGCTCGGACTTTGCGATGCCTTGGAAGCTTATGACGAGCCTAATTGAAGCCTGCAGGAGCAGTGGGATCTTAAGCTCGCAAGAGTGATGCATTTTCGAGATGCTAAGAGCCAGCTCGTCAGTCGGATGACTTACTAAGCCGCCTTGCAGGTTTAGGTCAGTAGTGGTGGGGTGGGGCAAAAGATCATTAGTCTTGTTCAGGTGGATCGATGCTTCTACAATAGCAACGTGTGCTCGAAGATCCGTGATTTAATAGGAAACAACTTAAAAACAGGAACCTCCCCATTGAGCCGCGGTGGTCGCGAATTCGTAAAGTCTTTGACGTTCAAAAGGTGTCCCCTTGATCGCCAGCCCAGCTGCATTGGTATAAGCACAACTCACAACAATCGAGCCAAATATAGCGAGTGTCGGCAGTATCCCCATTAGGAATGCCATGTACGGAAAGACGATACATATCGAGTCACATAAAGGGAAGCATGGTTCACCAAACTTTTCACCCGCTGATTTCGTCCGTATACGTCTTACCACGAGACTTGAAATCGGAACATTGACTTCCTACAGTTCTTTTATAACCCTCGCAGTCTGCCCCATGTATTTGAAACTCTCTGATGCGTGCTGTGCAGATTTGTGGTGTAGGGAAGAATGGTGAAAGGGTAGGATGCAGATGCCCAGAGAACAGCAGAACCGAAAGTCTTGGCGCTTCGAACCGAAGATTGTGGCCATGAGAACAGGAATCGTACAACAATGCCTGAGCTAATACCATCTGTTTCACTGCTCAATAAAGCACAGGATACTATTTCTTGGTGCTCTGACTCTTAAAAATAACGAATGTACACTATGAAGCCAGGTAGGGTGCATATCAGGAGCAATACTTTGAGCTTGCGAATCTTGCGGCCTGAGAAAGGGCCGCTGTTGCAGCAAAGCCTAAGCTTTATAAACAATTTTGGAGAGCCCGGATATTGTTTCGCTTCCACGCAGGCAGAGTTTGATTGGCTGGTCTCCTGTGTGGACCCGAATGCACGGGGTGCGCTTCTAGCGCATAGAGATCATTACAGATATCAGAGAGTTGACTGGGCATGAGTATCACGGGAGGATGTTTCATTGGAGCTCAACTTGGCTCATACAAGAGCGCAAAGCGCTTCTGTGGTTTCACACTCTAGGAATCATAATGGACCCTGGCGGAAGGGAAAATGATAAGTCTCAGATATAGAAAGCCCCATCAGCTCGTTAACCCTCTCGATGTCTCATCATAGCTTCAAGATGAAGACTCTTAGTATTTTTTATACCGGCTTGCTGGCTTGCTTGACTAACTGTGCGCTGTCTGCAGTCGTAACACCAGAATCGGCCAATAACTTGAGCCCGGCCATCGGCACCGAAGATGGGTCCAATATCAACGCAACTTATATACTTAACACCACAAACCCGAACATCAGCAATCTTACGTACGCCAACTAAATACCACCTAGGCAGCAAAGATCCTGCTTACATGTGTTGATTTAGCCTTCCCCCCGGCCCAATCTGGATATATCCCCCGGGGAAAAACCTTGCTCTTGCATTCGACACGTTCCGAACCGTGACCACTCTACAGATCATGTGGGCATACGCAGTGCTTGCGCTTGTCCTCGAGGCGGCAAGAACCCATGCCGACAACGACGTAGTGTATGGAACAGTGACTTACCGGTGGGGAACCGGAGCACCAATGGTGGCGAGCATTTCGCCGGGTCCCTCAAGGCGCTTGTTGTGGGGAGACGTCTTGGACACAGTCATTGCAGTGCAGAACTTCCTGGCAACAATGCCTTGCACTCATTGGGTTCAGATAAACGAGAATAATGAAGCTAAGAGCCATCTCGGAGTCTTCTACTTGGAGGCTTCAATGTCAACTGTGTCAAGCTCCTAGATTTCTTTCTACATTGTTCGTGTGATAAAGCTGTACGGCCACACAGGGAAATCATTCAGGAGTTCCTCAACGTACATAAATGTGGAGTTATGCTGTTCAACAATTGAAAATCCTGAACGCAAGTCTAGGTACAGAACCCGAGCTGATGGCTACCTAGTCTACTACACACTCGCACTGACCTTTTAGGAACTCGAAATAGTAATTTCTAGCAGTACCGGTTTGTTTAATTTCAGGCATCAGAGGATATCAGTGCGAAAACCAATTACATACAAAAAACAGTCACCTCAACGACAGTACTTATATGTACTAAGCTGGGCGGCACCGGCTCTGGGCACCATTTTTTGACGGCTATGACGGCCATTGAAGAGTTATTCGCTGCTATTGAAATGTACTAAATCAGACTGCAAGGAAGACCTCAGGAGCAAGTATGACTTGCGCCAAGATCGGTTAAAATGTTAGAAGGACTCCCTATTTCAATCTCGCTTGTCATCCCTTAGCGGACTCTCGCCAGAAAGAATGGCTAATTTATGTAGAGCTGAGAAGCACATAAAGACGCTTTCACGGCCGGACCGGTTATAATAGTCAGGACAGGTATGAAACAAAACTATTATCAATATCAAATCTTTGGCGTCAAGGGACCAACTGAAGAACGAAGCCACAAGTAGGCAGCCTGGCGTGAACCTTGCATGGTCCCCGGCGCTGGCGTTTGCCCTACGCTGCTAGCTCTAAGGTCCGGTTTTGCGAGGGGCGAATAGAGAAAATTGACGCCTGTGAGTCTTAAAATGGCAAGAAGTTCTGGAATACAACGCATAGCCCGCCAGAGAAATTCGGACGATGCTCTATCCCAGTGTTTGCACGCAAGTAGCTACCAGATTAGTCTCAAGGTTGAATCACCATTCGCTATCATTGGCCAAGAAGTAAGATGAACGTAAGCCACGTCTGATTTAAAGGAGATGAACAGATGTCAACTCCCTCCTTGACTTTATTCTATGGTTCTAAAGCTTGTTGTGCAAAGCTTACTTTACGCCACCATTTCGTGATATCTCCATCCTCATCTCTCGCTAGTGCGACAGCAGAACGACACATGACGTGCTATGCCTTTGGGATCTGGGAGCATGTTACAGACCAACTACTCAACGAGTTTGCATGTCCGTAGAGTAACAAAGACGGAAGACCGAGTAATGATAAATAGCTTTAGATCACAGGCCTCGAACTCGAAAGGCCGTAGGTAAGACAAAGCTTGCTCTCGGGATAATTGAGGACCAAGCAGTCTAGCTTATGAAGTTGCCTTGTTACCTTCCACAGTTGCTCTCAAACTGTCCAGCAAGGTAATAAATATTGCATGATGGTCTCCCATTTCAACCCAGCCTCCTAATAAATACCTGCGTACAAACACCGTTGAATCAATCCAATAGCCGATGCCCTTATGGTAAGCCACGATGGGACCTCCGTTGTGGATCCTGCGACCAGGTCGACCTCGAAAGCGCAGGTCCTAAACTGCTTTTGATTGGGAAGATGGTAGATGTCCCGAGCACCATGAAAGATACTTCTGTGAAATGTATGGTGGTCAGTAGCATGAGGCATTAGAAAGTTAGTAGTATGTTTGCAGTCATACTGCTGAGGTACGTTCCAAACAGAGGGAGCCTCTTCTGTAAAGTGGTAATCTAAGGTCTCTGCCTGTCAGGTCTCGTTCAACGCGTGTGTGAGGATAAGGGTAAGGGACGCCTCGGAGGTCAAATTCCCTGTCTGATAGAGGAAGAGAGCAGATATTGTTTGTGTAAAATGGAGCAAGTATAGGAAAAGGTGCAAGTGATTGGACCAGTGCATGAGGCCGACTGTTTGCAAAGTACCTGTAGTATAGGTATTTCCCTTCGTCACTAGCCCGGGACCACAAGGTCTGGAACCATTGATGGTGCAAATTGATCCACCAGTCTGCGCTTGGTAAGGGGGCGCTTTGAATGTCGGATGTTCGCTTCGAGGGTTTCACTGCCTCTTCTCGCGAAAGAAGCCTAGCGGGACATCAGTCGTACCATATCAGCGGTTTCCACGTCTCTGACAATGTAGTGACTATCTGTAGGCAATGTGTTCCAGAACATCAGGCAATTAGAGGCGCAAACGCAAGAGGAATTGTATTTGCATTTCGCCATCGGCCACGATAGGTCCTAACCTCCTGTATTCGAATAGAGAATAAATAAGATCATCGTCTACAAGCAGATCAGGTTGATGACCGTCAGGACCCATGTGTCTTCTGAGGCCACAATTGATCGTGTATTAGTTGATGTTTCCAATACACGCATTCCCGATCAATGAATTCTCTAGTTATTTGAATACTGGTCATACGGCCTCGAGATTGTCGAAGGATAGCTGTGACAACATTGATAAGACAGCTGAAAAAGCGAGTATACGGACGACAAAGCAGTAACAAGGATGTAAACTATTTCATAAGATGGTATCATATTAGGAGTGAATAGCAGCATAGCAGAGTCTCGGGGTATCATACTACCGACAATCTTGGCATGTTTACGCCAAGGCTCGAGACCTGAGGTCAGCGTCGAGCTCTTGATTATCTGGGTATTGCTACCTAGGTACTGTTGAGCCAATTATTTGCCTTCTCTCTGCTCGCTTCATACTATTACGCGACTGTTGGATATTTGCAATGTCCTCTCGCAAGTCGCGACCGCCTTCTGACGATGATGATTCCTCTGGGCCCCGCATCCCACCAGTGCCTCAACGAGGCCGCCACTCAGATGAGGAATACTACAGATCACCTAAGAAGCAGAGAAGGCGATCGCGCTATGGCTCGGGGAGGGGTTACGAAATGGGGAGGGAGAAGCTGACAAAGGTTGATCTCCTACTCTGCGTTTTCCACGGCGCACCATCACACAGATGGCGCACCGCTCCATACAGCTTCGATAGGAGGAGGATCAACGACGTGGAACTGTGGGAGGACATACGAAGCATCTACAGAGATGATTTACAAAAGGCTTGGAGAAGGATTTTCGGCTTGAAGAAGCTCAAGGCTATCATCCCAATTGAGGTACATGACCTTGCGACGTCCAATCCCATTCTCTCCCACTATGAACATTACTACAAACATGGCTCAACACAGTGATGTAGTCGGTCAAATACGGGGAGAGCTCATGGGTAACGGGAAGAGATCAAGACTGATGCCAGATCGAGTACTAGTATACCCCAAACAACGTCCCCATACCAAAAGATTCCAAAGACAACCCCAACGTCCACTCTTTCTTGCACGCTCTTCACCACCCAGACCGGCTTCGCCCAGCTCACGAATGGGTCGACTGGTTCGTCGAATTCAAAGCCCAAGACGGAGGCAAGACCGTCGGTCTCGAGTTTCAAGAGTCGTTGTGGGCCGAGAAGCTAGCCATTATTGCTGTTCTAATCACAATAGCCATCGTCGTTGTCTCCATTGTCTGGGCTCTCAAGGGGGGGCAGCTACAAACCGTCTTCACAGTCATGGGCTTTGTGCTAACCGCAGCTGCTGGTACGTTGTCGCACCAAGATTTCATGACTGGCTATGGGGCAGCTGGACTAATCAGTAATTCAGCTGAAATTGCACTTGTCGCGCTCTACTTCCAGGTCACCCAATCAAATTGAGAGAAGAGGATTCTACAATGCAGACGGCCCATGCCGCACTATCGCCTATCAATGCCTACCTAGTGAGAGGACTGACCCCACAGCAATCGTGCAATACCTGGTCATATTCCGGAAAGATATGGAGCCATTCGTGCGCCAAATAAAGTAAGCCCACTATCCGAAGAGGCAAATTGATGGGATTTAAGAAGGATCGATCTCAAAGCTCTGTCCTACCACCTTTATTTGCTTACCGTGGGTTGAGTTTAGTACCGCAACGCCAGCAATACAACGAGAAACAAGGCCGCGAAATAGAGTATGTACATGGACGATTATTCACACAGGGAAAATCGGGAGGCATGGATTTATACGTCCCACTCATGGCGTGCGCTTCCGGACTGCACATTCGAGACGTTGGGAGGGTTGACCTCAAATATAAAATACACTAGCACCCGTCTGTGACTCAGGCTGGACGTACTTGGTATCTAAAACAGCTCGCCCAAATATCTAGCACGAATAATCGGATCGGCCTAGAGGTTTTTGGGGAAAATCAACCGTGGCACTAGTCATTTCCCAAGGACAGGTGCTCTCATCTAACCCTCGATGAGATCTCTAAACATGGGCATGAGAACATCATCAATTCCAGAGTGATCAATTTCATCATTATTATAAACCAAGCGCATTAAGAATATATCTAAGAGCAATATTCACCAATTCGAGTCTCGAGCAGACATGGATGCCGGTATCGGCACGGCGTTCAGTTCTAGGTTCTCTATGGATGCCATCAAGAAGTAGCCAACCATAATGTCTCCCCAGCCGTTGCATTGGCGGTTCCATTGCTTCCAAATGCATCATCGGTACCATCAGGTGGTGCCATCGGAGGCATTACAGCTCCAACAACCCTCACAGAAAACCCATTTATCCCAACCGGCGGTATCCCAATCGGAGCAAATCCCCCAAGACCATGCGATGTTTCCAGGCAATACTCAACAATTTCTATTGCCAACGCACGCACTTGCACCCAAGCAAATCTCTGAACGAGATACGGATTTTGAGATTCGACTCTTAATCCACAAGTAGTCGTTGCATTCCACCATGTATAAGGCGGGGTGCCAGGCCCAGGCAGTCTTGGGGAACGGGCTGTCTGGAAATCCTGAATAGCGCGGTATTGAGGAAGGGTGGTGACGGTTCTGAAGAGGGAACGGCAATCGGCTATTGTGATGGGGACGCGGACGTCCGCGTCCGGTCTGTAGCAGACGATGTTAGGCGATGCATTTGTGGTGATGCTGGTTGTGTTAATGGGGGCTAATGAAATGCTTGATGCTGTACAGGTTTCAAGCCATATAAAGAACCATGATTGTGTTAAGTGAATGATCTTCATATTCTGGGCTTGATACCGCGTCGTGACTCCCAGCTGCAACTGCAGAAGAACAGGCGGTAAGGCTCAAGGTCTAATAAGTAACGCGTCTTATAGATGTAAGAGGCGGCTATACGGACATCGCACAGTAACTCTGGCGCATTCGCGAACCGCGGGGTAGGCTATAGAGCAATATCGATGTCTCAAAGAGCGTTGCAAGCGCTCTAGTGCGATTGATGAATACTATTAGACGCAAGCCTTCGCCTAGTTGAAACGACGGGATCATAAGCTCAAAATCTTCGAACTGGATATCGATGGCGAACGATAGGACAGGACTTCTTCTGTGACACATGAGAGTATGGAGCATAAGCCGTACATAGAGATGATACCTATCAACTCACTGTTTAGATATTTGCTAGAATTAACCCTAATAAAAGGTTAGTACCCCTTGAGAGGGAGATGTTAGTACTTATTGGTTAATTGGAAATGCATCTTCACTGCGCGGAGCCCCTGACAACCCCAAGACTACTTACTCTAAAGCCGCTCTATATGCAAGACTTATGCTCTACTCTCGTATAATCATCTTGTATCTGCCAGAGACATAAGCAGTAGCACGTACACACCAACATCTCTTCCCACCCTCTCAAATTCCCAGGATGCTCTCCGCTCTCGCCTTGTTCAAACATCTCTGCGTCATAGTGATGGGGATGATTGTTCCAGCCAAATTTTTACCCATGGCAGGATGTGGCATCTCCATAGTCTTGTTCCAAACCCAACGCAGGAATTGTACTTTCTGGCATAGAAACCTCTAGACTCGTTAGAACCCTCTCTCAGTTCCCGTGTTCTCTTTCCATATTGCATTCAAACGTTTTCCGACGAACAAACAGGACAACGGTACGTAGAGCACCAAGCTTAGCTGGCATTTCCTTTCCTTCCATCCGTGCATGATATGATCATTCAGTTTCCATGCGAGAAGTCCTGGACATGTTTATATGTTTATAAATTCTTATTAGTCCAGGTCTTGAAGACCGTTGCAATAATGGGAGAGATGCGTGGGGTTGGCATAATCGAATTAAAACACGCTTGCAAGTCAATCGCGGCCTCTAGAATTCTCCCTGCTTTATATATCATGGTTCATCGTCGGATTTGGCATTTATAGTTCCACGTTAAAGAAAAGATGATGCAAGACCGCGTATAAGATCCTTGTTGAGCATCTCAACGACAGTATGAAATAGCTCTGCGTGAGAACGATGCGGAAACGAAGAACTCATGGCGTTTCTGTTGGGGAGTATGAGAGGCCACTGGAAGCCCGGCCACCCCTTCGGCTTGCTTCTCAGCATGCAAACAGCAATGAGGGTAACAGGGCAACGAGGTTTCGCATTACCATCTTTTTCATGGTTGGATTTTTACGTTGGGAAGGGTATCCTCGCTGACTCTGTTTTCGCCCGGGAGCTCCCCCTAAAGTACCTAGGCCCCACCTACCTTAAGGACGGTCATTGAGGTACCGTAGGTAAAGTAGGTAGGGCGCTCGCTTAGGGCTAACCCCTCTCCTAAGTGCTTCGTTCGCGGTCGCGGCCTCGGTCTCACTATTTCTCCGCTTGTGGCGGGGTGCGCAGTGTTCCTCAGCTCCTCAGCACTAGACAATCACTCTTACTGACAGATTACCAACTTCTTCTCTTACAATTCTCGCGTCACAGTTGCCAAGATGAGTTCCTGGCGGGACCCGTACCAGCAGAATCAATACCAGCAATACGAGCAACAGTACCAGCAGCCCCAGCAACAACAGCAGCATCCCAATGGCCAGCAACCCCATGTCGACCAATTTTCTTACAGCCAGAATCCCCAAAACAATAGGCGCAACGTCCGCAAGAAGTCTCTCTTAATCGGCATCAACTATGAGGGTCAAGCCCATGCACTGAAGGGTTGCCGACAGGATGTTCGCAATATGGTACGTTACACAATCATCATCCATCCACACTCGACTAACTCCGATGCAGTCCCAATTCCTGGTCAGCAAAGGCTATCCCACCGATGAGAAGAGCATGGTCATCCTAGCCGACGACCGCAAAGGCCCCTTCTACCCCACTGGCCACAACATGCTCGCAGCCATGGACTGGCTAGTCTCGGAACCACACACCCAGTGCTTCCTACACTATTCCGGCCACGGCGGCCAAGTCAAGGATCCAGACGGTGATCGAGACAGCGGTTTCGATGACACCATCGTCCCCGTCGACTATCAGCAAAACGGCCAAATAGACAGCGACACGCTACATCGCCGTCTCGTCTCCAAACTCCCGGCAAGCAGTACCCTCTTCGTCGTTTTCGATTGCTGCCATTCCGGTTCTGCAATCGAACTTCCTTACGTCTACCGCACCGACGCAGATGGCAATGTCAATCTCATGGACAACGTGAAGCAAGGAATCCACCTCATGACAACGGCAAAAAATCTTCTACAAGGCGGATTCTCCTATAACAAAGTCAACGATGCGAAACAGCTTTTCGCGGGTGCGCAATCCTTCTTTTCGAGTCTAAAGCATAGAAACGAGCCGCAGGAGGAGGGGCTGGGAGAGGAACATTTCATGGAGGATTGGGCACACGAGGGGAAGAGCGTGTTTATGTTTAGTGGATGTCGGGATGATCAGACGAGCGCGGATGCTACGATATCGGGAAGTCCGAGTGGCGCAATGAGTTGGGCGCTGTTGGAGACGCTTTATTCGAGGCCGGATTTGACTTATGTTGGGGTATGTTGTTGAGGTCTTGCTTGCGCTTCAGATGAAGATTCTCATGCTAATCTATATGGTACTTCAGGTCCTACAAAATACGCGACAGTTGCTATTGGGGAAATATAAGCAGATACCACAGCTTTCGGTGGGCATGGAGGTGGATTTGAACCAGCCTTTGCATATATGAGGCCAATTTTTCAAGGGGCACATGCTTGCGATTATGGGCGTTATTTGGGGTGTCATACATACGTGGCCTTAACGGTCAATGAGGTACGATGAGACTTGCATTGGATGTGGAAGATCTTCATGCTATGTTATCAGTAACTACCAGAAGCTACAAAGGTTTCCAAACAAAAAAGAGCTATCTACGCGCAACCTTCACCTGAAATTGTCTCACGGCGTTCCTTATGCTCGTTGTGGAACTCTTCGGTGCTTTAGTAGGTTGCAAAGTACCTTGCATTACTTGTTGAAGACGACTTATCTGAAGGTTGACTAATTTCGAGCGAAGCCCACTTTCCAAGGACACCAAAGCGTCTGCACTCCGCAAGGTTCGCAAACCCCATGTCAGCCGCTGCTACCACTCGTCATAACACTTTTATGTCTCAGAGAGCGACATTAAAGAGAATATAAGTCCTGAAGAATCTGATGAAGGTCTTCTTCTGTATCTTTCAGCTGCGGCTGTCACGGAGCTTTTTTCATGACATGGGGGGCGCCTTTAACGTTGCATTGCAGAGTAAGCACGGAAGCAGGCACGGCTCGTAACCTTGTACGCGTATTCGTTCTACACAGTATCTACCTCACATCTTGGAACTGAGATTGTGGAATTCTGGAATGAGAGTATTATGGTGTCGATGTTAAGGAGGGGGCAGCTGTTGTGGTGCCGCTGTTGCTACAATTCAATTTCTGCTGTCGGTTTTCAGGCGCAAAGGAGGCACTGGTGTGGTCACATATCTTCTGTTGGAGCCGGCTGCTTGCATCTCGCAAGAGCATGTCTTCACGGCCATTATTCTCTACTCGTTGTACCCTTTGACTAATTTCTACGGGCTCAGAAGAATACCTATTTTCCCCTTCGGAGTCCAAAGCCTGTCAACTTTGAATGATTTGTTGATCATTAACCTGTCTGGAGAAAACATAGGTTTTCGTGATAATGCAAACATTGCTAACTCTTTGTAGAAGGTCACACTGAGCTCATACCGGGTGGGGGATCGCCAATCCTTAGCCACGCTCCGCCCCAATGGTTGACCTAGGATCGGTCCTATATGCGACAGGATCTCGCATCAGAAATTGCTGTTCCCATATGTTTGGGGCCAACCTTTGGGAGGCCGATGATGGTATGACGGAGAACATCTAGGAGACAGATGAAGGTCGACCTTTCGTCTGCTCCTCCATGAAGCAACTCTCTTCTGACTCCGGTCTACGCAAAAGAAAGGATTGGTAACAGCTCTCAAGCTCGGCCTCCGCAACTTCAATCTCGTGCAGTTAACATCCTTGAACCGACACGGTGAATAAACAATCCTAGTTTGCAGCGAGGCACATTATGGGTACACTGCAAGCCCTTCGTAGAAAGCAATTTGCCTGCTGCATGATACAGGTGCTCGAAAATGGCTCTTCAAGGACGAGATTGAATGCAACAAACCGAGGCAAAAGGTGAAGAGGTGGAAGGATGCCATATAAAGGCCAATGGGCCGGCTGTGCTAGAGAACCCTTTTACTCAATACGGCATCTCCATATGATGTTTGGGTTGGCACCGAACGGAGCGTGCCGTGATTGTAACCATCACTTACTACCTATTTCGCCCCCCACGATTCGCCCCGACACCCTACCCCTATTTATGCTCTACCAATAGCTTGATGACTTTACCCTTTGGACTCTTGCGTCCGAAGCAGCGGCTCTGTTGTCAAGCGCAATGAGCACGATTAGGTCATGGTACCTTGCATTCGTTCCTGTGGCGCTTGTCAAAAAAACACGTTCCTTGTCATCAAATCATGCGGGACTGCATCACAAGATGGGCGTAAGGTCAGGATCCAGCGTTGATTGATTGTCCTCCAAATACTTATCCTATTGAAGACTCGGGGAAGTTGAAGATGGCGTTATCTTGTTTCAAGTATGTTTCGCCACTATCATCCACGGCTTTTACTGGTGCTGCCCTCCTGGAAACATGTTGATTTCCAGAATTGTATTGCACGCGACTTCAATTCGTTGACCGTCAGAGCGAGTGAGTTGTCGTTCCTGGTCCGTCGTTGCAGCAATTCCTCTATCCACGCCTGGTTAGAGTCCGATTAGCACGATATGTTAGGATCGCCAATGAGCTGATCACATCACTCGCATGAGTATTTGGCCATTCTATATTAAAACTGCCTCGGCGCATCATTCTGGTATAATTGGACGCTGCAGGTACAACCGGTGTGGCTTGGCGTACACCTTCCCCGCTGGACAGATTGCCCGCAGGAGATCGACAGATAGTGCAGGGCCAAACAAATGTTCCTTTCTTATCATCCCTGATACTGTGATGCCATATTTCTGCCAATTTCAAAATACTCCCATTCAACAACCACTCACATATCGTTCCTCCACACAGCCTCCTATTACAATGGCTCTTCCTTATTGCTTGGATTGCCACCTACTCCGTTCAAAGGCACCCCGATACTCGTTTACTACCGGGCCGCTTCCTACCGCCCTCCTCCCCAGCTCCCCTTTACGTTCATTCGGCCATGCCTGACCCATGGCCGTCAATCAGAAGCGGGGATTGACCTCCCACGAACTCGACAAAGGCAGCTTGCAGCTTGTCTTGACCGAGGGGAGAAAGTTACAATGGACATTCACAATGCTATAAAGCGGGACCCATATCCCCTCCAGAACACAGCATCACAGCATCATTCAAACATCCCAAGTCCAGTCGCTACCCAGTCAGACCTTACACTCGCTACAAAGGCTTCTTCTACATTATCATACAATGCATCTCCTTGCCCAACTCGCCGCCGCTTCGGCCCTGGCATCCATAGTCAGCACCGCTCCAACCTTGTCAAAGCGTGCAAGCAACGTCACTGGAAATGCCAAATTCACCATCCCTCAAGGTGCACCCAAGCTCCCAGGCAAGAAGATAGCCGGTCCCATTGCGTTGGCGCGCGTTTATGGCAAGTATGCCAAAGTCGGTGCATCCGCTCCAGCGAGCGTCAACGCTGCTGCTGCGGCCGCTGCTGGCTCTGATGATGGCACTGTCCCTGCCGATCCTGAACAGTACGATCAGGCGTATCTAGAGGCTGTCACTATTGGCGGTCAGACCTTGAACTTGGACTTTGATACTGGTTCTTCTGACCTGTAAGTACTTTTCCGTACCAGCATGCTTCAATTTCCTCCATAGCTAATGTTCATCTAGCTGGGTCTTCTCCTCTGAGCTTCCTGCAAATGAAAAAGCCAACCACGATATCTACAACCCTGCCAATTCGCCCACCGCTCAAGAGCTCTCCGGCGAAACATGGTCTATTAGCTACGGCGACGGGAGCTCCGCTAGCGGTAACGTCTACACCGACACCGTTGACGTAGGCGGTACAACCGTCACAGGTCAAGCCGTCGAACTCGCCGAAACCATCTCCTCCGAATTCGCTCAAGATGAATCCGACGGCCTCCTCGGCCTCGCCTTCTCCTCCATCAACACCGTCACCCCCGACCAACAACAGACCTTCTTCTCCAACGCTGAATCTCTCCTCGACTCGCCCGTCTTCACCGCCAACCTCCTGAAGGGAGAACCAGGCTCCTACAACTTCGGCTACATTGACGATTCAGAATACACGGGCGACATCACTTACACCGCCGTCGACAACAGCCAAGGATTCTGGGGCTTCACCTCCTCCGGCTACGCCATCGGCTCCAGCAGCGCCGTATCCTCCTCCATCCAGGCCATCGCCGACACCGGCACCTCCCTCCTCCTCCTTCCCGACGACGTCGTCTCCGCATACTACGCCCAAGTCTCCGGATCCTCCAACTCCCAATCCGACGGCGGCTACATCTTCCCCTGCTCTGCTACTCTGCCCTCCATCACACTACAAATCGAAGGATATGGCGCAGTCGTGCCGGGAGATTATATGAACTATGCCCCCGTCAGTGATGGAAGCACTACGTGTTTCGGAGGGATTCAGAGTGATGATGGGGTTGGATTCAGTATTTTCGGAGATGTGTTCTTGAAGAGCCAGTTTGTTGTCTTCAGTGACGCGAGTGGAGGCCCGCAGTTGGGGTTTGCGGCTAAGGATTTGCCTTAGGTGGAGGGATGGGGAGGAAGATGAGGGATAAGGTGATTGGGTGGAGGGAAGGGAAAGCCTGATAAGGGATGGGATGGGATGGGATGGGGTACTGGTTCTGTGATTTTGTTCACTTAATTGGGAAAAGAAGGACAGGGTGGTGGTGGGGCGATGTCATTATTGCATTTTATTTGAGTCCTTCTTTTCGTTCTCTTTCGCAATAACTATCTATCTAGGGCTGCATATAGAACGTATTGTTAATGAGAAATGTTTTACCAATGAACACAAACACTATCAATGTGCCATGTATCCGTCAGTACATGCACCGATATACAGCCCCATCCCTTGAGATCACTTAACACACCCAATCTATCATCACATCCATCTCTCCTCCTCCTTCCACCCCTTCAACCTATTCCCCCCCAACCAACCATTGATCTAACAACCCACAACACAACACCTCCCCTTCCCCCTCCCTTCACCATCATTTATATCCCCCCACCTCAGTATTCAAAACACTTCCAAAATAACCCATACTAAAAGACTTTTACCGTGTTTAACGTGGTAAAACTTCGTTTCGATTAGGGAGGTGTTCTTTGGTTTGCTTTAAGCATTGGAGAGGAGAGTTTGGGGTGAGAGGGGGGGGGGAGGGAGGTGTGCTGTTGTGCTGGGGTGTTGCGGTATGTTGTGGTATGTTGTTGTTGGCGTGCTTCAATCGATATCTCAACGTTGCATCGAATTTGGAGACAGCGAAGATGGTACCTTCTTTTGTACTTGCGGTTCTGTTAGGTGATCCAGTATCAAATAGTCATCTTTTGCTCGGTCATATGCCGTACATTGGGGAGTCAAGGCACCATATCGGATCTTCTTGACCCATCATATCTCCAATGGCCGACACTATAGGTTCGTCGCCCTAGCAAGCTCAGCCACCTTCCCAGCTCTTCATTTGCGTCCACAATCCTTTGGCTGGTGTGAGCCGTGTCTGCTTGAACAAGGCGCTAGTGGCGAGTCCTCGAATTGTGCTTCTCTGAGTATCTATCTGGCCACTTTATTGAGGGGCATCTTAGTCAAGGATATCGACGTGGATCTCCCGCTCCCTCTGCGAGCCTCTGTGAAATAGAGAAAATGTAATACATAAGAGAGTAGGTCATGCAGGAACCTACTACATCTTAAAACGCCTCGGGTCCATTAACCTTATACATCCATACGTCTCCAGATCCGACGCCAACGCCAATCGTGTCCCCTGCCACAGCTGATCGGAACGGACGATACTCTGAGGGTAGCCGCACTAGCTTTCTTGAATTGTATGTTATCCATGCTCCATCTGAGCTTAAAGCTAGACCTCGATACTGAGGCTCTGAAATGCTTGGAAGCATATTCGATTTTGACAAAAAACTGATGTCAATAGTACCCCTCGCGGTATGAAGATACGAGCCAGTAAGATCAAAGGATAAATGATCAAATATCACGCCAACTTGAAGCGTCTGGAGGCACTCGCCGCTGCTTGTGTCCCATATTTTGACGGTTCTATCATATGACGACGACGCGAGCCTAGTTGAATCGTAGGACAAGGCTACCGATATAACCAAACTGCTATGGCCTTTAAATATCCGGAGGTACTCATTGCTTGTTATATCCCATATATCCCTGATTATGACTGAACCGTCAAATGATCCCCATGCAAGCCGGGTTGAGTCGCAGGAAAGGGCTACCGGGTTTTTATCTGAGACGCCGATATCATAACGCCAGTCAAGTGTCTGGAGACACTTGCCGTTGCTCGCATCCCAGATCTTGGTTGTGTTACTGCTTTCCATTGATATAAGCCGGCTTGAGTCATAAGAGAAGGCTATTGATGGTATTGATATAGTAGAATCGCATTCGATTGTATAAAGGCAATTAAAGCTATTCAAATCCCAGAGCTTGATTGTTTTATCCATGGACGCCGACGCGAGCTGAGTAGAGTCCTGAGAGAAAGCTACAGATGTAACAGGGCCTCTATGGCCCTCAAGCGTCTGAAGGCACTTGCCACTTTTTATATCCCAAAGCTTGACTGTATGGTCATCAGATGCCGACGCGAGCCAAGCAGTATCTGGGGAAGAGACCAAAGACCAGTTCCCCGCGCTATGGCCCTTGAGTGTCTGGGGCCGGTCGCGGTTGTTGGTATCCCAGATCTTGACTGTGCGGTCGAGTGACGCTGACGCGAGCTGGGCAGAGGTATGGGAGAAAGCCACCGATAAAACTGCATAGTGATGACCTTTGAGCGTTTGGAAGCACTGGCCACTGCTTACAGCCCAGACCTTGATCGTCGTATCGCTCGAAGCCGATGCAAGCTTGGTTGAGTCGTGGGAAAAAGCCACTGACAGGACCGCATTGCTGTGGCCCTTGAACGTCTGAAGGCATTCGCCGCTACCCGTATCCCATAATTTGACCGTCTTGTCAACCGATGCCGACGCGAGCCTAGTTGAGTTGTGGGAGAAAGCTACTGACTCAACCTGATCGCTGTGGCCCTCAAATGTCTGGAGGAACTTGCCACTGTTCGTATCCCATATTCTGACCGTGTAGTCATATGAAGCCAAAGCAAGCCTAATTGAGTCGTGGGAAAAAGCCACTGAACTAACCGGATCGCTGTGTTGGAACGTCTGGAGGCATTTGCCGCTACCTACATCCCATATTCTAACCGTATTCTGAAACGACGCTGATGCGAGCCTAGTTGAATCATGGGAGAAAGCTACTGACGTAACCGTATAACTGTGGCCCTCAAACGTCTGGAGGCACTTGCCGCTGTTCGTATCCCATGTCTTGACCCTGTCAACATATGAAGCGGAAGCAAGCTGGTAGGAATTAGGGGAGAAGGACACAGCCCTGTGACCTTCGAGCGTCTGGAGGCACTCGCCACTGCTCATATCCCATATCCTGACTGTCTTATCCGATGCCGACGCGAGCCGGGCTGAGTCATGGGAAAAAGCCACCGACTGAACCCCAGAGTTATGGCCCTCAAGCGTCCGCAAGCAGGCGCCCCATTTATCGCCTATGTCCGGCTTGATCGTTATCCACGTTGGCTCTTCCTTCTTAAAAAGGCCTCTTATTAGACTGCAAGCTGGACTGAAGATAAGTGCAGAAACATAGACCTGGAGAGGACTCATCTCTATAGCCCACTTGTGATACATTATGAATCGGCGCCCATCTCGAACAAGTTCTGTTAATGCAGATATGTCCTCTCTTACCTCACAGCTTACCTGGATTAATGTCTCAAGTTTCGCTACTGATACTATGCCCTTTGACATACTCTTGCAAAGGCTCAGAGCTTCTAGCCAGTACAGATATTTTTCTCTCATGAATTCGTGGACAACACCACCATCTTGTAGGTCAGCCGAGTGATCTACACAAGGGTTGGAGTTCCACTCATAGAGGTGGTCGATCCAATAGATACACGAGTAGCGTGACGCTGCTAATGGGTCCGGATCCGGCTGTCGAACTTGCTCAGCAGGATACCCTAACGCACCTAAGCTGTATATATCTCGTCGGAGCGTCCTAAACATGACTTGGAGCGACCTTGAGAAGATCTCGTAATGGACTTCTTCCTTCCCAGAGGGAAATATATCATTGAATGACTTCGTGACTAAGAAATCCTTTGCAGACTGATGTACAAAATAAATAGTGCCTTGTCGAATGGTAAGAAATGAGCCGCAAAGGCCAATGATCTCTTGTAAAAACTCAAGATTGTCGGCTATGTTCCCGTGCATTTCGATAAGAGACGTCAGCTCTTCAAGTCTAATAGGTCGGTACACTATCGCGATCACGCTCAGTACCCTCTTGCATATATCAATATCGTCTATATCATCCAAGTTGCATATCTGTTGCATCATCCGCTCATATAAAGAGCTAAGTCCGGGTGGGAACCTGTTTAGCTTCGCGAGAGTGTTCCGTCGTGATGTATTCTCTAGGTTTTGACAGACCAAAGCTACCCAGAGGAAGGTATCATTTGCATGTAAGAATAGATGATCTAACACAGTATCTCGCGTTTTGTCATTGTACTTCTTTCTTTCCGCGAGCTGACGCACTCTATCCTGGATGAACACGCTAACCGCTGTAGATACAGACTCAGCATTTAGTTCGAGGCTTAGCATCACCTTATGCCCTGCCCTCCCTAACCGTTCTTCGATGTCGGGCCGGTTGCGGCCAGAGACGATCCACTTTACACGAGGTGACACGCACGACTTCTGGACAATAAAGCCTAGCAGTTTCGGCAGCTCTGATACGCACTCGTCGAGGGCGTCAATAATTAAGTATGTGCTGTTCAAGCTTGGGTCTTGTAGGATGTGTGTGAAGATCTCAGACAAGGTTACCCAGGCATTCGCATCCTCGAAGAGCGCTTTGCCTGCGTGGTCGTGGTTCTTTCGTATATAGGAGATGAGCGATGGCTGCTGATTGATAAGCAAAAACAGCAGGCCCCGTAGCACGGCCGTGGCGCTATTTATCCGCGAGTCTGTAGCCTGACAGAAGAAGTAGGACACGAGATCGGTCTTAACCATTGACTTCTTGAACTCATCGACGATGCCGCAGAGGAGCATTGTTTTGCCCTTGCCAGGATCGCCCTTAATCCACAGCAGCCTACTTTGTTCGTCGTTGCGCCATCTTTGGAATTCGGAGTTTTCGAGGATCCAGCGGTAAGAGTCCTCCAACAAACCACTACTGGTATCTTCAATACGCTTCTTGTCATGACGGGGATCAGTCGAGCGTAAGTCTCCGAGGCATTTGTTTAGCTTATCGATCTCCTCATCAAGCCGTTTGAACGCACTCGCGGATCCTTCTCCATAGCGAAGGGGCATTTCGACGTCGAAGATACCAAGTAGTGAGTACGCTTTATCTTCTTCGACCTTTGTCTGGCGGCACTGCATCCACGAGAATCGCTCTTTATCGCTGAACTGAGATAGAGCTGCTCCCACAAGCGCTGCATTAGGTATTCCTGTGATTTCATGGATTTGTTGCCTCAGCGATCGTTTGTCGCCAAGTTTCCTTCGCTCTCGGGAGAAAAATTCGACCGAGATTGGGGCAAGGAGCTCTTGGAGGGTCCAACCCCGTGCGAACCATCTGCTTTGCCGAAAAGCTGGCTCCCAAGCGTACTCTGAGACTCCATCGCTCGCTTTTCGTTTTGCTATCAACACATCCGATAGATAGACGTAGCACTTCGCTGCCTTCTGATACCAGCGGAACATAGAGTTGATAGCTCTCTGAAGCTCAACATGGTTCGATTTATCGATGCAGCAGGTGTCCACCCAGAAGTATTCCAAGCCATCGCGTTCGGCCTGTTGTCCACAGAACTGGATCTTGTCATAGCCACTCTTGCTCTTTCCAGTACCATCCATCAGATCTTTGTAGGTAACCTCTTGGCCATCCTCCCAAGTATGCGAAAGGATCGCATAAGGAGGGATTGCCTCGCCGTCCGAGAGATCTTTAGTAAGGCTGAAGTCGCCGGTGTCGCGGCATTGCAAAAGACGCATTGTTTCGCATAGGACGGGGGCAAGCGGTAGGAACGGGTCTCGGTTGGGTTCAAACGTGGCAGACTAGCTGAAGGGACGAGATGACGGCTCACTCTTCTACTGAGGGTATCAGTCCACGGTTCTTAAAGTGCTCTCGTGGACTATCGCAAGGACACCGCAGTCTACGCTCGTTTAAGGTAGATTAGAAAGGGTTCACCTAGCACCTGAGAGCACTTATCAACTGGAAAGCCCTGTAGGGCTGATACCTAGAGGCCCTTAGAGCTGGTACCCTAAGAAACACTGTTGGGGCTAGAGATACTTAGCTTCGGGGACTAAGCCTGTTGCTTAAAACCCCAACTTTCAGGGTATCTCTAGGGGTGCTGATACCTGGTGAAACCTTCTAGTGGCTTGGCATGCGAAACTTCCTCCATACGCGAACCACGAATCTGATAATTACTTACCTCATAAGGCGTACAGAGTACGATATAACGCTCTTTACAATAGTATAGCTAAAGCAATATCGCCGTGGCCTTCGCTTTATATATAGTTCATACCAACTGTGATCCCAACGGTGAGAACGGATCCAGCAGGGTTTTAGAAGCGATGACTTACGGGTTGCCTGTCGCACACCCCCTAAAAGGACCCGCTAGGAGTGGCCCTAAAGTGCCCGGAAAACTCCCCAAGAGGTGCCTGCCCCTTAGCTGCATATTGGGAATGGTCAACGGCAAGAAAGAGAGTATTAACAATCCGTCTTTCCACCCTATCTAGTTCTGCTCGAAATCTTCTTAATCTCGGATATCTTCTCATTCTCCTTCTCCGTGCTTTCTTCTCGGACTCGGTGTTTATCCCACTAAGTGTCTGTTGTCGATTCATATGCATTCAAGAAGGCCGCTGTGATATGACGTGGAATCGAGATGAGTTATCGTCATTCGGTGGAAAGGAGAAAAGGCTCTTGCTTGACATGGTTACGTCATGCGCTCTCCAACCATTGGCAAGTCGTTCAACAGGTCATTGTCAGGCTGAGACCAGCTCATATACACGAGCGTCAGCTAGCTGCAGAGTGCATCGCAAAGGCAAATCAGAACGTAAGGCTCAGATTCGTAGGCATCAATATGCTGGGTATCCATCTCCAAGTTGCCTTGTGGGCTGACAATCATCACTCTATTCGTTACTTCGGACTAGTGATGCCTTTACGAGGCGTTATCTTATGCATCGTCTCGCTGGTGGTTGGTAGAGAATCGCACCGCAAACTTGTGGCGGTCACCTCCGATGTGGGTGTGATCTGCGAGATGTGGCACGGCGCGCCCAATTGCTGCCTCTGAGGCGTGCGCACACGGCTGGTAGCTTGTTACTCTGAACGCCATTAGGATCCTTCTGAGTAAACGCCTGATGAACCTGCAGAAGACCCTTATTCACTGTAAGTCAAGGCAAATTCTCTAATGGGCCTTTTCGCTCCGGCCATGAACGGCAGAGCCTCGATCCCACAAGGCTGGAGGATGCTACTAGGTACACATAAAACTTTGAATCATGACTTTGCTTGCTTCTCGAACATTAATGCTCGTCTTTTCTTTTCAATCAATGAGCGTTCAAGTTTTGCTCCGGATAAAATCGCCTTATAAGTACCATCCCCAAGAGTTGCAATGGAAAGTAGTACCTCCAATCAACCAAAACTTCCGTTACCCAGGGGAAGTTTAGCCACGACACCAAGGGCGTCAGTTTACCGGACTAGTTTATCTCCCGACGATGGCTATGATTATAAAGATACTGAGCCCTCGCCGGAGGGTACTGCTACTCGAGAGCAAGACAATGTCAACTCCTCCAAAATTTATTCCCAGTCATTGGCGGTCTCCAATACGACTTTAAATCATGACAATCACCAAGGAGAGAAAATCCCTGACTATATACGTTCCGCAGGAGGATGGAGAGCAAAAGTTCCTGATGACGAAGATGCTCCGAATGGAGTGATTGATCGTGTTAACAGTCATGCACAATCACCTCCGGCGGTCAATAGGTACGTCCGAAGAGGCCCATTCCATCGCCACATGGAACCAAGTCAATCTATTCCACTTGAGCCGGCTCGAAAAGGGGATCTGAGGTACGTTTTGCTGCAATGGAAGAAAGAGGAGCTCGGTGGAGCAGAAAAATTAGTCCTAAATGCACATCCGCCCGGCAAAAACGCAAAAGTTGAGTCACCCCACCATGTAATATGGCAGTAGGTTCTCTAGTGCACACCGTTTCTACTTTGGACTGATAGCCGTAGACACTCAGAACTTGAAGATATGGAACTTGGTGGGTTTGAGGTAAGCCTTCATTAGGAGATTCGGCGAAAAGCCAAGTTAATCACTTCAAGCAAATCGTCAATCAATGGAAATCCCGGGGGTTGAAGGAAAGAGAGGCCGGACTTACTCGCCGACTACTCAAGAGAGTTCAAGACCAACATCAACGGCCCTTTATTGGGGGTAGCTTCCTTACACCCATTGCTCGTCGCTATATCAGTCTTGACGATTCGAAATACAGTGCTGATAGATGCTGCATCTTCCTAAGCTTCCCATATTTCGCCGTCTCCATGCCACATGCTAAGAAATCGTTTGCAAAAGGAGACCCAAAGCATCCTGTAAGAACATTGTTGCAATCTCACTACCGCCTCAACAGAACTGTCGAAAGAGACAAGGACCAGTGTATCAGGCTGCTCCACGGCAAGAATTTGAAATCATGTATTGATGCCCCGGATATTGAGACTGCTCATCTCAATAGTGGGAAAACTAAAGAACTGATCTATGTACCACAGCTCTGGGGTTTGATCATTGGTTTGAGTAAGTTTTTGCCCTCGGACCCGGTCTTTAACGAATCTAAGTCCGCACAGATAAAATGGTAACCATGGGTCCAATAAACGATGTAGCCCTTCAAGGGTCATCATTTAAGCTTCAAGACAGTACGCAAGCCCGAGAAGCCCGTCGATGTGCCTTTGTTCGTATCTCGTTTCTGAGACAAGGATCCGCTGAAGACCTTACATATCCCCGTGATCAATGTGCTTCTTGGTTTGTAGGTACACGTTTCGGTTCTTTTATTTGTCAATTATTTGATATTAGACTGACCTGCGGAGGGCCTCATGAACAAACAAAAGCAGATTCGGGAGATCCTGGAGAAGGGCAAGGAACATAGCAATCCCCACCAATATACACTTCATATTGGAAGCCATATGGTAAAAGCTACCTCGTGGGCTCATGTTCAACATTCAGCAACGGAAGAAGTCTTGAATCTTTGGATGAAGACCCCCAGACCTCCCATTCCCAAGGTGTCAGTCAAGAACACGGAAGGGGACTCAGATCAAGACAGCAAATTGACAATTGAAAGTGGCCATGCCATTGGCGATGATGAACGAACAGGGGCTGAAACAAGCACCGCTATCGGTGAATTGAGATCTGTACCGGTAGTTTCGGCATTTTTGGCATGGGACATTCGAGACGAGTTTGGAGAAAGGGACGAAAGCTCTGTTGAAACCAAAGTAAACCGTTTCCTCAAGGCAATTTACCGCGCTCTTCCAGCCACTTGCAAAGACGATGTAGTTGAGCCGTTGACGAGTCCCACTCAAACGGAACAGATCACGGAAACTGGGCGAAGTGCTCGCCCTAAGATAGTGATAGTGGGTAAGACGCTGAGCGAAGTTCAGGAGCTCGTCGACACCATGGACTCGATCACGTCAGGTGAAGAATACTCCATAGAGAGAAGAATGCTCGAGGAATGTACCAAGCTCTTCGATCTCTTCATTCCAAGCGTTCGTGAGAGACGTTCTGAGCCTATCAAGCTATTCTGGGGAGCATTATATGAACTCATAGTACGTATCTCCTAGGTTTCATGGGATGATGGATTGACATATGATAGGATTATCGAGGTCCCCGTATTAGTACGCTACTTGAGAAAATCAAGATACTCAATGCTCAGGCAGAGAAAGTACACCTTGGAGTGCACTTTTGGCCAGACTCACGTGTACCGCCAGGCCAGGAGACACCGAAGGACGCTATCACAGGGGATGCGATACTTCTGGCATCCATCGTGGATGCTTTGGGTGCTATCTTCAAAATGATGGTGGCGGCTGTTCGCGACGAGCGGCTACGACCCAATAGCTCGCAGGAAAAGGCAACACTGAGCAATAAAGTCTCCGATTACGCTGACGAAGCATGCGAGTTGCTTGAGACAGCTAGAGACAAGCTAATAACAGAAGCAGTCGGAGCTGCTCCTGGTGAGAATGTTGGTCCGGTCCTTACGCCAGAAGCGATATTGATCATGCTCTTGGAGAGGCTTGTTTGCGGTGTTTTTGGTACTGGCAACGTAGGAGTAATAGCTGTCTATGAGGAATGTTTGGAACATTTAGTAAGTAGTATAACACTTTTGGAGCCGACCGAAGAACTAATGATAGAACAAAAGGCCCTCAAGGTGAAAGTTCGTGCGAGTCGACGCTTACTACAAAAGATAAACGCTTTTGAAGAAGAGGTATCGATTGTGAACGACATATTGATGCAACAGGAAAAGGTGCTGCAAGCGTTCTGCGGGTATTTGGAACCATCGAGCTTTAAGAGGCCAAGCACCGCTCGTAAACTGAGGTTTGAGTTTGAAAAAAGGGGAATCGAGAGAATCTTGACATCCATACGAGAGCAATTAAGGAACTGTACCGAGCTCCGGGAAAGAGCCAGAGTCCTCGCCGTACAGAACGTCCATCTTGTGGAAACACTTCAAGATGATAATAGCAGGGCTATATTCACCTTTACATTCATTACGGTTTTATTTCTTCCTCTGAGTTTCGTCACTGGGTTCTTCGGTATGAATGTCGTTGGTATAACCGGCACAACCAGTACAACAAGGCATTTCTGGGCAATAGCGGCACCGCTGACGGTGGGCATCATGATATTCTGCGCAACCATCGTGTTCTGCGGTGAGAAGATCAGGTTTGCGTTTGCCGATTTACTTCACTTTTGCAGCAATATGATTGCCGGGTCAAGTGAGCAGCTGAAACTCGCTTGGAATGCGTTTTGTAATATTACCAGATAGCTGTATTGAAATACTTCGAACCACATCTATGCTAGAACTTACCATCACTTCGTTACTCGTTAAGATAATACTGCCAGCAGCGTCACTTCATACATTGAACAGTTCAGCCATCAAGACATCCTAACACAAAAACGCCCTGTGTCCACTCATCGGTGGTTATTTTTCCTTGTCATGATGATTGCGTTCTTGAGTCAGAAAGTCTCACGCTCCACCCACCTGCGAAGTCGAAGTTATACAAATAATACAATGATGAATGGATGACAGCAAATGAGGCATATACAGAACCCTGATGTGTCTTGCGACATCCGTCTACAGCAAGGGCATACACAGTACATTGTACAGAAGGGCGATTGCTCGTTGGCATGAGGATCACTCAGCAGACCTGTCTTGTCAGGAATCGTCAGATCGATATTCTAGTTTCGTATCAACATCTCTCAGCTCCTGCAATCTACACCAAGTCAGCGTCCGTAGTTCATCATGGGACTTGCTAACGGCTCGAATTTCATACCTGAGAAAGACCTGCGAATGATACTCACGTAAAAATCCTGCAAGATATGATTCCCACTCGACAAATTTCTCACCCCGGTACTTTTCAGGTCCTCGAAAACGATCCTTCGGCTGCCGATGTTGTAGACAGAAAGCAGTTGCTTTACAATACTGAGTACCCATAGTCTCCTCAATCAAGGGCAGTTTGCTGATCCGCTCTGCATCATGCCCATCGTTCTCGATACGAGAGGAACTGTTGGGTTCATCCAAAGCGATCTCCATCAGAAGTATACCAATGCGAAAAAGTTGCGAAGTCTCTTCCAAAGCCCCGGGATCGTCAAATAGCAAGTCGTCGGGGTCGACAGTCTGAACTTCCAGAATGAACTTGTGACGTTTTTGTCCAAGGCTCGTTATTCTTTTGATGTTCTTACTGCTAAGTGAAGAAAACCACGGCGTTCCTATGAGGAAGAAACCACACTCAATGACTTTGTAAGCCAGCTCTACCTTTGCCCCCATCGAGAAGTGCTCTACAGTGGACAGATTCGTTCCTCTTTCCAGGGTTGTCAGAAGGCTAGCGAGGCGCTCGGGCTTGGTTGCCAGAAGCATTGTGCCTACAGTTGGTTGTAGGAATAAACAAGACGGGGAATTGGACCCATGGCGAGAGACCATCCACTTTGTACCAATCCCCGATTGCTCTTTAAAAAGCTGAAGATCGGTTTTATCCAATTCAACGACGTCGTCCCTGGCTGACTCTGACTCATTAAGCTCTGGAATATTCTCTACCGTCAATTCCTTAATCTCTTGCGGAAGTTCACCCACCTCAGCGAAGAGGTGGTAGAATAGCCGTGGAGAAGGGTATCCTGGTCTGTTCGATGTATGCAATGTTAGGGATCCCGCATCCAGTAGATCAATTTCCAGGCAACAATTTACAGGCGAGTTGGAACACAGATTGTGTAAATCCAAGGAGCCAGCCCTTGATTGCAGAGCTAACGTAAGAAGTTTCTCGCTTTCTGGGAGCTTTGTCTCATGCGCTAGAATACCATGGAGGGAGTCGAATACAGTTTCAGAATAGATCCACAACTGGTCGATAGAGGTGCTTAATGCTGCAGCCAGCTTCTGAAGTTCTTTGAGACTTTCGGTGGACTGTTGCTTTGATCGCAGAGCGTTTACAGCAGCCCTCCATCTCGATCTTGGCTTCGTCGCGGGAGGTACCCTAATTTGGTTCAAGTACTTTCTAATGTGGTCGCTGTCTTTCCAAATCCTGTCCAGCATGCCTCGAATAATTTTCCAACCTTGGACGCCCCAGAGTGCTTCTGCGGAGACATTTGGATTTACGGCCACGCCGGACCAGTTCTTTTGCCAGACTTGGTATTTGTGAAGACTTATTCGCGCAAGACCTAGTACAGTCTCTTCCAATTCGTCATTTCCGGCCACCACGCGAAGAATATCCTCTGCAGCTCTAGTGATGTTGCTCAGCGACGTCCCGATATCATTAGTAATAGAGACTGAATCCATGAGATACCGATGGTGGACCGTATAGAAAGCCTTGTCAGAAAATTGGAAGGGAGATGGGAAAGGCAATACATTTACTGCCCGTCAGGCGACTTTGTTATGATGACTGGGGCTGTGCTCCGCCCTGCATGGGGGCAACATCCTGTAAGCGGTAAGACTCATCCCCTACGGCGCACCCCTGCCCAAGCCACAAGCTGCTAAACTCTTTACTCCGTAGTGCGATAGGAATAAGACGGGTACCAGCTCTTCTTTTTGCAATGCCAAATCCTTGTCCATTCACACTGAGCGCCGTTCGCATCGACAGCTCATGGTCGCTTCTTGTTATCACTGATGCCCAACCATGAAGCACTTGGAAACACAGTGGATTTACAACAGCCAATGTCTTTGGCAGAGTCAGCCCGCGAGTGTCTGGGAAAACTCCAGACGCTCAAGAAAGGCGCCAAGAAAAGTAGACAGTTTCATGGGACCGCCTCCACACGCGACCTTCTCCAGAACGTCGAACGATCTATCGACGGTAGTCTTCATCTTTTGCATACTTGGATCACAGAGTTCAAAAAGGGCAGGCAAACGAACAATGATGAGACTGTTGTTCCTGTCAGGCAGGTGTTCGGGACTCTGCAACAGAATATCGACGATGCAAAGGATGCGCTAAGCGCTCGACTGCAATATCGAACGATTCTCTTTGTTGGTTTTATCAAGAAGAAGAAGAGGTCAGTATTGGTGCTGGTGCCTGAAAAATCCACGAGCTAAGGTTTGCCTAGGAAGAGGCTCGAAGCTCGCCTCGACAGAGAACTGCAGAATATCTTCGACACTATCGGCGTGCTACACACGCAGCTTAAACTGCTGGTCGATTCCTCAAGGCAATCAGACCGTCAATTCAAAAAACAGGATGTTCTTGAAGGTACAAATCAAGTCTACAAGACTTTCAAGGAATATTTCAAGAACCACAACGTCCAGGGGGAGCGGCGCTTCCGATCCTCGGTGCTCAACCTGCTGTGGACGCATATACCCATCATCGAAGACCTTGAGGGCAAGGTGGGAAATACCGAAGATCCAGGCGATGGAATCATGTATGGGAGTGAGGAAGTCGTGAAGACCACTTTGGTTCTCAGGACACTGTGTCAAGCTTGGCTGGAAGCTGGGGACTCGGCTCCTTGTCCCGCGCCGGAAAATCTGCAGGAAATGGCTAAGATATGTCTGATACTGGCAGGAATGAAGCAACCAAGGCTATTGGAGGACTTTATAGACAGCAATATCGTCGATAAAGATCTCGGGACCTTGAAAAAGGAGCAAGTTCAGACTATACTCAAGAGCCATCACGCCCTCTGCACGGCGACATTCATCGCTGAGCAATATAGGGCTGTCCCACGCGACTGGGAAGAGGGGAATCATGTGGAGCTTGAAGATGAAGAGCCATTACCTTTAATTTACGAACATACATATATGGAAGGGTCATCCGGCCTAGTGACCAGGGTCCGTGATCCTATCTCTCATAAGACCTATGCCTTGAAGAAGCAGATCATAGCGAGTGAGGAAACGCGAACAGCAGCAGCGCGAAATCATCTAGAACAGGAAATCAAGCGACTCAAAGGTCTAAACCATATACATGTTGTCCAGCTAGTCAAATTATATGAGCGTGGTGGGGCTTACGGCCTTATTCTAAAACCTGCAGCGACCTGCGACCTTGTGGGCTTGTTGGGCAGATATAACAAGAACAAATACAACACAATTACAAATTGCAGAGACCGCGAGTGGATACGCCCTATTCTTCTAACCGCTTTCGGGTGCCTGAGTAAAGGGCTCGCGTACATTCACGGTTGTAATATTCGACATAAAGACGTTAAGCCTGGAAATATACTATATGAGCGGGAGATACGGAATGTCAACAAGGGACCGAGATTCATTTGGGCGGACTTTGGCCTCGCCCATGATTTCAGTGCGTCTCAGGATAGTCGAACCCGAAGCAGCAAAATTTACTCTCCGCGGTATGCTGCGCCTGAGGTCGTGGCCATGAATGACCTCGCAAACAACAAACGCACTTATTCGGATAAAAGGACAATTGTGTTAAACAGCCTCGATAGAATCGTAGAAAACGGTGAGGAGAGGTCAATAGACGACGATCTGGATTCTGAGACCGCAGAAGATATGCTCAACAGCCATGGTAGGAAAACGGATATCTTCTCGTTAGGTTGCGTGTTCCTTGAGCTATTGGGAGGTCTAATTGATGAGAAACTGCCGTTGGATGCGCCGAACAGTCAACCTCCACGGGAATTTCCTATTTTCGCGAGATATGTACTCCAATTACAAGAATGGGCGCAACAACTTCAAGCATCTGACAGCGGACCTGAAATTGCTCCATTGTTCAAAATCGCAAGTGATATGATATCGATCGATCCCAAGCGTCGACCAGAAGTGGGTGAGGTGGTCAAGAGAGTTACTGCTGTGGGACGCCAAAACTTCTGTCACGAGTGCTGGGCAGAGATCCCAGTGCAAGACAAACCAGATCATTCGCAGATTCCAAAGCCATTGAACCGGGCGCCTACATCGCCCGTCAATAAAAGCCCTACTGGAAGTGTGTTGAAGCGCGTAAACTCGACTTTATCGCAACATGCTGTACCTCAACTCAGGCGGATCCTTTCCCGGTAACTCAATTATACCTAAGGTCGACTGAATTCCTTCATCTGGCCACCTTATGCGAGCTCAAAGCCAGAACGCTTGCAGACAATAGGAACAGCTTGGACTTTTCGAAATCAACTAGCCAACTTTCAAGCCTTTGTGATATCTTAATTATCATTCGAGTGGTTCGAAACTATACTTTTAGTGTTTACGATTCCTCATCTTCTGTGTTGTGAGTTAATCTCAAACCTCAAGTGCTCGAAGGGATCTACCATGGATCTAACGCGTGCGCAGATTGTGCAAGCCTGCTGAGCCCGATCACTGACAACATTATAGAGGAGTAGGATTGAATCCTAGAATTATTATATGTAAATGTCCTATATATACTCGAGATGGTCGAGGTCACGAGGAATGGACCTTCGAACAACATTTTGCTTCTCTACATGATCTGATTGTACGTAATCATTTCGCAATATACCAACCCAAATGGCCACTGTTAAGTGGCGGCGTCGCCTTTTTAGTCCAATAATTATAAGCCCGGCAGGCGGTCATCATTCCACGATCAGTCAATATTTGAATCCCGTCCATCGCGAAAATTTCGACTAAATCAAATCACACCACAAATCACCTCATGGCGTAGCTAATCCAGCGGCCGAGCGTCGAGCACATCAGGCCAGCGGTCGAGTCCAGTGACTACGCACCAAAAATCATTATACAGCCTTCGATTCGATCATTAAAGCCTGCGGGGGTGTGTCGCAATACATTAAGCCAAATTGCCACTGCCTGAGTGGCGGCGTCGCCTTTTTGTCGCAAAAAACTGTAATGCTAGTGCGTCCTCTTACGGCGCTTACAAGAACAAAGACAAGGAACAAAGCACAGCTAGCCAGGCTAGCCAGGTTATGATTCTAATTGGACAACGTGCAATAGAGGCGCACTGTCGCTGCTTGTATAGGGAATCATCCGATTGACAGCCCCTAGGCTGTCTTCGACCATCCATACGGCCGCTACTAACATTGATCATCGGACATCGATACAAGATTAGACTTAGAAGATACTAAGGCAAAGTGGGACCCATATTCTTCCCTAGTTCTCTATGCCTGGGAATAAGTGGCTCCAGCCTTGAATGGATTGACAATTTTTTCTGGGGGTAAGGGAAGGGTCTCGGGAGGGTAAAACACTTGTCTACACTGCTGTCTTCGCCAAACTGGATGTTCAGGAAGAGACGAGTACAACCTCCTGCATCTCTCACCTGATGAAACACAGAAGCAAGGGCTTACTTGTAGGATATTCTTTGAGCTCAGCTAGGTTCGTATATCGTTTCGAGCTGAGCAAGGCTGTAAATGCTCTAGTTGAAACACATAATTTCGACGATTCATAAACAACTTAGTCAACCTGTAAGTCAACTGAATCGGACATGGGGACTGGCCATTTGATGATTAAAGGTCGAATTATGTATCTATACGTACGACGACACTGGTGGCGGTTAGTGGTCGACTATCTAAACAATACTATCTCGCATTTTCACCCATTTGTTTCTGCAAACTTGTTCTGCAACACTTTTCCGCGTCAAGATTTATGTATATGCGTTGTAACATTAGGTTACACTCGTCGACGCTTGGATTAGACTGATTTGATTCGTTTGTACATTGATTGACATTGCTGTTGCTGCCATCAGCGCTGCTATTTATTACCATCAACGCCATCAATATTATAGATGTCGCCATTAATACCATCATAAATCTCATTACTAACACCGTAATATGACAACAAAATGTTTGCGATTCAGGGCTGCCTGCTGCAGGTCCTGGCCCATACGAACGGATCTCGGTTCCTTGCACCAATCAGTCCAGATTTGGATTATAAAAGCATTCCACCCACCCCTTAGACTCGGATTATGCATTCCAACCATCCCTTAGACTACAAAAGCATTCCAACCACCTCAACAATTATAAAAACGAAAAAAACACCAAGGCAAACTCACAATCCTAGAATATTCAAACCCAACAATCACCAGCAAAGCACGCTTCCATCATCCTCACCACTGTCGCCCTCACAGCCACTGCTTTCGCCGGCCCACTCCTAGAGACTCGCTCTTGCCCAATCGGGCCATACAAGGAAGGATCGTCTTGTAGTGCAAACTGTCTGGGCGCCCTAAAATGCTCTCTCAACTTCTACGACGTAGTATGTACAAGTTTCCTTGTCCATCAATCGTTTCGCGTTCTTCTCTTCGCTCCTTTTCTCTCTTTTACCCTTAGCTGCTGTCTACACTCACTCGTCCCTCCTTGGCTGCCGTCTACGCTCTTTCCCTTCTTCTGCGCTTCATTGCCTAAGTCAAGCAGCAAAGTGCAATGGAATGACATCGCATGTGGGGTTTATTCGCGGCTTATGCTGATACCAAACAGATCATATGCCTAGACTACACATGGGTAGCGTATGATCATTGCGCAGCTCCGATCTGCACTTATGGGGCTTGCTAGGCTCTTGCGTGCAAGATCATTTTCGAAGATTGGGGAATGAGGCCTCTGAGAGGATGACGATTGGACACTTGTTTTAGATAGGATTGTAGGAAATCTAAACATTATAATCTCCTCAAGATCTCATCATTCATAATCATTTGCATATCCTGCGTGTGATGAGTTACAAGTCGTACCCTATAGGACCATAGAAGTAAGGCTTAGCAGCATTAAATTAATTCAGACCTAAAGCAGTGCCAGAAGCAGCGCCATCAGCAGCTGGTAATACTAGAGTTGCTCGCCCCTGAGCAAGACCCTGAGAAGACAACATTTTAGATGTTCTAAGTTTAGCATCCTGAGCTTCACTATGAACAAGGTGATATAGGAAAACTACAAATAATAGAAATTCTAATTAACGAAAAGCGTCTCTGGGGAGCTGATACAGTAAGAGGCCCGCAGATTGACGCGATATAAGTACAGGTAGCACTAGACGGATACTCCAGCTCAAGACAGTCCAGACCTAACAGAGTAGCATACATTCTGAAAGGATACAGAATTTAAGAGAGGTCTGTTGAAGCTCACAGAAATTCGGGCATAGTATTTCGCAAAAAGCGACAATCTAGTCCGTGCAGGCTTTATCGACTATTCCCTGATTTATCGATAGCCATTGAAGTTTTTTATGTCGCAGTTGAGAAGCCATAGCCTGGTTCTGTATATCAACCGCTTGTAATTGGGGGGCGACCCTTTTCCATGAATAGATCAGAACCAAAGATCCTTAGTCAAAGTATGCCAGAGATCAGCGCTATTGTTGCAGAAAGTAGCTGCTTGTAAGGACAGTTGCTGAGACTACACTCGATTGCAGACCTTGTACAGAGACCGACACGATCAGCATTGGTTTGCGCCTAAAGTCCCAAGGATAGGTGCAGCCCTATGAGCCAGCCCCTAAAGGGTTGCCTAAACAATAAGCCTCTAGGGGCCACTAGTAAGGGGCTCCTCAACCCTAGAACCGCAAGGGTATCCCATACAGTACCCCAAGGCATTGCCTTAATGGAAGCCTAGGGTTAGGGCTTCCACCCAACGGTTAGCGCAGATAAACACTGGATTTTGTCGGTCTCCAATTAGTTCAGTAGTCCAATCCGCACAGTCCCCAGAGACAACCCAGGAGCCTCCCCTACAATCAACCCTAAAGGCCGCGGCTATTAGGGGCTCGCTGAATGACCGGGCATTCGCGGATCGACCGTCGCAAGTACAGAGCAGCCAAACTTTTTTGCTGCTCTCTTTTCACCTTTCGTCCTTCTCTGCGAGCAGGTTTACGCATTCATACGGTGAATGATGTATGAGGACTATGATCCGGTATTGAAAACGCGAGGGGCCATTGTTCGTGCTTAATTGCGCTCAATGAGTACCTGAGTATAGACTGCGCGTGTGCCAGTTGTAATCAGCTGTATCACAACAACACACAATTAGAATCTATATTCTATGCTACTGAAGCTCAAGTCTATATTACATTACATCGAGCTAATCTCTCTTCAACATTAACAAATAACAGTCCAACCCCACAGTCAGCTCCTCCCCACCTATAATCTCCCTAAACTCCTTAATCGCCTTCACAAGAACATCCTCCTCCGTCCCCACCAACTCCGGATGTGCCTCCTTCCACCTCGTCACCATGCTCGCCGTACCAATACTCTTCTGCAGCTGCGCCAGCGTAATGGTATAATCACCGAGAAAGAAATGCTCGCCATCAGAAAGCTTCCCTTCCTCATCCCAGTCATGTCTGGTGAAGCCTGCTTCAGAAAATCCTTCGATGGGTGGATCAATCGTCCAGGGAAGAGGGAGGGTTCTATATGCTTCCCGGCACATTTTGTTACCTGGGAGCTCGTATGGGCCGAGAACATCGAGCTCGAGCCGCACCATGGCTTCTTGAAGACGAGCAGCATTTGGCATCGAGGGATCTGTCGGAGGTAGTCAATACAAGCCCGTATGGCTAGGGTCTTCTCACACCAGTGAGAGGAGAATCTCCGTACGGGCATAAAACCTCGCTGAAGCCCAAAACGCTATTGTACCGCCTTTATTCAGCACCTGCGCCGCAGAAGCATAAAACCGCGGCAAGTCGAACCAGTGGGCCTAGGCAGCACAAGCCATTAGCACCACAACACAGCTGCTACAACAAACACAACACAACACACCCACCGCCGTGCTAGCAGTCAACAAATCCACCTTCCTCCCATCCCCCCTCCACGGCCCCTCCAACTCCTCCGCCGTGCCCTCAACAAAAACAATAGGTTTTCCAGACGACGTCTCCGGCTCTCCCTTCTCCACAGCCTCCTCGCTAATCCCCCTCGCCACATCAATCATCTGCGCCCCCGGATCAATACCATACGCATTCGCAAAATGTCTTGCCAGCGGCCTCGTTGAATTCCCGGGGCCACAGCCGACATCAAGCAGGGTGCCGAGCGTGCCGCCTGTTGCCTGGTGGTGGGCGAGGATGACTTTGAAGAGGTTGTCGTGATAGGCGTGGCGGTTGGAGGCATAGGCTTGGGCTTGTTCGGGAGCGTACTGTCTGAATGTTTTGTCTTTGAAGGAGGTTTCGTCTGAGTTTGTCGCCATTTTTGTACAATTGGTAAGGGGATACCTGGCTGAGGATATGCATGGGTACGCGTGCCCCGCCGCCAGCTTGCTACTAGCGCTGACTAGGAATCACGTGATAACTCAATGCAGCTATGCCTGGGGTCTTTTACATCCTTGTTGTTGATCCTTGCTATGTGATGTCAGTCAATTGGATTGGGGTGATATTGAGAGCTATGCATGACTCGTTTTCAAAGAATCAGACCTGGCTTGCTCCGCGCCGGCGGTCTGTTTGATGACACTTCTCGCAAGATCTTTTCCTCGCGGGTGACGAAAGGTTAAACAACTGCCGAGAAAAATTGAATTGATTCTATATAAGTTTGCCAAGTTTAGAAATACATCTCCTCAGATCTTATCCCAGGAATCTTGCCAGCTCATGCTCTTTGTTATTTGTTTTACAATCAAATCGGACAAGTGCCAGAGCAATATTGATGCCCGCATACTTGATTAACATTCTCCTTTCTTCCACGTCGTGACTTTTAAATTCCATTCAATCTATATACTGCCGTTGTATCTACTGCTCCCAGAACGCTAACAATGTAGTAGAAAGCCTCAGGAAATTGCTAGTAATATATCTCAAGACTATCCCTCGTTAAAGAAGAAGCGGATGTACCACAAAAGTCACGCATCAACATGAAAAGGAACAGCTCCGACTACTACCATACATCCAGATCTACCAAAAATAGGATTGAATCCGAGACCAGCGAGGCTGGAAAGAAATATGGCTGAATGAGGCGTGAAACACGGAGTTCGAAGCTAATGCAGGTTTGACGATGAGCTGCAGCGGCGGCTGAAACAATATTTGAACGTTGCCAAGTGCGCTTTGGCCATCTGGGATTGTGCCCTGGACGATCCGTCACCCGAATGTCTGTGTCCTGGGTCGTTAGTTGCAGATCTCTTGAAGCGTAAAGGATGATCGGTGCATCTCGATCTTCTCTTTTATTTCCGCACAAGCTAGACCTGCGAGATGTCCACATCATTGTCGCGATGCAGAAGTGAAATTCCATGGTAGCTTTACAGACGCAGCTAAAGTGGTGTTCAGGCCCAACGTCGCATTGATCCCAGTTATGGATCTGTTTCCGTTCGACAGTTCCGCTAGAATGGGTCTGATAGCAGATGGCGAGTTCTGCATCACGTTCGACATAAAATCAAAATAGGATCCAGATTCCCACATGACAATGCTTCCCGCGAAAGAGATCCCATTATCTTGACTCATGTTAACTTCGTCTGTGAGAGTCCTCAACAGGGTAAAAGAGGTAGCATACAACTCTTGACGTAGATAACGCCACCAACATTACCCACAAGACACCTGTTTAGTAACTCCAGACCTGCGAGGCGCACATTCCTCCAGCTCGAAAGACCTGCGGATATGGTACCGGAATGAGGTGAAATCTGGTCGCCATAGAGTGCTATGTTGCAGGTCCCTATAACAGAAATATCGGCGTGTCAGTCAATGTTGACTTTCTCCACGCAAACAATTTGGACTAACCTGCGCTCCAGTACGCGGGCAACTGGACAATCTCTGTTCGATAGTTATTCCTGACTCCAGGCCAGTTGAGTCCATTGGCTCGCAATTGTTCTTCATCAAAGTAGCGGGGCTGGTTATCGGTGCTGGAGGCAAAAGCTGCCAGCAGCATACCACACTGGGCCACTGGCGGCGAGCCATAGTATTCTTTTTGGCAATGTAATGAATCTCCGATGAGCGCTCCGTAGGCCTCAGTTACGTAAAAGGCTAGAAGCCCGTAGAGAAGACGAAGTAAAGACATGAATGATATAGTAGTAGTCTCATCATGTAATTGCAATATATGTTATTGTTGGCAGAGAGACTCGCCAAGGGGTCAAAGCTCTATCGGATATCGAGAATGATACTATCGGAGGATGTCAAGAAATATGCAATTTTGTCCATGCGCTCTGCATTAGCGTCGCAAAAGGAACTGTATTCATTCCTGGGATTTCCCGTCTTTCTATTTGAATCTACCTTATCTTGATCTGCATTGATACCGAGCAGTCGGGAAGGCATATTTAGCGTTGAGCCTGGAACAGCGCCTGTAAAAGGTCAATCGTAGCATTCGAACGTTAATGACATATACCTGGTGCTCAGGCGATCTGCGGCTTCTTCTTAATTACTTGGGGCTTCGATCAGGATGTTGCCGCCCCCTCAGTTATTGACGAGTTTGCGGGAGCCGAATCGACGAGAATGGCATTCGGGTTGTAGGGATTGAGGCCTTGTTTGTAGCTTGCCATGTACCTATTGACGGATGCCTCAAATAGCGAGCCTCTTGCGTAGACATACACCACTTTAGCATCTGGTTTCCTCACTGAAAGCAGCGTTAGCCCGGGATATAACATTGCGGCTTCGAGTACAGAGTTGCGGGCATACTGTTAGCAAGCAACATTCCGCCCGAACCTTGGCCTTGGCCTTCAACAAGGCAAACTTGGACTGTATCGATAAAAGCATTCTGAACCGTTCGCCAATTATCAATGCTCGTTCCCTGTTGGACAATGCCACTGGGTGTAGCAATGCTCAATAGCGCAAGGCAGCACGTGCCTATAATTGATTGAGCGGTTTCAGGGATGTGTTCATTCTCATTGAAGTAGAAATTTGAGGTCGAGTACGGACCTTTCTTCCACAATTTGGGCAACTGCACCATTTCAGTCTCGAATGGATCATATACAGGGGCAAATTCTGGTTGAAGGAACTTGGGCTCGACAAAAGAGCGGAGTGCATCGACATCTATGCTTGGGGATGTAACGCCGCCTGGGAGTTGTAGGAGAAGATCGAAGCAGTCCTGAGCAAGTGGGGAACCGTAAGTGACGGCATTGCAAGTGGAAGTGGCAAGGACCAAGCTAGAATAAGATAATATGCAGAAGAATGCTGCAAGAAGATTTCTTCGTTTCATCGAAGTGTCCATGAGGAGTACTGAAGAATTTGTGGTATGAGGAACAAAAGCAACTGTTCTTTGCTTGGGCAGTTGGGGTCACCACCATATCCATACGAACCTTAGGCCGAAACCTTCGTCAACAAAGATAGGGTTGACAGAATATGATGACGGAAGATACTTAGTCTCGGTTGGGGAGAGCTGGAAACATTCTAATTTCCAGAGACAGCACGCAGGAGGCAAAATACGATAAGCACCCAATACAATGCGGCTAAGCGACAGCCGCCTTGCAGAAAGTCGCGCCTGGGGTCAATCAGGTGAAACAATACGCAATGCCATTGCTCATGTTCCTTTGGCCAGTATACCAATCATTTGTCCTGTCACCGTCCTGAAGTTTGTCTGCTATGCGAGCAGTGCAGTCAAAGTGCTCAAAGTGGGGATGACTCACCTAGCAGCAAGACATGACTGGCGGTGTGCAGTGAGACATGTACGGTAGCTACAGTCAACTGGCTGTAAGATTGAACTTTCTTTGATGAAAGACGAATCGGCGGGCTGGGCGAGTGTCGAAAGTATTGCACTCGTGCGGGAATGCAGACCTGACTGTCAATGCGTGACATTGTCCAACTAGCGATATCTATGTGACGGTGGACATTGAGACGTTCTTGCATTTCACATGATCTTCCCCTCATCGTTGATGCGCGGGAAGCGATGGCCAACGCCCGATTGAGGCTGTGTGTACAGAGAGAGCAGAGGGGGTAGAGGCTCGAGCAGATCCGCTCAATGCTATTGACGCTTGCACCAGCTTGCTCCTCGAGGACAGATCAGCACGATGGATATGGACAGTGGATTATTGGAGGTCAAGCCAAAGCCGCCGTGAAGACAGATGAAGTCGCCTTAGTTGGTTGTGCCGTTGCTAACGTTACAAATAAGTATGATGAAGGTCAATGCTACTCGGTAAGACCTTCCATTTTCCCTTTTCCTCGTCACGGAGCCCGGAGGTTACGAACGGCTGTTACAAAGCCCCGAGTTGTAGGGCTGTAATCTAATCACGGCCTTTACCATTGTCCGCGATACCGATCAACCAACATGAATGCAGCCAGCCAGCCCGCAATACGCTCTCCGTTACAATCAAGTCATGAATCGCTTCCTTTTGATATATAATATATTCCACACAGCCTCTCCTTGGCCCCCTTAATGTGCCTTCAAAAGTCGACCAGCCAATCCCATTTCAACCGCCAGCTGAGACCTTCCGTCGCCCTACTCAGAATCAACTGCCACTCCCTCATATATATACCTATGATCAGCCAGTATGGGTAACCATATCCCAGATGTCAAGCCTGGGAAGACTGTCGACTGTGCTACTCCCGCGAATCCAGAGACAATGCCAGAGCAACTTCCAATAGGATCTGATGCAGAGATCGCCTTGAAGCACTCGAAAGATTCCGTCGAGAAAGTCCCTGAAAAGGATGCATTCAATCCAGACGCAGAGCCAGAGTATCCAAGCATACGCAGAGTCATCCCAATTGTTGCTGCACTCTATGTGTCCTTCTTCCTCGTTGCCTTGGTTAGTCGCTTCCCCATCCTCTGTATAGCCCAGCATTGCTAACAAAGACCCAGGACCGCACGATCATCGCCACAGCCATCCCTACAATAACAGACGACTTCCATTCTCTCGGCGACATAGGCTGGTACGGCTCCGCCTACATGCTCGCAGCCTGCTCTTTGCAACTTCTCATGGGCCGCGTCTATACCTTCTACAACCCCAAACATGTGTATTTATCAGCTATCGTTGTTTTCGAAATCGGCTCTGTAATCTGTGGTGCCGCACCTAATTCTAATGTCTTTATCGTGGGGAGAGCCATTGCTGGCGCTGGCTCTGCCGGTCTCTTCTCTGGCGCTATAGTCATCATAATGAACCTTGTACCTCTACACAAAAGACCTCTGTTGCAAGGCATGATCGGGGCTATATTTGGCGTCGCATCTGTTGCTGGACCTCTCTTGGGCGGACTTTTCACAACGAATGTTTCATGGAGGTGGTGCTTCTACATAAATCTCCCCGTCGGAGGGGTGTCTATGGTTATCTTGTTCTTTATCCTTCAAATTCCCGGCGCCAGAAACGCGAATACTTCTTGGCGAGAACAGGTCAGCCAACTCGATCCCATCGGCACCGTCTTCTTCATCTCAGGCATCGTCTGCCTTTTGTTGGCTCTCCAATGGGGCGGTTCAACATACCCTTGGAAAGACGGACGCATCATCGCTCTCCTAGTGCTTTTTGCCGTCCTCATCTCCGTATTCATTGCCATCCAACGTTGGAAGCAGGAATCTGCTACTGTTCCACCCCGGATCTTCCTAAAACGCAGCATTGCTGCTGGGATGTGGTCACAGTTTTGCGTAGGCTCCTCGATGATGACGATGGTATACTATATTCCCACCTGGTTCCAAGCGATCAAAAGTGTCAGTGCCATCAGATCCGGGATCGATACTCTACCCTTGATCATGAGTCTCGTTGTTGCTAGCATTATGGCTGGAGCTTTGGTTCAACGATTAGGCTACTACGTACCTTTCATGATTGCTAATGGCATTATCATGTCTATCGGGGCCGGCCTAATCACAACGTTTACGCCTTCTACGAATCACCCAAAGTGGATTGGATATCAAATCATCTTTGGATTCGGCCTAGGCCTTGGCATGCAGCAAGCGAATCTTGCAGCACAAGCGGTCCTCTCCCGAAGAGACGCTTCGACTGGAATCGCGTTGATAATGTTCTGCCAGCAGCTGGGCGGTGCATTATTCGTCTCTATAGGGCAGAACGTCTTCTCAAACGAGCTTATCAACGGCCTAAGACCCATATCTGGCATCAACCCGGCTACCGTTGTTAAGACTGGTGCAACAGAGATAAAGAATGTCGTGGATGTTCGATTTTTCAACCAGGTCCGCTCCGCATACAATGGAGCCTTAACGAAAACCTTTACTGCTTCCCTGGTCATGGCGGCTCTGTCTCTCATTGGAGCTTTATGCATGGAATGGAAGAACATTAAAAACGTGCAACGGGGTCCTCCTAGTAGGCGTTCCGCTGGATCTGATAGACATGGATCTGATGAAGCAGAGAAGGGTCAAGCGAAAGAGATCAGTTCTGAAAATGACGGCGAGAAGAGTCAAGCGAAAGAGATCAGTTCTGAAAATGACGACGAGAAGAGTCAAGAGAAAGACTTGGAGGTTGACCAGGGCAAAGCCAATGTTGGGACAAACGTATAACAAAAGCGCGGGGGTGTATGGGCTTCAGGAGACATGGGGGGATTACTAGGTAATGTAAGATGTATCAATAACACTGAATGAGGTTACCCATTCTGCTCATTTAAGATACCACGCGTATAAATATACCTACTTTAAAAGTTACATCATAATCGCTCGTCCATGAACCATCCATGGTTGAAACTACCTTATCAAAAGCATTGTGTTATTCTCAAAACCCCCAGCGACCTTGTTCCCAGACACCTAAAGAAAGCTGATCAAGCGCAGCGAAAGCTCTCGCTATCTCTCCAAAATGTGCACCCGCCTCGGAACTATTGTCTTTGTGATGCAAAGACCGCGTTATTGCTCCAGGACAAAGATCGAACAAAGAGCAGTCAACGAACCTTCTTCACGACCTTATGAGCAATTGTCACTCCAACAAATCGCACAAATGGAGGCGAACGAGCAATGGGAACAATAAACAGGCACCAACAATGCACACATCCGCTCTCAAGACTCCTCTTCTGGCCACCTACCCTATCTTCTCACCACTTTCATCTCCACCCAAATCACACTACCCGAACTCCACTCCACCCTTTCCACCATCCACCACCATCATTTTCCAAGCCAATCTAACCACAAATTTGTGCCCAAAATGGGCTGCACCTCCTCTAAACCCCAAATCTCCAAATCCCAAATCTCCCGCCCCGGCGCCTTCCATCAAAATGCCCGTCCCCTCCACTACCAAGCCCTAAACACCCACAGCACCCCCTACTCCCAAAAAACCATCAACCGTTACGCCCAAAAACCACTCCCCAAACCCCCCAAGAAACCCCTTCCCCCCCAGAAACCTCTCCCCCAGAAACCCCTCCCCAATCCTCCACCGGCCCCCCTACGCCCAACCAAAAACCCCCACCATGCAGCCCGAGCTATGAATTATAATGCACCGGCCCCACCTATTCCAGCTAAATACCCGGGCCATGCAGCCCGAGCGATGAATTATAATGCACCGGCTCCCCCTATCCCAGCTAAACATCCCGCCCATGGAGCTAGAGCGATGAATTATAGTCGTAGAGAGGTAAGACGGGGAAGGTGAAAAGTGGAGGATATAGAAGTGGGATTTATATTGATGTGAAGTACGATCAGAAGGAGAAGAGGTGGTGGATGCAGAGGACGGATGGGAAGTGGGTGGCGTAGAGGAATTGGATTACTGAGTAGTAGGTTCGGGTGAAGGTTGCTGGGATGTAGTGATGATGTTAGGAGTTATGAAGTTATGAAGTTATGAAGTTATGAAGTTATGAAGTTATGAAGTTATGAAGTTATGAAGTTATGATGTTATGATGTTATGATGTTATAGAATGGGAGTTTTGGGAGGTAAATGTATGAATAGAGTACGCAGTTGTAGATCTTACGAGTTTATTGTATAACAGCACGTTGCCATGTCATGAATGCTTCGATACCCTTATTATTTTGCTTCAGTGAAAGCACACGTACTCATCCGTTCAATTGGTTCACCCATCACCCCTGCCCGATTCTGGTGGCTCATTGAGGTATTCTTCAACCTATCCCTGCGTCTCGATTCCGGTGTATGGCCACAGGATAATGCGAGTAAATGGCATGGCAAGGTGAGACACTGACGACTAGATGAACAGGTTCGGACAAAAAAGTCAATATTCTGAAGCAGGTATTGATGAGTATCCACCATATAAGCAAAACGTATGCTCCATTGCTTGCCTGAAAGATAGTCTGTCATAGTTGATGAATGTAAACATGAAATATTCCGAGCGAGAGGGTATGCAATCAGTAGGACTGATAAATTTGTTTATCAATGGATCTTTCCAAAGCAAATGTACAAATTTGAGGATATAATGCTTCCAATAGTACTACTACTAATAGTAGAATGGAGGTTGGAGCAAGGACTATCATAGAGCAGACAGGTTCTGCTCTTGTGCAAAGGCGCTACATGAGTCTCTCATAGTTCTCCATCTTAGTTAGTATTCTGGGACAACCATCCCGTCTCGTCGTTCAATCAGACAGTATAGAGTCCATGCTAAAGGGTTCTCAACGCCAGTCTCGTCCCATCAACAGCGAATGCGAACTTCTCCTCTAGTTGTTTGCAACTTGAGGACGTGAACGAACCTGGAATCCAGTCTCTAAACTGGTACACTGTCCATATACACATCAATTGCAGGTCGCATCTTGTGATCTCTCACAACTTTGTTATGTATCACAAGCTTACCCCTTTTGCAGCAACCTCGGCCGGTCATTGAAGGCCAAGAATTATACTGTATGCGCAATGAGGCCATTTCTCAGATGGTAAGATCTGAATAACATAGCAAATAGTTATTATTACCCAATAGAGCCTTTGAAATGTTCTTCTTAGTATACTAATAGACAGGCTCCGGATTTTAGAGGTAGTAATATAAGTTGCATTTTGGTGGCCTGGAGTATCTACCCCGCATCAGAGTGCCCCACCAAGAATCACAATTATGAGAAATTCTCGACGATGGCTTATATTATCGCCTTCAAATCCGAATAGAGATTTGATTGTATAAAGAACTAGATGTTATAAAAGTTTTGTGGAATTATAATAAGTGGTTGTTTTATTATAAGAACTTCATACTATTGTATTCTATTTTTGATTTCCCAAACAAGCCGAGATCATCAGTAAGCAGATAATTTTCTCACACCATCACATCTGCTACGACAATGCACCTTGCTTCTCTATGGTCCTACAACCCCTGGTCGGTACTCGCAGCGGAGTGGGCACTGCCCAGCTGCGTGGTGCTCGCTATCACTGGCTGAGGTATTAATAGAGGCTTTTGCTATACATATAAGCAGATGGCCTTCACTGAGCCTGGCATCGTCCAAGCCATTGACTTTGTCTCCCGCCATTCAATATCCTACACCAAACCACGAAGAAGCATGCAAGGAGAACAGACTACCTCGGGAGAGAACGCTGATGGACCCTCTCGCAAATACGTCTTACACCAAACCTCCCCCGATACTCAGACCCTGGCACCTACCCAGCCCACCTCCGAGTCCCCCTCTTCGACCTACACCATCACCTCCCACCCCACAGGGGGTTTCATGAACCGCCATCCCCACATGGTGATTACAAAGCACGAAGGAGGACTGAACACACGTCTTGCGGAAGTTCGGTTCCAGATGTACGGCTACGGCACCACCATCGACTACAAGGATGCAGGCATCGTGCAAGCCCTCGACTTATCCGATAACCATGAACAACGATATCATTTCTCTCTCGGCGGCGAATCCCACTGGTGGCAGCCCTTGGGTCCGAGTAAAGCTGTGATGGAATTGACAAAAGATGATGGCAAAAGAGTGGCTCTTTACGTCCGTTCCGAAGAGGTGGCTCCAAGACGGGCGTCGGCACCAGCTACGTCGAAACACTTTGAGGCTGAAAACGTGGGCGAGATACATATCATGGATGAGTTCGCTGGTGGGCCGGTCGAGCTAGACCAGATCCTCTGCACTGCTGTTGCTGTAGTGGAGAGCGTAAAGAGAAGGGCTAAAAATCCTGGACTTGCGAGCTGGGAGTCGGTGTCTAGCAAGATCCATTATCCTGGGCGGCGTATCAGTTTCTCGGAGGCGCCTGCGGCTTCTTGAGAGTGTTGTGCGTCTTGGGATGTCTCTACTTGGGTTCAATCCTTCCACGAGGCATCTCTTGTCGCTCTTGGCACGTTCAGGTCGGGAATGCAGGCAGATGATGCTTTTGCTTTTCGTAACTTATGTTACTACTGCTTTTTGTCACAGCTATATGATATTCACGGTAAAAGTCATTAGCCCTTTCTCTTTCACGCCTACTCTCGTTCTGTCTTCAGCAACTGTGTGGAAGCTGGTATCTCTGAAGCACGCTAGCTTGTGGTACTGCTCGCTTAATAAAAGGAAGAACAAATGCCGACGCTCTCATACCCTTGTATTAGGCGAAGGATCAGACGTAGGGAGGTTCGAGCTGATGTCTTATGAGATAGGCATGGAGCTCTTCAAAGGGTTTCAAATAAGGAAGTAGTTAGCTTTTTCATGGGCTAAAGGCCTCCTGAGTCCACTTGATCAAGGAATGGATCGCAAAACTTTCAGTCTTAATCTCGAACTAAGAACCCTATTAACGAGTATAGACGGCGGTTCAAGATCTTGAGGCTGACGGCGTAATCAACCTCGTAAAAGGCAGCTGGGGCTTTCACTGTCGTAGTCTTCCTCTTTTGCATAGGCAACGCTGAGCGACTCTTCAAAAAAAAACACTCATTGGTGGCGGCTGTTACGACCGAAGAAGTGTCGAGAGCATGGAGCATGAGAACTTGGTGCCGATGGCAGCAGTCACTAATGCAGCCTCACTGGGTCTAGACCAACTTGTCTAGGCTCCCTCGAGGCTGAGATCCGCCAATTCCCCCCACCAAATGCAAATTTACACGACTGTTGCCTCCATCAGCACTTTTAGGTAATGCGCACCGTTCTATCGTCTTCAGCGATTCGAGGCATTTCGACTCCTCATGGTCAACAGCCAGGCTAACTTCGTTTCCCTCGCAGGTGCCAACACTTCGCCATCAGCCGCAAGCCTCATCCACCAATCATCGAACCGCCACCTTCCTCGGTGCCCCCAATTCACAGACTCTGGGACTCGCCATAGATTGCTATCATGAGTGGTGCAGAAGCCCTCGCGGTCATTGGTATCATTGCCAGCATCCTACAACTTGTCGATTTCAGCAGTAAAGCCTTCAGCCGCGTTAAGGAATATGGAGAAGATGCACAGGATATTCCGAAGACATTCCGAGACATAGAAAGTGGGCTGCCGTTGATCGTGCATATGTTGGGTGAGATACAGACTCGTGTATCGGATGGACAAGTGCCAGAAAAAGGCTGTAAAGCTCTGGGAGGGGTTTTGGGGGATTGCAAGGCGAAGTTGGCGGAGTTGGATATCATTTTCGACAAGGTCTTGCCGCAAGACGGCGATTCAAAAGCAAGACGTGCATGGAAGGGTTTAGTGAGCTTAAGGCAGGACAAGATAGTGGAAGAAATATCTCAAGCGTTGTCAAGATCCCTGCAGTCATTGACACTGTTCCACGTTGTTGCGGCACCAACAACTCGACAGATTCAAGCGTTGGTTGAGAACATCTCAAAGAAGGATCTAACCCCAAGCCCTGCATCTGCGGTACAAACCTATTTCGCGGTCCCCACTTTGTCCTCGAATGAATTTGTTGGCAGAGAGGAGACAATGGCAGATTTGGCGAGCAAACTATGTCTTCCGGCAACGCATTGCAGGGTTGCAGTGGTCGGTCTGGGTGGCGTAGGGTGAGTAAAGCCTGGATTCATGTGGTTCCGACGTGAAACCTACACTAACCGGCGAATGCTCCCTCTAGAAAGACCAGAGTGGCTCTCCAATTGGCACAAAAGTACCGAAGATCTGCAAATATCTCGGTATTCTGGGTTTATGCCTACAATGCGGAGCGCCTGAGGAAGGCTTTTGACGAAATTGCTAGGCGAGTAAATATCCCAGGCCATCAAGACCCAGGCGCGGACACACTTCGACTCGTCAAGGAATGGTTCGAGTCTGATGCCTCGGGCCAATGGTTACTCATCGTCGATAATGTTGACGACGCTGAGCTTCTGTACCCGTCTAGACCTCACTGTATTCGCTATGCGGACTATCTGCCAAGATCTGAAGCCGGCTCTATCCTCTTGACTACCCGAAACGGCAAAGTCGGGCGTGAATTTGCCGCAGTGCATAATGTGCTTACCCTTGCCAGTATGAATGCGGAGGAATCAATGTCTCTTCTATCAACCCGACTTGGTGCCTACCGGTCAGAAGAGTCGCTCAAGGAGCTCACGGAGGAATTAAGTCGGATCCCTTTGGCCCTTGTGCAGGCGGCTTCCTTTATCACCCAGAACGAAATGACAGTCGAAGGATATCTGCAACTCTACCGCCAAAGCGATTCGACCAAGATCCAATTGCTGAGTGATAATTTCGAGGATGAAGAGCGAGATGCACTGTCTAAGAATCCCATTGCAACAACATGGTCTGTCTCTTTTGAATATATTAGGAAGGACGAGCCACAAACGGCGGATCTCCTCTCGTTCATTAGCATGCTCGCCAATGAAGGCGTGCCAGAGTTTCTACTACCGCACGGTACCGAGCCGATCAAGTTTGAGAAAGCCATTGGTACCCTACATGCATTTTCATTTATATCCACAAGATACGTTGAACTCCAAGACTCTCGGCACCGATTGTTCGATTTCCATCGCTTGGTACGGGTGGCTATGCGCAACTGGCTGACCATAAATGGGGCCTTTGATCATTGGACAGCTTATGTCATTGAAGAACTTGCCATCGTAGGTGAACGCCCGGACCTTAAAAAGTACGACTTTGGATCCCAGTTCGTGCCACACGCAACCGAGCTTCTAGCACTTGAACGGCTCCAAGGATTTTCCGGACCACAGGATGTTCCCGCCATATTTCGCAAGTACAAGGGTAAGAAAAGGTTCACCTTGCTCCATCAAGAGGCCAAAGAAGAGTGCATGCATAAAGATTCAATCTGCCCACGATGCACGGAGCGTATATTACATTGCGTGGCTTCGTTGCTGTACAATGTCGCAGATTATGCTTCTTCTATATCATTTCGTGAAAGAAGTCTCGCGATCTGCACACATCTCTATGGCGATTCTCACTCAAGATCATTAGGTAGCCTTTTTCGTCTCGTAAAAGCGAACAAGCGGCTTTCGGAGCTTGAGACTGCTCTTCTCACCTCTAGAGCCTCGAGCTTGATGACTTCCAGTAGGCGGGGTCAAAGCAAAGAAGCGATCGCGGAGATCCTGTGCCGAAAGCTTATTAAAAATTCAAGACCCAAATCTGTACCCGTTGGTGAATATACCTTGAGAGGAATGATGGAGTTGGCCAGAATACTAAGAGTGAGCATGAAATACGCGGAGGCTGATGCTGTTGAAAGACAACTGACGGCCATTTGCCATCGTGACATGGATCAAACGCATAGCGACATTAATCTCAAACGACTAATAGCACTAGCTGAGGTTCTCTACACGCGGCGCGAGTATGATGAAGCGGCGGAATATCAACTGCGAGTTTTAGATGGTTATGAATCAAGCAGAGGTTTGCAGGGAATTGATACTATTAATACACTGAACAAACTTGCATTGACCTACTTCTTTCTATCGCGCTACGAGGAAGCAGAGAAGTATCAGCGTCTCGCGTTTGATTCCCAGAAGACTCTCAGGGGGCTTGGTGATCGATTTACGATTGATTACATGCTAACTCTTTCGCGATTCCTGCGTTGGCAATCGAAGATCATGGAAGCGGATGATCTTGCTGAGTCCGCCCTGAGCATTTCGGCCAAAACTTTTGGGGAGCCTAGTCCGACTTATCTAAGGCATTTGAGAGGACATCAGGAGTACTTGCTGGGATATAGACTCAGTCTCTGGGACCCCAGTTTGGGAAGGACTGCTGGTGAATGATCAATCACGGGCCAGCTCGCTGCCTTGGAAATTGTCGTTTCATGGGTTCGAAATTGATTCAGCCTTTGTCTTCTAGTTGGTCAAAAGATGCTAAGCACAGTGTACGCAACCGCCTCAAAGCCTGGAAAGAGGAAATATCTCGCCAAGCAATTTCTGGACGTGAGTTGAGTACAAGCTCGAGATACCACCGACGGCTCGCCTGAGAGACTTGACCGGTATTGTTCAAGGGGAAAGGGTCTACTGGTGCTGAAGGAGAAGGAGAAGGAGACAGTGGCATGAAATGGATAGAGACTTGGTGGTAGGCGTGTGGGGACATGGGCCGATTGGATCTATGTCACTAAGCGGTCTGTTTGAGTGCAGCTAGGCAGTAACACCATTTACTTTGATATAAAGAAGCATTCTCCAATATATACATTTCACACATATCAAATCCAGTACGAAGTACCTAGAAACAACCGCCAAGCAACCAAATCCCCTAGTGTAGGTAGTGACAGCTTTAAAGTATCATTCTCAACCCCACCAATCGGACAAGGGGAATGGGCCCCTCCAGAGCCCCAAGATCCGATAATGCACTAACGAATTCAATACCTACATCCTACCTCAGATACTCTACATACTCTTTTTATGAATCGTATCAACTTGTATATGTACACATAAACAAATAGAAAAACCTCGTAATTCGGCATCGACTTGTAGAGAATGTCCCATCAACAATCAGGAAAGTCTTTCCGCTCCTTCCTCGGCATCGAGCCCTCCAAGCCTACGACGAAGGATAGCGTGTTTGTGATTATTGATGCTGTAAGTACATTTCTTATCCCGTGCTTGTTATCATATTTCATAAGCAAAAGAATTCCGTATCCTCTCCAAAACGTCCCATCTCAGATCTCTACCCTCCCCAAGACAAAAACCAAGAAACAAAGTGAAATGAAGACGAAAAGATTTCTACTATCAGTACGTGTTCTATGACTGACCCCCTCCCTCCCTCAGCAAAACGAATACGCCTCCGGCCTCCTCACAATATCCTCCCTCCCCTCCTCCCGCTCCGTAATCCACACCGTCCTCCAAAAATACCGCAAAGACGGCGGCGACATCATTCATATCCGCCACGTGACACCACAGGGAGCACCGCTTTTTACACAGGGGACGGAATTGGCGGAGGAGTTTGGGGAGTTGGTTGAGGGGATGGGTGGGGGGGAGAAGGTTATCACGAAACATCATCCTAGTGCGTTTACGGGGACGGATTTGCAGAAGGCGATGGAGGGGTTTGGGAAGAAGAAGATTGTGTTGGCTGGTGAGTTTACTAATCTTTTTATAATATGAGATTTTCTTTGTGACGGAAGCGAGAAAGAGGGTGTGTGTGAGTGTGTTTGCTGATGTGAATTCAGGTTATATGGTAATCTTCCATCCGCCCATCTGGCACAGTTGACAATGTAAGCCGGGAAATTGTAGGGAGATATGTTGATGTATGATTGTAGGCACATGTTTGTATCTCGGGTACGTCCCGTGCGGGCGCGGAGTTGGGGTATGATATGTCCGTTCTGAGTGATGGGATTGGGGATAGGGATATCCCTGGTGCGACGGCTAAGCAGTTGGTTGATGTAAGTACTGTTGAAGCTCACTCTGTAATTTTTGTTACTCTCCTTTGTTGCTGGGGAGGAAAAGGTGGTGGATGAAGACTTTCTGTTCTGCTTTTCTGTTTGATGATGGAAGCTAACTGGCTGAGTAAAGACGGTGTTGGCGGAACTGGGAGATGTGAGCGCTACGATTATTAGTAGTAAGGACTTGTAGCGAGAGGGTAGTGAGACGAGGGAGTGGTGTGGAACATTATCATGAGACAAGCCGGGGAAGTGTAAGATGCTATTTGAGTAAGTAGACACAATGACAGAGTATGTGAGCATCGTCACAATCCTCGTATGGCCCGATTTCTTTGGCACCTTTAAGTCTATATCATGATGAGACGCATACTCCTGACGCCAATTAGCCCAGGCGATCTTTCATTATATCGTCGAGCCGTTACTCCGTACAATGCAAGCCTTTTTTCTATTTCTCTATGCAGCCCATGTAACACAGCCCATGCATTTATCATGTATTCGTAAGCATTCACATATCATATCACATCCGCCTGCTTTCACTTGACAGTAACAACCCAACCGTCACCCTCTACTTCCCCCTTCCCATTCACCCCACCCCAGATCAGCAACCCGGCCCCATCAATTTCTTTGCCGATGGGACAGCTAGCAAACCAACCCCTTGGACCCGGATGACTCTTCCCCTCCGTCTCGCCTTCCACGACCGTCTCAATCTTAACTTCCGCCCATGTACCTTCGCCGGTTGATATACCCATAGCTGAGCGAGTGGCATCTTTGATGCTGGCTGCGGAGGGAGAAGCAGGGAGGACTTGGTAAGACCAGGTGTCTGAGAAGAAGGTGGGGCTGTTGGCTTGTTCTGCGGAGTTCGGTTGCTGGGCGTCGGTAGCTTCGGAGGCGGTAGAGTTAGATTTAGGAGGTAATAATTTCTCACCGAGGAAGTAGAGGAGATATTCACGCCCGTTGCCAGTTGTGATGGGGATCAGACCTGCGCCTTGGCGAGGCAAAGGGCCGGGTGTTAGTGGGTTGGCGGGGAAGTGTGTAGTTGTCCATGTAGGGTCTGCTGATTTGAGACTAGTCTTGCTTTTGTCTTGGGTGTTGTAGTACAAGTCTTTTGTGAGAAGCAGGTAGTGAACCTCTCCACCAAGGTCTGACACGTCCGTGCTGCTGACCATGTATAGACCCTTTTGGGTAAGGGCGAAGGATGGGGCGGGGGCCGAATTGCCTGACGTAGTAGGATGTTGAGGTAGTCGGGACCAGGTGCGAGTAGCGATATTGAACATCCATACATCATCACATATTACTTCCGGGTTCGTTTGTCCGCCAGATATTATCAGCGAGCCGTGGGGCTCGTGAGACGAAGTAGAAGAGCCCTTGCCGACCAAGTTAGGCAGATTACCAATAGCCGACTTGATCTGTTCGCCGTAGCCAGCCTCGCTCGACTTATTGGTGTTTGGTAGAGGATGCTCAGTAGCCGCAGCTCCATGCATATATCTTCCATCGGGAACTTCACCCTCAACCGGATCCACGTGGCTCCACCCTAGGGTCTTCGTATCAAACACCCATACCCTCCCCTTCTCCTCTAACGCCTTCTGCTCTTCTCCCCTTCCACCAAACATATAAATCCTTCCTCCCACCGCAACAGCCGAATGGCCAGCCCTCCGTCCCGGCACTGTGCCATCCTCGCCCTCCCCCAATGAAGGCACAACCTTGTAATCCGGCTTTCCTTCATTCGCTGCTTTCTTCAAAGGTAAGCTGACGATGTGAAGTTCATCTCCAGCCAGCTTTCCTGGCTCTTCCTCGCCACCGAAGATGTATGCTTGGCCATTGACAACGGTGATGGAATGGTTCGTTCGAGGAAGGAAGGCGTCGCTAGACATGCGGGTAAATGTTGCAGTGAGGGGTTGGGTGGATTGGGCAAGGCCATAGGCAGCGAGGGCACCGCCTTCGAGAGTCGTGGAGACGACCTGCTCAGCGACAAGGAGACCGGAAGCTGTTGCTGGATCCATTTTAGAAGAGGGGATGGTGCGCAAGGCTCGATTAATGATGACATTGGGTTACTATGCCTACACAAACTGGTCATATACGGCACTAGTACGGTCTATATAGTAAAATCACTAGAACTAAATGTGCCCATTCAAGAAAGAATACAAAACCGCTACACCATTGTACCAGCGCCATTAGGAATCGAACCTAATACGATTAGATACCAATCCGCAAACAATTCACATTCTTGGGCGCCTATCGGAAGGGAATTTGCGCACGGGTCTTCCAACTGCCAAATGCTTTGCTTCCCTCCAAACTCTGTTGTCTCATGGATTTTGCAATCCACTAGCAAAGAGATGGTTTCCGCTCTTTGTGACCTGGTTTCCTCCCCGGTGCCGTTCCAAGATCAATCTGTACAACGTGCAAACCGTTTCTAGCTGACTTAACATTTAGATTTTCGAGGCGAGCATCTCGTGTGCTAGAAGGCCACTGAAGGTAGGAGTTTTCACCAAACACATCTTGCTCGTTGGATACATTCGATGCCCGGGAGCTCTTTCTACTGAATGTGCCCCACACTTTCGAGAAATTCACATTGAAGACATCGAAGAGCGGTCGGTATGTTACGACGCAAGCGGATATTATGGCCATTGCGGGCTCGACCTCACTCCAGGAGTACTCTGGCGCAAGAGTCACTAGGCAAGCGTTAGTTTCGACTGTTCAGTACTATAAAGAATAGTTTCTCACCTGTGAGGTCTTCCTTTTGAAGCTCTCCGGTTGTTACGATACGCATAATGCCTGCGATGCAGGCGCTATTTCCATGTCACCCACAGTAGACAGAACAGGCTTTATTCGGGGGTTTCCAGACTTACAGACCACCTAGAAGAAAGACTGCAGACACGGAAATCTTCTTCCGTACGGACAGTTGCAGTTTCCACACCTGGTGTAAAGGCAAAGACAACACAACAACATCAAGTCCGACATTGCACGCCGTGATGGCCCAGATGAATGTTTGAAGGTTGATACAGTGATAGGTGAAAAGAAGCTCGATATCGAATGCTGCGGAGAATGGGCGACAGCCGAAGACATAGATGAAAATAGATAAGAGACAGCACACGATACAAACAGTCCCTACAACCAAGATCTTCCATCTGAAGGCGCTGGTAGTGAATATCCGACGGTACAACATAAGAATTGATAATTTGACCATTGTTATGGTGAACGAGTATGTAACCATGCTGCACATCCATACCTGTCGACACTCTTAGCAGATACGACCAGTGGAGATTTCTTGATCACATTCAGAAGCATTACTATATTATCAGGTTCCAAGGTGGCTATTGGCATTCCAAAATGGGCAAGGTTGACCGCTACCAAGATCAGTGGTTGCGGTTCGACAGATTGGCACGACGAACCCAGATATGATATGGCAGTCATGCCATAGAAAGGGAAGAGGCTGAGAATGATCATGAGATCATCTCCAGCAAAACTTGCTTTACTCTTCCACCGCGCCAGAATACGTAAAAGGACTGCTACCGTTGCCAGAACCGCTAGCGCTAAGCCAATTCTTTCAATCCTCTTCCCGAGAGTGTTGCTAGACGCCGAATAATGACTGTCCATGACTGTCATGGATTACGAACCCGGATTAAGTTGATGAACACCTGGATTATGTGGTCCTTCCACCAGATAACTGCCAGATTTCATGAACAGCGATGGTAGTGCAAGACAGGCTTATTAGGATGGCTTATGCCCTGAATATCCAGGACACAATCGCCGATGTTCAGCTGCCCTTTTATCGGATAGCTATAAGCTTCTTCCCCTCCGTGCCGAATGCTTACACTCATGATAGCCGATCCAACAGAATCTTCAGTCACCAATGCCCGTATTGTTGCTACGGTACATTGACGCTCTAATTGGCCACTATTCATGAGCTTGGCCGCTTGATCGGGCGAAGCCAAGCGAGGAGTTTCCCAGTAATAAAGACCTCAAATGACTGTCCAATTCGGGGCCGGGCTGTCAGGAAGTTACCGTACGTTGGCGATGGCTTACGGAACTGGATGGCGTAGCACGCTTAAGCCATCAGCACGTGCGGGATGCCCCTGCAGAATGCCCCGCCCGTGCCACAACCTCATTACCAGCCCCTATCATTCTTCAACTCTACCCACCATCTGGATGCTTCTCGGTCAACACGACAGCGGAGCTGAAATAAAGTTAACGTACAATTCAAACAGCAATTCCAGACTGCCTCGTGTGGTACAGCGGTTTTGGAGAAGCAGCCTAGGCCGGGGCCATTAATGCAACACTTTGCTTCCCATTTTATAATATCCCCACACGCTCATGACCCACAGTCCTGATCAGGAGAACTTTGGCTGCAAGTCCTCCGGTAGCATAACTACTTAAGGCGCCAGGAACAGTTGCTAATCAGGCTTGGGGAGACAGTGAGTCACCAAGTTGCATCTGAGGGCAGTCAAGCTAGTGCGCTGGAAGTAGCCGGCTTTCTCTCCAATATCTACCCGTTGTACCGTATTATGGTTATGGTTATAACAACTTCGCCCCAATAGTCATGTCAGATATAGAAAATCCTCAATGATGCTGACGCCAGGAGCGAAAATGCTGCCGACCTTGCTGCTGAAATGTCCCCTTATGGATCTTCTCCAGCATGCTTACGGAGTACAGCATCACCGTCGTTCAAACCCTGCATGAGAAACATATCGCTACTCGTCTGGGGCTAGAAGCCTTGACGTCTTCAGGTCCATATACAATAACATTGCTGCGCAATTCCTGTGCCGCGAGAGACAACAGATCCTTTGTGTTATGATCTACCCATGATTTGACCTTTCGAGTATTCTACCCTGCGCCATCTGAAAAGGATACGCCAATCTTCACCCTGGTGATCTGTCACTTTACTCAGCCAGGACCAAGCCGAATACAGAACGCCTCGCCAGTCGGTACCGCTGCTTAGTCCAAACGTCAAAGAACTAATCCCTGACCACTTGCTCAGCTCGAACTGCAAGATCAAATTTGCAAGGTTGCAAATTGTCCTAGCTTAGTGGTCGAGGGCTGAATGTGCGCCGTATACCTGCATAAATCTCACCCGCAACCTCTCTCACCCCGCTCTTCGCCCAAGGCAACCTCACTGTTTCTTGCAATATTGTATAATTTTACTGTATTCTCGTTTCAATGGTTGTCTGAAACTGTTCTTGCGATAATGCATACGTTCGCAGATAAGACAGGCACAGGATAGGGCCGCGCACTGTCCCAGCTTGCTCGTCTCTACGGACAATCAGATTGAAGTATTTGGTGGGCGGCTCTGCCGAGAATTCTGGGAGGGTAATAAGAGCAATTATTTGACTCGTCACATAGCTATTGATTGGAGTTGACCCTGGCGTTACAACGTGCTTCTTCCCTTCTACGAGAGAGCTTTCAGCTCCTCAAACGGCCGCATACCAAAGAGCAATTTCCCACCCTTCGAACTTCGGTTCAAAACCTCTCGTGCATATGCTCGCATCAGACTTTCATACTTGGCAACATTTTCAACAAAGCTCCCCTGCTCAGATAAGACTTGTGACAGAGTTACAGCATCCCGGATAGCTGTGGTAGCTCCCGCTCCTGCTGTGGGTGACATGGCGTGCGCCGCATCACCAATGAGCGTGACGTGCTTCGAAGAGTCCCATACCGGAATATCCGGTCGCACAGAGATGATTCGTATGATGGAAGCCTTTGCGACGTCCTGAAGCTCGAATAAAGTATGAAATGAAGAGTGCCAATTCGCTGAGCTCTTCCTGCTCAACGCCGCGGCTTCGTCAGGTGGGAGTCTTAGCAGCTTCTCATCATCAGCCTCGAATTGATCCCCTCTAGCAAGTATAAGCCAGTAGATGTAGTCCTCCGGCAAATCGCTCCTAAACTCGTTGTCCTTAAACCTCACCGGTTCTACTATCAGACTCGTCGTCACCTCCCCCGTCCGATCGAAGACCATACTCAGGCCCTCCGATGGCTTGTTGCCGTATTTCTCCAAAAGCTGGGGCGTTATCATCGTTTTACCGTATATGAATCTTCCTCCCGTATCGACAATCTCATGCTCAGGTACAAGTTGCTTTCTGACCTTTGATCTCGCGCCATCAGCACCGACAAGCAAACAACCTTCCACCTCACTACCATCAGCAAATTGTACTTTCACCCCTTCGGTTGTCGTCTCAAACCGAACAAATTCTTTCCCAAATTCGACATAGTCCTCCAAACCCCGTATAAGCACGCCCCGCAAAACAGTACGATCAAGATTCAATGCCACCTTATCAGTCTCTATCACAATATCTGGCGCTTCCGGAGCAGGCTCCGACCCCATAGACTCCACTTTCCGTCCAGGCGCGTCCCCAAAGCTCAGTCCCTCACATATCTCCCCAGTAAGCGCATCTAGCAACCGCACGGGTCCCATTCCCTTTGGAACCTGCGCACAAGACTTCTCTAACCTGTCGAAAAGCTCCTCGCTCAGACAAGCGTTTAGCGCATCGCGACCTGTACTCTCTAAGCGGACACGGTAGCCTTGTGTGCGCTGGTTGAACACTGCATCGCGCTCGAAGATGCGGAAAGGGGTGGTGGGATGGTTTTTTCGGAGAGCTTGGGCGAAGCAGAGACCGGAGATGCCTGCGCCAAGGATGAGGATGGGTTTGGTGTGGCCGTTGGTGTGGCCGTTGGTGTGGCCGTTGGCGTAGCCGTTGGCGTGGCCGTTGGCGTTAGGAGAGTCCATAGTGGAAGTTGCACAAGATATATGGAGAAATGAAAAAGTCTTGAGCTTTAACGACCAAAGTAAGGGGTAAGATAATATAATAGATGATGTTTTGTGTTTTGTCAGCCTCGATATTCGGTGTCTCGGTATTCGGTGTTTCGCCTTCGGTTTTGAAATGATGGGGTTTGGTTGGCTACCGAATAGAAAAGAACGACATCTCATTGGTGCTCCTATAAACTAGCTTACGAGTACATTCCTTTCGTCCAATATGACTGCGTCTACATGCGTCTGCATCATGACAAACCCTCCACTCGCAACCGTCTAGGGAACAGTAGAAGCGGTAAGATTAACGACAAGAGCCATTTACGAAGATGAATAGTAATCAAATTGCAGGATTACTCACCGCTCCATCACGACAACAGATTCTCCCCTTAAGGCTGCCAAAGCGATAGCAAAATCGGTGAATCCTAAGATCAATGCCAACCCTTTGCGAAAACCGTGATCGGTCCAATAGCTCTTTCAGAAATTAATCAATCAACTCAAATCCCACCTAGGTAATACATGTATACATGAATAGCCGAGCGCTCACGCATTTGATCGACCAACGATTCATCCACCACATCCCGGAATTGGTCCGGAAAACCCGAAAGCATAAACAGCACAACACGAGGCTGAGTCTTGGCCAAGAAAATCAGTTTCATCAAACTTCATTGCAGCAACAATGCGCAGGTGTGAACACTGGACCCTCAACAAATATGCCGCAGCCGCATGAGCAGGAAGGGTGAGTTCAGGCCTTTGAGGTAATAGGGAGGAGTATGAGCTTTTTTTGGTTGCTGGCACAGATGCTTTTGATGCAGATGATATGATGGTCGTATTTTGAGTTTACATCTCGTCTAGGGATACATATGAACCCCAGCAGCGAGTGGGTAAGTAAGTACCCAGGGCCTACTGTAGATCTATCTAACAATACAGGGAAGGGAATATGATAAGGTAGGAAGTGCGTGTTTGTATAATACTAACGGAATTGAATGCCAAAAAAATTCGATAGATCGTTGAGTTGGGATTGCAGTACTGCGGTAACTAGGTATACAAGAATTCTCTCTTTATTATATACAGGGATCGGGTATTATCTACTACTCTCTTCAACTGATATCAAAGGAAAGCCCACGCCATAAGGTTATGATCCCGAAGTCGTTTCTGGAGATCTAAAATCAATCCAGAACAGCAATATGCGAGCTTTAACATCATAAGATTCCTTAACCAAGAAAAGCGTCGGTAGAAGTGGTCTTACGTATCTCTTTTTCTAGAGCCAGAAGACATTCTCATCCACCCCCATTTCCCCTCCCTTGTCTACCCCTTTCTTTTGCCTCCTCCGCCTTCTCCCGCGCCCGCGCCTCCCTCAACCTCCTGATCGCCTCCTCTCTCGCTCTTATGTCCTCTTTTATTGCTTCATCTCCTTTAAACCACGACTCCATCAATTTCTTGAGCCCTTCCGCCTCCTTCCTGATCTTTGCCTTCTCTTCCCTTGCTTTTCCCTCCTCCTTCTTTGCCTCGTCCGCTTTTCGGATCTGCTCTCTTTCCGCCTGCCTCGCTTTTGCTTCCTTGATCTTTTTCTCCTTCTCCCGCCTCACTCTCTGCTCCTCTCTCAGCGCTTCGTCAAGCTTTCGAATCTGGTCCCTCATCGCATCCTCCTCTGCTCTGGCATCCCGATCATCATTTGCGTCTTCAGGGTGCAAGGACTCATTATTTCCGGCCCCATGTTCCGGGTCGGGATTGGAGTTTGATGGGTCTTCGACTTCACCGGTCTCGGGAAGTTCTTCCGGAACTTGATTTACCCAATCGGTGTAATCACCCCAGCCTGGTCCTTTCCCATTGTTCTGCGACCAATACAACTCCCTCATAGACTCAATGGTCACATGCGAGGGTCCCACATTCGAGTGATTCTCTTCCCACCAATCCCCTATGATCTGATCCGACGTCTGTGCAAGATCATGATCCATTTGCAAGTCCATAGCTTGCTTCTGCGCCAAAGTAAGGCCTTCTTCTAGGGCTTCGATTGATGTGGCCTTGGCCTTGCCTTTCCCTTTGCCTGGAGGACCTTGGCTTCCCGCGCCAGGGTTATCATCACCTTCACCGGGGCTATCATCACCTCCACCGGGGCCACCATCACCTCCACCCGGACTATTGCCATCCCCACTACCGTCCTCCGCACTACCGTCCTCCGCGATCATACTCGAGCTGTATGCCGAGCCAGGACTCCCACCTTCAAACCTAGCCGATGGAAAATTCTGCCGAACGAAGCGAGAGTATTCAGATTGAAGCATGTTGAATTCTTGCACTATATCGCTTTCCGGTCCTAGCCTTTTCCCGTCCAGAGTGAGTTTTCCATACTTATCCACCCAGAGTTTGTCGACATCCTTACCACCCAGGGGCGAGTTCCCCGGTCCTACCGCAGCGCATCTGTTGTCGTAATAGCGAATACGAGGATCGCCAACGCGAAGGCGGACGCCATTCTTCAACTTGTTTTGCCCGAGATAGGCAATCTTGCCATCTAAGGTGAGTCGCGCATATCCTTCAGGAACTTTCAAGATTCTCCATGGCATGCCTCCCTGAATTCGCAAGACTTCCCGAGCACGGGGCAATCTTCCTGCCGAGTCTAAGGATTCTGCATGAGTCAGACGTTCTGGTTCTCCCTCCCTTGCTGCAGGTCTAGGCCAATTTGCAGGAGGCTCCAGGCAGCCTTGTGACTCTCTGTGGCTATTGTAGTTACATGAGCCAGGATCTCTCTCGAAGGGATCCTCTAGCCGGCGAATCTCATCTCTAAAGGTAGGACCCTGAGTTCTTTTTAGTAGCTATTATAGCAAGTTTCGCGAATGAAGACTTACTTCAAACTTCTGCAATTGCCGATGCAACGTCTTTAGTCGCTTCTGCAACATCCATTTTTGTCCAGCGGTAGGACCGATGACTGGTTTTGGTGGTGGATTAATTTTTTCACGATCAAATTCTTCCCAACCCTTGAAAAGAGCCTTGTGCCAGAGTGCCAATTTTTTAGTCCACTTACCTTCTTTAGCTGTCTCGTAAATGTCTCGCGCTTCTTCTGCGGGATCTTGTGGTCCTTTTCGGCGGTTTTTCTCCCTTTTTTTTTCCTTTTCTATTTCGAAGTCGCGGAACTTATAAACAATGAGTGGGACAGCCAACATGGGGGGGACAAATCCGACGAGAACCCCCAACGTGATTGCCACAATCTTAACTGAAGGCGATTTATCGACAGCCTTTGTATCGAATGGTTTCGGCTCTCCTTCGGGGTTGGGGACACGATGATCATAGCCGTCGGCGCCTGCTTGGGAAATTGTTGAAGATGATGGACCATGATCATAGCCGTCGGCGCCTGCTTGAGGGATTCTCGAAGGTGATGGCCGTTGCTGGGGAACCTTTCTGGCTCTTTCTGTTGGTATCAGAACGTATGTTTCATTTTCAAAAGCTGTAAGCCTGCAACCCGGAGGCAGCGGGAACGGCAGCTTGTTAGTCGATAGAGATAGATCCGATGCGACGTATTGATTGGTTGTCGATGGTTTCGGCGTAACAGATGCCAAGCTGAACTGGCCCGGTGAGGTAGAGCTACTAGCTGGAGGTAAGGTGAACCTCGTCTTCGATGGAAAGGAATAAGGCGGGTGTGATCTTGACGAAGGTGGTGATGGTAGTGTGACTGATGAAATGCGGGGGGGGTTAGAGCTGGTTTTTGCGCGTTTGACATCTGCTTGGGTGATGTCATTGGGTCGAGTAGTATTTTTGCTCAGGGAGGATGGACGAGATATGTTGTTGACTGAATAATGGGCCGAGCTGGCTCCGTGATTGGCTTGCGTAGAGTTACTCGACAGTCTGAGAGACGTTGATGTTGTGTTCGTAGAGTGGCGTGTCTTTGTGACACTCTGATCGCCCAATTTGAGATGTCTGCTCAGAGAGGGAGATATGAATTCTGTACTGTCCCGACCATGTGTCACATTGGCAGACGCGGGCAAAGTAGTGACATTATGAGGACGATGACTTGCGGAAAGGAACTTATGGAATTGAGAAGAAGACGGGCGCCCTTGCGTTGCCCCGACCGAAATCATGGTCACCAGACGAGAACCCGAAGTAAAAGTGCTGCCCCATGTACTCAGCGAAGAGTTTGCGATGAAGCTCGTGTGCCATTTTGGTAGACGGAAATTCGTAGAACTGGAGAAAGATGGGCCGCGAGTATGATGTTGTGGAAGGGCTGCAACCGCAGAGACTGGACAGATGAAGTAGAGGAGCAGGTTCAAGATGAGTAGAGGTCCTTGTAGTTGCGGCCAAGTGAATGCTATAGCTCGTTGTAACTTCCAAACGGAGCGCTTAGCACCGACTAGAGCCATCGCTGCTCTGTTGCTGTATGAGCTGTAGCAGTTGCGCAGATTGGATCGGGGAGATGTATGGTGTAGGTAATGCGAGATAGAAGCAGAGGAGAACGCATGACTTGTAAGTGAAAAGGCAGTCTGAGTCAGTGCAAGACCTGATGAACGCCATCGTTGAGCTTTGCGGCCCTTGCCCCAGTCCCAACGATAGGTCGAGGCTGAAGTAACCAAGGTTCATAGCAGAATAGTGTATGAGTGGCAATCGTGTCTAACAAGCAGTCAGTCCTCGGTAGCCAACGCGCGTACGTAGATAAATGTTGAGGGAGGCACTGTGTTGAGAGAGAAAATGGATGAGCACGGCTAAGATCCCCGGTAGCTTCTTTCTTTGTGGGGAAAGCGCGGTCAAGAAGGTTTCGAGGCTAATATGGAAAGAGCGCGTTTGTTAAATTTTCTACGTAGCCAAAGACAAGTGCAAAGCTCCCCATATTTCAATAGAAATGAGCTTGTGGACAATATATAGCAGCTTTGTCCCTCTACAGAGCACCAACAGCCATGAAGCGGTATTTTTCGAGAAATCGAATCGTATACGCACAATTAGTCGGTTCTTAAATGAGATGCATGTATCTAGAAAAGCCAACGAGTCTTAGATGCTATAAGGGTGAGAGGAATCACATGAACCATCAAAGATCAAAGGAAATCCAGATGAAAGGAACGATGTTCAGATATGATGCCCCTGTCAATCTCACGATCTGACGAGGTTGGAGGGTCGACTTCGTCCAATCGGGTGCTTGCGAAACAAGCGCATATATATTTTAGTATAGGCCCGCCGGATACGATCCATGAACGCATCCGTATCAAGGAACAAAAGTTGACCGCTAAATGGACTCAGCCAGTTCCTCCCGTGGCAGGCTTCCCAGGGTGAAATGGACAAGAGAGCTTACCCTATGTGTTTCAAGCAGCATAGCAGCCTTGCGGAGCAACATAGCAGGTAGCCTTGCGGCCTAGTCTAAATACTAGTGGCGCTTGTTGGGGCGCCAAGCAGCTCCGTAGACGTCTAGTCAAGGCTGACGATGCCCAACGCCAAGCATAAGAAACTTTGGGACCAGGTCTCACTTTCTCCGCATGCAGAGGAAGAACATGTAGGCAAAGCTGAGGATCCAGGTGGAGCTTTAAATACGGATGGAGCTGCTGACCCGAATGACAGAAACTGATCCAATGGATATACATCTATCCAATTATACGCCCAGCCTTTGGGGTCAGTGAACCTATACTTTCTCCCTTCCATATCTTTCCTGCTCTGCTCAACAATCGAGCCAACCGTGTTCCTCCAAAAACAGTAGGACTTCCTTGTCGCAACCCTAATTGCGATCACCAAGCGCCTCTACCTCCAGTCCTTCTAAGCTAGAGGCTCTAGAAAGAGCAATATAGTCTTGAGCTTTTTGAAAAGTCCTGCTTAGATCGACGATCACCCGTGATAGGGTCATCCCTTGGGATTTATGGATAGTCATAGCCTAAGCAGCGACTAGCGGAATCTGGGTCCTAGAGAGCAGGCTGTAAGGTTCGCTATCACCAAGCTTACTCATCATGCAGTGTGCGTGGATCGTTCGTTTCTCGCTATTCTGAAATTGAACGATAGGCTATTCGCAGACTACCGCACGCTTCATAAATTCTCTGATAAGGCCCTTTTTACGAGCTTTGTATTCCCTATACTGTTTAGGAAGGCTGTTATCATTCCGGGTCTCAAAGCCAACGATAACTCCTTGGCTGCTGTTAATGAGTCCTGCGTCGAAATCAAGATTTATAAGGAGGATAACCAGTATATTCTCCTTTATTTCTAGGATTGGCTCAAACCTGTGTTCCTCAAGCGCTATTAATGTATGACGGTACGGACCGCGTTCGGACCTCTTTTCAAGGTCTACATGTTCACGATTCTAAAAGAAGTTATCCAAGCAATTGAGCTTTAGAGATCGGCCTTTGAGACGAGCTATTTCTGCATCGTTAAATCGGCCTACTTTATCTCGGGTTGGAAATAGTTTTACTGCCCTAGTGGTTTCGCACTTATGATTGAGCAGTAAATTCTTCTTGCTCTGATCGAGCGGCCTGCCAAGCCTATATTTCTCTAAGAGAGTCTTAAAAATCAGCTCCTTTTGGCGATGCACCTTGATCAATCTGAAATGTATAAAGTCACACTCTTTCTAAGCCTCGCTGCTAAATGCCTACTTTTTACTATCATCAAATTCGCTGTGTTCTTCACATTCGTACAACTTCCCTCCTAAGTGGCGAATGAGTTCGGTGCCGTACTCTATGTAGAATCGAAATGGCCTAATAGGAGGAAGCTGATAGAAGTCACCTATTATAATGATCTGAACGCCTCTAAATGGCTTTTTCTTGCCTCGTGCGCTTTTCATTACTCAATTTAGGCGCTTAAGGATCTGATTTTCTATCATGCTGATCTTATCAATTATGAGGACATCGGTTTTGTTGATCCTCTCCTAATTTCGACGCTTGTGAGCGTTTTGCTCTAGTTTCTTTATTGGTTTTTTCAGAATATCTAGCGTCTATCCCGCATAATTGTAGAGCGTTACACCGCCAACTTCTAGTGCGGCCTTGCTAGTTAGGGCAATGATGTATATAGTGGATCCTCGCGCTTTAAGCCGTGCTACGAAATTTCTCAAAACGGTTGATTTACTATAGCCCGCCGAACCTGTGTAGAAGACATTACGGCCCTTCATGATAAGGTCGACCAATTCAAGTTGTTCATCGCATAGCTGCGGTTCGGTACGGGGGGCTGTATTCTACTCGTTTGGTATAATAGTACTTTCGGGGAAATCCCTATAATCAGTGCTATTCTCAGAGTCTTTATCTGAGGCCGTTTGCTCGTCGCTAGGGGCTTGCTCTTGGAACAGATAAGTCCGCCCACGAGCATCCCCTGCGTCTTCGGAGAGTGTATCAATAACAGGGTAATAAATATTGAACTCAGCCTGGTCGGTATCATGCTCTTTAACTGGCACAACTTCCCAGTCATCGTCCGCAATTGTAGTGATATCGGCGTTGTAGACGTCGACGCTGGCTATGTTGGCATCTGTGACTTGGCTCATAACGTCGTCTAGTTCGCCTCCTAATAAGTCACCGCTATTCAGCTTCTTCTGATCGAGGTTAGTATGGATAGGGGTTCAGTATGGCGGATTCGTGACATGGCCTACCTCTCCCCGGGTTCCGCGGCTGACAAGCGGGGTCTGCCTCTTTGGCAGATTACTGGTCGTAGGATGGCCACGTGAAACTATCTAAGATGCTGATTTTTCTAAGAGCACGCTGTTATGGTCTATGCACCTTGCCTTACTGTGGACATTTTCTTCTGCTTACCAGGACGGGGGCCTTTCTTTCTTTTTCAGATTCTGTTTTATTGGAGGCGTCCGGAGCGCAGCGCCAGGTAGTTGATTGCTTGCAGCATAATATATATAGTCTTCTTCAGCCTTAACACGTCCGCCGTCCTTCTCGGTATAACCCTTGTATTTATTGTTCGAGAAGCCCTTCACTTGCTGATCAACTTGTTCCCTATAAGATTTATAAGCAACTGGAAGAAATGCGCTGGGCAATTCAGGTATTTACCAAGTTCTGTAAACCCCAGGCTGGTAACCCTTAAAGACAACATACGCAACCTTGGGGTGCTTGCCCATATTGCGCGACAGTGATTGGCTGTCGGGCCTTTGCAAGGAATTTGTATTCACGCATGATGCAGAATTTGATTTTCACCAACATATATGTCTTAGGAGAACAAGTGGCCCGCCACTTCAACTCATCATCACAACAAAGCCTGGAAGTATTGTAGAACTGAACGTTAGGACCAGACGGAGTTCGTAAAAGAGTTCATCCCTTAACTAAAAACCACCTACCAACTGAAGAGCCCTACAGGGCTGAACCTGAAGCTATCGAAGCGGGCCCTAAAAGAGCCCCCAAAGGTCCCCTTAGCATGGTCCCCAAGCGTTTTAGCTTTAGGGTGTCTTCGGGGCCATATTATCAGCTTCTGGGTACAGCCCTGTAGGGCTGTTCAGTTGATAGGTGTTTCAGTTGAGGCTGCCCCGTCAATCGCGCTATTCTAGAACCAACCCCTAGAGACTGCCTTAGAGCGTTGAGCTCTAAGGGCCCATTGCACTCTTTGTTGTAGCATTTTCACTGGCCATGCTAAACAGCATTTTAGTACTAAGCTACACATGTCATAGAGGAATATGCATGTCGGCCTTGGAGCTATCGAGGACGTACCAAATTTCTTTCCAGACCTCAAGACCGACTCCCACTCCTGTGGAAGACACTCGACAACTCCAAGCAACAAGCTGGAGCTAGCATAATCGATGTGGACATATAAGTAGTGCCTCTGCCCTTGGTAGTGGCTGTCATGAGCAGGTCAAAGAGCTGGAGAGAAGACTAGCAGAAACGCCACCTACGAACGAAAACAGACCTTAGCAAGTCGAATAAAGGCGTTTGCAAGCGTACATCGAGGCATAAAAGTCAGGGTTGTTGTGGACACCTTACGCGGCTATAGGAAGACCTTGACTTACGATCAAGTCACGCGGCTGGGTGGTCTCGACCTATACATAACAAGGAGTCGTTCACGGCGTCCTGAAACGAGGGTGGATATCTCAATCCCCTTTGACAAGACCTACGGCTACATAGATCGTACTGGCATCATCTCTGAGCTCGACAAGAGATTATAGACTCGACGACGTGTTGGTCTGTCAGGCAATGGTGGCGTTGGGTAGGAATTTATCTGTGCTGCCAGATGTTGGCCGTAGCTAAGTTCTCGGCCACATGTACCAGATCGCCATCAAATGCTGTTGCAGGTTTCTTGAAGGCTACCTGTCAATGGACCTAGTATGGGTGCGCGTGGCATCCTTCCCGCAGTTCAACAAAGGATACAGAAACATTGTACGAATGCTGAGCTTGCAGGCCTGAGACGAGCTGGATCTTATATCGTCTCGGACTGTCCGTGACTGGCTTAGTAACCCTGGCCATGGCTCATGGCCAATGGTCTTGGACTCGGATGGCGATTTGGAATTGCTTTCTAAGAAATTATCAAAACCCATCAATGATGGTGCTGATATTCAACTGTCCCGCTCCATCCCACGAAGTCCTACAGGAACAGTGATTGTTAGAACAAGAGATAGAGGAGTAGCCGAGAAAATAGCAGACAGACAGAGCTCTATCATGATATTTGCCATACGTAGTAGGGGGGTGAAGAATTACTACGATCAAAAGTTACCTGAAGAGTTCGAGGCCTAAAAAGCAAATGCTCGTAAGTCCGTCGGTGCATTGGTAAATTTATCACTTGCAATCTCGCAGTAAGCTGCCCTTGATACGGAAAAACAGCATGGACGTCCGCGGATATCTCGAGGAATGCAAGTCGGCCGTCTCAGAAGTACAGGATCTTCTATCGCAAAACCTTGGAGACCACAGGCGGAATGTAGGCGAGGAGCGAAGGGAAAACTCCATCTTGAGTTCGTAGAGGCTATCCTATGATCAACTCGCCTCGACAGCCACAAATTTCCAGGCGAAGATGATTCAGACTGCACGGCAGCCTGAGACCATGGCAAGAGACTGCATTGCGGGTCTTATCTGAGAGGTTTCCAATTGGTGATTATGAAATTGGCAGCATTGTGAACTACCTTAGTTTCTTCTCATGCAAAACGCTATCAACATTTACAAGGCTTAGTCAAATGGCCAGGGTTTTGATGGTCTAAACACTATCCATAGCTTACATAGGGCATACATGAGCACCAGGTTCACACTCATCGCACTGACTAACAACGCACCTAACACAACTTCTTGTTCTTTTGTGGAGCTTTTCTTCGTCGACCGCAGCTCCGCATTTCGAACACCAATGCATTGCGAAATCATCACTTCGGAGAAAGGCTGCGATCTCAGCCCGATGCGGTATGCTACTTCGTCCGAAGATCTTTGTGCGGAGCTGATGTTCGGATGTCATTACCTCGTCCATGGTAGGCAGCAAACGGACATAGGTGCCAGAATTCGCCACCATAATAGGGGAGGCGGTAACATAGTCTTTCTGCCGTATGTATATGAGTCCATGCAAGCCTCTTATCAGTTGAGGCCTGATGCCCTCGCTCCTGAGTATATCGCGCAGCAATCTTCCTATTCTTGACGCCCTATTTGCCCAATCTTCCCTGCGGGCAAGTATAAGGGTGCCCCAAGAAACGAGAAGATCTTGGGCAGTGGCCACTGCCGTAAATCGATCTTGCCAATGAAGAGCGGCAAGGAGACGATGATGAATTCTTAACTTCTTGATATTGATTCCTCGCCATTCAATCGCAATACCATTCGTTCTTACTGCTTTGCCGAAAAGTACTAGATCCGGGAATCCTGATTTCTCATATTGAGGTAACTGATAAGCAAAAGGTGCCCCGCACCTCATAGCTGTCAATGCTTCGTCAACGATGAGCACCAGACAATGCTTTCTGCATGCGTTAACAAGATGCCTCCATGCCACGTCGCTGATCACGCTCCCATCAGCAGCACGAACGATCTCCACGATCAGTGCTATGCAACCCTCAGCCTTGGCCTTCCTCACCTGGCTACTGATCTTATTTGGGGCATGCGTCTTGATGATAAATGGCTTGGGTCCATTCGCTAACGGTCGCGCATATGGTAGTACAGATTGGTAAGCCATCGGCCCAAACACAGCACCATATCCCCCCTGCGCGAGAGCGATGCGTGGGTTTTCCATGTTGGCGTTTTCCAGTAAATCGACATCGACATCCATCAGGGAACTGCTTGCAGAATCGCTCCTGGGACTACTTGTAGAGTCACCAGCGGAACTGCCTGCAGCATCACTCACGGGACTGCTTGCAGCATCACTTGCGGGGCTGCTCGCAGAATCACTCGCGGGACTGCTTTCAAGATCATCCTCTGGACCATTCGCGACATCCATCAAATGCAACAGCAAACTCATTAAGAGACTTGGGTTTGTAGCATCACTTACATGGCCGTGCACGCTGATAACCTCTGCGGTAAAGTAGCGTCGAAACGCCTTTTGGTAGCTCTCACGGATATCGAAGGTGAGGTATTGTACCAACGATGGTGTTTGGCTCAACATCCTCCAGTATCCAGCAATTTTTCTGTCTACGGTCTTGTTTATAGGGTTCTTACGAGTGAGGAAGGAGCCGAAGGATTGGTGAAAATCGAGGTCGGGGAAGTCTTCTGGATGGCTCGTGCGGTCGTGTCGCTGTTGATCTCTCGCTTGGGAAATTCGGCGTCGGGATACGCCACTTCGCTTCCTTCGAGGACGCTTCTGGATTTTGCCTCTATCGCTAGGTCCAGATTTTCCGGATGCTAGGCCATTGCCCGGCATTGCTGATGTTCTTCGGGCATTTCGCAAATCGCCCCTTTCACGGGCAGACATCCAGCCCCAAAATCGAGCGAGATAATCCAGGTTGTCGTTGATTTTTCGGACGTGCTGCGTTTTATATGCAGCACAGGGAGGGTATATTCTGTTTCTAAACTGATAACACAAAGTCTGACATGAATTAGAACGAACGGGAGAGGTGTGGATTAAGTCACAAATTGCTGGTAGCATTGCCTGATTGCACAGTGTGAACAAAGGGAACAAATCGCTCTTTGAGGTTGAAAGCTTGGAGCGTTGTTTGGGCGGCAAGCCCATTTTCGCGTACAAAGAAGGAATCCTTTCAACACAGAGGTAATTTTCTTTTCTCTTTGATTTCGCGACAACTCAGATTAAACAAATAAATTAAATTAGCAAGCGCTGCGCATTGCGAATGGAAACAACGAGTCGCTATTGCGTGATTGTGCATGCTTTACGGAACAGGTGCAATCCTATCTCTTTCTCTTGGGCACCAAAAAGCCGAGCGAACGTCCAATTACTTCCTAGAGTGCCACAAATTGAAAACCTCTTCATAATTGTTGAAAGCCCTTGTAAACGTTTTCAACGTTTGGCTGTTTGTACAATGAAAAGGAGGCCAAAAACAAACCTGTCATTGCCCAAACATACAAACTCTTGGTCCAGGAGCTTTTGATGGACAGGCATGCTATCAGTGTCGATACTCATAAGATATATTGTTTTCATGATCAACGGAACCAGCGTTCCCAGTTACAATTATCGTAATCCATTCATGGACTACCAGTAGGAATGATAGCGGCCAACACCCTCAATGAGACGGGTGTTGATATTGAGACATCCGAATCAACAAGCTAACCTCTACTATCATGAATCCAATGACTAAAGATTTTTAATAGCAAGTCTCTTGAAGCCCAACAACACCACACATCATTGTGAAGTAGAGACCCAAGCACCAAGTAAGACCTAACGATTCGCTTTGTTGACTCAAAGCCGATATTCTACGAATAATTCATTTACATCTCTGAATCACCACTTAAAACTTCCACACCCTCCACGAATGAATTTGGCATACATGATGTATGATGGTGGGAAAATGTCCCCGCGCAGTAGAGGACCAATATACTAAAGTCAAATTACTATAGCAGAAGCTGCCCATCTCTTGCTCGGAATCCTGGCCTATCTACCTCTTCAATAGACATCTTCAGAAGATCAACATATTTTACATCAGCCCTAGTACATACACCCCTCCTTCTTGTCTGTATCCTCCTGCGAAGTCCTGCAGAGAATTCTCTATATGAGCCCAGCAAATGAATATAATAGCCATTCGCAGCGACCTTGCCCATGAGCTAGCGGGGTGGCAGGGAGTTTGTCTTAGTGGTAATTGTGCGTATGAGGTACTTCGATAGCGAAGTTTTGTTGCAGATGTAGAGATAGGGGAAAGATAGGAAAAGGATTAAGTGTCCTTTGGAGTATGTATTATTGCTCGTCGCTGGTATGCAGGTATATCTGATCCGAGGCAAATTACGCCCTTTTGCTCTTCGCTTGAGCCTCTGATATTGTCTTGGCTTCTCTTGCGCCCTAAATGTATCCGCGAGCGAAGGAAGCACAGAAATCCGTACCACGGATCCAGAGTGTTGGAGACAAAGGCATAACAGTGTATCTGTGATGCATTCTGGGGAACTCGGCGAAAGGTTGGAACGGAGAAGAAGCGGTGCTGAATCGGTGCTATGCGAGTGGTCTGTGCTAGATCACGAGGACTGTATAGTCATTGGCGCTGAGAAGTGGGTGGCAAAGAGCCATATCCTGCTAAACATTCATTGTGAAAAGTAATGCTATGTACAAAGTTGGACAAACAATCATACAGAATAAATCAATCAAACCCAATAGCCTCCCTACAACCTAACCACACATAGTACCTTTCTTCCCTTCTATGTAGTTGCCATGGCCTTCTTAATCTCCTGAATAGCCTTGCCCGGATTCAACCCCTTTGGACAAGTCCTCGAGCAGTTAAGAATAGTATGGCATCGATACAAACTCATGTTGTTATCCAACGCGGCCTTCCTCTCTGCCTTCCTCTCGTCTCGACTATCAGCTAGCCACCGGTATGACTGGAGTAGCACGGCAGGGCCGAGATATTCTTCGCTGTTCCACCAGTACGAGGGACAGGAGGTTGAGCAGCAGGCACAAAGAATGCATTCATAGAGACCATCCAGCTTTTTGCGGTCCGCGGGTGACTGGCGGTGTTCCTTGCCCTGGGGGTTGGGTCAGTAACCGAGTGAAGGAGAGTTGTGGAGGAGAGAGAGATGACGTACGTCTGGGCTTTTAGTGTCGCGCTGGAGGAAGGGCTTGATGGATTTGTATTGTTTGTAAAATTGGGTAAGATCCGGGACGAGATCTTTGACAACGTAGGTGTGCGGTAATGGATAAATACGTGACTCGTGGGAGGTATTGGTTGGGATGCGGCCTATACGTATTTCAGTCAGTGACAGTGCTAAGAGGTCCATAGGCTGTTCTGGTCATACATAGACACGCCAGGGTATTGACACCATCAATATTCATGGCGCAGCTGCCACAGATGCCCTCTCGACAACTCCTTCGGAAGGTCAATGTAGGGTCCACCTCATTCTTAATCCTGATCAGCGCGTCCAACACCATGGGACCAGTCTTGTTTAGATCCAGAGTATAAGATTGCATCTTGGGCTTTTCGGTAGGCGTATCTGGAGACCATCTGTAGATGTGGAAAGTCTTTGTTCTCGCATCTTGTGTCTTCTGTGGTTCTTCAACTGTGGATGTTTTGTTCGGCGGGACTGGTGGTTGTGTTGATGACATTGATTCGCCCAATTTGGCTAAAGGGTCAACAGTGGCATAATTTCTGGCTGTAATGGGTGGGCGGAGGGCAGGAGAGCGTGAGCAGGCGAGGAGGCGGGATGTGGAAGTGCGGAGAGCGGCCATTGTGGCTGAGAATAGAGTAGAGGCAAAGCAGATGATTCGTGGGTATTTGCAGACTCTTCGGGGGAGTTGGCAAGTGGAAACAATCGTGTTTTACTCCTGTGTAATGTTTGGTGGTGGGATATAATTAGGATGGAGGAGAAGATGATGTTGATGAGGCAAATGCACTATCAAAGGAACCGAGGCGGAACTAATCCCGCTAAAACGTTTCCAGTTAATCGGGTAATAAAATTACAAGCGTCATGATTGGCTACAGAGCGAAACGTCTTTTTTTCTCCTGTCACAAGTCAGGTAGGATGTAACATAGACAACAAAGTATATTATAAGTAGAATATAACACAGTACATATTTGGCGCCTGCAATACTGAGGTGAAAATCTACCTACATATATTATCAACCCACCGTCGCCATGGCATTAATCCTACTCATCCACATCATTCAAACAGTCATTGACCCGAAATCCACGGTCAGGCTTTTCCAGTGCCATTTTTATAAAGTCTCGACCTATTATTAGTCCAAGCATTCCGTTTAACTTGCAGGTTCAACTTTCATATATTATCTACAACAAAGTCATGTACAACGCGAAGGCCGAGGAAGCATTCACCGAGGTCGAGCCACCACAATTTAAAACGACAGCCAGCTGTCGTGAAGAAGATCAAATTCCATTAGTCAAATATAGCTCTAGAAGCAATCCTCGTTACGGCTCCGATCGAAGATACTGCACTTCCAGTGGGCGCAAAGCATGCTTCATCTTGCTGGCCATTGTGGTCACTATTGTCATTGCACTAGTCGTTGGTCTCGCTGTTGGCCTAACAAAGAAGCATGAGCATGAGCATGAGCATTCGATGTATGCATCTTCCTTCCGCATACCATTCCCTGGCGAACTCTTGCTGAATATGATTATAGAAAGTCCTACACGGGCAAATTGAACGACTTTGGGCCTGATTATGATTCGTGGGATCCAGAATTTGGTCCCAAACCTGGTGTTGGTGCTTGTGGCCGTTCTCCGGGCCTTTTTGATGTCAAGATCAGTCCTTCTATGTTTGCTGCTCCATCTTCTGGGTCTAATCTGAGTGCATCTTGTGGGCGTACAATGCGAGTTTTAGGAGTTCACAGTAATACTTTCACTGTATATGATAAGTGTAAGTGCACGGGCTTGAAGCAGCCTTGGGACAGAAATGGGAGGACTGACCAGTAATACAGGCCCAGAGTGCGGATCCACTGACCTTTCCGTCAGTGACGACGCTTGGGAAGGGTTGGTCCATGTTGAAGAGGCAACAGCTACGGTGACCTGGTACTGGCTGACGCCAACTCCCTCAACTTAGAGCGTTATAGAGGTCATATCAGAAGCTCTCCGCGGGAACAGTCCTAAAGGGCTAATGAGCTGCAGAAATCACTCTGGAAGAGGACACCTGCTAGCAGTGTGTCTGTCCTGTTTTGGGTTACAATTTTAGGTCCGGGCTCCTGCCCCTTGCATAGTCCAGGTAGAATGTAACATACTCAAACCAAGGGTGTTTTAAATAGAATGTAACAAAGCATATATTTAGCACCTGTCATGATAAGGTGAAACTCAACCTCTATATAACATCGACTGACCACCGTCTTTATGGCGTTAATCCTACTTTTCCACTTCTCTTTAACAACTCGACAAGCTATACTCAGGCTTTTCCAGTACTATCTTAAGCGTGTCAGCATCTCTTATCTCTGGTTGATCTACTATCAGTCCACGCATTCAGTCTCACTTGCCAGTCTCACTTACACGTCTAAATTTCAGCCATCATCTACAACAAAGTCATGTGGAACGTACTGGCCTACAAAGTTTTCCGCGAGACAGAGCTAGCACCATTGAAAAGAACAGCCGAGCGTCGTGAAGAAGATCAGACTCCCTTACTCAAATCTAATCATAGAATCATTACTCTTAGAGGTCGACAATATCGGCTCAGAGCATGCATTATCGGCTGGATTATTGCAATTGTGATCCTTACAATAATCATTACTCTCTCTATTGTCCTGACCTTAATCTATCCGACGTCTGTATCTCCCTGATACATACCATAATTGTACAAACTCGCGCTAAATATGATCATAGAATAACATTTTCAGGCGACTTGCCAAAACACGCATATGGTCAGGGTGTTATTGCTTGTGGCAGCACCCTAATGGGAAACGATAGTGTCATGATCGCTCAATCTGTCTTCGACAGTGGACGCAAGGGGAACTCTAGCTCAGTGTGTGGGCATAAACTACGGGCTCAAGGATCTGCAACCAATGGAGGAGCTGATAGTAATGGAGTCGTAGTCAAGTCGGGCAAGATGAGCTTGACTGTAGTTGGTTATTGTAAGTACACGGCCCTGACGCAGCCTTGTGACAGAAACAGTAGAGTTGACCAGTGATCCAGGCCCAGGCTGCGATGACGGAGACCTCATCGTGACCGATGAGGCTTACGGGACGCTAACTCCATCTGTGGACGAATCCGATGGGACCACGGTGAAGTGGCACTGGTTGGTTCCAATTCCCAAGCTTCACATTTAGAAATCTAAGGAGAGGAGGATACCTGCTGGCAGTGTGTCTTTCACTATTTGGGTTACAATATTTGGGCGGGCTTATGCCCCTTGCATACTCACGACAGCTTTTTGGGAATTCAATAGTCCGAAAGGTGACCAATGAAACATGATTCATGCCATTCCCTAAGTCCACCAGTCGTCAAATGGGACTAGTAGTCAGAGCTCTGTATACAAGAGAGCTCTAACATAATAACACCACTGGAACTGCCAGCCATGTTGCGACATTGGGCAAATGTGCCTAAACATCAAGCAGCCATTTGAACAGAATGGAATCATTATTATGACTTATAAGTTGACCTCTTTCAGACACACACCAGCTTAGAATTCAAAGCAACACCGGAACATTCACACATCTCCGCATATGTAGCAGACCTACAGAGGGCCGATGCCCAGAGTTTTCTTGTTCATCTTTCTCATATAAGGTGGGTGTTTAACCCCCAAAATCCTCCTCGTGAAGGTTGATAGCGGCGGTTTTACGTGCTTGATAACATGAAAGGAGTGTGGTATTTCGTCATGTCTTGCATCAATAGAGCGGGTAATGGCTTTTTAGATGGCTTCAGAACCGAGACAGGTGCGAGGGAAGGGAATAATGCTATACGATGTTGAAAATGGACGCTTATGCTAATTCTAACGCTGGAAGTTCAACCTCACCCAACCACCACTCCATGCTTAATCAGATCCACCACTGTTCCTTCTTCTATCTTACCATCCTCTTCATACGCCTCCTCCCAACTCCAATCCTCTCCACATATGATCAAATAACACTTCTTCGCCACCCTTTCTGCCACATCTCTTGACCATAGTTGCCCTTTCGCCTCAAACGCAAGCGCCAAGTCTGTCATCAGAACCACAATTTCATTGGTAAAGAAACCCCATTTCCAAATGTCAAAATACAAAGGATCTGCCACTACCCACCCCAAGGCACGCAAGACCCTACAGATTAGTAAGATAGCAAAGCCGTGCATGTCTTCCATCTGTGCGGCGGAGAGGAGGTTCAGTAGGGGACTCACGAGTGCAAGTCTGGGCTCTACACTTGGTGCATTCATATACGTCGCATCAATGGCCAGTGTCTTCATATGATAGTACCCCAAGCCCACACCGCCCTCCCCTATCTTTAACGTCTCAATTTCCCTAACTCTTTTCTCCCTCAACTTCAATTTTGCCTGCGAAGTTCCCGCTTCAGAAACGCATCTCTGACACTCGCAGTGAAAGCCGTATTTTGATAGGTATTTTCTGCGTTGGGAAACGGAATCGAGACAGGAAGTATAGTCGATGTAGACTTCGGTATCGCGGGCAATGTGTGTTTGTGCGCGGAGGATGATGACATCACTGATGAAGGAGCGATGGATAGTTGGGTTGCAGCTGTGATTTATGTAAGAAGCTTTGAGCCAGATGCCTCGAGAGGGTGTTGTGGTGGAAAAGCCACTTGCGGGAAGAAAGGAGGGGAAGGCGAAGGCGTTGTAGGCTATGCGGTTTTGGATTGCTTGACTGTAATCTTTGCGCTCATCCGACTCTTCATCCATTTTAGGACCACGGTAGAGACCTAGAAACGCGCGTTGTACGCTGTGATTCCTGAAGAATCTCACGATAGTTTGTGTGACCAGCTCAGTGTGCAATGCCTTCCTTTCCTCTCGTGCCTTCTCCTCTTCCTCATCTGGCTTTGATCTTACCCCATCCCCCATAGCAGGCATGTCCGGCGTCACTCTCTCCTTGGCGAAAGCAGCCGAAAATGCCTTCTCGACAAGCAACAACTCTCCAGGCTCCACATCCTTCGTAACAAATAGACCCCTCCCACACTTTGAGTCCCGGCAAGACCTTACCTCGATCGGCCCCACATAATCCGCATGATCACTGTCCGTTGTTCCCCTCCTCGCTTCCTTCCACATGCCATCCCAATCATATATCCCTTGTTCTTGCTCCACGATTCGCCGTGTACACAGTCTCAACATGTCCAAGCCCTCGTCATTGGTAGGGTAGAACGTAATCAACTTCTGAACCCATCGGTAACTCTCCCGAAATTGACGGAGCCCGTAATCAGCTTTTGCGGCAAGCAGGAGAGCAGCTTCGTGCTGAGTGTTAAAGGGTTTGTCAGCGGGAGGAAAGGTGAGGGCGGCTTTGGCGTCGGCGAGGGCAGCATCGTACGCGTGAAAAGGTAGTCGGGCGGCGCCCCGGGCGAGGAAGAGGAATGTGGCAACGACGGAGGTGTGAGCTAATTTGAGAGCCTGGTCGTAGCTTCGAGAGCGATGGGTGTCAGTTGGGGTTGTATGCTGGATAAAGAGGGATTGTGATGTTATGGCAATGCGGTTATGGGGGCAGGATGACCATGTAGAGTTGAAGAGCGCGTTGGATGTAGTACTGATTCAGAAGGTACCAGAGCTTACCTTCTGATTGCTTCGACGAACTTGCCATTCTCATAGTACGAATCTCCTTCCTTCTTGAACCGTACCCATGCTGGCGGTGTGCTCATTTCTTCGGTAGTGTGAATCATTATGCAGTTGCAAAGATGAAGGGTTCTTACTCAGCGACTCGGAGAGTGAATGACAACGGTTATCGTAGTCCACCCAATTATATCCGCACTTGAACGCGTAGAAAATGATACAAGAGGCAGGCTCCGTTTGGTGTCTAGGATCGTTGTTGAACGAGGCTGTTGTTTAGGATTGTTTTCAAAGACGATTTCGTAAGTGTATTTGCCTCAGAGGGTAAGTGCGATTGATGGCTTCAAGGCTTGTCACTCCTTGAGCATCATTTGCCTTCATTGGCTTAATTGACTTCATTGGCTTCATTGACAATGTTTTCAGATCAATCTACGTATAACAAGTCAATGTGAGTCTCAATCAAAATTATTGCCGCCTGGCTTCAATGTGATCAAGAGCCTTATCTCCGGAGGGACTTTACCGGGACTACATGATTGTGAAGACCGAACGACGATTCAAATACCTTAGGTCTCTCATAGATGCCCGACTTCGTGTCTATCGAGAGGACCCCGATGAATTTGCAAGCCTTTCGTCCGTGCTCCCCTTTCCGCATTTAGTGCTTGCCGATTTTGGAATTGAACAAAGTACGCGCACTGAGAAGCAGAAGAAAAGATCCTGATCTGCCATAAAAGACCAGATAAAGCCTTCTAATAATTCACTTGGTTTTTGACTTCATGTACAGAGTCCCCCAGTTTTAGACAGGCATAGCTAGCTGCGTGGATACGTTTCCGTAGATGATCACCGATTTTGATTGCTATAAGCGGGCGACGCGCGAGTCTAGTCGATCCAAGTCTTTTAGAGGGTTCAAGCAATCTCTGGTTGGTGTATTCGATGCCTCTGATCCCCTTGGTGCTAGAGTGGCTTGCTGGTCTGGACGGCTCCTCCAACCAGGGTACACTCATGGCGTGCCATAGTTCTAAGGGAAGATCCATGAATTCAAACATATCACTAAAAGCAGTCTGTTCCTGGTTAACAGCGGTAGAATTTATCTTGCTTCATCTTATAAACAGGCCACAATGTCTTCTGAAGAAAGAATGCTGAGTTAAGGCCTGCATTCTGATAGGGCTGAGAGTTAGCTTGCCAAGAGAGGACGTCTTCTCTATGCTCCTGCTTTCCCTATCTTATAGGAAGACCGTTCAACTCAATTGTTGTTAGATGTAGGATTTGAATCGCCTCAGGGTACGGCCGAGATGTCTTCAGAAGCATTCACAGAGCTGTATTGGGTGATTCGCTTGCGCTCAAGTATTTCTAGACGTCACTATCTCAGAGAACTGTCATTGCCTCTTTAACTTATCAATGGTATCCTTCGGGGTGTTGTACCACCTTTGGATGTATTCAAAGAAGTAACAAGTACCCTCGGTTACCCTACGGCACCGCCGGGTTTGTGATATAGCTCGGACAGTTACCAAGCTTGCTTGAAAAACGTCCATCATCCTCTTCGCTATAACAGAATAAATACTCCCGTACAACAACCCAGGCTCGAGATGGCTATTTTGAAAGATGCTCTTTGATCATTTTCAAGGAATATTTTGGACGGTGAGGAACGGACAACTGTTCATGAGCAAAATACACACTGTAACATGTTTAGGGTAAGGTAAAGAGCATTGAGAAGAGATACTGATTTATAAAACATCATGATACGCTTCCCATGGAAAATCTGAATGCCGAGATTCAATCGAAAAAGCAGCAAGAAAAGCAGCGTTGTGCGACTGATTGCATTGCGACACATCCGCTGTTGCACGTGTGATTAGGACTGCACTGCTCAGACGCGACGTTCAGAGGATCTCTGTAACAACTCGACCTACCATTATCTGGTTGGGTGTAAAGCATGGGAAGAATAATGAACGCTGGTGCCACTGGGTTGCCGCCTGCCGTGCTAGACAAAGAGCTGTAGCATCTGCACCTCAACACCTTCCATTTGAGGACCACCTTTTGGTGCCTCTAAGAAAGAGATGTATGATGAAAAGAATGTGTTTACCGCAGTTTTCAGTGTCAAGCTTCACGATCGGGGTTGGAAATGATGGTTACCGTAAACAAAAAATTATGTGTTGTTGAAAATATATATAAGTATAACGTGGTTAAGAGTACTAATGCTCCTATGGTATAACAGGTGCGAGGTCCTCCCGATGCGTCGGTTAAGGAACATACCCGGGTTCGAGCCCCGCCCTCATACCTCGACCGAACGCGACATAGAGGCAACGATAGAGATGTAGGCTTCTAATAAAATCCGCGGATTATTAGTGACCAGGAGGCACCGAGGCCTCGCCGAACTCTTTTGCCATTTTGAATCTCTGGAATAAGGAAGCTCTCTTATCGAATGTTCTTCTTTTTGAACATGTTTGTCTCGCTTGGATCTTTTTTGCCTTTTTCTTTTCCTTTTTTTTTTTTGCTCAACACTTCGCTTTAACTTTTTCAATCTCGCTAAACACGAGCACGCCCGCTTCACAATATCTCTACCTTCCCGATTGCTATGTTTGCAACAAACTCTCCAGCTGCCTTAACATCTATACTGTCACAACTTCTAATTCTATCGATACAGGTTGTCTTTCATGGAGCAGGAGACTTCATCGAATGGTTACTACGCTCCTACTACCGATGTACAATACCGCCATCTGAAACCTTTGATCTCGTCATCTTCTGACTTGGGTGCCTACTTCTCCATGCTTGGTCAAGTTTCGTGTTGTGTCCGACACGTTGGCCCATTCACATGTGACTTCTTGGGCGTTACCCCAACAGCGTCACTCGTCTTCCACCTTCAACGATACACTGCTCGTACAAGTAGCTGCACACTACTTTGAGACTGCTCTAGACTTGCAGCATCTACTCCTGTTTGACGTTATGCTTGCTTCATCTATTGATAGGAATTACTACGAGGCCGTAACCCTCACGTCGCCAGCATAGAAGACCGACCCACTACCAACCGACACATGAACAAAGATCTGGTACGCAAGAAGAAAGGGCAATCTAAGAAAAGTCCTTCAAATTTTCTGTAGCCAATGTCATTCAATCAGTGATAAAATTTGGATGGGCGACATGGTGAGTCTTTTAGAGTTTTGGATTGCTAGTGTCCCAACACTTTTTTCGTTTCTTCCCAGTTCTATTTCGCTTTTGTAGCCATGGCACCATAATAGATGGAGGTGTAATGGCAGCCATCGTGAATTGTAGAGTTGATATGCTCTAATAGACATTATGAGGATGATGGGAAGAACCACCTCTCCGTATCTCGACGCAGCTAGCGGTTGCTTTTTGATTCGTCACGCAATAGATGGACGCATTAGGTAGAGTAAAAATAGCTTGCTTCTGTATTAGATGCAAAGTGCAGCATTCAAAGCACATTGAATAGCTTGCTGAAAGTTATGTTATCAACCGAAAAGCCTCAAATGGGCGAGATATACAATTCCGCTTACGCTATCTCAGCGACATGCCGTTACCTAATTGCTGTCGCTGCCGTAGACTCCATAAAGTCATTCGTTCAAACCGTTAGATGCAATCCATCCACATCCATAAATGCATCATCCGCCAACGCCGCACGAATGCATTTCATCACGTCATCGCCATTTCCCCGTCGCACTCCCCGCACCATCCTCATCCTCTTCCTCCACCAGCGCTGGCGTTCTCCGCTCATGTCGTCGCTTATGCCTCCTATGCCTGCTCGAGCTGATATTGCTGGCGCTATCATCTGGCATTAGTTCGCTCGCTGCGTCATCAAAACCGTCGTCTGTTTCGCTTCCCCACGGTTCGCCGAGCTGGCTGGCTGGAGTGCTGAGACGGGCTTCGGGCAGCATGGAGCCGCGGCGTTTTTGATTGGCGCGAGCGAGGCCAGCGTGTCGGTCGATCATTGCGCAACGGACCGAATGAGCTTTGTTGTGGAGTGCTTCGAAGGCGTCTGTGTGGGTGTACGGTTAGTGTTGATTAGGTTCGGATGGGACAGGAGGTAAAGGCGGACTAACCTTCAAGAGCTTCCATGCTAAGGAAGATTTCGCGTTCAACCTCAGCAAGGGCGGTAATTTCGTTCTCTTCGTCTACTGTTATGGGAGCGCCTACGGAAGCTGGAGCGGGAGTGGGGTTGCGGGAAAAGGGAGTGGGGCCTCTCGATGCTGGCAGCGAAGGAGTGGGACCGCGAGAGGGATCTCGAGCGGTCGGTGCAGCGGTGGAGACGTCGTCTGCACCACTGCGGAGGAACCCATCAAAGCGGCCTGAGATGAGAATTTCCCATTCCCCATCGCTTATGGCGGCTAATGTGGCGAGGACGTTATGAAGATGCGGATTGGTAAGGAGATACATGGCAGATTCGGGGTCTCGCGGAGGATTCGGTAGTCGATATAGGCGCTGGATGGCCAGGCCGGTATTCTGTAACAGATTAGAGGTAGGGCTGATTAATGGTGTCCCCACCGTAGAGTTAGGTCTGCTTGGAACAACCCCAACCAGAGATGAAAAGACTGGTCGTTGTTCAGGTTCCAGTCGGGTGAGCATTGCGAATGTTAGCGTCTCGTCGTCAACATCAGGCGGTGGGCTGGAAGGATTCTGTGGCTGGCTGTCAAGCCATCTGTCAACAGATTGCTTGGTCTTCTTTGACTGCCGAACGTAATGATCCCGGAATTCTTCAGGCACATCGACATCTAGCTTTTGCATTGGGGGAATACGCTCGGAAGCTGAGATACATAAGCCAGTTTGGGTAGCATCCATAATAAAGGGCGGCCACTGTGGCAATTCTTCTCGAGCAGAAACATATTCGAAGATTTCACCCCAGCTAACGCCTCGCTTATCGTCAGGGGATGCGTCGAAATCATCAGACGCTTGACAAAGGACGCAAGTGCATGTTTCCGAAGATATGTCCCGCGCGAAAACAGCCTCGAGTCGGTCAAGCAACCGACGAGCGACAGACCGATATCCCGTAGCGACAGCCAATGATCCATTCCGAGATATAACCTTGTTATAATCGTCTAGTAGTTTATGAAGTGGGGAGAAGAATTGAGTAGCCATCGTTGCTGTTGGTTGGTATGCCTGGTTGGGCTGTCCCGCAGCAAGTAGGCACTTGGGGACACTGTGCGGTAACCCTCCATTTTGCATCAAATAATCCACTTTCGGCATAGGCACTTCAGGAGGGGGAGGTGGTGGTGGAGGTAGCGGCGATTCGACCAGCGTTCCAGAGAGCTCATGATCACCCAATGCGGAGTATGGCGTGGCCTTACCACTTGGTAGAAATTGTGGTTCAGCGAGAGTCGGTGTTCTTGGTGAGGAATCCGGATCCGTGGCAGGAGATGAATTACGGTCCACATGAGGGGTAGGTGGTCGCTCTGTCGCGCCAGAATCCGTGGTAGAAGCGTTAGTGGTCTCGCTCTTGGGAAGAGAAGAAAGATCAGAGGATGCTGAATTTTGAAGGCCTGTAATGGGGTCAGAGGATGTGGATTTACGGACACTGGCTGTAGGAGTTGTAGGGTCCTCAACGGTGGCCTGCTTGGCTTTCAACTTTGAGGGGGTCGCTGGCTTTGATCTGATCTCTAACGGCGTAGACGTGCCATCATCTTTCCTCGCTTCCCGCAAGCTGTTTCTCGACCTCGGAGACTGTGACGGACGCTCTCTAACCTTCTCACTCGCCTCCGAGCTAGCTCTCCTTAGCTTCCGACCCAAAAAGTCAGCAGCCCTCTGTAGATCCGTACTCTTGCGTTCCAATTTGACAGTAGCCGCCTTTGGCTTTTCCGGTCTCCGCTTCTCCAGCTCCGGCTTCCCAGCTCTTGGCTTTTCCACCTCCGATCTTTCATGTTTTGAGACATCTAGGGTTGACTTCCTCACCCTGACCTTTGCCGCTGGCTTCCTGTCTTCTTCAGAGCCTCCCTGATGTGGACTCTCCACTCTGGCCTTCTTGACCTTCGACTTTTCTGCCTTGGGTTTCTCCTCTCGCACTTCTTGGTCCACGGTAGTCTCAGGAGGGCTGGGAGGAGTTACTCCAGCAGTGTTTTGTACCCCGACTCCCTGTCCTTCACCGTTCTCTTTGTCCAAGTCTGTAGGGTCCGGCGTATAATAGCTCAAGCGAGGGTTGACGACATTATCCCTGCTCCCTACAGCCTCCTTGCTATGTTCCTTTGAGAAAGAAGGATATGGCAAGCTCGTCTTGCTCCCAAGCGGTGAAGCTGATGAATCATGCCTCTCAGGCTCTGGCACCGGCATCGATGCTCTTCTCTTAGTTGAGGTTGGTGATGGGTTGGTAGAGCCGCGCTCGGGCGGAGTAGCTGCCCTGTCGACTTTGCGCGGACGCGATGATCTGTGATGGGACTTTGCCCTTGGCTTTGCAGTCTCTGATTCTTTCTCCTTCTCTCTCTCCTTATTTCGAGGCTTCGAAGGCATGTTGTGAGGTTTACAGTTGAGCTAGTAAGCTAATCCGGTACGTACTCGGGTTTGAGAGTGCTATCACCCGATTTGAGACTCAAGATCGAAGCTATGGTTTTCACTCGCATCCTTGCCTCAGTCTCATTATTGCTGACCTGGTAAATCCTTCCAGCGCTCAATAATGCGCTCTGACAACAAGCTAGCTTTCGCCCGACCCAGGGACCTTTGGAGCCTGCCTCACTTGCGCATGGAGGAGCAAGTCATATGGCACTATATTGGTTACTCATTCTTCCCAAGTAGTGTCAAGTGGTGTGTCTCTTTGTATGGGAGATTGCTTGCAGAAGCTTCGGGCGGAGTCGACTGTTGATGGCTCGTAAAGGCGCTAAATCAGCGCTTCAGGACTTGTGTGCTACTGTGCCAACTTGGCAGCCTTGGCGGTTATCTCTTGGCATTATTTGCCCCCTCCTACAGAAGGAAGAAGAAGCTCAAAGCTAATCCAATTAGACAAGTAACTTTGTATACGGTGCCTTTGTCTCTATCTACATATCTCTATCCTGCACTTGGCCGATCGTTCTTCTTTCATTGAATCAGCAGAGCCAGCAAAGCTCTTCGGGGCCCCCTCGTATTATTGACCGACGACGTCTGTACCTAGAATGAAGGCACTTTTATATATGGACCTTGTGAGTCTAGATACAGTACATCTTTGATATTTTTATGAACTATGATGCTAACTTCAATGAAAACACTGGAAACGAAAACACTGGAAGCGTGTATTGAACATCACGCGATGCTTCTGGCACTGCTTGAACTTCTGCAAATGGAATATCCTCACTTTCTTCTCTGCGTTTCTCTGCAAGCTCCTTACTCTTGTCATACTTTCGCTTCTCCCACGCCGCCAAACTTATGAGCGCTGTTGCTAGCAATAAACACGATCCAGCCCAATATCCCACCGCGGGAATGCCACGCTGTCGGACAAGAGCCCCAGTAATTGGTGGTCCGGTTAAGCAGGTAACGGCACAGGATGACCACATCATACCTGTCCAGGCTCCCAGTGATTGCTTATTTTCTTCGGGAATTATATAGGCAATCACCGAGGCTGGAAGACCCACGAAGACCCCAGCTGCTATACCAAAAAGCACGCAGAATGAGATGGAAGTTGGTATATCCTCTGCTAATTGCCAGAAGGCGAGAACGAGTATCGCTCCGACGAGGCAACTTACAGCGTGAATACGTAGCAATGGGTTGGGTGATTTCGAGTTCGCGCTCGCGATTGCTGCGCTGCCAAGTCTTCCCACTATACTGGACCTTTGTGGAAGTCAGCGAGGTATAGATGGAGACAAATCTATTTCCATTACGTACCCGTTCATGATCACTAAGAACCAGTATGGTTTCAGCCCGTTGCCGGTTTTAGCCCATTCTGTGACATGGAAAAGGAGTGGCGAATATCCAAAGAAAACCGTTGCCATGCCAAGAGTGAAATACAAGAACATACGGTTCCTGAATGCTTCGGGATTCATCCAGCACTTCCAGCTTCGGCTCAAGGGATGCTTTGTCACATTCGGAGGTGGTCCGCCAAATGCAATACAATAGACAGACATTGCACCGAACAGGAGTGCCATCCATCGAACAGCACTTGGGAAACCACAATTCCCGATTAGTCCGTTGACTGCCACGGGAAAAACAGCACCTCCTATTTTACCTTCAGTAACTCATTCTCGCAGACAAAAGGTAAGGTATGCTCCCACCGAAACTGGCACCGCTCGACGTAATCCCAATTGCGATATACTTGTGCCCGGGCAGCCACTACGTTAGTCAGCACTAATAATTACACAATATCAACGTACCGTACTCACCTGGACTGCGCAATAAGAGCTATGGGTGAAGAAGCATGCCATACCAAAGCCAGCCATGAAACCTTGTGTGAGTAAGATCAAACCCCAGCTCGCCCCAACAAAGCTCAAACAAATGTATGAGGATGCTATCATTACACCACCAACAAAAAGCATTGGCCTATGATACTGTGCGTCCAGAATCCGCCCAGCAATCAATGACAAACCCAGAACCAAAAAGGCCTGGACAGAGCCAATTAAACCAATCAGCGCGTCCGATGGCCAATTGCCCAGCAAAGAATCGTCATAAAATCTGAAAAAAGAGCCAAAAGTCATGATGGTGCCCCTGTCAATGTCAACTAATATGTCCTCCTCCATGATATCCACGATGTCTACTCACCAGCACAGCGCCATACCACAGAATCCAGCAAAACATGCAGCATACGCTCTCCAATCCTTTGGCCATGCTTGCTCGTTGTGAGGCACGGTCAGTGCCTCTAGATCGCCCTCCGCGGCGTCTGATTCTACGGGCAACTCTCCAGTTAACTCCCGCTTCTCCATCGACATTGTGGGATGGCCAAGCAACCTGTGACGGTTTAGCGAGGAACTGGATGTGACCAACTTTGTACGCCCATTGATCAAACACGAACCTGTGTGGAGAAGGAGAAAGAACACGAATTCAAGCGGAGTTTCGGCGATCCTGTAACAATAGACAATACTTCTGGGAGGGGACCATGTCGCCTTAGGAACGAACGGATCATGGGGATGAACGAAACGTGGTCCAGGTCTGCCCTTTGTTGCCAAATGGCTCAGCAGACTGGATCGTAACACCAAAAGCTTTCTCTATCACATTCATCATGGCCAATAAGCAACTGTTATTCTCAACAACGTACGAAGCAGCTCCGATTCTGACTAGCCTATTCTCTCGTTCCATGGATCACCGGTTCAAGGCAATTCCTTAGCGGGCCATGAATTTGGTCCAGATACACAAGAACATCATAATGGAAAGCTAGGAACCCGATTGGAAGGCCAAACGTGGGTCTTTCGACGCCCAAAGAGCGGTATGGCATGCATGGCGCTAGGCATGACGTGAGTGGGACGGCGAGCCGTGGTCATTCACGGGACCGCGGAAGCATTGAATGAGCGACTACTACCTTAGGTATGATACACAAAATTCATTATTCCGTCTCCCAACATGCATTCAATCGATTTCAAAATCTAAGATCCGCTTGGGAAGATTACGCGCTAAAATTGCACCCTTTGCGCCACATGTCCGAACAAGTATCATGTCTTTCACATGCACATGGCCTCCCATGCAGTTATTGTGCACCTTCTCGCGGTAATCACAATGGTCACAACGACCACACTTGCACGGGACACATAGTTTTTTACATCCTTTGCACGGGACTGCGGGCGAGTCGACCGCTAATTTTCCGAATTTGGCACTGAGGGATTCGGAGCTAGACATTCCGCAGCCTTATTTTCGATTTTTGTCGGTGAGTCTGTCGATATTTGGTTCTGTGGAAGATTTCGGAAGGCTGGCGTCCGGGGAGTGGTGATAGGTAGCTTTGTTGCTGAAATGGGGCAAGTTGAGTAGGAGGTTTGATGTTTAAATGGTATTGATAAATGGTTTAGGAGCCGGTTCTTGATGGTAATGATAAGACAATGAAAATGTCGGAACAAAGGAAGTTGATTTAAGTATGTTGACTTGAGGGCTTTGACTGGGACAATCGTTGAATTGGCGATCGGATAGAGAATGTTCAGTTGTAGAAGGCGACCTGGCCTAGCTGCTAACTGATGGTTTGAAGCTCTGTGGATTTTGGATAGAATGTAAGTAGATGGACAAAGGAAGAAACGAATCGTGGATGACAAGCTCATTATGTAGGCATTTCTTTATGTGGGACATAATGAAACCGGCTGAAATTGTTTCGTTTGCCTCTCGGAGTTGAAGTGTTTGGAGTGGGGCGTGGGCTTGCTACAGGACAGAAACGTGCGAGCATACAGCAACGTTCCAGGACTTGAAGCTGTCGAACGGTTACAGGATTGAGGTTTGCCATGGTACTCATGCTGCCTTATTGATTGATGACCAGTGTCACAACAGAAAGGCCCAGCAAGTTTTTGACTTTAGAAAATATCATCAATAGCAAAGTAAATATAGCCCGCGACGGTGTTTCTTCTCGAAGCGCTGAACGCTGCGGTAGCTCTCCGGCTTTGTACGTTCGACATCTGCTCCTTGTATATACACAAACTATATCATTCGGTCAGAGGTAACGTAACGGCATCTGTATGACCTCGGTTTTGCACGTTCTAAGACAGAATTGTTTCATGCAACAATAGCTCGAGACATGGGCAGGTGAAACCCTAGCCCTTAGTGCGTCCATTCTCGCTCAGCCTTATGCGCGCTTTGCCTATCAGTCGTTATCTATTGGTGATGGCACGCAAAGCACACCCCTGCTGCTCAAGCACGCAATCACACACCTTCAATGCGATGTTCGATATTGCAGGGGGGTACTTCAAGCCTCCTTTTGTACTGCTATGGAGCCTTCTCTTCGCTCTAATATGTGGTGCGACACCACACCAAGCTGTACTCGGCGGACAAGAAGTGAACAATAACAAGCTGGGCGCTGTGGCTTCCGAGAATAAAGTGTGTAGCCAGATAGGCATTGATTTGCTTAAAGCTGGTGGGAACGCTGCTGATGCTGTGAGTCTTACTTTCCGTCTTGTCGGTGCTATGCTTACAAGATTGGAAGCTCGTTGGCACGGTGCTTTGTGTTGGCGTCACAGGTAAGGTCTTCTTCCTCGGTCATTGGAGGGGCATAGTTTAACAACCGCCAGATTCGCATCATAGTGGGCTAGGTGGTGGAGGCTTTGCGCTCATCCGGGCTGCAAATGGAAGCTATGAAGCTATCGACTTTCGAGAAACGGCACCTAGTGCTGCCTATGAGGACATGTTCAAGAGCAATGTACTTGGATCAATCATGGGAGGATTGGCAAGGTACGAATGGTATTCAGTCGCTCGGAATACCGCTGATATCTCTGCAGCGCAGTGCCTGGTGAGCCCAGCGGCCTGTACTATATCCATAAAACTTACGGTGTTCTCCCCTGGTCTACCGTATTCCAACCAGCTATCAAACTTGCTCAAGAAGGCTTTGTAGTCTCTAAGGACTTTGCCGCAGCCATGGACTTGGTGACCAAATACCTCGACGACGATTTCCTTTCCAAAGATCCCTCATGGGCCGAAGACTTTGCACCAAACGGGACAAGAGTTGGTGAAGGAGATGTTGTTACGCGAAAGCGCTACGCGCGGACATTAGAGGCTATAGCAACGTACGGTCCGGACGTTTTCTACAAAGGCGCACTAGCTGAAGCTACGGTACGTGCACTGGGAAGGAGGAATGGTATAATTACGATGGAGGACATGGCGGGTTACAATGTAGTATCACGGAAACCGGCAAGCATTGAATACAATGGTTTCCGAGTGCATGGATGCGGCGCTCCTGCCTCTGGTGCTGTAGCTCTAAGTGTCTTGAAGATCCTTGAGGGATATTCCGATATGGAGCAGTCGGAGCACTTGAGCACTCATAGAATGGACGAAGCCATCCGGTTTGGGTACGGAAAGGTATTAGAGCCCTTCCACCGTTGGCAAGCTACGAGGCCGTTTACTGATATGTCTAGAGAGCAAGTCTAGGTGATCCTAACTATGTGGAAGACATGGATCTTTACGAAGCTGGGATTCTCGACAAGGCATATGCGCATGCCACGCGTGCTAGGATCTCTGACAAGCATACACTAAATGTATCCGACTATGACCCGGATGGCTTCGAAAGCTTTGAAGAGTGAGCTGCATGTATCTGGAGTGTAATGGCTTTCCACTGACCCTCAAAGTCACGGCACTTCCCATGTAGTGACTGCAGACTCCTCAGGCATGGCCACCTCCTTAACCACAACCATCAACCTTTTCTTTGGCTCTGGAATAATGGTGCCCGAGACAGGTGTTATTATGAACAACGAAATGGCTGGTATGCTTCATCCAACCCCCCCTCTCCATTCCCCTTTACGCACGCTAACCCCTCCCTCCCCCAGACTTCTCCATTCCCAACACCTCCAACGTCTTCGGCTACTACCCCTCCCCCACCAACTACGTCCGCCCTTACAAACGCCCCCTCTCATCCATCGCCCCCCTCATCGCCACCTTCACCAATAACACCCTCTTCCTCGTCCTCGGCGCCTCCGGCGGCTCCCGCATCATCACCACCGTAATCCAAAACGCCATCAGCATTCTCGACCGTGGCATGACCGCCCACGAAGCCTTAAAGCAGCCAAGATTGCATGATCAATTACTACCTAATCAAGTAACGTTTGAGTTTCAGTATGATAATAAGACGATTGAGAGTATGAGGGGGAGGGGGCATAATGTTACGTGGGGACCGGCGGGGAGTTCGGCGCAGGCTATTAGGGTAGTAGATGGGGGGTTTGAAGCGGTGGGGGAACCGAGGCAGTGGGATTCGGGGGGGTTGACGGCTTGATTGAGATGAAGATGGCGGGAGGGGCAGTGATATGTAGGTCATGCCTAGGGCGTGCATGAAATTCTTCCAAAGCGAGGAGATACAACGTAGATTCTTGAATTCTCCGATTTAGAAATCTAGAGAGCTTTAGAATAGATTGGCTACACTATTTTAGACGTCAATCTACATCAATGGAAATATCTCTAATGCTTTAGATAACGTGAAACCTCTGTTCTTGTGCTTAGTGCCCTTTTCATAAATCAGGAGGGATGACTATAATAGACATTAGTGATGAAACAGCGATATGTGATATGTACAGTATCAAGAATTAAGCCCGGTTACACACCGCAGAGCGCCTTTTTATCGTTCAAGTTGCCGCAGGTTAGGCTATTCAAGTATTATGGGATTCTGCTCTTGAAGGGAAGACTGTGAGAGGAGATAATGGAAGCTTGACGTAAGACTATATGGATACTATGCATTGAAACAACATTCTTGTCAGCATGTAAAATGCCGTCACTGCGGACTTTGGATCTCTCAATTACTCTAGCACCTGCTCTATTCACATCTAATGATAACACGGGTAAATCAGGATTCCAGAATCTGGCATTACTTAGCCCCAAATTATGGAAGGGACGAAGATCCGGAAAATAAATAGCAGTATATGAATACATCCAGTCCACAATCTGTTCTAAATCGATTATATTAGGGTTGATGACAGTCAGTGGTATATTCGCGTTCCACAAGCCATCCTGACCATCTTACAAAATCATTTGCTATCCGCAGCAGCTTTATCATCACGTTGCAAAAGCGGCGTTTCCTCCGTCTCCCCCTCTTCATTAGGCGTCGAGCCCGTCGCCGCCGGCTCTTCAGCTTCATGATTGGGCTGATCCGCTGCGCCTGCTCGCTCGGAAGAAGGGGGTTTCGCACCATTAGCCTGCTCTGGGGTGTCCGACGCAGCAGCGTTAGGCTTTGATGAGCCAGCGGTATCTGGTGCAGTTTCTTCAGTGGGGGGATCAGATAGTAGTCCGGTGCTGAGTCCGGTGTTTTCATCTTTCCCAGTGATCCTGCTGGCAACTTCGCCGAGGAGTTTCTTCCCTGCTCCGGCCATGGGGAGGTAATTTTCTGGGGTATTGTCTTCGGCGGTCTGTCTTACGGCTTTGTACATAGCGGCGATGTCGGCGATTTCGTGGTCGACGTTCCGTGGGCAATCGGCGTGACTGAAGTCCCGTTCGCGATCTTCGATGTATTCTCTGAGCTTTCTCAGGCCAAATTCATACTGTCTGAGCCGGTTTGGCAGGCCTTGTCCTTTTAGGTATGTTTGTATGCCTGCAATCACTGTATTGACACTTCCGAGGACTGTGATGGCGATGTATGAGGCATCTGCAGCTCCGAGCGCAGTTAGGGTCGCCGCGACGACGATTTGGCTGAGGAAGGAAGCTTCGATAATGGATGCCATGATGTAGTATTGGACCTGGGTTTTCTTCTCTTCGGAGACGACGCGAGAGTAGATGCCTACATTTTTGGCGGGTCGCTGACGATAGTCTCTTTTGATGTTTCCGGGCGTATCAATACCAGTCAAGTTCCTGAATTTGACGAGCTTTGGAGGAGGGGGGCCGTCGAAAGAGGATCGTCTAGGGGGAGGGGCATCGCGGCCCTCGAGGTCAGGATCTGGAGGCATTGTCTGCGTTGGAATGGTCTTGTCAAGTCAAAGCCTTGCGCAGGTTAGTGGATTGGAGCTGGAGGGTGGAGTTGGAGAGTGTGCTGGAGCAATGATAGCTCATATACTTATCTTGATGAAGGGCGCGGGGCAGCTCGGTGGACTCTAGCTGGACGTTAACTTAGCGGTGTCAATGGCGTTCGAACCTAAGACTGAATTCCAGCTTAGAGAATAAGTATGCAATGGCAGCACAAGTGGGAATGTTGTTCAGATGGCTTAAACACCTCAGCGATGAGGCTTGCAGCACAGCGTTCATGTTTGTAAAGCAGGCTCATCGCGATATTGCTAGATCAGCCACACTCTGTACAACGAGCAGCAACATGCTGCTGAACAGTCTAATACATGAACATCGACATGTGACAGGATTGTAAGCACTACAGGTGCTTTCTTTCATCCTTCATCGCATACAGAGTTTATGATAAAACATTGAGGACTATTTGTATGGCCGTACCTTGCATGGCTGACCCCTGGAAGAAGCGAGAAGCCCTAGAGCTATCCCCCGAGCTAGCTCTAATCACCGCCTCAGACGGCGCCGGGACCATCACGAATTGGGCACCTTTACCCCTGCACACGAACAATTCGCATCTCATTCGCGTCCTGCACGTTGTAGTACCCCTTACAAGATCAGCCTCTGGACCTCGACAACATCACCTCCAATCAGCCCGAGGGCATTCGCTTCCTTCACCAACGACTCATGGGACAGGATATGAGTCGCTCAGCTACTCCTGAGAGAGATCTGCATTCAGATCTGCATTCACTTTTCAGTGATGATGAACTTGACCTCGATAACTTTGATTTAGAAGGCTTTACCCAGGAGGAAGCTGTGAGATATAATGAGATCGCTGAGCATGGCCAAAGACTTCAAGATGCTCTAGTACCTAAGAAAGTGGCAGCTTCAATACAAAAAGTTCCAAGTGAGCTTCCCTCCCATTCATCAACGAGCATGAACACACGGCTAAAGTTGTTGCAGAACGCATTAGGAACAGCCACACCAAACCTTCAGTTATAAAGCAAATGAACCACTACATTCGAAAACATCCTTTCTTCGAGAGGTCGCTGGCTATAACTGTGAAGTCGGAGCGAAGGCAGTTCGAGCGGAACGTGTATGATTTCGCTAGAGGCCTTGGACTCAAGAGAACCGAGGCCAGGAGACATGTAATTAAGGCAAGAGAGTTCTGTGGAGAGGAGCAGTCCGATAGCGACAGTTCTTCGTTCGAAGGTGAGATCGATGACTCTAGGTGGATGTTCGAGACTTCTTCGAATTTGGATGAATCAGCGGCAGAGGCTATGCCTATAGATCTACCAACTCGCCAAGTAGACAGTAGCGACAAGACCCGAACGGCATCTGATATCCCTACTAAGGTTGGAAAAGACGCTGTTTCTATGAGCGCTGGGACGAAGCCACCATCAAAGAAGAGGAAAGCAAAGGCTGGTGGTATGGATAGTGATTACCAGTCGGCTTCGCCGCTGGAGCTATTAGAACTCTACAACAGAGTCACAGCACTGCAGGCCGGTGATAAGCCCGATGAGGGGAAGGGCGCTCGAAGAGATTCGAAAAAGAAGCGCAAAAGGCAGAAGCGGCTGGAAATCAGCAAGGATGACAAAACCGAGCCTGAAGTTGGCACGAAGTATCTCAATCAGTCGGCGAAGTCTCGAGAGCCCGGAAAGAAAGGAGGCAGGAAGAGCGAAAAAACCATGAATTACAGAAACCCCTCTTTAACGACTCTTCCGAAATCCGAAGCTTTCGTAGAACAAAGCGATGGCGAAACCACCCTTAGCGAAGACAAGTCACCACTATCAATAGAACAGTTAACGGAACTAACGGGTTTTTTGAGTCCGATGATACAGTGAGCATGACCGCTGCTGTTGAGGGTGTGTCAAAACAGTGTAAAGAACTAGCCAAGGCGCTGGACGAGTCTTTCAATATGATGGTAGCATTGACCTCCTCTTCTACCCCAACAAAGAATAGTGCATATCCTACTCCAGATGCTTCGCCTAGCGGACGGAAAGACTCACCAATCAGCTTTTCATTGATACATCATCAGCGACTTGAAGATGCCGAGGATATCGTCAGTCGGCCAGACACTCCCAAACTCGCAACCACACCCACAAAAAAACACAAGGTCACCACCACAACAGTATCACCCTACTTTGCGAGGTCCGTTCCGAGAAAGATCAAGACGACTGAATCTCCTTACTTTACGAGCCCGTCTAAAACAAATTTCAAAGCCAGTGACAAATTGTCTTGCATCCCCTTTCCACCACTTCAAGCCACCTCTTTCGGCCTAGTACAGGAAACCCTTGCTCATGACCCGTTTCGCCTCCTCGTTGCAGTCATCTTCCTGAACAAGACTCGTGGCCACGTGGCTTTGCCGGTTTTCTATCAGCTCATGGAAAGCTATCCCACTCCAGCAGATCTCGCAGCGGCTAATGTGGATGATGTCGTGGACATCATTCAACGCCTCGGTCTGCAGAATCAGCGTGCGGCGACATGTATCAACCTGGCCAAAGCCTGGCTAGAGCGACCTCCAGAGAAGGGAAAGCGATATCGAGTTCTGCACTATCCAAGGAAAGGTGATGGAAAGGACATTCAAACAGGTGAAGTCATTGATGAGGACGACAAGCGTGTCGGCTGGGAAATTGGTCCATTGCCTGGCGTCGGTGCATACGCAATCGATAGCTGGCGCATCTTTTGCCGCGACGAGCTCCGTAGTCTACCCACTGTGCTGCCAAAAGAGCTTACATCGGAAGCCAAAGAAGCTGACACAGAGAAAGAGTGGGCAAGGGTTTTACCGCTCGATAAGGAGCTACGTGCGTATTTGCGTTGGAGATGGCTGCGTAATGGATGGGAATGGGACCCTGTTACCGGGAAGAGGAAACGAGCAGATGTGGATGCAATGGCAAAAGCTGATAAAGGAGGGGTTATGTATGAAGGTGATAGTACTAATTCCATGATTGGTCAGCGGGAGATTAACGCTTTGGGTACTGTCAAGCTTGAGTTTGAATCAGAGATGGTCTCGGGGAAGGAGTCGCATGTTGGAAAGCCTCAAATCTTGTGAGGTCTTCGATCACTGTGAATGTATCTCTATCTTCGTTGGATAGCAGAGCACGATTAAGAAGATGTAGCAGAAGTTACGTATCTAGAAATATAGGGGTGCAAAGACCTTCAAATCCAGTAGCGCCCCCGAACACCAAGACACCAGATCAACAGATAGACTCTAAAACCTTACCTGCTGCGCTCAAGATTACTCAATCTACCCATCTTGGAAATCGCTGAAACAGCATCGATAGTAACCGTGCTCAAAGTATCTCTAAAGCATATTCCTAAAATCCCATCAACATTAGCCCTCATCTCAATAACCCGAGTATGAAAGAATACCTACAAAACGTGAAGTCTTACGCCTAACTTCCGAAAGCTTGACCTCGAAAAGCGGAGAAAAGCATTTGGGAAGATGGGCTGGGGTGGTCGCTTTGCGGATCTTGATATTCTCCAGTTTTCGTGGAAGGGTTTGAGATTAGTAATTCTAGGATGAGGAGGCGGAGAGTTGGGGTTTGTGGTTTGTGGTTTTTGGAGGGGTGGGGTTTGGAGATGTTCTTGGGGAATATAGCAGATTAGATGATGTTAAAAGTGGTGTTTGGGTGATAATCTAGAGTAATAGCAGGATTCAGTCGATTAATCGTTTGTTGAAGTCTATTGTTGAGGAATAGTAGGATAAGAGAGTATAGTGTACGTATAGAATGCTCGATTTCAAACTGAAACAGAAAACATGCTTCTGACGATGGGCCTCAGTTCTTGATGGATGCTCTATGTAACGATTTCATTGACATCCTAGGGCTTTGGTCGATCATTATACTAGACCCTATTAACCTAGGTTGCGCTGCTGCTTTGTGCATGATATACATCGTGACTTGTACATTATTTGTCCTTTTCCCACTCTTCTCGTCCATGGTGACGGTATTATCATGAACGTCCAATAGGCCTGGAAAATCCCTGAAACAATACTCTTGAACCAACTCCAGTCCCCTTGTCCGGAAAAATAACACCGTCATCAATCCATTCGCTGCTTAGACATACTGCTAAATCCCAAATTCGCTGCATTGATCCCTCTATACACACGATGTCCCCCACTTTCCCCTATTTATCCTTCTTCCCACTTTTCCCGCCTCGTTGACCCGCACTATCAGCAACAAGCGCAATCTGTAACGTCAAAAATACCTGAACGATCCCAGAAACGATACTCATGAACTGACTCCATTCGGTGGGTTCAAAAAGATATACCAATGGTGATAAAGCCACACATAGCGACCCAGTGATCAGTAATCCCCATACCCAGAACCGAGCCTTTGCGGAGAAGGTCTTAGTCCTCCAGATGGGGATGGCCAATACTGCGAAGCCGAGGATCGTTATCCATGAGCTCTGAATCAAGAACCAGAAGTCTGCATCTTGCGTGGTGCCTGGCTGGTGAGGTAAATATCGCCATCCGAGAGCGGTAGTGGGGATGGTGATTACGAAAACAAGGAGACTGAGCCACAGAGTGCTGGAAATATGCTGTTACAAGATGATCAATAATTCAGTCTTGAGTATCATGTCGCCACAAAGGAAGGACGCACATTCAGTTGCGCAGGCAAATGATCTTCGCCGTTGGTAGCTCTATGTTTAAACATCTCAAGTTCCTGCCTATAGTCAGTCAATACGATTGCAAAGAGCAAACGAAGTTGAGTTTGACTTACCAACGGGGTATTCTACTTGTTCTTTTCTCTTTGAACCATCTGTCCAGTATCGAGTCAATAACAATCCATTTCCTGCGAAGGACGCCCTGCATATCCGAGTCAAATCGGTTCAGCTCGACTAATTCTGGCAATAAATTGGCGATGAGCACACAGTATTTGTTACTGTAAGTGGATAAACTTTCCACTAACTGTTCCTCAGACATTGTGTTCCCTTGTGGGTTGGAAGATCTAGCTCTAGCCATGGTTTGGCTGAAAACAGCCTCAGCCTCAGCCCAAAACATGCCCGTTGAGAATTCTGTCAAGTACGCTTCAGGGTCTTCAAAACCCTTGATGCAGCGCGATCTCGAAGCTTTTACTTCCGATTCGATTTTATATAGCCAATCAGACGTATTTGAACAGCCGTGAGATTCTGCCAGGGTTTGGAGATTGAAGTTTTCCTGGTCGAGTGCATCACAAGCTCCGGCTTCCCTACAAGCTTCATTTGTCCTACAAGCTTTTGCAAGGTACTCACATATAGCCTTGTCCATTCTTGCAAAGGCTTGGGCAACTTCCTGAAGGATCGAGTTGGGTTCAGCATTCGAGATTGACGTATGTGAGCCTGTGTCGTTTCGTTGTGTGTATGAATATGTCTCAGCAAGCTTCGAAACTACTTGATCTTAGTCTAGTCAACATTAGAGGTAAAGATCCGTGCTAACATTGATTCTCAAGGGCATCTGGTCTTTCCTTAGCGCGATGCCTGTGGCGAGGCTGATCATACTGGACACCTTGTATCTGAGCCTGAGTAGCCATAGTCACGTGGGCATCGGATCCGATTGATGGAAGATGCCACAGATATCGCGTCAAGGTTGACGAGGAAAGCGTGGCTTCGACGACTCGATGGATGTACAAGGAAGATAGACCGGTTTTCAGCCTCAATGAATGACTCACATCTTGCTACCAGGCCGTCTGAGTCAGCTGACCGACCTGGCTCCGGACAGTCCCCTGTTTTTTTCCCCTTGTTTAAGCGCGCACCTATCAGCATGCCCATATTCTCACTACCACTACCCAGCACATCGCTGCCAGCACCTTAATGTCATCAGAAGTATATTGCTGAATAGAGGTCATCTTTATATCAGAATATTCATATATATATATATATATTACTATCATATCTTCTTCCGTCCTCAAAGCTTCTGCTCGGATATAATAGGGCCTGGTTAGTAGGTATGGCCCTTAAAGGAGCCCCTAGGATTAGTCTTTGGGGGTTAACTCTAAGGCTGTTAACCCCTATCCAGCGATGTTTATACAAGGTGCTTGAATTCTATTCTAGTTAGCCACGATGATAGTAATATTGATGTGAGAGCTGTAGATAGTAGAAGCAGCGATGATATCTACCAGCGGTAGCGACATATCGTCGTTAACAGCGAGATGGTGGCAGTGCCGTGCTTGGTGATAGTAAGAATATGGGCAAGCTGATAGGTGCGCGCTTAAACAGGGGACTGTCATAAATAAGAACAGGGGACTGTCCGCAGCCAGGTCGCTGACGAAGGCCAGCCTTGCCCCCAAATTTTGTCAGGTATTAGCTCCAGGACTATGTATTTTCGTCATTCAAAGCTGTCCGCGATGAAGGTTGTCAATGATAACCAGCACGCAAAAGTACAGAGACTTTTTGACTAAGTATTTGCTCTATGATGCCTGAGAATGCGAGGCTGAAGAGGCTCGGTTGGAGGCTGTGCAAAGGGCTGCCTTAAGAGTAGGACGTCTCGATTGAGTATTCTAAGGTGTCCTATACCGAAGGCCGCTAGATACGAACATGTCTCTGCCTAAGGGAGTGCCGATTTTTCTACTCTCCAGTGTGCAAAGACTCAAAGATCAAACAAATCTGCTAGCTATTAATGGTAAAATGTCTTAAGCGTGCGGTTTACAGAACAAGTTGTTCCGATTCGAAGATGCTTTGTAGAAGAATATCACACTCGTTTGCAGTGTGGGCTGATGCCTGGAGAATGGCCCGAAGACTGAAGGTCCCTATCCGGGGGACCAAGAGAGCAGCTCCGGGGAGCGACCTTGTCGCCTAAGCGATTCGCTCTAGGTAGGGACCTAGAATCACTGTCGCACGTGCTGTATTGCTGAACAAGGAGCTAGCTGTCAGGCTTGCTCCGGGTAGGGCGCCGATAGGGCCCATCTGCAAGTTAGATTGCTTCTTCGCATATTCTTAAGATTGAACCCGTATTGGAACCGTATGTACAACTCATCATCTTGGAGTTTTAATCATCAACTACTGTAAAAACGCCTCGAAACATACCTGGCTGTACGATTGCCATGAAGATTCGTGGACCAACTCCCTCTCAGGTGTCTACCGGTCCTCCGTACCTCCTCACCCAGCGTCATCAACTGGCTTACAAGAATCAGATATCAAACATGCTTGCTTTGACTATGGAATCCTAGAAGCCTTTTAGTTAAGACACGTACACCATTTCCTCAGGAGGAATTGCATCAACGTATCCTCGTGCACCCGTCTTTACCCCGGGTCGAATGGGCTCATGTTGGCGGCACAGTTCCAACCTGCGAGGAGCCGCAATATGGGGTTAAGCTGTCAGCGTGACATCTATGAAACCATCGTGCATGGTTTCCAGACTTCCAAGCTTTGATACTGGGTCACATATTTGGAGGCGCTCGCAAGCAGATCTCTTTCCGGAAAGGTTGCCGCCTCTTAGTGATATGGCACAGTACTATACCTTAAGCTTGTCGAGTTAAGCTTGTGTAGCGACGGTACTAGGTTCGACTTCTAGTGGCCCTATCACCAAGAAACCAACGACACCGCTACGAGTGTCGGAATCGAACAAAATACGACTAAATAGGAGTACAGGCGGACAACAGTCAACCCTCGTGACGCTGAAGTCCAGCTATTCTGAAACGGTCCGTGAGAATACCATGCCATGATCACAACCGGAGTCACACAACTCTGTTCGAAGCACAGCTTGTGGTGATTCGTGGATAATGTTGCAAAGCTGCTCCGTGAGTGCCCGAACGGCTTCGTCTATAGCCAATAAAACTGCTCAATATATCAACCTGGTGACCCTATATTCTGCAAACTCCGAGGATCAAATTGAAATTCTTGACATAGGTCTATGACTGGCACCCGGTGCAACAAATCTAAGAAATATTGGGATCTCCAGAAGATCTAGCTGGGAGCCTTGAGGTGCTTTACCTAAATCGTGCGACATTAGCACATTGCGGGTACCGCAGCCTTGTAGATCTTCTGAACATCAAGCTCTTGTTAGACGAGACGTTTCCCATGTCTCGTCTAAGGTATAAGCCAATGGATTCTGACCTTGGAAGTTAGATAGCGCCTCAATCATAATCGATGCCATCAAAGATCACTATTGGCCCGTCAAGGTTGATACTTTACTGTGAGGTTATACCTACCAAGACGCTTGTTCCCGCTCTTGCTGATTCACGATAACCCCTGGAGGCAATAGTATTTGATCACGCGTTACGAATGTCCTTTAGTGTAGGTAGGACTTGAGTCTTGTGTCGCCAGGCAGATCCAAATTTGATGAGTCGTATGAGACTAGACTGGTACAGATGCGCCAAGCCACTGACAGTGCATGCCTGGCCTTGTACGTACTAGAATCTGTGTTGGATCCCGCAAGGAAGACCAGAACTGGACTGCCTTTACGGCTCGCTCTATTGCAAGGACAGTATCACCAAGAATCCTCCCTACGCCGCCTCCGTGCAAGGCAGATTGGTTTAAAGAATAAGTGATATGAATATCAAACTGTCAATCAACCCTCGACGATCAAGCGTACTGGCTTCATTTCTGTTCTATAAGAATGGCACCATTTCCAAAGCCTTTCTGTTCTACGACATACTCTTCTCAAAACAGTAGCAAGTCCCCGAAGCCGTCGCCTCTTATTCTCCATCGACTTAGATCTACCCTCTCTACTTCTCTAGACTCTTTCACAAGCCTTCTCATATTACTGACATGGCTTTCCTTACAAAACTACTCCTCCTTCTTTGTGCAACCATACCTCTCGGTCTTGCGAATCCTGTTCCGAATCCTGTTGCGATTCCTGACCCGAATCCTATCGTTCCAATACAGCCTGCCTGTACGACTTCTATCCATATTGACAACACGGCAAAAGGCTGGCCAGGGGCAGCTCAAACTCTGCCAGGCCATTGCACTCCTGGGCCTGCAGGTCAGTTTTCAAACTTCAAATCCCCAAGCTTCTTGTCACTCCTAACCCATTATCAGGCTGTTCCCTTTCAATATCTGAAAGCTACTCATATGGAGTCACCTGGGGCGTTGGCGCATCTCTGGGCATCACTATTCAGGAAATCTTCGACGTGGGCATTAGTCCTGGTGTCTATTATACCACCACTGCAACCGTGGGCGAAACTTTGACCGTGAATTGTCCTACTGGAGGAGCCCATTTTGTTTGCGGTATGGGCTTCTCTCCATCGATGATCTACATCACGGGCCACATAACTGTCAACTCGACCGGCGAAGTTACCGGCGAAGTTTGTAACCCACCCACGAACACAGAATATGCCGTTGAGGTACCACAGACTTCGGGTGGAAAAACACCTCTTCCTGTAGTTTCCTCGTGGCCTTGCTCATGCGCTGGACAGAGCACACTACCTGCTTGTCCCCAAAATTGCGGTAGCCCATCATGAGGCGCTGCAACGTATCTCTAGGCAGACGCAAGATCAAGGCAGCTTGGTGCTTACGGAGAGGATTCAACGGCAATATCTGGGGTGCATTGTCGAGAAGACGATGATAAGATGGGTGCTGAAGGGTTTTGCGATTTTTTGTGTATACAAAAGCATTGCGGATATGACAGGTTCAGCGATGCTGTATGAAAAACGTGGAGACTTTAGTGAAGCTAGCCAGCATAATCTGAAGCCATGGTCGAGCAAGCTTAGCCCTTTCTGTAGCAAGTAGCATTTTAGAGCCCGACTGCGATTACTTCTAGTAGGACTCTGGTGTATCGCCGTGCGGGCAAAGCCACCAATGAGATAGCCACCAATGAGATAGCCACCAATGAGATAGCCTCATATCTTCTAATTTGTAGTTGCAGTAATTACTCCATCCCAAGCTACTACCTGCTAAGAAGAACGCAGAGCTACACAAAACGACACGGAGACAAACAAGAAATCTTCCTGAAGGCACATCTCTATCATAACATCTCCATCATAACCAGCAGTACAGCCTCCTTCCACACAACAACATTTCCCAAGCCAAATCCCACTACTCAATATCCAACAAACCATTATACTCACCTTCACCCATCCACCATACCTCATTCCTGCATCCTAAAGCCCGCCCATAACGCCTCTATAATCACAACCTTCTCATAGCCACCCTACCATCTCTCCTCAACCCTCATACCAAATAAAACCCTCTATATAACGCATGATATATATACAATCAAAAACATCTCCAAATACCCACCCAACAGAAACCTAAACGCCAAAGAGCGTCCAAATTCCAAGCGCTGTTTAAGATGGGTATAGGACATCAAGCCTACAAGACAAACCATTATCGTAAGCTGATGAGTTGCAGGCCTGGGGAGGAGGGTATGAGGAATGGATTGGCGGTGCGAGGAAGGGGTTAGGAAGGAGGATGATAGTGCTGTGATTGCCGTTTGGTGTTGTTTATTGAGGATGGAGGAAGGTGGTATAGGAAATGCTTTGAGACTTGCTGGGGACAGTGGTGGGCTGGAAGGAGGGTGGGGGGTGTATATGGTATGTATCTGACGTGGGAATAAGGGAGTCACGACTAATCTCTAAGATCGTAATCGCCGTAGACTAATTCGGGAAGTGCAAGTATTGAGGATGAAACTTTGATAGATACTGTCGAGCATTGTGATCACTATCGAGTTTCTCTAATAGATGGATCTGACACATGGCGTGACATTGCAATGGTCATTGAATAGTTGTATGTATCATTTAGTCAGCTAAGGAAACCTCGAAAGCAGTTTTAATATGACGTTGGCCTTACATCGAGGCTAATCTTGCTTGATTTACCTTATCCTCTATGTGCTTTCGCGTCGCCACCTTGCCAACTATGACAATTGCGTCTGATTAAGATATGTTAATGGCATGGCGAGATGCCTTAGTGGTTAGGCGTACACTAGGTGTAAAGGTGGGGGTAATGAAGACAAGTAGGAAGGCTTAGACGGCTGTGCAGCTTCCCTCTGGATGTTTAAGCAGGTGGTTAGTTGTCTCATGGCATTGAGGCTGGTATTATTGTCCAGTACTGGTTACATTGAATGACCAGAAGCGCAGTCGTGTACCTTTAATGCCATGAACGATAAGGACCGCAATGTTCCATGCGGAGGCTGAATTGGGAGGATACGGATTGCTTCTATGTACAGTGCGTGCTAATAATTATCGTCGGAGCGCTCTGCGCTTCCAACACACCATGCTCATCAATTATAACAAACATTAAGCTTCAACTGTCAGCTGTTGGGCGTCGTAGAAGAGGTCTATCAAGCACCCTGCAGACCAAGCCTGGGTTGGTGACTTCAACAGGTCAGTAACTTCCCTTGGAGCGGTGTTTACTACAGCAGACTTACCGAGTCACCACAGAACTCCCCATTCTTTTGGGTCAATTCTGGTAAGCCAGCCCAGGGGCTTTCTTTGATTGCTTTCTTACACTCATGCAACCTTCGTGTGATCTGCTGGAACGCCTCCGTTCTCTCTTCTTTTGTGTTTCTCCGCATCAGATCGAACTTGAGTAAAGCGCGCAAGAAGTAGCCAGTAGGCCAGACCCATTCAGGGCCCTGGTGGTAGTTACGCCCTTTGGATGTGGCTAAGCTGTCGGAATCTTCGGAATTGATGTAGTATGGCCGATAGTTGAGATCTGAAGGATCGAGAGTTGCCATGCCGATGGGGCCACGGATGATATTGTCAGCCATTTCCAGGGCGTGGAGAGCTTTACTCGGAGTGAAAAGTTGAGGAGCTACAGTCATCGCGATTGGGAAGTTGGCTCTAAGCTGGTAGTCCTCGTATTCCTTGCCCGATTTGTAGAGGTCCTTGTAGATACCTCGGCGATGAACAATTGCTGAGTTGACATCATACTGCGGATCATCGTTTCGATCGGATGGGATGTAGTAGCACCGCTCGAAGTTCTGTTGGATTTTCAATGCCCAATCTTCGAAGGAAATAGTCCGACCATCAGACTTCTTGACGCCGCTCAGTTTGTATTTCCCGTCTCGATAGAGTTGCGAGACCCACTTCAACGTGCTGTATGCGAGACCAGTGATCTCAATGGCAGCACCGTCTCTCGGTGTCCCGGGGATGCCTTTGCTTCCAGCTCTTTCGCTCTCACCCATCTTGTCCATCCAGGTGCCGCAATTGAACTGATTTCCCCCAAATATCAGACCTGTATCCCAGTCAACTCTGACATCGAGCTGAAACCCTTCGGGCTTCATCTGCACGTCCAAGGCTGGGCCAGCATTGGCCTCTCGGAAGGAAAGACCCGTGGCATGTCTTTGCAACGCTTCCTGGATAATCTCTTCGATGGTCGATTTCGTTGAGTAGGCTCGTGGGTCATCGTACTCGAAAAAGGTGTCATCATAGGGTAGAAAGCGCCTAGAGACTTTCTCTTTCAAGATTTCCAGGCCATTGGGGACCATGTTCGAGTAATCTTGGATGTTCTGTAAGAAGAACCAGATGGAGTCTCTGGAGTTGTATCTGGGCAGCTTGCCGTCGCTTAGTAAATTTGGTATCATGCCATGCTTCAGTACGCTTGCGAAGGCTTTGATATGGTCCAGCGCAATCTCATATCTCCCAGTGGCAAGGTACAAGCCTCTAAGGGAGATAAAAATATCACGACCCCAGCAGCGTGCCCAACTGTGCGTGAAATGCGGCAGACCGGCGGCTAGAGACGGAACGCTTTTGAAAGGATATAATGAAGCAGATTTCATATAGCCTGTCATTTGAACACTGACCAAGGCTAGGCTTTGTAAGAAGTCTTGCCCATGCTTAATGTTATCGCTCATCAACTCCATAGCTCGATCTCTGGAAGCATAATACGCAGTCCGGATGACCAGGGCGAAGTATCTAGGCAATAGAAAACTCGGCAGCTTTCTAACAGCATCGAAGCGCTTCTTCAGCCATTGTGCAGACTTGTTTAGAGAAGGGCGCGACGCTATCTTTGCGATACGCTCAAGTCTGCTCACGATCCAGTCTAGAGCCCATTGTCCTTCTCGCAGATGATTGCAAATAGGGTGACCAAGATTGTTTTCCCTGATCACATTTTTGAGAACACTCCACCATCCTTGTAAGCCAGCGTATACCAGTGTACCATGGTTTGGAATGTTGTAGACACCGTCTGAGCCGCCAAGAAAGTCGTGCTCTTCGGGCTCAGACCTATATAGGAAGAAGTTGAGGTCCACCAGATCTAAGTCTGCGAATGCCTCTTTGGCTCCACTAGTCACAAACGAATCCAGACCTTGCGAATGCTCGGCATTTGGCATCGAGGTCTCAAATAGCGCTATAGTGCCTGGAGCGAAATGTGCAGGCACGGAAATAATCGTTTCATCACCCTTCGTTTGAATTTGCACCTCCTTGAAATCCGAGACATCGCTAGGGAGGCCCTTAAGAAGGTATTTTTCAGCACAGACCTCCTCAGTGGTTGAATCTGATGCGTCAACCCAGAGTGACCAACTTCCCAAAAGCCTAGCTCTGGTGCCACTAAGATGGACTGGCGTCAGCGCTCCATGGCCGCTACCGTATCCTGGAAAGGCTGTGTGCGCGACCAGGAAATAGCCTTTCCGTGACTGTTGGTGGACACGGTGCACAGTAATATACTCGCCTTCATGGTGAACGAAAGTCTCATCGTAGCCGTCCTGGCCCATCTGTACATGTAATTTGTTCAACAACTTTTTAATCCCGCCAATACCGATCCCACCTCCAATCTCAACATTGCCTTCTGATGACTTGGAGGTATAGAGTCTGTTCTCGTGGACAATATTGAGGAGACGAGGATATATCTCATCATAGCCCATAACACTGCCAGTAGCACATGCGCACATGCTGACGAGGGCGCCATTAGGAAGGGTATCTCTCGCATCGCGTTTTTGTGCAGGAACTTCATTGTCATGTGTACAGTCCATGAAGAGGGCATGGACTGGGCTCTGCTTGACATGATGCGCTCGCTCTGCTCTTGCTGCCCTATTTCCATTTATTCCATTCGTGATAGCAGAATGAGGGCTTTCGCTACGGGAGATTTCGTCAACCTCGAAACTACCGATTGGTCGACCACCATGCATGTGAACAAGTCTGCTAATTTCTCCTGTACTCCAAGCTTGCATCGCTTCCCGGATAAGGGCGCTGATTCCAAGTCTTTTCACAAATAAATAGTCCATTTCTTCTGATCCAGTGAAAAGCTCAGCGAAGACCGCAAGATTTGGTCTGACTTGTCGTGCTTGGTCCAGAAGATATTCTGCAACTACCAATGGAGTCGAATGGCAATTGTCAATTCGAAAGCCGGCAAAGTGTTTGGCCATGAGACGAGTGTAGTCCGTCATGAACTGCCACAAGAACGGATTATCCTTTGGAGTCTTACCGTAGCGCAACTTCACGCAGTCAGACCAAACAATGACTTCTCGACGGAAATAGGCACGAGAGTCTGAGCCAGCATGGTCCTTGAGAGCATTGGCAGCCCAGATCCAGCCATTGTTGACCAAAGCAAGGCTCTTCGGATTATGCTTTCTGGTTGTTGCATTTAATGGTAGCCTCGTAAAATAGGACTCTATTAAAGCGCTCTTGGGACCAATGGCGCCCAATTTAGGTCCATGGTCGTCTAAACGAACATATTTGGTACGGTCTACAAGTTGTGTCTGTATTACCTCGACATCCGAATTATAGTCTTTATAGAACGGCGCATTCAATTCGTTGAGAATATCAGTCATGGATCGAATGGCAGCATCCTTGTCCGACGTTCCCGGCTCAAAGCGACCATGTAGGACAGTGAGTAGAGCAGCACCAACGCAAGCATCAATACTGCGTCCAAACCTTGGCCCCATTTCATTGGCCCCAACGAAACCGTTTCCAAGAAGAAAAGTTGCTTTTTGCCTCAATGTCCAGTCTTTTACGCCATCTAAGCCGCCAATTCCCTGGTTGAATCCCTGATCCGGAATTGCTATTCGTGCACGAGACCAAGCTTCTATAGTTCGCTGAGTATCTTGCTTTACGTCCACGACGTAGTACTGCCAGAGGTTGAGAGGTTTAATAACATGCTGTTTCACACCAGCTATGAGCATATTTAGGTCGTCCATACTTGTCAAGGTAGTTGGTAGACCGTAGCTTGCCAGCTCGTTGCCAAACTTCAACAGAGCACTGTCAAGCTCTAGGGCGGATTCAAGCCAAGGAGCAGTTTCAATATTGTATCCAGCCTCTGGATGCTCCTCCAACCATTTGCTATTGTTCGCAGTATGGTTCCAGACCACGTCCGTCAACCCCAAAAGGCCATGCTCCTTTTCCATCTTGGTTATCATTCTTGCAACATCTTCTTTGCCATTTGGAAAGCATATATGATCAAAGCTGAGTTGATCGTATATGCTGTACGGGGAATTCGAGTCTCCCCTCTCGGTTAAGGGCGTGAAATGGACCATATTGTAATTCCTTTGCCCAATACCCTTCAAGTGTCGCTCCCAATCGTCGGGATAAGTGCCCATGAATTTTGAAACGACGGAGAATATAGAGAGGGAGTTCAATGGCAATATCGTCTGACCAAGGGTGAGCTTAGGTTCAACATCGATATAATAGGTGGGTGTTTTCGTGGGCTGAGGGGTTGGGACATCCGATGTAGAAAAATTAGGCAATGGCGTAAAGGTAGTATAGAACGCAAAAGCTCCTGCAAGATGTATGGGAACATCGAACCGGAGAATTCCATTGAAATCTGGGTGAAGCCTGCAAACCCCAAGGTGTCAAAATAGGGTAGCTTGTGGGTTTTAGGCTACTCACTTGAATTCTCTGAACTGATCACGTTGGAACTGCTTTCCAGATTCTGGGATATTCACCCAGAGGCTTCCCTCACGGCATATCGAGCTTGTTCCTTCTATCTCAAAGCGGATGATGTAGGGTGGGTCAGTGGGAGCCGGCAAGTACAAGTACTCATGTCCTCCAGGGACATCAGGAGCACCTGTGTCAGTCAATGGAACCAGATAGACCTCCTGCGAGGCTCCAGGGTCTTGAGCAGCCATGACGATTGATCCCAAGCTATTGGACAATGCTGAGATAGAGATTACTGAGGATGATAAGGATAGTAGGTAGAAATCGAATCATGTAGGGGCAAAAGCGAACTGTAGCAGGAAAAGGCAGGGATAAAAGCTGCCATTGCTTAAGAAGTAGTAAACATCCCACCGCAAACGAATGTGAGGAAGGAGCGCCGGCAACAAGAGCGACCTTGTTTGTCGGGCAACAATCAAGTCGAAAATTGTCTCCGACGCTCCGATCCTGGGCTGACTAAGCAGTTCTTGGCCGGTCAGTCGTACGACTTCCATCCACCAACATCACATGGTCCAGAAAAGACTCTTTATTGGCATGTTCTCGACTGGGAAGTGCGTTGTACGATTGTTGCAATAAGAATGAGTTTGATGATAAAGTAAAAATGTGAGATCCCGGGCACTTCCACATCGTTCCTAATGCTCTCCGCTTCTCTGACCTTGCATGCCAGTCAAACCGTACCGCCTACCCCGAGCACAACATTGGCACCCCGCGATCTACCATGCCTCCTATCGTGCAAGGCCAAATCTTCGCAACCCTAGCAGACTTCAAAAATGCGCTTCGCGACTGGGCCATCGAGCGCAATTGGACTCCCCATATCCTTGACAGCGACAGTCATCGAGTCCGCGCTGGGTGTCGGTCCAGCGCAGACTGCCCTTTTCGCATTAGAGCGAACTACAGTGTCAAGAGAGGCGATGCCAAGGTCACCACTTGTGACGATAATCATACCTGCGAGCCATTTCGGACCCCGGCTGACGGCAAGGCACATCAAGATATCAAGCGCGCTGAGACTGGGAAGCTGAAGTTCCTGCTCGAAGCTGTGCCCAAACTTCTGACCGTGACCTTGGATACCAACATTCTCGAGATCATCGATGTAATTGAACGAAAATATGGCCAGAAGATCCCAACGCGTCAGGCGCAGAAGGTCAAGGCAAATTTGACGGACAGAGTCAAAGGACCATGTCGGCACTGCCATGGCGTTGGTCACACGAGGAGACATTGCCCCCAACTTCGAGCTTCGGCCCCAGGTCCTATAACTTTCAATTCTATGCAACAAGAGTTCCAGCAGTTTGCGGACGAGACTCATGATGATGCAACCTACGGAGATACTGGTTTGGAGCTTGATTCTGGAAATGACCGTGCCCCAGATCCTGTGGACTACATGAATGGTCACCAGACCAATGGTTCAAGCGCCAGCTATCCTGGGCATGGCCAGGCTCCACCAGCGTCAAATACAGCCTTCCCTCAATCGTATCAGAGTCAGAATGGCATCGTTGACCCCGGCCTTGCTAGTAGACTGCAACGGCTAAATTCAACCGAAGCGCCAGTACCGATGCAACCAGCCATACCATCAACCCAACAACTACACACACAAGCCCCCATCACACCCAATCAACAGCTGCACGCTCAAGCTGAGCAGATACCTGCACAGTCAGCTGCCGCACAGAATCAAGCGACACCTAAGACACCGCAAGAGGCTATATTAGAGGCCGCGAGACTGATGCAGCAAGCAGCAAGGCTCATGCAAGAAGCAGCAAGATTGAATTCGGAGGCTGCGAGGCTGACAGCATCGGTTGCAAGTGGGTGAGTCATGGAGTGCCCAGGACAATTTTTGATTCCTAGGACTTGGAAAGACGCTGTATAAATTTTAGTTGCCATCGACTGGCCAGGGGTCCAAGTAAGGACCAAAGCCTGGCATTGGGCAATCCGTGTGTCCTAATCATCTCATGGTGTCGGAAACTGGTTCGGATCCCATGTGACTTTACAATCCTCGCTAGGGAGGATTGGTACATCTTAGGACGTTACGTCTCCTGCTACATGGCCGTTACCAAAACCATCTTGCCTCTTGAGCTTTTGCTTTAATAACGAATGAGGTCCTTGAATCGGTATACTTGGCAGCGCAATAGCCTTAGGAACTGCTGGAAGCCCAATCTGACAACAGACTAATTCAGGGAACTGGACTGAATCCGGGTACCGGACTGAATCCGGAAATGGACTACTGTGCATCGCATTACCAGGATACAAAAGATCGAGAGTCCCTACTTGCATTCCCAGACAAGACCCCAATTACTGGAGAATCGAAGGATGCTTCTGACCTTGTTCCGCAGTCCACCGTCTGGCTTAAGTCGCTTTGGGCCACGCCAGGCTTTTGGGTATGCTATCGATGAGACCTTGACGGGCAAGGCGCGGCAGAAGACAATCAAGGCAGCGGCGAAAAAGGAGAAGGCAAGAATTGGAGAGGCGAACGAGCATGCGGGTTACGGGCATGTAGGCGTTGGTAGTTCAGGAGCTGTGTTATGAGTGTTTGAAATATGTAGATAGAGCTTGAATTCTGACAGTAATCGTGTATTTCTGTTGAGCATAAGGACAGAGGGGATAAGGGGGCTGGCAATTCAGCGGCGGAGGCTTCGGTGCTTCAGATATATGAATAACTCTTTCAGGTCTGGTATCACTTCGATCCTCCAAAGCTACTTCTTGCGCTTCTCGTACGTTCTGCGAGGCGATTCTCTTTCGATCCGAGCTCATTTCTATCACGTTGATGATTCTGGTGCGGCTGAGCGCCATATGGCTACCCAAGCTGTACGCAGTAAGGTAGATGAAATGGTTTTAGTAGTAGCGATAGTAGCAGTAGTAGTAGTAGTATTAGTAATATAAGTAATCCTTGTCATGTCCTCTCTAGATCTGATACACTAATATAGTTGGTGGGATGGAAAGCACTCGACGATGCCAAGCATTCCAGATGGCTGTCAATACGCTAAATGCCAAGGTTCGTTGCCTAACCTTAGTATCCAGCAACTTCAGCATTCTGACTCGTACCTCTTGATACAACGGAAGCAGTAACCTATCTCATCATAAAAGCGCCCATCAGCATTCCGATCAGACAACATTTTTGACCTCTCTCAGAATGTAAAATAAAATCCTATTTGGATCTAGAATGACCAATCCCGAAGAGCTTATTCCAACAACTCAAGAGGCTGTTGATGCGACTCCACAAGAATATCCGGATCGGGCAACATATCTCATTACCCTCGGACAACGCCTTCGGGATAAGTTTGTGGAAACCGAGGCATTGACTGATTTGGAAGAAGCCATTCAATTCGGGCAAAAGGCTGTTAATGAAATCCCCAAAGATCATCCAGAATGGACAAAATGGCTACATTACCTCGGGCAGAGCCTAAGGCATAAATATATGAAAACTGATGCATTATCTGATCTGTATCAAGCTATCCAATTTGGGCAAAACGCAGTTGATAGTACCCCTGTAGATCATCCAGGACTAGGAAGACGATTAGGTGGTCTTGGAGTTATCCTCATAACTAAATATCAAACAACCCAGGTATTAGCTGATTTGGACGATGCTATTAAAGTCGGACAAAAAGCTATTGATAGGACTACAGAAGAAGATCATCTAGACCTCGCAAGATGGTTAGCAAATCTTGGACATAGCCTAGGATACAGATATCTAAGAGGCAACGCAATAGCTGATATCAACGGTGCTATTCAAGTCGGACGAAAAGCTATTAACATTGCCCCAGAATATCATCCAGAACTAGCAGGATTCTTAGATGCTCTCGGAGCAAGTCTCATACTCAGATATCTGAAAATGAATACACTATCCGACCTGGACGAAGCAATCCAATTTGGGCAAAATGCTGTCAATAGAACTCCGGAAAACCATCCAGAATCAGAAAGACGATTAGATAATCTTATTACCTACTTTTGGTATAGATATCTAGAAACAAATACATTCTCTGATCGAGACGGAATCATCCAAATTAGGCAGAACGCTGTCGATAGGGCCTCTGAAAATCGTCCACGCTCAGCAAGATCGCTTCCCGCAAGATGGCTAGATAATCTTGCAGGTAGCCTTACAAATATATATTTCGAAACCAACGCAATAGCTGATCTAGATAATGCTATTCGCGTTTGGCAAAAGGCTATCGACAATACCCCAGAAGATCATCACTCAGACCTAGCGAGTCGGTTAGGTAACCTTGGAGGCTGTCTTCTAAAAAGATCCATGGAAACCGATTTATTATCTGATTTAGATAAAGCTATCCAAGTCTATTATGAGGCTATTGATAAAACCCCAGAAAATGACATAGACCTTGCAGGACGGTTGAACAATCTTGGAATTAGCCTCAGAAATAAACATTCGAAAACCAATATACCAGCTGATCTGAATAAGGCTATCCTAGTCGGACAACAGGCTATTGACAGGACCCCAGAAAATGATCCAAACCTAGCAGAAAGATTGGATAATCTTGGGGCGTGCTTTCGGAATAAATATTTAGAGACAGATGCATTAGCTGATCTAAATGATATTATTCGAGTTGGACAAAAAGCTATCGACGAGACCCCTGAAGACCGTCCAGATCTAGCAGGACGTTTGGATAATCTTGGGGCCTCCTTGTGGTATAAATATTCAAAAACTAACGCGATAGCTGATCTAAACGAAGCTATTAAAGTGCAAAGAGCTATTCACGTGGCCCCAGGAAATCATCTGGACCGGGCGAGACATCTGAGCAATCTTGGAGTTGTTCTTTCGAGTAGATATTTGATGACCAATGAGATATCTGATCTAGATGAAGCTATTCAAATGACGCAGGAAGCTATCGACGAGACCTCGGAAGATCATTTGGACTGGGGAGAACGGTCACATAGTCTCGGAATCTATCTTCGCCATAGATATCTAGAGACTGACGCAATATCCGATTTAGAAGAAGCTATTCGAGTCGGGCAAAGAGCTATTGACGGGACTCCAAAAACCCATTCGGACCGCGCAAAACGTTTAGGTAGTGTTGGAGCTTGCCTACAGAATATGTATATAAGGACTAAGGCAACAGCTGATCTGGAGGAAGCTATTCAAGTCACCCAACAAGCTATTGATGAGACCCTAGAAAGTCATCCGTATCGGGTAGGATTATTGGATAATCTTGGGGTTATTCTTTTAAATAAATATTGGCTGACCAATGAAATATCTGATCTCGACGAAGCTATCCGAGTCGCGCAACAAGCTGTCGATGGAGCTGTCGATGGAACGCCAGAACACCATCCGGATCAGGCAAGATATCTGGGTAATCTTGGAATTATTCTGTGGAACAGGTATCGGATGAGCCATGAAATATCTGACCTAGACAAGACCATTCGAATCGCGCAACAAGCTGCCGACGGAGCCCCAAAAAACCATCCAGATCAGGCGAAATTGTTACAGTCACTCGCAGAAGCCCTCGAAGAAAGATATTCGAGAACCAGTATTATAAATGACCTGGAAAAAGCAGTTTTGTGTTATCAATCTGCTTTGCGCCAGGCTAACTCACCTAACCTGGTTCGCATAGTGGCGGGCAAGAAAGTTCTTCTATTGCATGAAATTACTGGGGACTGGCAACAGGCCTACAAAGATTGCAGCATCGCTCTTCATCTTGTTCCTAAATTGTCATCTCGATCACTGGAGAATTCCGATAAGCAATATCTGCTTGGTCTGGTAGTTGGTCTGGCCTGCGACGCAACGGCAGTAGCATTGCAAGCTGGAGAAGTGCCCCTGAATGCTATCAAATTGCTAGAACAGGGACGCGGTGTACTTGCAGCATCTCTAGAAGAGATGCGCATGGATTTGCACAATCTACAGAACACATATCCGCAGCTGGCTGATGAATTCGTCCACCTTCGGGACGAGCTAGAGCCATCTAGCACCCTAGATACCACTTTTGCGGACGAAAATCAGAAATCTCTTGTGCAGGCGCGAGCAAGTCAGCGTTATGACACGGGTAAAAAGCTCGATCAACTAATTGACGAGATTCGCAAACGACCCCAATTCGAGGACTTTTTACTACCTCCGAATGGAATGAAAATTAAAGCTGTGGCGGAGTGCGGTCCTATTGTTATGATAAATGTCAGTGTATACCGCTGCGATGCGTTACTCATTCAACAGGATCGGATTTGGTCCCTTGCCTTGCCCCATCTTAACAGCAAGGAGATCAAGGAGAAGGCACAGAGTGGTGATCTCGGGAGTTCTAAGATCTTAGAATGGCTGTGGGAAGTCGTCGCAAATCCGATTCTTGAGGCTCTTGGATTCACTGGACCTCCGTCTGATGATAGCTGGCCACATATTTGGTGGATTCCGACAGGAACCTTCAGCAAATTCCCTCTCCACGCAGCTGGATATCATTACGAAGACTCTACCCGAACAGTGCTCGATAGAGTCATGTCGTCTTATAGCTCCTCCGTTAGAGCAATCATACATGGCCGCTTACAGCGTACTGTGGAATGCACACCATCAGCCTATTCAAAGGCGCTTCTCGTGGCCATGCAGGATACTCCGAATGCCCGGACGCTTCCATGTGCAACAAATGAGGTGGCGATAATACACAGTGTTTGCAAATCAATGGCCTTGCATCCTATCGAGCCAGGACGGTGTAAACATGATATCGTATCGCATTTACCAGATTGCAAGATATTCCATTTTGCTGGCCACGGCCATACAGATGTCTCTGATCCTTCCCAGAGCCACTTGCTGCTAAAAGATTGGGAGACTGACCGCCTAACGGTGGCCAATCTTCTGCAGATGAATCTCCGTGAACACTCACCATTTCTCGCCTATCTCTCAGCTTGCGGGACTGGTCAAATTCATAATGAGAAATCCGTCGATGAGAGTATTCACCTTATCAGCGCTTTTCAACTGGCTGGATTTCGACACGTCATTGGAACTTTATGGAGGGTCGAAGATGACGTTTGCCAAGAAATAGCGAGACTCACTTACGAAGGGATGAAAGACGGGATGGTAGACGGACGCATGACAGACGAATCAGTATGTCAGGGCCTCCATAAAGCTTTGAGAGAGCTTCGGGACCGCTGGCTGAATGTGTCAAAAGAAGCCAGAAACGCAAGCAGGACGGTTCAAGTGGTGCGGATCATGCATGAGGGAGATACCACAGGGCTAGGGGATGGAAGTCAATTGGATGCCAGAATGCCCTGGATGATTAGTCAAAGCACTTTAGAGGACATTATGTACTGGGTTCCCTATGTTCATTTTGGTGTATGATCCATTGCCAGTTTCACATAGTCACATTTAAAGCGTCTGCTAGATGCTAGACCTTGAAATAAATCAATTGATTGGTGTCTATTTGACTTTTGACCTGATGCGGAAATTCAGCGCAGCCCAATCCTCCGACACAAGACCACCGCCATCTCCACGAATCCTACTATTTCTGTTTCGTTCCAGACTTTCACAGATTTCTGGTAGCTCTAGTAGTGCGAATGAAGTCGGCTGAACGGTAAGAAAAACTTTGATGATATCTTCATAATGCAGATGCCCCAGTTCTTTTATGCGAGGAGGAACTCGCATCTCCAACTCCTTTCTCCATTCTCCAGTCGTACCGTGACGAAAGTCCATATGCTGGTTACTGTAGCGTGGTGGGAGAACTTCATGATTACTGTGAAGAATGTCCTCAATTTCCCAATTAGGACCCAGGTTGAGGATATGAAGATAAATAGGATTTCCTCTAATATGTCCTTGATTCCTTACGACCAGTTCTAGCTTTTCACCTGGTTTGGCTTCGACCAAGCATTCTACATGATCACATTGTTCGAAACATCCCGGATTAAATTCTTTCCCTGCAGGATTGATGAGTTTAACGTCGAAGGACGTGCTAAACGAATGGGCCGTGTTCGCTAATGAGTTGTTGGCTAACTTTTTCACCATCTTGAACATGGCCAAGTGCTCTACAATGTCCAGTATGTGGTTAAAACTCTTGCCTAGATGGTGGTGAGCTGGAGTTGACAAGTTCGATACCCTCTGATTTGACTCGTCCCGGATTTCATAAGAGTTGTCATCAGTTACATCCACGTAGAATGAGAATAAAGATCCTGGCTTTGTGTGAATGTTGGTATATATGTCAAGTGACGGTCGATCCTGTAAAGCTCTCGTCCATTCCTCAAGGTATGGAAGGGCCAGCTCAAGCCGCACAGGGAATTTCCGAAGGGAGAGATGAGTGAGTGCTAATGCGATCAATCCACTCTCAGAAGGAGCAGACGTCTTGTTCATCATCTCCAAATCGGAAGTAAGACCTCTGACATGGGTGACCCTTGCAATTAATGAGTCTTCTCTTGATCCAGGGTCAAGTGCCGAATGCAGGGAACAGACGAAGAACCGGTCGCCACTACAAATGCCGTGAGCATGACCAGCTTGTAGTCGAAGGCCATGGTCCGGTACGTTAACAATCGGAATAGGCGTTGAATTATTGTCAGAATCCACAGGCCCAAAGAAACCGAGTTTTTTGTTCCCGTAGATCATGGGGTTTTGTTCATTCTTGCGTTGATTCCGGGTTTCCCGGAATCTCGCACAAAGATGTGAATAGATGTAACGTTGTTGGCCTCCTACGTGGCCAAGTTTGGCAAAACTTCTGAGCAAAAAATAGGATAATGGTCCGTGCCTCTGCCCCTCACGATCAACGAGATCCTCTGTTATTTCGGTGGGTCCACACGCGGCGAGAATAGTGTATCCATCTGGATCAATCAGCCAATTAGACCGCATGGAAGCATTCCGATAGGCTGTACGGCTGGCTTCGCCTTCGGTATTCAAACAAGACGCTAGGGGGTATGCGGCATCAACCTTGGGGTCGTATGTAAGATAGCGAACAGAAGAGTCATCGCGCATGACACTTCCAGAAAAACAGCAGTCCAAGACGAGCGTCACAATCAGTCCCTTATTTACCATCATCTTAATTAGACTCGCTAATTCTTCACCACGAAGATAACGAGTTTCGATCTCAGTCGTTATTTCGAGAATCGCCAGCGCCGCGTCTCCCGTAGAGGGATTCGAGAATTTGCTGGGCCCTGGCGCCATACTTTTTATAGAGAGGTTCGAGGGATCTTTGGAAGGCTCACGGGTGGTGCCGTGTCCGGAGAAGTGTAAGTAAACAAAGTCACCGGCTCTCGCTAATGATATTATATGTCTAACACTCGAAGTCAGATTGTCATATGTCGGCCAGGATTTTGGGTCTTCGGCGAGGCTGGAAGAACCCGGGTCCTTTGTCGCTGTGAGCATCTGTATATGAACAAGAGTTGGCATTTTTGCTAGGTATTTTTGAATGTCCTTGACATCTCGCACACAACTTTTCAAGGGCTTTTCTGAATAGGCATCGATCCCGATCAGGATCGCATAACGCGTGAATCGAGTTGGTTGTTCGCCCATTCTGCACAAGCCGGCTTTGGATTGACTGATAAGGCTAGCGATTGGTGAGAGTATTTAGCAGTATAGGGAACGAAAAACAACTTTACGCAATCGCTTCTCCGTGTTAGCAAGTATTAAAAACTTGTAATTTGATGTAGCGGGATAACGAGCATGCTTGCAGACTGGCGAGATGGTAGTCCGTGCAATGAAGCCAGCCTATCTGAAAAGGGCTTAGCGACCATCTGAGCCGGCTGCCGCTGGGCATGCGTTGGCCTTTTGTTCAGCAGATTTGGGTAAGCCCCAATCTTAGTCAGGCTAGGTGGGAATTTTTGCAGTTTTTACCACCAAAAAGTGGGGCATTGGGCGGGGCGGAGTGCATTGGAAAAAACGTGAGGCTACCAAAGAGACGAAGTGCATTGAAAGTACATGCTTAAAAGTCTGATCCCTGGTCCCAGGCGCATAAGCCATCTGATACGCACAAGCAGACGCCCGACTGATATGTTCCGCCGACCAAACTAAATGTCTGTGTGCTGTGCCAAAGTGCTACACCGAGATAAAGTTTCATGCAGCTTCCAACCTGCTTTCTTCTACCTCTTCGCCGTGCCTAACAGCTTGGCCGTTTTCGAGACTGAGAGTATACATCCCTGCAGAGGGAACAGATGCAATGATGAAAGGGCCCCCTTCGCGAGACCCGCCGCTGGAGTTAAAGTACACCTTATCTCCGACGTGAAACTTGCTTGCCTGCGAGAGATGTTAGTACCTTAAGAGCGTGTCCTACAGCCTTTCCTGACCGAAGTACAAACCTGAATATAAGGTTTGACCAGAGGACGACCACCATCGTCACACCACGTGAACTCGGGGCTTTGGTCGCTAGTTGCAGAATATAAGCATGAAACCAACAATGTATAAATTTATGTTCTTTACCGTTCAGAAGCAGACATTCCGTTTAATTCTCTTGGACAGGGTGATCGCTGCGAATCTTATCGAGTGTAGATGGATAACATGCTTGATTTATGGCCGCCGGTAGGAGATGCTGGAGGATTCTTTCTTTATATATTTGTAGCTATGATAACTCGGCTACCTTGACGCAGCTCCTAGAGCGCCTTAATTTTCTATGCATGTAGGGCGTGCAGAGTGCATATAGCTTAAGGCTGTGTGCATTGGTTATGTCGTCGATAGGTCGTTGACATGGCACGTTCTTATTCGCCATCACTATTAAGTGCTCCTAGCCGCTATAAGTTCAACCTCGTCTGACCAAGTCGGATAGTTCTATATTACCTGATGATCGCCTTTACAAGTTTAGGTATCTCGTTACATTTGAGAATCAGCATGCATGGAGAACTGGCGTGTCATTAAGCCTTTAGTTAGAGCAGTGCGAGCAAGGGTAATTGCGCTTGGCCATCTCATACTATACTCTTCGGTTTGGAATCCCCCAGGACCTATAGTGACAGGTGGAAAGCAGACTAAAAAAGGTGGGTATACCCGCACTCGAGTAGTTACGTATACTGAGCGTATTCAGTTGAGGATTACATAGCTGGATATCCTCGTTTTACGGCACTGCTCTCAGCATATGAACCTTTCTTTCTATGCCGACGTTTTGATAGGCTTCGTGCTCGTCTCTTATTGCTGAAGCAGGACAGGTTGTCTGTTCTTGAACAGAGGCTGGATCAGATTGACGAACAAGAAACCTCTCTGTTATTCCTTGGAACGAGCCGGCGCGATGCAAATGCGGACCGGTGGTCTCTCCTATCGGAAATTGATTCTTGTCTAGCTGACTACGGTGACTCTTAAGAAATAATAGTAAAAGGTCTATATACTAAGGAGATGTAGATCAGTTTACGGAAAGAACCCATCGAGTTTTGGGTTTAGAGCCTGCAAAGCCAAGAAATGCGCAAAGCCTGCAGAACTGGTTAAATGGAACCGGTTGTCTCGTCAGAGAAGAAGCAGCGTACCTCGCACATAGCAAAGAGCTGGTTTCTTTGGCTCCGTCCGGTGATAGTGCTCTGCTGCAACTCGAAGCTTGGGTAGAAAAACAGTTGATCCGTTACTACGGCGGGTTCCGAAAAGTAAGAGGATTCCTGGATGACAGAGCAGATTAATAATCTAACACAGAACCGTCACGACAAAATCTCAATTGATCCGAATGTGTATCTGTATTCTGGCCCCATGATCAAGCAGACTGCCAGGGCGTTATTGTTGTTCTTGGTAACCTTCCTGTTGCTGATACCCGTGGTCATTTGCAACATCATCAGCACTACCTCCATTCGGATAACAATAGTGATGCTATCGACGGTTTCCTACCTCTTCATCCTTTCCGAATTAACCCATTCAAAGACAATAGAGTTAATCCTTGCGGGAGCAACGTGAGGATCCCATGACGCTATGCTTGAGAACCACCTGCTGATACGACTGGCTTTAGATATGCTACCGTCCTTATAGTGTTTGTCTCTGGTACTCGTGGAGTTTCGACCTAGGAACGAACCAGGATCGTATGAAAGCGGGAGAATGTCACGCCTGCTTAATCATATATCTTCTGCAGGGTACAGAAGCAGGCACGGGTACAAAGCATAAATGATGCAAGATTTAGAAAAGATAACCTCAGGCAACGGAGTATTCGTCAATGTTCTCATTACAAAGCCCAGCGTTTGCCCGTCAGAAGCCAAGTACAAGATTGCAGAACAGGATGTCTTCTGGTAAGAAAATGTGCACATCCCGCGGTAGTGATGCAAATTCAACATACAAATAAACAACCATCACCAAATCATGTCTGCACGAACGGGTCTGCCACATTTGCGTCTATGGCCGGCGGTTTGCGTCAGACTCCTGCAGTACTTTCCCTCCGTTTCCTAGCTCAACTTTGGGTAGCCACGTACTTTTTCAGCGTATCTTGTATTCTGTTTCTGTTACAGTCTCTTTCTTGTCCAGTATCTTTGTAATTTTCCACTCCGACTCCTCTACTTGTGCTCTATCACCTTGTCCCTAAGTCTACCAAGGATTAGGTAGGCTTATGGCAGTACCGAAGGGCCGCAGGGAGTAGTTGCATCACGAACTTAGGGCCTGGATCCTCCTTCGGGGGGGCAGTTAAGTCCAGAATTTCTTTCAGGTCGTGGTTTAGGAGAATTCCACTCTTTTATTGCCTAGCTTAGGAGTTATAGGACCGTTGATCTTCTCACGAGCCCTAGAAATAGAGGGTGTTGGCCGCTTATTGGGACCCAGGCCTGTGTTTGGAGGTTGATGGTGATAGAAAGAGGCCACCTCAGCAGAGGCCATTGTACAACACAAATACCAAAGGGAACCAGAGGATTCAGATATAGTCTCATCGTTCTGATTAGGGAGTCTGTGAGGTTAATTGTAAGTGAAGTACTCTGTAATATGGCGAGAGGAGAATATTACTTGCCTGAGACGTGTCTCCCAGTTTTGGTGTGCAGGATGGTGCGCGGAATGCTTCCGCAGCATACTGGGTCGGGGAATCCCCGGGACGAAAACGCCAGCGGCCTTCTGGGTTTCAGCCTTACTACAAGTGTTGAGAGCCAGGCCGCCAATGTGCCCACCCTACAACCCCACAACCCCACCACCCCACTCTTTATGCACGAGTCGCACGAGACACTTTTTGGACAACCTGCCTCAACGTTCATACTTCTACCTTTCTACCGATCACCTCTCCGATAGTAGCCACAATTGCTGCAATATTTCTTCGACGCTTTTCGACCCTTCCACGCACTTCTCCCCTTCGAGCGCACCTAAGACTCTCATTCCACACCTGGCCAAGGACCATGGCTACTCTAGGAGCCCACGAGCAGAAGCACAAGGTTACAATAGTAGGATCAGGCAATTGGTGAGCTTCTGCCAGCTCCATTGCCAGCTGGCGAAGCTGACAGCAGTACCCGCCATGGAGGGGTACAACCATAGCCAAGGTCGTTGCAGAGAATACGAAAGAGCATCCAGACCTGTTCGAGTCAGAAGTGCAGATGTGGGTGTATGAGGAACAGGTTGCAATACCGGAAGCATCAAAGCTATACGACCCATCTTCAAAGTACTCGACCGAGAAGCAAAAGCTCACAACCCTGATCAATCACTTTCATGAGAATGTTAAATACCTCCCAAACATCGCACTACCACATAACATAGTCGCAAACCCCTCGTTACAAGATTCAGTCAAAGAGGCTACAATTCTCGTCTTCAATCTCCCACATCAATTCATAGGCGGTCTCTGTGATCAAATGAAGGGGTCGATCCTACCATACGCCCGAGGGGTATCTTGTATCAAAGGCGTCGATGTGTCGAGCGAAGATATAAATCTCTACTCGGAATCGATAGGGAAGAAGCTAGGGATATACGTGGGTGCATTATCAGGCGCGAACATCGCAAACGAGGTAGCGCTCGAGAAGTTTTCTGAGACCACCGTTGCCTATGACCCTCCACCTATGGACTCTCGCGGCCCTACACCCAAGGAAGGCGGGACACCGCGAGCCTCTGAGCTAGACCTAACGAAGATAACGGAACACAAAGACTCGAAAGGCTTGACATCTAAAGTCAGACTAACCGCCCAACCTCCAGAACTACCACCGCTCGATCACCAATTGATGCACACCTTATTCCACCGGCCATACTTCCACGTTCATGTGGTCTCCGACGTAGCTGGTGTCTCTCTCAGCGGCGCCCTTAAAAACATTGTTGCCGTTGCCACTGGCTTCGTTGCCGGTCTCGACTGGGGTGACAACGCCAAAGCAGCGATAATGCGTGTCGGACTTCTCGAGATGCGCAAGTTCGGGAAAATGTTCTTCGAGAATACTGTACGCACAGCTACATTTACCGAAGAGAGTGCAGGCGTGGCAGATCTAATCACGAGCTGTATGAGTGGGAGGAACTACAGGTGTGCGAAGATGAGTGTGGAGCGGGGTGTTAGTATCGCGGAGGTGGAGAAGAGTGAGTTAAATGGACAAATGTTGCAAGGGACTAGTACTGCAAAGGAGGTTTATGGTTTTTTGAAGGCCAGAGGGAAGGAGAATGAGTTCCCGTTGCTCACTAGCACTTATCGTAAGTCGAGGCTATTGTAAATGTTGTTGATGCCGGGAGCTGATATTGTACAATAGGTATTCTGCAGGGCGAGGCCAAGTTAGAGGATCTGCCTGATCTGATTGCAAAGCCCAATCTCTTCTAGATACCCATGAAAAATGCCATTGGAACAACTTGAAGTGAATTCGTCTTGTAGTGCGCTAAGAGAGTGAAGCCTGGCCCCTCCTTCCTATTTGCCATGATTGGGCATCCGTCCGACATTCACATCTCCAAGCCCCATTTTGCGTAATCGCCTACTCGAAAATCCTTGTCAAATACACAGCTCCTTGCTAATGTTCTTTATCATCGCAGCTAACCATTTGGACTGTCATTCAAGTCCGGGTTCTCATTGTGAGACCCTCATCTTTGGATCAAAGACTATCCGAATCACTCGCCAACGCTACGCAGTGTCCAGATGAGTAGCGATTTTGTCATCTCTCTGCTTTTACTTGCCGTGGCTACATCGACCCTGATCTATTGAGGCTATTACTATCATCAAGCCTCTGCTACGACATCTCCTCACCTGATCACCAAATTCACTTCCAAATCCCATCGAGCGTACTTCGCAACGAACTCAAACTTCGACCTCACCCAATCCCAACATTCAACACCATCTCTCACATTCCCACTGAAGCCATCATTGATCATCTACGCTGGTCTCTCCCTCACCGTTGGCGTTTCCATCTGTGTGTGATTCCAGAGTTATTACCACTTCAGCTCTGTTCTTTCAAACCATCACTATCCCTCACCTCACTACCACTACCACGCATTTCACCCACTACTCACGAACTTGACACCACCTTTCATCTCGCTTACACTGTCGGTCCTTGAGGGGACCTCACCTGTCTTTACCACCAACTCTTAGAGCCGACAACGCCACATCTGTGGTCAATTTCGGCATCATCGCGGCACCAGGCATTCTAGCGATCACCTGCGAGGTCAATACGACTTTCCATTGTGTCAACGGAGTCTGCACTGACCACCCAATTCTTACCACAGAGTCTCAATAAAGCTCCTCGTTCGCGACAGACACTACAGTCAAAGTCCCTCAAACTCTCGGCTTTCCTCAGCGCTATCACTGAGCTTCTGGACTACGTTGTGAATCAACGGCTCAAATTCCCTTACCAAAAGACGCCGAACGTCGAGGGTGCGCAAATCACATTCAATTCCTCTGTTTACGCTCTCTACGATGACGGTTAAACGCAAGTCCAGTAGAATTGCAACACCTGGGCCTCCCCGAACATCACCATCGAGCACGACGACAGCTGAGCACCAGAGGTCTCCCAAGCGTATCAAAACTGAGAATTCCGGATCGCCCACGGAGGGAAAGGCCAACAAATCTAAGCAGGATAGGATCGAGTGAGTATCTTAGAAGCATCCAATTGACCAAATAGCTTACATTTGATAGCAGGTCGGCCTTTGGGCAAATCGTATTCGTATATGTCGGACCAGAACTCATTAGGTATGGAATTCACGAGGGTGTGCTCCGCCAGAATTCAACTTGGTTTAAGGACGCGCTGGATACAGCCTCAATAGCGAATGGGGGCCAGGAAGACTTCTGCGACAAGCCGAAAAGCATCAACCTAGCCGAGGAGGACCCGGCGATTTTCAATCGCTTTAACGAATGGGTCTACACACAAAAGCTGTGTAGCGAGGCAGAAACTCCGAAAGAGCTCCCATGGAGCACAATTTTTGATATGTACACTTTTGCTGAGAGACGGGGGATCCCTAAATTACAAAACGCTTGCATAAATCTCATCATACGCAAGGTGAAGAATGGTGGACCGTTTCCGAGCCAAGACATACTCAATCCACTTTGGAAGACTGCCGCCAAGGTATCACAATTAAGGCTGCTGTTACTCGAACTATATGCCGTCAAGTGTGATCTCAAAGCGGCGTTGGTACGGAATGGTGGTTTCCACCATCGATTCCTCCATGATTTGGTCATCATTCTTTACGAGATGAAGGAAGGTGACCTTGAGCAGGACCCGGACTTCTGGAAGAGGAGACAAAAATATTATGTTAGTACACCAGAGAATCCGGTCGCATTGGACTGAAAGGGTCAGGGGGTACGCATATTCACCATGGTTGAGCTCAAGGAACCTCACGGGAGCGAGGCGTATCTGGGAAATAATCTTTCACAAGTCATGTATCGCCTATTGGTGTGTTGTTTCCAGAGGGTATCTTATCTTATCAGCATAAAGGCTATGTTGCAGCGAACAGCAGGGGATCGACGTCTGGATGGACTCTTCTGTTTTGTAGCAAGCTTCGATATCGGCATCGGGCACCTGTATCTAGCACCAGCTACCTCCCCCACAAGAATCTAGCCCACATGAAACACCCTCGTCTCCCCAATCACATCCACGCATGATCACCGCCACACCCCAACATACCCCAATCATCAACCATCTCCACTATCGTAACCTCCTAGCCTCTCTCTCCGACTCAAGTAGACACAGAATATCATCTTCTCTCACTATTTGCATCCCACATATTAGCCCCTGATACCAAACCAAACCAGTCGTAGACTCGTCACAAAAAAAGAACAGGACCATGCGAACGCACCAGGACCCTTCACGTTACGGATAATAGAGCGTGTAGTATCGTCCATGAATTCAACGCGGACTTGGGTGACGCCTCCTCGGGAGCCTATGACGAACACCAGTATGTTAGCGTACGGTATACTAATTCATCTCGCGCGAGGAACTGCAAAGAGCCGGAAGAGGCAGGATAATCGTATAAGGAGGGAGGGGAAAGAGGGAGGGCAGTACCAGTACGACCCAACACCCTAGTCACCTTGACGAGCTTGACGGGGATTTTGCCTGAATCCATATTTGCGAAACGATTTCCTTGAATGTAGCTTGGTTGATTCGAGGGGCTGCGATTGGGTAGGAGGCACGATCTGCTGTGGAAGAGTGGTGCTGCTGTGTATGTGTGTCGCTGGTTTTTTGGTGTTGCGATTAGAAAGTTTGTGGGATGCGGATGGGTATGCCAAGGCGCTAGCGGTGGTCGGAGAAAGAGGGACTGGGTAGGGCTGAGGGAGGGGAGGTCGGATGATAAAATTGTGAGTAAGGATATTATTTTCTAGAGCATCTGGGAGGACATTGAGAGGCGATTGTAAGCCATTGCGGTTCTTGGATATATTGAGGCTGTTTTATTAATACCTCTGCTTATTTCGAGACTGAGAAAGGAGCTGTGGAAGGGGAGCCAACCAGCGGAGAACGTGAATGATTGGGGAAGAGGCTACACCATACATCTTATAATTTCTACATCTCCCGGAAATTCTGCGAGGTCATCTTGCGTCAACATATTCGGCGCTAGGGAATTCCTCAGGAAGCGACCTCAGATACCCGAGCAAAGATGGACCTCGTCAATCAGTCAGTTCCCCTACTCTACTCCGCTCCCTTCCTCGCTGTCCTCCTCGCCTCTCAGAAATGGACATCCCGCTGAAGCCAACTACCAGCCTAGAAGGACGTCTCCTCTTCGCCGTCCCCAAAAGTGAGCTCCAAACCCAGCCCAACAACCACCTCCCCCGCTAAGTCATACCGATCCCAGAGGGCCGTCTCCAACAAGCAACCCTCGACCTCCTCTCCGGCTCCGACATCCAATTCCGGCGCGAAACCCGTCTCGATATCGCTCTCGTCAAAAATCAACCTATTGCTCTCGTCTTCCTCCCCGCAGCAGACATTCCGACTTTTGTTGGCGAAGGGAGGGTTGATTTGGGGATTACGGGGGGGGATCAGGTTGCGGAACATGAGGCTAATAGTCCGGCGACGGAGGAGAGTGGGGTAGTGGAGGTGCTGGATTTGGGGTTTGGAAGGTGTAAATTGCAGGTGCAGGTGCCGGAGAAGGGGGATATTAAGGAGGCTAGGGATTTGGTGGGGAAGAATGTGGTTACTAGTTTTGTGGGGTTGACGGAGAAATACTTTGCGAAGTTGGAAGGATTAGGAAGAGAAGAGGTGAATGGGGACGCCGATTCGCAGAGGACGGAAGCGCCAGTGAGGGCTAAGTTGAGAACGAAGATAAAATATGTGGGAGGCAGTGTGGAAGCCGCTTGTGCGTTGGGTGTAGCAGATGGAGTTGTGGACCTCGTCGGTAACGTTTTCCTAGCCCCTTTCTAGGAAAGTCTCACTGATTACGTCTTTAGAATCCGGAGAAACGATGAAAGCAGCCGGCCTGAAAGCCATAGACACAGTCGTTGAAAGCACAGCAATACTCATAAAGTCCAAACATCCCTCAAATCAGACCCTCGTCGACCTGATCACCGAGCGAATAAAAGGCGTCATAGGTACCGTCTCCACGCTCCATTCCTTTTCCCCTAGCAGGCCTCCGCTAATACTCCCTTCCCTACAGCCGCGCAAAAATTTGTCCTCTGCATATACAACATCCCCCGGCGCCTCCTCGAAAAAGCCACAAAAATCACACCCGGAAAACGGGCTCCTACGATCCAAGCACTGGACGATCCGGAGTGGGCGGCTGTCAGTTCCATGGTGCCGAAAGACAGGATAGCAAGCGCTATGGATGAGCTGACTGCTTGTGGGGCGACGGATGTGTTGGTGCTTAATATTGCTAATTCGAGAACGGGATGATGAGTGGGTACAGCTGTGACGAGTATAGACTTGCTAGAGGTTGAGTGAGGGAAATACTGTTGAACATGCATGGAGTGATGGAAGTTGACAGCTTGCTATTCGTGTGCAAGATGGGAGAAAGATGGTCTTATACATGGCAGGCTCTCAAAATATCTTGCGACATGGAAAGTATGGTCAGGTTTGAGGAGACAATCTCCGGTCCATCTCTTTGCACACCTTGATTCCACTCTCCTCAAACTGAATCGTCAGGGATGTTGGAGACTTTGGTATTATCAACCGCAGCATCCTTCCCTTAATTAAGACTCGCAAGTAAGGCTGACAGCACATCATCAGGGGTAGACGAATGGGTGGACGTGGTCATACCACTGCTATCGCTCCGGTCTCCCTCACAAGCTGTATCTTCGATTTGGCTCCTCTCGCCTCCAAGGTCACTTTGTGTCTCGCCAGCAGCTTGTTTGTGTGTTTCCTCGGCCAGCCCTTCGTGCTCATCGCTCTCTGAACCAGAGCTTCCCATTTCTACCGCTTCCTCTCCCTCCTTCGTGAGATCTTTCTTAGCTTTCTGCTTCTTAGTCGGTACTTTCGGTGCTTCGATGTTCTTGCGGGCCTTTTGCCTGGCCACTGCAGACTCGAGACTCCCTCGTGCAAGATCTTCTTTAAATGCTCTCACACGGAAAGCGTTGCTGACACAGCGACGAATATGCTTGGCTTTGGGCAGTGGTCCCTTCTCATGCCCCATCTTCGTGCCTACATTGATGACGTTGATATGGATTTGTCGGCCTTCCAATTTACCACGGTGAAGTGCTGCCACTATCTGTTGGGGGTTATCCTGGCTTTGCAGGACGATGATCACCTGGTTGGGATCGTTCTCCTTGGCGCAAGGTCGTGTGACTACGTCAAGTCCGGCGTTTTGTAAGCCTTCAACGAAGATGGATTTGTCGGTGATGTTGCAGCATTTGAGGTTGGTAAAAGCCTCTGTAGGTTGGCCTTTGGATGCTTGTCCGACGTGAGATTTGAGACATGCGGCACGCGCTTCGCGAGCCCTTCGCCTCTGCCTCTGACTCTTTGTTGGCATTGTGTGGGAGTTATAGTGGGCTATGCACGCTGTCAGTTAAATTTGCCATCCAGAGAGGAGAACCGTATACTAATACGTGCAGTGATTTTGGGTTGTTTGTCGTGGTTGGTGGGGAAGTTGCGTAGGTGAAGCAAGAATGATGGCTAAGGTTTGATGTCGGCAGGTGCGCTCACTTTGTTTACCCCAACCTCAAAACTTCCGCACTGCTTACATACAGCACACACTCTGCAACTTTACGCTAGTTAAGTAGACACCATCGTTTTGCACAGCATATAATACGACATTCATTCTCATTAGGGAAGATATAGCTACGCTCATAAGTCCCTTGATCGACAGTCCAGACACAGCCCAGCCATGAGAATGAGGAGAAACACAAACGTCAAAATATCTCCTCCTCCTACCCCTCGCCCGTCACCCTCGGAAAAAGGAGGTACCAAACACCCAGCAACCAGATTGCTCGAAGGTAGAAGTTGTGCCCCTTCATACACTTCACCACTCACAGAATTCTAGGCACACCTCCGCCAACTATCGACGATGCGTCTCCACAATCAGCCAACGACGATCACCTCGTGGTCACGCGAGGGCTTTCAAGGGTAGCCGGCCGTGTCAGCAAACAACCTTCTTCGGCCGATATAGGTCTGAGACACAATCAGCGAGTCCGACGGCGCTTCTCCATAGAACGGTGCTTAAAACTTGTACGCGAGGCAGACAGCTCAACACATAATTCAAGGGCCCAAAAGTTGTCTATTGCTAAAGAAAATACCGATATGCTTCTCAAGGCTGCTATGGATTGCACCTATCGGTACCTATGCTTGAATGAGCCAAACCTCCCGGATATTACACTTGATGGACTAGAAGCTATTGTCAATGATCTGGTACATACCATCAACGTCAGAGATCCATCGCGCGGGCTCAGAATCCTAGGTGGTAGACTCGGAGGACAGCTACTTGATAGTGCCCTGGCTAGAGGTCTTGAAGGATATACGATGCAATGCGAACAAGACGCTGAATTTGACCCTGTTGTACAGTTGTCAGCATGGCATGCGACCTAGGTACATGCGTGGTGACGGAATTTATAGTAGTCTCCACTTTGGAGGAGCAACAACGGCCGTTCAAAGTGAACCTTGCGTTTTTTTTGGGACACTTACAGGTTTGTAACAGGATTGAGTAGATGTTGAGGGGAATGCAAGTACACTTGCCTTTCCGCATATTGTACGATGATCTTACGACTTGCGATGCACAATAGATTCATTGAGTACAATCAATATTAATTCATGATAGAGAGGTTGACTTCATAATTCATAGCCCTCGATGTCAAATCAATGTTATCGTCTCGACCTGAATCTCGGGTTCTTCAAACGCTTGACCGTCCATCATTTCGTCAACATAGGCTTCACCTAGAACGATATAGTCGTTGCCACTCGGGCGGAGCAGTATTGGAACCGTGCCTCCCAAGAATATCGCGATGCGGTCCCCAACTTCCGCTGACCAGGGAACCCACCCAACATGACTATCGTCGAAGAGACAAAACATGCGACCTGTAGCGGCATCATGAAGAGCGTTGTGGAGATTTTCTTCAATAGTAGGTTTTTTGGGATCGTGAATACTATTGTAGAAATTTTTGATTTCAGTATTCAGGAATTTAGGCCAGGTATCGAGGAATTCGCGATTTTGAATTTGTGTCATTATCAAGGGATCCTTACAATAACGAGTACAGAATAGGAGGAGTTGTTGCCGTTCCAGACGATGTTTATCTCCTACATCGGCAACCAATGTTCGCACGTAGGCAGTCAAATCGCGTTGTGCATAATTACGGGACTGCTTGAATATCTCATAAGATTCTTCACCGCCGCCAAGTATTACAACTCTGTTCAGCATGACACCATCGAGAGAGAGCGTATTGGAGTCTATTCTACCTTTAAAAGAAGTTCCAGCTGATGCTTTGTAGGCGCCCGGCATGGACCGTGGTGAAGCGTTGTTTATTTGCGGTCGAGACCAATCGGGAACCCAGGACGGAAGGGGGAGATGTTGCCCTTTATGGGGCGCCACACAAAATGCTAAGATATCCGCATTCCGTTCAGTGATGATTAGGTGAGACGCTAAATTGCTGTAAATCTCGGACACGTCTTTCGAATAATCTGGTGTGCATGCGGCTATAGTCTGCTGGTCTGCAATTCCCACGAGGGCGAATATCTTATCACGAGGGTCAGAAGCCTCGCAAGAGCGGAAAGCGGACAGCAAGTATAATAAGCTGCTCTGTTTTCCAAGACGCCGTTGCTCATTTTCACGCCTCATTTGGATGAGATTGTAGACAGGGTCATTCACGGCCACTCGATTATAGTTCCCATCTTCATATAATCTTCCCACAAAGCCTTGGAATCTTTCCCACTCCATGGACTGATTCCCGCACATTATCGTAGCCTTGCCGGCACAAACAAGCTCTTGGATGACCCAGATACGTTGAAACCAGCCGCGCTTCAAGAGGTTGTCCAATGCAGCTTCTTCTTCTGGCCCTCGGATTCTTCTCAGCACTCCAAACACTCCAGGCTTCCACACTCTATCTGTAACTTCTGCAGCATCCTGAACTCGTTCGAACGCCATTTTCGCGTTTCCGTTGTCTTTTCCAAGCCAGACGACAACGTGGTCAGCTCCCTCATATATATCGCGCATCGAGGAGACCTGCTGACTGCGTTCAACATTATCTTGCTGATTGATGCATATTGCATCGACCCATAGCACTCGTATACGATCCTTGAGCCTTAAATGACATAGAGCCACGCTCAGATTTTCTGTAATGCAAAGTTGGCCGCTTGGAGAGCACTTCATCGAGGCTGGAAACACAGGCTTTCCCCACGTATAAGACAGTGCCTCGTAGAAGGGAGTTTTCGATAAGGGTACAATCCTAAGGGAACAGGATAGACGGCTCTTGCTAGATCTTGGTTCCAGATACAAAAGGCGGATCTCACGGTCTGCTTTCATGGGAAGATATTGATAAGTTTGCGATGGCGAGGCAGGGACGTAGAATGGAAGACGTCTTCCCGCCCGCATTTCGCATAGGGAATCGTTTCCTCTCCCAATCGAGGTTTCCACTTCAATGAGTCGTTTTTTTTAGCTTGTCCATTTGCGCGACACAATCATAAGTAAACGTGATGATGTCGTTCGATGGAAGGACGAAAATTTAGATATAGCTTTGAAGGTGACGTTGCGGGGTAAAACCGTGGGGTGACGCCCTTTATCTAATGGTTCTGATTGGAGACAATTCTGCTGTCTAAGATACTCAGCCTCACCAGGATGTGATTGGCTCGAACCCGCCAAGAGATGTTTGCTCGATGCCTTAACAATCAATCCAGCTCATACTTAACAAAGAAAGCTGACTGCAAAAACATTAGCCCAAAGCAAGGCTTGAAATCAGAGACAAGTCCAATTATGAGAATCGAACAAAATTAATGCATACGGAAAGAATACGGACCCAAGCGGCACTCAAGCTCTTAACAAAGCATTTGCTTTAAAAGGTCAACACCATTCGATAATTGCAACGCGAGTGGTCAATCAGCACTTGGAGAGATACCATCACTACTAAGAGTCACTGATAGATCCAGAGGTCCCCACGCAACAGAAACCCTTTATGCATGCCTCATGCTCCATTTTCTTAAAAAGACCACACAAAGCTAGGATGGAACACAGGAACCATTTCCAATCACATTGACTGGAGACATTATCACAAAATCTCGCTTCATTCACCCAAAAATCTCTTTTGCATGTGCTTCAGAACCAACTCAGTACCACTGGATTCAAGCTATGTCTACCTCGCAAAATTTTATAGACAACGCTGATATTTCTGTACTGGTGTTTGAATTGTGATGTTATATCTGTGGATGATGGTCCATATTCGGTAGTATAAACTTTTATGACTGGGTATAACACATGTATCCACATCCAATTCTTAAGGATACTTTCATTTGGACCAGCTCCAGGTACATGTTCGCTCAAATGGATTTTCGGAACATACCTATAACCAACTAAGTATGTCTATCTGAGGTGTATAATCAAGGTAATCTGGAGCACTTGTCTACAATGGCTCGGTATCATAATTGGTGTTGCCCTATCCCTTGGTCAATACCTGGCTTTTACTCGGTCGATTTCGATTGTCATTGTATTTACCTGCTGACCGCCTTACAGATGGCGTTTAGAAGCGATCCGATTCTGGACGACCTTTGTCGCAGCCTTTCCGATATTTTTTGGCCTCTAGCTGTGCTGATAGCTGGCACATTACCTAATCCGACCACTGAATCAGGGACCGTAATGATCTCAGCGTGCTTCTTAGATAGTTGCCGCTGCATGATGCTGACAAAGACGAACAGTCAGCGAGCTACATGAAGCACCTTATTTTTAAAACTACGAATTCCCCGCAATAGATTTTGATATTCATCTCTGACAATACTATAGGTCAATCTTCTTCTCGTTCTACCAATAGCCTTTCACAATGGCAAAGCGCGTTCTCCTAACAGGCGCAAACGGCTTCCTAGGCTCACATATCCTCTCCCTCCTGCTTAAATCCTCCTACTCCGTCCGCGCTATCGTACGCTCCCAATCCAAAGCCGATCAAGTACGCAGAGACTTCCCAGAAGCTGGCGCATCCCTCGATTTCGGCATCGTGCCAGATATCACCTTTCCACATGCTTTCGATTCCGTGATCCAATCTCAACCACCCTTCGATGCGGTTATCCATACCGCCTCACCATATCTCTATGCCGTCGCCTCAGACAATCTCAGAGATTTCCTTGAGCCAGCTGTCAAGGGTACGGAAGAGATTTTGAGGTCGATTCACAGCCATGCACCAAGTGTCAAAAGAGTAGTCATGACCAGTAGTATGGCCGCGGTGTTGGATTTTGGTGCTGGTGACAATGGCAAGATTTATACAGAGAAAGATTGGAATCCTACAACTTGGGAGGAAGCGGTAGAGGGGAATCTGGGAACGGGGTATAGGGGGAGTAAGAAGTTTGCTGAAAAAGCGGGTAAAATTCCACCCTCATTTACTTACTCATAACCTTCCTCTATTTTCAAAAGAAGTATCCTAACAAACCCACTAGCCTGGGATTTCATCTCAAAAGAAAAACCAAATTTCGATCTCGTAGTCCTCTGCCCCCCCATGATCTACGGCCCCCTCGCCCACAGTATCGCCAGCATCAAAGACCTAAACGAAAGCAACAAACGTATCTACGACCTCTTCATCAACACCTCTCCCTCCGCCGACCTCCCCCCCAACGGCCTCTACCTCTACGTCGACGTTCGGGTACTTTCCCCCCATCCCCTTCCCTCCCTCTTATAAAACTCCGTAACCAAACCCGATTAATCGGCAAACAGGACATAGCACACGCCCACATCCTCTCCCTCACCTCTCCCGTCGCAGGCAACAACCGCTTCCTCATCCTCGCCGGCCAAATCTCCAGCCAGCAAATCAGTGATATCCTCCGCTCGAAAATCCCTGAACTGGAAGCGAGGACGCCGGTTGGGAAACCGGGAGAGAGCGGGTTGCCGGAGGGGGCGTTTAGTGCTGAGAGTGAGGAGGCGAGGAGGGTGTTGGGGGTGGAGTATAGAGGGGCTGAGGAGACTTTTGGGGAATTGGGGAGGGAATTGGTTGGGATTGAGGGGAGGGGGTAAGATGGTAGGGGGGAGTTATTGGTTTGCTACTTTTTTCTTGTCTATTCTACCATCTATTAAACTCCTCTTCGTAGCTGTGATGGCTTCTATGAATAATTAATAGCGTGAGTATTACAAGTGAGTACCTGACAAGTATGAGGCTGAAATACAAGTGTCAGCTCAGTGGTAGTATCTCAGTTATTAGCCACCATCTGAAAAAGAATATGGAATCCCGGGTACATATTGAAAACCATACAGCACCCATTTGAAAAATTCTAGCACGCAATATCCTGGTCTGAAAACTCTGACTGAATATCCAACACAGAGATCCACCAAACTGACCAAATCTATGAAATGAATCACCGAAACAGTCCCCTGACAACCCAACAGTATCCAAATGCATTCACCTTCTTTCAGATAACCACCCGAGAACCTCGAATCTCCAACATTACATAATCGCGAAAGCATCGCTTGAGGCATTCCCAACTGTAAAACCTCGATCAGCAACCTCTCCACCCCTCTTCCTTTCCCCACATTCCAAAAATCACGAATTCTTCACCCTCGCTTTCTCCTTAAAATCCCACCCCGCCCTCCCCATCAAATAATCATAATCAGCGTACAACCTCCCGCGCCGACTGAAAGCGTAAGGAGCCCCCCTGTGCCTCTCATAACCACTTATCTTCTTTCCTATCTGGATTAGTTCCGCGTCGGAGAGACGGGTAGTACCGGGAGGAATGGCGCGTGGGAGCTGCGGGAAGCGGAGTTTGAGGGCGGCGTAGCGGGTGAGGGTGTTGGTGTTGGCGGCGGGGGTGGGAGCGGAAGGGGCGGGATTTGCAGCGACGGCGGCTTCGAGGTTGGAGAGGCGGGTACGGATGGCGAGGAGGTTGAGGTCGTAGAAATTAGGCTGGGTTGGGATGATGGGTGGGGGCTGAGGAGGAATGGTACTGGAGTTGGCGGTTGGGGGAGTGGGGTTGGGGGTTAGGCTGAGAGGTAGGCTTTGATGTCGTCTACGGAGATGGTTGAAAGATGAGTGGGTGTTTTGGTTTGAGGGTGAAGCTGGGGGTGGAGATTCGATGGTTTCTGGGGTATTGTCGTCGACGGCAATGGCAGGGGTAGTGTTTGTTTGACGGTGATGCTTAGACTTGTGTTTCTTTTTTGAAGAAGGCGGCGGTCGAGGCGGGGAAATTGGATCTTCGTCGTCTGTTATGGGTTGCCATACATCCTCGACAGCAGACTCTGGGGCTGTTGGAGGAGCGCGGTCGAGCTTTTTGGTCTTAGCCGCTTCGGGCGTCGGGATCGTGGGTTGTGAACGCTCGCTGTTGGCTTTTTGTAAAGCTAGTGTTTTCTCCTTATTTCCCATCGATCTGAGACGGTCGACCAACGTCTCAGAGTGGGCTTTTTCTACAACGGCTTGGTCCGATTCTTGGGTGTGCCCGGACCTTTTGCGTTTCTTTATTTTTGCTGGTGTTCCTTCTCCAGCAACCTCACGCTGTTCCATAGTTTCCTTGGCTTTCTTGCGCTTCTTTGACCTGGACGGAGTTGATGGCTCCCTAGAATCGTTTACAACATCCTTGACAGCTTCCGTGCAAGTAGATTTCTTGCTCTTTCTCTTCTGTGCTGGACATGGGGTGACCGCCATTCGGCTCCCTTGCTCCTTGGCATCGTTAACAACTTCCTCGAAAATTCTCGAGTCAGCAGAAGTTGTCTTTTTCTTCTTTTCCGCCGGAGATGAGGTGGCCGCCATCTGAGTTGCTTCTATAATTTCCTCCATTGAAGGTAGGTCAGGAGATTCCGAAGTTGTTACGGGGGTCTCCGATACGTCTGTGTCACGCTTCCGTTTCTTAGTAGGTGGCTTCATTTTTGAGAGTTCCACCGTGCCTCTAGCAGGTTTGACTCGGGGCTCAACTGCAGGTCTATCATCCCTCATCAATCGCTGAGTGTCATCTTCATGGCCAATGACATTCGTGACGTCCTTCTCCTCTTGAGATGTGGATGTGGCGTTTGGCAAACCAAGATATTTGCTACTAGTCTTTGGCAAGTGCTTACTTTGGTCGTGAATTGATGACTGTATCTTCTTCTTGGAGTGGTGATGGCTTTTGGTCTCTCCATCCTTGGCATGTGGGATTTTAGAGGATACGAACTCCGGATCCCTATCTTTGGTATGTCGAGATAGCCGCGATACTCGATCCTTCCTTATCCTCGCAAGGACGTCATCGGCCTCCGCTGATGTGATTGTTGGGCCTGCAATCGTTGATGGTTGTCGCCATTCTGGCGGCCGCCGCCACCTAGGTGGATGACCGTAGAACTTGGCTGGAGGAATGCTGCCTTGTCTTTCCATAGCATCGGCCTGCTCAGGAGAAAAATCCTTCCAATCAGCATCGGCTTCCCATCTTTTTGCTCTAGCCTTCTGTTCTAGGGCATTTTCATGCTGAAGCCAATTTGGCGCTGAGTCAACTGTATTGTCGATATCTGCATCGCTGTTGTTTTCAACAGTGTTTTTAACTTCAGGCATGTCGACTTGACGCTTCTGTAAGTTTCGAGGCAGTTTCTTCTCCTGATGCTTTCTGGCGTCCTGGGGCGGGTTGGGCTTTGGATTGAACTTGAACCCCATTCCAGGCAACTCCTTGCGCTTGAGAGGTTTTGGCGGAAGAGCTGCACTCGATTTCTCTTGCTGTTGCGAGCCCTCTGAATGATCGAAAACATGTCTCCTGCTTGGATGAACAGCTCCATGGTCAGATCCATGCTCTTTCCGCGGCCTGTCTCTTTTATTTTCACCAGATTTAGAAGTAAATGGGGCATCCTGTGTAGATGCAGGATCGGGCTGAGAACTTTCTGTTCTTATATCGACTACTTTAGACACGACTTCCAAATGTTGCTCATTCAATACCATTTCGCCTGTAGTTCCTTCTCGCAAAGTAGTCGGCCTTCCACTTGGCGTTGGCGTTGGCATTGCGTCGTTCTCCGCCAATATTTCCTCCACCCCACGCAATGAGTTTGTTGTAGCATTCCTCCTTATCCGCTCAAAAACATGCTTCTTCTTTCCCTTCAATAATATTGCTTCTAGCTCCGTCAATTCGCCCTGCACCTTGAGAAACCTTTGTAGGGCATACTCGTCTCGATCCAATTCCACGACGCCATTCTCTTCCAGCTTTCGTTCTCGCGCCTGGGTAGTTTGCAACGGATCGTCGAGAGAGGGATGTTTGATGACTGGGGTAACTGCGATTGAGAGCTCTCTCTTTACTTTATTTGGTGGCAAGTGGGGCTGAAACATTTTCCCATCCTGAGGGCTAACGTCAGATCTGCAATCCCCAGGAGAGGTGATTTCTTCGGGCGAAGAACTCAGCAACGAGGGTGTTGGAGGCTGGCTAACAAAAGCGTACGGGTCAAAAGGACCCTTCTTGGCGGATTCTTCTATAGAAGGCAAGGGCTTTGCATCTCTATGAGGTTGTTCTCGTCTTAAATGCGGTATATGCGGTGACTGTCTCCGCCTTCGCTTGTTTATATGGGATAGCTTTGTAGATTTCTGTCCAGGAACGACAACTCTAGGAGATCTGGGTCGATGGCGACTCCATCCTCTGGGTCCCGTGGGCGGCGCTCGAGTGGGGTTTAATTGGGATCGTACTTTGGAATTTCGAGGGTCGGGGCTAACACACTGCTGATTGGCAGGACAAAATGTAGGTGGGTTCATTCTGTGATTTTTTTGTAAGCCCTCAATCCGTCATCACGACAGTAATCTCTTGCCCTTATGACGCCTAAAGGCGGAATGGTACAGGAACTTGCACAATGTAGCTTCAGATGTCTAGTGGATAAGTCAAGTAGTCGGAGAAGTTGAGGTAGAGATCACGTAGTGAGATGATGGGATTTTAAGAGAAAAACAATCTCTCACGCGTTATTCACTTCACAATACTCACTGATTTCGGAAGAGACGCCCTGACGCGTTCCAGGGTCCATCATTGGCTTATGGTGACGCCCAACGGAAGCAGCCACAGGATCATAATCATAACGATAGTATGTTACGCTTACAGGAGCACAATATGTGAGGCTCAGCACCTCTACGATTTGACCTTGTTGAGAGCCCATTGTCAATAGCCTAAGCATTAGCGATACATTGCACGCAATTGCACTTCTCTACTTCTCGAGGTATAATCATGAAGTTCAGTATGTCAGTTGTTGAATCCCAGCTTCTTGTAGGCTATGAATGTCCTGCGAAAAAAGTTCGTGGGTCTCGCAGCTCGCTTGGCTTGAGGCTCTAACAACCGAAATTTGACAGGCCTAATAATTGACCTCTAGCCTGAAGATCGCTCCGGGGATGTCGTTCTAGCGGGCCAAATTGGGGTCCCAAGCAGCCGTAGTCAGACCCCGGAACAAGCCACAGCAGGGTTCTAGGCCATCCTCATTTCGACTTCGTATCAGGGCGACGAGGTTAAGTGTCAACGCGTTCTGCGCCTGGAAGCTCGTCTTGACTTAAAGGGACGACTGGAAGTGAAGATCTGCCGCTGGGGTATATGCTGATGGTGACAGCTCGATAGGCGCATCTCCCCACCCATTCCTCAGTCCTTAATTTTGCTTGGAGCTCCCAAGTCCCCTATTCTGTGTCCAACCCAAGCCCCAAGAGCAGCAAACATCGGCGTCTCCCGCCACTCTTTGCAAAAACCCAATATAGCTTCATACCTTTCCTTCTCCTTCGCACCCGTAGCTCTGAGCAGCTTTGCCAAATCTACAGGACAAAGATACGGAGGCTGTCTTACATCCTCCGCAAGCGAAGCTGTGCCCTGCATGACGCATGCATAGTAGACGCAGTGATCTATGCCGAAACAATGACCCAGCTCATGACTTGCCGTTTGGCAGACGCGAGAAAGCCAGAGATTGGAAAGCCATGTTGGCTCCACCTGCTGCACTGCGGACGAGGAAATGAGATCTTGGCTTTTTGAAACAGCAGCTCGCAATGGAGACGGTGGTGAGAGATTGTCATCAATTTCCCCGGCACTGTTAGGCTTGCGGGTTTTGTTGCCAGCGGAACGCATGGGCCCTGAATCGCCTGCACAGCATTCCCGCATGTTCGCCTTACAGTGAGACGCCGGCCAAGAATGCTCTCTGTCTACATTGTGTTCCTCATCTAGTACAGGGTTGTACCTAGCCGTCGAAACGACGGCGACCCGACTACCTCCGTAAGCACGACCGCAGCAGAAGTCGTCGTCTTCGTCCTCGTAGATATCATGATTCACTATCATGATTAGGGCATATGCATCGTCTGGGAGTACACTGATGGCTGCATCAAGCAGGTCATTGAGGTTCAGTTGATGAAATATCTTGTCGGGACCGGGCCGTGTGCGAATGCCAACCTTCTCGATAGAGGTGGCAAGGCCAATCAATCCCGGATTCGCGGACTCTGCTTTCCTCTTAGATTTTGGGCGCTCGTCCTCCCAGCTTGTGAAGAGAAACGTCTTGGCTGGTAGACTTTTAAGTTGCATGCCGTGGTAGAACGCTCTCAAGTAGTCTGCGACATCCTTGTGACTCGGGGGAGTGGCTGCATTTACAGAGTCATCAAATCGATCTATTATAGGATTCTCCCAATCACAGACGAAGCCAACTTCAGCCGCCGTACGTGGCTGTCCAGCGATGTAAATTACATTCCTTGTGTTTGTCACTTCATTACGGTCCTTCTCACGTACCCATGATCTTAGACTCTGAGGTGGATGGCGTGGATCCGTGTAAAGATCATCCCCGGGTAACAGCAGTGGGGCAGGGAACGTTGAATCTGACATATCCGTGGCGCCATTCTTAGCCTTGCCCGCAGCTGCTGCTCTCTGTTGCGCTGTGGGCCTACGATAGCCCGCTTCTTCAGCATGAAGAGACGGTTCAAAGCAGAGATCTTGGTGTTGGCAACTGTTAGCTCCTTGAGAAAATGTCCTAGAGGCCATTGGAGACGGTGTTCTCAAGTCTCATGTAAGATGTCAGAATACGTGCAGGGCATGAAGAGAATATATTGCACAGGCGAACTGGAGAATTTTCTAGCTAGCCCTGCAGCCTAGGGCTCCAGTATGACTCAAGATCGGAACCTTGTTCGTATTAGCGGTGAATATTCCAATACACGGTTACATCCGCGCCCTCAGCGATATGTACATTGGTGTGATGAGCGGCTTCGTATCATCGCCTCTATCCGTTCAAATAAACAGACAGGCTGCCGGTCCTAAGAGCAGGCTGAGACGCGTCGAATAACCCAGTTCCAGATTCAAAAGGCCGTGCGTTGCTGCTCTTTTGTACACTTCAAACAGGAAACACCTACTCCCAAGAAACGTGAAACGGTCCCTGTGAACCTGCAAGGTGTCCCATGACTCACAGCCACCCGGGATGACGTAATAATACATGATGAATGACATAAAAGCCTGGTCTTCGAAACTCCGCGATTGCTCATAAAAAAATTTCAGTTCGCCTCAGCAGATTCCTCCTTCCCGCCATCACGACCTTACGAGTCGGCTTGGACACTCTATGGGTGCCAAGGTAAGTCGGTCTCAAAGGCTTGCGGGGGACCCCAAGCCGACTGCGCTTGGCTGGATGAGCATCTCGTTCGTGTTTGCGGTATTGATTGCCCGACGAGAAAACCTTTTGGCATAGCTTGCATTTATGGGGTATACCTTTATGATCCCAAAGCGGTGGAGCCTTTCGACGGATGGGAGCCACATAACGGTCAGGCTGGTGTAAGATCTTGTCCATCCAGACGCAGGTCTTGCCTCGAACTCCGACCTCGTCGATATGGCGGGATATGGGGTCATCCGTCCCTTTCCAGTCATCCAGCGTCGAATTGCATGAGAAGCAGGTGACCTCGTCTGTCCGCTTGTTGCTGTGGTAAAAGCCAGCTGCGGCCATTGATATTGGTATAGGCTTGATGTCTGTAGGCCACGTGTGGAACGATGCAAGCCTTTCTTCCGTGCTGCCCATGAAGGTATTGTTGATCCATGAGCAATTGGGGGAAACGAGGATATGGTAATGAATTGGGTCATCGTGCGAATCCCAATTGTCAATGGTGACTTGGCAATTGAAGCAGGTTGCGGCATCAGTGTCCCAATTGCTATGGTAGAAGCCTAGTAAGGCATTAGCTGCTAGTCGCGGACACCGTAGATCATATCTAACCTGCTGCCGCCATGACGAGCGGCTGGAGTTTTAAGCCATGAGGCCAATTTGTAAAAGAGGTGAGCCGATCCTCGTAGACCTCCATTGAGCTTTCCATACTGACTCTTGGCGGTCAGATCGTTGAAACGGGTCAGAGAAGGCTTCATCGAGGTATAATGCGCAGCAAGCTTCTGTCTTGATGAGCTGGCGCTGACAACAGCGGCTCCTAAGTATAATTGCTGAGAAGAAATAAGTGCGGTAAAGTGGTATGTGTACAAAGCATGACTGGTGGAAGGTGGAGAGTGTGAGGGCATTTGAGTCTCTTGAGCCGTTGGTGGCGGGGCGCGCGCTAGCCACCCTTAATTGCTACCGGGAAATGGCCCAGCGTCCGACGACAGATGCTGCAAGGCAATACACATTCGCAATATGTATTCTCTTGTCATAAAGTAGGCTTGTGAAATGGCCCCTGCAATCTTCCAATGGTTACTTGCTTTTCATAGGTGTATGTTGCTGCATGAATGCTATCAGGAGATGTGGACCAAAAGGCAGCAAACATCAAACAGTCTTTTTGCAAGCACCAAACAGTCTGCTTACAGCAATCAAACAATTCATTGCAAACACCAAATAGTCTCCTTACAAAACATCAACCAATCTACTTGAGCGTCTATCTCCTTAAAAAAATTGAGAATCATGAAATGATGTTGTAGAGAAGACTTCCCAACAGACTGACTATGTCTCTTTCTATCTCCAAGGTTTTTATTCGGACACGAAACCCTGTCTGCCCTGAACAGAAGGTGGAAGTCCCAATCAATTGAATGCCTGCCTGCAGACAGTCCAGGTTTTTCTAATTACATATTCGTTCTTCTCCATCCCTTCACGAGCATCTACCACAATGACACTAAAACGACAGCCAAGCGACATCTCCCACCAAGACAATAATCCCTACTGCGAGTGTCATATAGCAGTCCTTGTATTGCAAGCAACATTATTCGTGTCGATGGGAAGGTTTGGTAGGATGAACATAGGGCAATCAGCAGTAACTGGGACCTCGACGCTGACCATGCCATTACCTATGTTAACGCTATTATTCTCTTGTTTGGAGACGAAGGCCGAGGTTGCTTGCCCTTTCGGAGTGAGAATTTCAGCTGCCAATAGCAGTGAGTCGATAGAGTGGTTGGCCGGGACTCCGAACAGCGTAAATACGGGATTTAATGCTTCCTGGGTGTTCTTCTGCCCGGCCCTAGATATGGATGGAATTCAGAAGAACGTACACCTACACCACGTCAAATCATGTCATAGCGATCTCGCTGCAGTTGGAGGGGAGCCTGTCGGTAGAAGTACAAATGATACGCTACGGGCTTCAGCCTCACGGTCCCTGGATCATCTCATTGGTCAATGCGTAGGGTGACGTACGAGATAGGACGCCGATCGGCGTCCAATTTTTGTTCAACGATTTCACGTGACCCTTCCCCCACCCCGGGGGCTACTTAAGGACCGCCCCCTCCCCGATTTTGTAAAGTTCTTCTGGTTCCCTTTTTTCCCACCTCAGTCTATTAGTCATCTTGCCATTGCCCTTCTCACCCTTCCGCTGCGCTTTCTTCTCACCAACCTCGTCATACACCTCCTGCTTCTCGATTCTTTATGAAAGGCCACCCTCCTCTCCTCGGTTGTTAGCCTTTCTCTGCAACAACATCCTCATACACTGATGCTCAACATTTAGATTGAAATACACTCCTCTCCTCCAACTTCGTCTTTCCTTCACCACAACCTCCTCACCACCTAGCGAGCATAAAATCATTATCGAGATGGCTCCAGCGTCATTGATCATGGAATGGGGACAACTTGGCCTCGGTGCTATTAACACTGCCTGTGCAGTAAAGGAAGCATGCAAAAACAAAAACCCGGCTAAGGAGCAGTCATTCAACGTAAGTGCAGCAGAAGTCTTTGAGTCCAGCATTCCGCGCCGCCTGACTCATTCTTAACAGCAAACACAGCACCAGCGCCGGCAACCATATCCGGATCAGCAGCGATACCCTATCCAGCAACATCGTCCAATCGACCAGCAACCACCTTTGCTTTTACTACAGCAAATATATGTGACAAACAACTTCATTATTGTAGGGAAAGAATTCCCTGCTTGTGGAAATAAAGGGACTGGGGCTGGTGCAGGGGCAGAATTCCCTGCTCGTGGATATAAAGGGACTGGCGTTGGTGCAAGGCCAGAAATCTCTGCTCGTGGAAATAAAGGGATTGGGGCTGGTGCCCGGCGGAATTTGCACTCTGCGGCACCGGGTATAATCAAGCGTTGAGAGCTTATTTGGGGAGTAGAGATATTCATTCTGAGATATCCTTATTGTCTACCAGTACCATGAAGGCTTCTACACACACTCCCTCCATCTTGATAGTTTTAGTGATCAACTTTCCTTCTTAGACCATTCTGAATGCAGAGTACCATAGCGAGAGTGAGAGTATCAGGTATCCCTAAGCACATCAGACACAACAGATCTCAATCCATCCATAAGCAAATGTGAAGAGTCTCTATGCAACACGCTAATAGACTACGCTCGAGTAAAAGAAGGTATTATGCAATCAACATGTAAATGAAAAGGCAACAGTATGACGCAACAAGGTATAGACGTAAAGCAAACGTGAAGACCACACTGTCACTTAGGAGCCAAGGTAGTGCCCTACGTTACATTAGCACAGTAGCCGGACCATAACTTGTTATCGGAGGAAGGTGTAGGAGATTTCTTGTAACGTATGCGCGAGGTAATTTCATCGTGCTTATCATGAAAAGCACCGCTAAAACATGAACAGAACAAAAATCGCGCGTTTTCGTCGTTTGAAACGAGAAACCATAAGCTCTTCATCCGTAAAGTACCTTACTTGCAAGCAACGCTGCAGCATAAAGAGGGAGTGAGGTAGTGGAAGACGACGACGACTTGAAGAGCTGCTGCAGTATTAGTGAGGATTTGCCCATACTCGTTGTTTTCTTGGCGTTAGGGTTAGGTCTTTTAAAGCACGCTAGTCTTATTCCAAAGTACCAGATTTTCCGCAATCAACCTAGTGACCTCCTTACATAAGCTCTCTTTAATTATAGAATATTATACGATTTAAATTTAGATATAAGAATAGAGTTTAGAATTAATTTTAATAGCTAAATCAAGCTTTTATTATATAATTTACTTAAATTAGATGTAAAAATACTTAAAATTTAGTAATATATAGCGTAAACATAACTAGTAAATATATTTCTATTAGATCTATAGAATTACTATCCGGTTTAGAATTATAGTATTGTGAAGCTGTTGAAATAATATTTAATCTAGCCGTTACTTTAGTAGGCCCGGGTTTTGCGTAAATAAACACTTTATTCTACCAACTTCCATTCTTCCCTACATAAGTTTCATGATTTTTTAAATTAGCGGAATGGAACTTGGTTTCAGTTGTCAGTTGTCACGCATTTTTTTTAAGAATTTTGTTGCTGATTTATTGACAGTGTCACCGTTAAAAGCGATTGAAGGAGACAGGATTAGAGCGTTGTTTGCGAGTCCGGCGCAACAAAAGCCCCGCAGTTCCCCATCAAGAGTGCCCCGGGAGGCCCCAACCCGGACACCCAGGACCACCACATCATCTACAATTCAAAAATTAAAAAGCGTAGGCCTCACTGTCATAGTCTGAAAGCGATCACTGCTCTTTGTTAAGATACCTTCTATCATTCATCTAATCAATCACATAGGTCTGGATCCCAACGGCGTCGAAGTATGTTCCGCGCTCACAGGCATCAGCGGACTCCATCGATCAAGAAGCTCAGAATGAAACGCACAAAATCATCTTGCAAAGACACTTACTTGCAGATGGCAACGTCGCCTTTGCCATTGGGACCCGAAAGGATCATGTTGAGAAACAGTATCCTTTCGATATTCCGCTTCAGGATATTCTCGACTATGTCTCACCCGAGGAGCTGACACGATTCGAAACCCAAGAGTTCTTGAGAGAAGACGAGCAAGAAGAAGAAGAGAGACAGCTGAAGCTGCTTCGCAAACCTCGTGGTAGGCCCAAGAAAACTCTGCAGGACTCAAGTAATCAAGCTTCACCAAGGGATGTGCAATTTGAGACTCCACGGACAGGAGAGAAAAGAGGCAGAGGTAGGCCTAGGAAGTTTTCTGGTGTAATCCCATCTTTCAATGGACCTCAACCGGTGCCGACGGTACCTATTACGAGTACGGAGACTACGCCTATGAGATTGTCACCCGAAATTTCCAGCGATGAATCAATCACTCCAAAACGGCAACAGTACTCCATGGTAACAGCGAGTGGACTTTTGCCACCTGATATCAGCGAAGAGGAGACCTCGAGAGAAGTGTCAAAAATAAGAACTCAGTTGCCCGTTACAAAGCCCTTAGCGAAGAAGCGCAAGACCGCCTCCAATAGTTCCAAACCTGTGCCTGTTTTAATGACGACCCCCATAGTCCGAATTCCTCAGAAACCAAACATCGGAGCTACTTCCCGAGAAAATCATACGCCTTCAAAATCCATGATTGTGGATCTCACCAATGAGACCAGCGAGAGCGAGAGACTTGACAGCGTTAGAGTTCAACCAAGAGCCAGTTTAGACGACTCGATACCTACGACGAGTGCAGACAAAGAGCGAGAAGCTTTGCTCGAACAATTTCTATCTCGTGACATTCGCGCAACAAGTGCTGGGACAACCTCATCAGAATCGTCAGATTCACTCATGTCACGAATAATTGTAGCTCAGCGTACTCGCCAGCAGTCCATACATTCCCCGCCGTCCAACGTTGCAAAAGCCATCTCAAACCAGCCTCCTACAATGGCGACTACAAAGCATGCTCAAAGTACGATCTCGTTTTCACAGGATAACAGAGAAACGTACATAGCACGTACTGAAACACCACCAAATAAGTCAACCTATAAAAGGCGGAGTATGACGCCTCATTTTCCGCAGGCACGATCCGGTAACCGAAACAAATCAACACCCTCCAAATCAGCGCCACGAGCGCCGACCCTATCACCTTCAACCTTGCAATCAGCCACAATGATAAGATCATCAGTGAAACCAACAAAACCCACCAACTCCATGTCATCACCGCCGGAGAGAAGGCAGTCTCGGGACACAGCCGCGAGCACTACTCGGACCAATCGCTTCAAGATTAGGCCGCTGGAGCCCACTAATGATATAAGGAAGTTCTTTAGGCCCAAATATAATCCTATCCCATCCCAAGAATGCGCCGACTCCACCGACGAAGATAGCTCAGCCGGTGGTCCTGAAGATGGTATAAGCACACGTATCGCCGGGTATCTTAAACCAAAGTACGCCCCAATCAATCAAGAGAGCGGATCTGAGTACGAAGGCACGGACGAGGAAGAAGATACCCATGACCCTATCACCCACACCTCCTCCTCACGACCACAAGTTCCGGAAACCCAGCAGAATAATTCCCTCAACAAACGCAACCAGAATGCCCCTTCCCTCAAAGACGAAGAAACCAACAGCCCCTCCCCCTCCCCTATCGATCTCATCCCCCGCAGCAAAATCCCCTGCCCCCCACGCACCAATCACCCTCCCCTATCCACTTCCACAAACCACCACACCACTGCCATGGACATAGAAGAAACCGAAATCTCAGATTCAGATTCTAATTCCGAACAAGACGAATACCTTTCCGCCGAGGAGCCAGAGCCAGAGCTGGAGCCCGGTATCAATATATCATCATCCGTTCGCGATATTCATACTGGAGCGGAGCTGGATGCTGATACTGAGGAAGATGATAGCGAAGATGAGGGGGGGGAGAGTGAGGGGGAGGTTTTGGTTGTGGGGAGGGGGGCGTGAATGGGTGGAGGATGGGGTGGGGGATGGTGGGGGGTGTGAATGGTTTTTGACGTGGATGATGGCATGGATTTCTCACGGATTGAAATGATGGAGCTGGCGTAATGGACAGATGAGATCTGCAGCCTTTTCTTTGTGGCATTTGAGCATGGCATGGGAGTGTTTTGACAGCGAGCCATCTCATCTACGGCGCAGACTTTACGTTGAACTTGAGCGTTCTGTTTCCTATTTTAGGAGGAAGCTTTGTTTATTCACGCAGCGGGTTCTAGAGCAGCTCAGGCAGGGACTTGATTCATTTAGAGGCGAAGCATGCCTTACCGTTAGAATTTGCCAGCTAAGCAGGCATTCTGCTTAATGGATAGAGCTAGCTTTTGGGCCGCCTTTTTTCTCACAATCCTGGCCTGAAGCGGCTCAGTGGTTCCTTTAATGTGATTTAGAGTGCTTCGTCTGCAGTTTTAAAAGTTGTTTCGACTAGTAATCGGGAAACTCCGGATCAACCTGCTCCCTCCAAGCCTTAAGCCCACCCCTGATATCCCCCTTGCACGTAAACTTGAGCCCTGAATCTTTCTGCTGCTGTTCTCTGAACCGGCGAACAGCGAGCTGAGAATCGTTGCCAAAGCGACAAATAAAGCATATCTCACAAGGAACCTGGCTGGATCCGTTATGTTGGATGTGTTTGTTCATGGATTGAAAGGCGTCAGCAGGATCTTCGCGTATCGTGGACCAGGGTATGTTGATGGAGTTTTCGATATGACAGATATTGTATTGAGTGTTTTCTCTGACGTCGACAAGAATTGGTGCAGGGCCGGATGTTGGCGAGATAGAGCGGTAAGCTTTGGGTTCCATGCGTTCATCTGGGGGCAATATGTTTACAGGACATGAGAGTCCGCAGAATGTGTCGTAACCGTAGTTTTTCAGTGTCCTTCCATTGGCCATTGTGGTGCAGGCTAGACAGTTCTCTCTTGCTCCTCTCATGGTGACGCTCTTGAATGATGGGTTGAGGTAGGCCGAATACAACAAGAATGGGGTACCTTTCCTAGTTGACTCGTCTGCGTTGGTCCGTAGAGCAGGTAGAAGAATCTTCATTGTTTCCATTGCCATCAGTACCCCTATGACTCCAACAACTGGACCTAGGATCCCCCCTTCTCCACAGGTCAAGATGCTTTGTGGTGGTGGTGGTTTTGGCCAGATGCATCGATAACACGGACCTTTTTTCTTTGACGCCGTGGCAATAGGAGGGTTGTTGAGGACCATAAGCTGTCCTTCTGTTTGAAGAGCTGAGCCATGGACGAGTGGGATTTTAGCAATAACCGCAGCGTCGGACACTAGGTAACGGGTCGCTGGACGATCGGTGCAGTCTAATACCACGTCATACTCTTCCAGCGTCTCCACAGCGTTCTTGGAGGATAGGTGGTAAGGATGTGCAACGAGTTTGATCTCTTTGTTCAGCCTGGGTTGATCAGCACGTCAGTAAAGCAATGCTGCGATTGGCCCCTCACGAATGTAGAAATTTCCTAGCGCTATCCACTTTCTCCATACCTTCATTATCTGCGGTATGGATTATTTGGCGATGAAGATTTGACAGCTCGACTTTATCCCCATCCACCAGACCAATCGTGCCAATACCAGCAGCTGCCAAGTACGCCGCAGCTGGGGAACCAAGGCCTCCCAGCCCAACGATCAAGACTCTTGCTTTCTTGAGGGCCAACTGACCTAGTCGCGAGGAGCGTGAGACGAACCATAGTACGATCGAGGCAGCTCGAGCATACCTGACAAGCCAACTTCGGGCATTATCATCTGTCGCCCATATCTCTTATACTCTTGTACTTTCAGAGATCGAGTGCAGCCAGGTTCTTTCCGAGCGGTATTGGTCCTGCAAGGCAGTGTTTGCGTTTCCGTCTTCTGAGTGCTGTGTAAATCAACATCTTGTGTGTCCGGACCGGATGTTCGTGGTTCTGACAATTCAACTTTATCCTTGAGCAGACGGATAAGTTGTTCCATACGACGAATTTCTCTATGAAGTTCCTCTAAGGACATGTCCCGATATTCTTCGGGGAGACCCTGTAACTCGGCCATACTGGCACTTGTTTTAACGTGCGAATGGTAGTATGATTGGCACAGGAGGAACTTTGGAGGAATAATCCTCGGACATAATGTTCGGCTTTAAGCCCACGAATTTCCACCACCAATCCTTCTATCAAAGCTCTTCCTGTTAGCACAAAAGAATACACCTAGCATTCAAAATGGTACAATTTCCCTCCGTCATTTACTCTGTCTCCCATGCTAACCTCCCAGGCTCCTCGGCCGCCTTCCAAATCACGCCCAATCAAGTCATCCCGCCCCTCCTCCCTCACCTCCAAGCTTCCCCACAAAGCCCCCACCAAGAAATTGAAACGCGAATCCAAACACGCAACCCTCCTTTCCCGCATCCAGAAATCATCCTCAAAAACAAGGCCATTGAAACGGCGGCGCCCTGGGAAGAAATTGGTCACGAATTTGGCGGGATTAGCTGATGCATTACCTGAAGTAAATGGCAATGAAGACAATGAAGGGGGTATAGGGGTGGAAGGAGGGATGAAAATTAAGCATAAGAGTTTGAAGAGCAGGCCGGGGGCTGGGAAGAGGAAGGAGAAGCTGGTGGGGATGGAGATGGAGAGGTTTGGGAAGAATTTAGCTGAGTTGACCGCCGGGCGAACGAACATGGTTGATGGGGACCAGCAAGGAGTGATGGGAGCTGGGAGTCGGGAAGGAGGTGCGGTTGGGAGTGGGAGCGGAGAGAGATGGGCTGCAATTCGGGGTTTCATTGCTCAGACTATGGAGAGGAGAGGGGAAGGTACGGAAAAAGGGTCGGTGGGGAAAATATAATGGGAAAGATGGAAGGGATTGCTACAATGAGTTGCTACGATTAGTTGCACGGCTTCAGGCACTCAGGAGTTGGAGAAGAGGAGGGACTTATGAGAGGGCCCTCATACTGCCCCCTTACAGGATATAGAAGGGAAGTGTGTATCACCTTCGACCATTTGAAGGCTGAAACTCAAGCTGGACAGAATCGTCGGCATAAAGTCTGGGCTGGTGCCAATTTCGGCTTCGTTTGGGGACAAAGATCTGTGGCCTGATCGGCCAGGCCGCAATCAACAAGACTCAGCCATTGCCCGCTTCAACTGAGAATTAAACGGACGATGGGCTTATAGATGAAGTTGATGAAGCGGGAAGCTGTGACTAGTGATGCATATATACACGCCCACCCAACGTACAGTCTTCGCGTCTATCGGTCCCTAACAAATGGAGAAGCCAGAAAGGATTACAATTATGACCCAGGTCCGCGTCCCCGAGAGTTTGCCGCCACTGGAGGATTGTACACAATTTTTCGTGTCTTGATAGGTGCCCACTTATACCTGAAGCGGGTTGTTAGCAAGTCCTTCTAATTTACTGAAGTATATTACATACCTCTTAACCCATACGCTGAGCGCGAATAACACGCTTGTCACGAGGATAGTAGCTACACCCATCTTCTTCCTTTGGTCCATTTCCGGTTCAGCAGCCCAATTCAAGAATTCTACCACATCCTTGGCCATTTGCGACGTTGTTGCCGGCGTTCCATCTTCGTATTCGACGAGACCGTCGTAGAGGACACGTGCCATTGCGATACCTGTTGACTACCGTTAGCATCATTTCGAGCGATATTCTTTCAGGGCCAGTGCCCACCAGTGCCGGGGAAATAAGGATTGAAGTTCAATCCCGAAGCTACCTCAGCCCCTGGAGGTGGCTCTTCCGGATACCCTGTAATGAGCGAGAAGATGTAATTGCAACCGCCGTGCCTGGCTTTGACCATTAAGCTCAGATCTGGCGGCAGCGCCCCGTTATTCGCCGCTTTCGCCGCCTCGTCATTCTTGTATGGCGAAGGAATGTAGTCTGATAGCTTTCCAGGCCGTTTCTCAATTTCGCCTTCGTCATTCGGCTCGGTGTCGTACTCGCACTCTTCGGCCATGGCTTTGGCTTCGTCGACTGTATGGGTGCTGCCGACAAGTGTACGCCAGGGGATTCGTCTTAGCGAATGGCATGAGGAACACACTTCACGGTAGACCTGAAAGCCGCGACGGAGGCTGCGGTATCAATTAGATTCAGAGCTTCGATATGGCAGTAGCAAGAAGTTCTTACGCTTGGTGGTCGAAGGTCTTGGTGAATTGCTCATGCTCCCATGGGTATCGGGTTGCATGTAATCTGAAGAGCACACACTCAGTGAAATTTCTTGCATATAGATTCTTGGATATAGATACCCTTCTTCCACTGGTGTCATTGCATAAAGCGAGGTGCCGTAAAGATGATAGTACCAAGCCATTGACCCAACAGCTAGAGCAGTGGCCGCAGATCCAGATGCAGTCAGCCAAAAGGGCGAGGAAGCCCCTTCAGATGTCGCATTCTTGGAGGACGAAGCCGTAGAGCGCTGTGTAACCAATTAGTCCGCCAATTGTTGATAGTAAATCTTGGTTATTGTACCTTGGCCGTCCGTCCAACGGAGCTGCGGGCAATGCCAGCTGTACGCGCAGAGCGCAAAGCTGAACGTGCCAACATTGTGCTGTCTACGCAGCAGAAGACAAAGGAAATGTCGGAAGAACAGTGGTGTGCTGGCGCGGTGGGAAAGAGAATTGATGTCGACAACGATTTGAGGGATGTCCGGTTCGCTTGGCACGCTTTTGCTTTTGGTTGGCTGGATTTGCGTTACATTTGATTGGCTAGGAGACACATCCTGATGACTAAGGTGAGAAATCCAGCGGAGGATGTTCCGCTTTAAATATTTCGTGTCACGAAAGCTCGCTCTCACATTCTCTTTGTATAATAGGCTTATAGTGATATAGAACGTATTCCAGCATGTCTGTAAGTACTCTGAATGGTCAGGGCTTGCTCAATTGAATGTACGCTAAGTTTACATCTTAGTTCCACGTTAAAAATCCACATTTAGGGAATAAAGACAGCGTCGAGGATTGGAGAAGTGTGTGGAACCGCCCAAGTCCTAGACTACTGTCTGCTAACAGTCCATAGTAAAGGGGATAAATCCTCTAACTCCCCCTGACCTCCTACAACATGAAATACTGCAAGTATGGCTTCTTTCAGTGCTCGTTATGTTTGTGACTCACAATGCCTAGACCGAAAGATCAAAGGACACCGTCATAACGGCTCGAAACGAAATTGTTTCAGTCGTCCGGAATACTGATCCCAACCGGCGTCTCCTTGTGATCGTTGGTCCTTGCTCAATACACGATCCTGAAGCCGCACTAGAGTACGCCGACCGCCTACTCCGTCTCAAGCGTCTCTATGCCGACGACCTACTTATAGTTATGCGCTCATACCTTGAGAAACCGAGGACTACAGTGGGATGGAAGGGGCTGATCAATGACCCGGATATCAACAATAGCTTCCAGATCAACAAGGGTTTAAGAACGGCGAGGAAGTTGTTCGTGGATCTGACCGAGAAGGGCATGCCAATTGCAAGCGAAATGCTGGATACGATCTCCCCACAGTATCTGGCCGATTGTCTGAGCGCTGGCGCTATTGGAGCAAGAACTACAGAAAGTCAATTGCACAGAGAGCTCGCCTCAGGCCTGTCCTACCCTGTCGGATTCAAGAATGGAACAGATGGTTCTTTAGATGTTGCTATTGATGCTATAGGAGCAGTCATGCATCCTCACCACTTTCTCTCGGTGACGAAGCCTGGTGTGGTTGCCATCGTTGGGACAATGGGAAACGATGACTGCTTTGTCATTTTAAGAGGAGGTAAGAAGGGCACAAATTACGACAAGAAGAGCATACAAGAAGCGAAGGAGGCATTAGCAAAAAAGGAGCTAAGGCAAAGGTTGATGGTCGATTGCAGTCACGGTAACTCGTTGAAGGACCATCGAAATCAACCGAAGGTGGTGCGAGATCTAGCCGGGCAACTCGAGGCAGGCGAAGAGGCCATAATGGGCGTGATGATCGAGAGCAATATTAATGAAGGTGCGGAAAGTCTGTCACGAGTTCTAGGTTCAAGATACTGACCCTGGCATAGGCGCTCAGAAGGTGCCCAAGGAGGGCAAAGCTGGTCTTAAATACGGTGTCAGTATCACTGATGCTTGTATCAATTGGGAAACCACAGAAGAAGTCCTCGATATTCTGGCCAAGGCTGTACAAAAAAGACGGGAAGTGCTAGGGGTGAATGGTCACGTGGAAACGAATGGTCACATATGATGTCAAATCACCCAAAAGTTTGCTATATGATGTACGAAAATAAATTTAGATCTCCATTAGCCGTATCCCGGACGTGTCCCGTTTTTTCGCCAATCTTTGCTACTGGTACAGCTTCATAGCTTTGGTAGGGTTTGAGCTGTTCGGGCGACTGAGCAAGTTTGCTGAATCAAGACTGCACGGTACGTTGATTGGGCGATAGCTGCTCATACCTAACAAGAGACGCGGTCTCTCCACCTTGTGGACAAAGGCATTGGAGCGGTCATTGTCTTATTAAAGAATTCGTACTGTCAGCATGCAATATCTTTTTCTTCAATCTTATGTTCCAAGTATCTCCTTAGTTGACACTTTGTCACCTCGAATAAAGCAAGTATTGTCCCATTGTCCTTGCCACTCCAGGTGTTACCTACATAAATGGCTATGAATCCTACATGATCCTACTAAACAGTCAACATATCTCATTAACATATCACAGAATCCAACCAACACACTAATCGAAAACAATGGGTGGAGCTTCAAGCAAAGGGCGCATCGAAATCGATGTAAAACGTCAAGCATGGGTCCGCAACAGACGCCCTAATCCAGCACATCCAAAACATCAGGGACTGAACCGTGCCCAGGGTGCCGCAGGAAGCCGTCCCCAAATCTCCCATCGGCAGCAACACGATGTACCGCCAAGCTACTATCAGCCAGGACCAGAGCCACTAAATCGTGGACATGGTGATGAAGGCCGAAGCTATCGTGATGACGGTGGACTGAGACGTGCCCAAACCACTCGTTCGCAGAATAGATCGGGTCAAACTTTCTTGGATGACGACTCTGATAATGGGGCAGGAGGAATGCCGCCTCACGGACATCGCCATGAGCGTCCCTCGCATCATGATAATCAGGGCCTTAGCCGTGGACAATCTGGTGGTCGAGGAATGAGCCATGCTCAGAGCAACTCTCGTCACGGTAACCTTAGCCAGCAAGGGCATGACTTCGCTCCTCCAGCAGACCATGAGGCCTCAGCACGCTGCGTCGGGTAGCCAACGAGGCAGCCAGCAACGGAGCCATGGGCAATAGAGTCGCTCTATCACGTTCCCTCTATTTGTCAAGGATTAGGTACCAATGGGTGAGTAGTATTTCGAAGGCTGAGAATAAGGAGAGTAAGACTATTTCTCTTCCGCAATCTCTTCCTCGCGCGATTCTCTCATTTTATTTGCCTAAAGCGTGTAAGGCTGTCTCTATTACTGCTTGATACTTAGTTGCAACCTTGATATAAAAAACCAATTGGGTCTCATTCTATAAATATCACATAACATCCTTCCCTATGTCGCGAGCCACCCTTTGTGGCGATCTAAATCATAAATACTTTGTCTTTTAAAGTAATCTCGGCTTCGAATACACATCTGCATTATCCTCATTCTGTGTGAATCCTGTGGTTTGGCCAACCCTGGACCCCTGGGACGTCTCCCAACGAAGAATTACACTGGCGTCGCCGCCTCGTCGACTGATTCGCGGAGAGTTTTAGGGTTAACATCTTACCCACTGTTTCACTGTCCTGCGAGATACCGGTGCTTAAGGCGTTCACAGTGTCGAAGAGAAGGCAGAGTATATTGCCCCTCCTTATGTGGAATTTACAGAATTTGTGCATGTTACCCAAAAATATCACCAATCCATTCATGAACTTCCGTTGTTAATGAGTACGGATCTGAATAGCTATGGCCTGTCCACCTCAGCCAAAGTCAGCCAGTCGGGAACCCATGAAAGCGTGCCGTACTTGCTTACACTAGTTCGGCCGTGAAGACATATTATGTCGAAATTTCCGTTCGCTCGTATGATAGCTGTAGCGCCGGCGACGAAGACCTGCTTGACTGACAACCTATAGCTCGGAACTGTAATAAAAGTCGACAAATCGCTACAAAGGTCAAACAAAGCGTAGGGATGATCACGCGGATTGGGCGCCTTCGATCTCCTACTATCAATTAGTACTTTCAACAGAGACTGAGGCTCGGCGCTAGCTACTGCTCTTCCATGCCCAAAAGTCGAAGAGCCGATGCGTGCCTCGGGGATGCATGGTCAAGTCGGCATCGGTCCGTATATTGACCATGCCAAACAGTTGTTTCTTGCCCCAGAACGCGTTTCTGAGTCTGACCACCTGATCGATTCTTGCCCGCAGCAGACTAATATGTCCCTGCTTGCAGCGAGCTCCTGGATAATTCAGACGCGTTTCTAGTACTCCTAGGCGAATAGATCATCAAAGGACGCCCACGCCTCTGCGAATTGCCTGGAGAAGCGGTCAATGACCGCTCTTTCGTGGCTTCCCTGTAGGCTTGGTAGGGTGGCCAAACGTCGTCCGCTTTCAAGAGCTTCTACAGCAGCCACATTGCCAATTTGCTGTTTGATATTTCCGGCCCCAGCCATACTGTATTCTGCTTCGCTCGGACATAGATAGAGGCATAGATAGTTTTGCCATCCGCTCGCAGTCTCCAATTCTTTATAGATGACATCCCAATGATGCCTCGTAGACCATGCGGCAGGACGGGCACGCAACGTGCACCAGATCGCGTGTGTTTGTGAGTTCGTAGGAGGTGTGCGCGATATGGTTTGAAGCTCGGTTGTAATGGGAATGTCGAGCGGAGATTCTGCTCGTCTATTGAAGGCGCTGATAAAATCTTCAAGCATAATGGAATAGCATTCGGCTGTTGGCATTCATCGCTGAATAAGCGTCAAAAATTGCTGCGGTGGTCCGTGATAAAGCTGTAACCCTAATTTCAGATGGGGTCCTACTATCGTACCTAGCTATTCACTGAAACCCCCTAAAGATACCCTAAAAGTTGGTCTCCTAGGCGATGAGCCTGGTCCCTGACCCTGTGGGGGGCCAGCTTTAGGGGGCTCTATGCATCAGCCCTATAGGGCTTTTCAGCTAACTGGTGAGGCTGCAGGGCCTAAGGTAGATTTTAAAAGGACGCCCAACTTGCAAGGTCCTTCTTTTCTCATTCAGACCCTCCTTCCAGTTCTACGTCTGGCTAAACATTCAATCGACGTCGCACATACTTGCTTGTACGGCCTCCGCTACAGAATGGCTCGCAGTCTCGGCCTCCTCTGCCTCTTTACCCTTGCGAATGCATACACCATCTTCGACACCAACTGCACGCACCCTTCAACAACTGTAAGCTTTGTGTCATCCGTCAATGCTCGAGGCACAATAGACATTCTCTGGAGCTCTCTGTTTACAATCCTGGCCTGTACCTGGACAGTACTGCACCTCAACGTACCCGAGCAGCGCCTGGACCGCGACACAGGCTGGCGAGGCGATATCAAGTGGGCAGTAAAGGGTTTCCTGACAAGTGCGAAATGGATGCTCATAACCGTACTGGCGCCAGAACTCTTACTTGCCAAATACGCGGGTGACTTGGTAAGCGCATTGGACGATGCAAGATTTAAGAAAGCATATGCTGAGGAAGACGAAGTTCCATGGACGATCGTCCATAGCTTCTTTGCTAATATGGGGGGATTCGCCATAAGGTCCTACGTACCGGAGCGTGTCGGCAAGCAGGAAGAAGCTGGGACGCAAACAGATCGAGATAGGCCGCAGGGGCTCGATGGGGATCAGGAGCATAAGCAGCCAGGAAACTCGATCACAACCACGGAAGCAGACACGGCAAGATTACACGGGCAAGAGCTGTATCATTTGGTTGGAGATGATATTGTTAAGCTAAGACGACAAGGCGCTCTTTCCCGTCTTCCATATATCAGCCTTGAAGAGCTCCAAGACCGCAGCAAGGTCGACTCTTTCACCCGTGCCATTGCCGTTGTTCAAATACTTTGGACAGTAATCCAAATCTGCACTCGCGCAGCTCGGCATCTAGCCATATCACAGCTTGAGATTGCTGTTGCTGCGTTTGCAGCCTCTGCCATTGCTATATATGGCTTGAATTGGGATAAACCCAAAGGTGTGCAAGTACCTATTACCATATTGCAGTACAAAAGCAAGGTTCCAAATACGATTAGCAGGGTTCTTGAATCGACTCTAAAAATGAGATCGGGAAGGACAGGATGGCTTGCCGCCTCAGCTGAAGACCTGTTCGGACAACGACATTCCGAGCCAGGTGCGCATATTGGCAACCTTGTTGTCAACTCTATTTTTAACGGACTCATAGTAGAATATTTGGGATTGCTTCTTGGTTCCGCCATATTTGGAGGGATTCATCTGGCTGCATGGAATTTCCACTACCCAACTAGAACTGAACAGTTGCTTTGGCGGATTGCAAGCCTTTGGTGTACCTGCTTTTGTTTAGTCGTGACACTAATTATCATTATAAAAGAGAAAGTCGAGGATGCCTTGCCTTTTTCTCTTGATACACTTGAAAACAAAGTGATCGAGCTGTCTCTCATTTTATACGTCGTGGCGAGGTTATATCTACTAGTCGAAATTTTCAGGACTCTGTTTTTCCTTCCACCGAGCGCTTATATATCCACCTGGGCAACAAACGTACCTCACGTTGCTTGAGACAGCTCTGGATCTTTGGCTCAAGAATTGCGAAATCAGAGATTTGTTGTCTACACGCGAACTTTACCCGATGATTTGTTTATTTCATGGCTATTCTTCCGCTTTGCTGTTATCTACACTGCCTGTTCTTGTGTACGGCATTTTACTCGATTCAATCTCGCGCGGCAGCTACTGCAGATCAAGGATTCGGAGTTGAGTGCCACTTCACCGTTGCTGGAGGTGTTAAGTGGAAGGGGATCTGAGAGGTGGGAATGCCTGGATGCGCTGAGAGCATGGAGTAGTGATACTATTTGTCTTTCGCAAGTTCTCCCTCGCGAGGCTCTATCATGTTTGTGCTTTGAATATGTATGATCGTTTCTATTACTACTTGATACTTAGTTACTATCTTAATTGAACACAACAATAAAGGACTCAATTTAATCATATCACAGTCACGTTCCGTATGCAAATTATCACTCCACTAATAGATTTAGCCTAGTGAATTGACTTCAAACAAGTTTCGATGCCTGCTAATTGTGTAAAATGATTCACTAAGCCAATTAAGCTGTGACTTCACAGATAAAAAAATACATCGCCACGTCCACAAGCCAAAATACTATAAACGCCCGTGACGCCAGCATCAGCAAAGGCGTTCGTATCACTGCAAATTCTAACCATCAAATAGGATACAGATACGCTTAATAAGATGAGCAAATAGAGTCTACAGAAGCATATACAGGAGCTCGCCAATGGCACCTGAATATCTCTTGCCAAAGGTGCGTGCCCTCCAGCAGGGCCAAATTCGGGTTTAATTTATAATCAACGAGGAAGCTGAAGTTCCACGATCCACTAAGTTAGTGGTACTGGGAAAGGCTAAGGTCATGAGCTATGAGAACCCCAGTGGCGCGTGACGTAGTAGTGGAGGATGCGGAAGACGAGGCTGGAATCGGTCCGAGGCAGGCTCGCGCGGCCTTCAAGTCCTGTTACTTTTGGTTTGATCGAAAAGTAAATGAGAGAATTGGTTTTCGTCGCAGGGTGCAAGCCCTGTCTTGATTGCTGTAACGCAACTCGTTCTTGCCACTGAAGACAACGACTGATTACCAATGATTCAGGGTGCCCCGTTTGTGCTAGGCGATCAACCACACCAGTCATGTGCTCTTATATGACCCACTGACAATCTGGTCACAAGTTGATATATAATGAAGATGCGAGTCAACGTACCTCATATTTTAACTCCCTCTTATATTATCCAGACCTGCTGCGGAGACCAACATACGTTGCTGATTGTGAGCTTTATTCCCTCAAGACAGTGGCGAGATCATTTTTGCTGCGCACTATTCGCCAGCTGCGGTGCTGTTGACATCTTTACCTGAGGAGCCCAAGTGCAAAGCCTCCACACGCCACCTACGAAGCCAGTCTTCCGACTTCTTCGTATATGGGTGGTCTTGGCTAAGGACATGCTTCCGCTTTTCAACGCATTCTTCCATGAGCGCGATAGCCTTTTCATCCTCACCTTTGTCCTTTAAAGTACATGCCAAGTTGTTCATGCTCATTAGCGTATTAGGATGCTCCTTTCCTAGTACCCTCTTTCTTATTTCTAGCACCTGTAGCTCTAGCTCTTCAGCCTCCTTCCAACGTCCCTGATCCCGGTATGTCGAGGCTAGATTAGATATACTAACCAGCGTATTAGGATGCTCCTCTCCTAGCACCCTCTTTCTTATTTCTAGCACCTGTAGGTCTAGCTCTTCAGCCTCCGTCCAACGTCCCTGATCCCAGTATGTCGAGGCTAGATTGTTTATACTCATTAGCGTATCAGGATGCTCCTCTCCTAGCACTCTCTTTCTTATTTCTAGCACCTGTATCCCAAGCTCTTCAGCCTCCTTCCAACGTCCTTGATCCTTATATGTCAAGGCTAGATTAGCTATACTAATCAGCGTATTAGGATGCTCCTCGCCTAGCACCTTCTTGCTTATTTCTAGCACCCGTACCTTCAGCTCTTCAGCCTCCTTCCAGCGTGCCTGGTTCCAGTATGCTAAGGCCAGATTATTCATAGCATTTAGCGTGTCTGGATGCTCCTCGCCTAGCACTTTATTCCTTATCTCTATTACTCGTACTTGTAGCTCTTCAACCTCCTTCCATCGACCCCCTAGGTCATATGCTAGGCCTACCATGTCCATACTGTCCAAAGTCTCCCGGTGCTCTTGACCAAGTATTTTCTTCCTCACTTTCATCGCCATTTCAGACAGGTCGACAGCCTCATTTATACTCCCTTTCTCATACGCGTACCATCCCGCATTATGTAGCAGTGAAGCCCATTCTCTCAAAGACCCTTCCGCCTTTGGCCGTTGTATAATTGCCGACTTCGCATGCGGAAAGAGGGTTTGGCAGTATTTCCAGTTCTCATACTCTCCGTTTGGGAATTCGGCGGAGAGATTATGGATATAACTCTGTTTCCACTGCTCGAGCTGTCCGTTGGCCTCCAACCATTTTCGAGTAGCCAGTTGCACCAACGCATGCATTTCAAACGTCCGATCTGTGCCGACAGAGATGAATGAGTAATTCCTTAATAACTGCACATCGTCTTCAAATCCGTCATCCTCACTGCATCCTGATAAACTATCTTCGTCCTCCTGTGCCTCCCCCTCCTCCTTCTCCTCTTCCTCCTTTTGTTCCTCCCCATCCTGACACCTGTCGCCCTCTTCTCTATCAGCGTAATCATTCGCGCCTCGATTGCGAACGAGGGCTTCAGGGATGCCCTGTCTGTCAAAGAAGCTCATCAGTGACAGCAAGTCGGCTGCCGATGGCCGAGTCTCACGGATGTGTTCGAACGAGATCTGCCATGTGATAATGATGGAGTTTTGGGCCTCCCAGTCTCTCCGGAGCTGGCCTCCCTCATAATTCAAAAGACTTGTCCTTTTGCGATCGCTTTTCCGGAAGTCTTCGAGATATCGCTGTACAGAATACCGTGGTGCCCTCTGAGAGACGTACGCCGCCGCTTGCACAATGGCAAGCGGCATAAACTCCAGTGCTGCCGCTAATTCAGCAGTATCATCGCCTTGACCGAGCGAACCCAGCTTCTTCTCGAACAGCGTCAGCGCCTGCGCCGGGGTCATCGCTTGCACTACCATAATATCCTTCTCTTCCACCAGCTTCAATGCGGCGGCTTGGCTCCGACTGGTGACCAGAATCGACCCATTCTGGCTCTGAGGGAGATATGCTGATATCGGCTGCCGACGTTCACCATCCACGCCGGTCCCTTGTCCTCGCTGGCCAGCGTCTCCAGCCTCGGAAAGAAGATCAGGATTGTCGACGTTATCGAGGATAAGCAACCACTGCTTACTCTTTCCATCACGTAACCAGTCATGGACAAGTCGGAAGATGTTCGCTTTGGGATCTTGCCGCCCAGGAATCTCGACATAATTAGCAACATCCCGAAAGCTTTGCTCCAACCGTGCCATGCTCCCAGCATGCACCCAAAGCACCCACGTCCCGGGCGATTGTTCTCTGGTTCGATAGCCGAGTTCGATAGCGAGCTGCGACTTTCTGGCCCGAAGTCAGTGCTCTATTCCTCTATATCTGCACCTGCTTGTCTCCGCTTACCCGACCCCGCCCAAGCCCACGAGCACCGTCCGAGACGCCGGCAAGGCACATTTTCGACAGAGCTGATCAACGATGCCTCCGCGATCGACGAAATCGGGGTCCCGCCCAAACGGGATGGTCAACGAAGGGCACGGTAGTGTCGGTGGCGTCACACTCAGCTTCGACAGTGCTTCCAGGATGCGGTCACCCGTATCGACATGCCGTGTCGTCTGGTGCAGTACTAAGATATCATTGTTCCCATAGATCTTCTCCAATGCTCGTTGTACTTTATCTTCCTTGGCCAAACTCTTCAACGCTTTCAACGCTCGCTCAAATTTCGAAGCACCATCTGATGGAAGAACCTTAGACAGAGATATCTGTATATCGGACACTTGTCTGGAAGTGTCGTCGACGACTGCTTCTAGGGTTTTTGTTACATCATCTGGAAAGCGGCCATCCTTTGCCTGAGACTGGATGTGTTGGAGTGTTACCATCAACAAAGGTAAACGGGTCGACAGAGAACGAAACGACTCAGGGACTTCTGAGGACTTGGAGCTGAACTCGTGCAGTCGAGAGACGACCTTGGCCGTGAGCTCGACAAGAGTGGCGATTGAGGCAACGAGTCCGATGACGGCAGCTGCTTCAGCCATGTCGGTGACATGAATGCCTACCTGAATGCCGACAAGCAGAATGAATATGACATATGATTTGACGTAAACAACAAACACAAACGGGTGAGCGAACGGGCAGATGCGATTGACAAAAAGCTGACTTAAAGGCTTTTCTGCGGTAGCGGCGAGTGGCCGTCGTCACTGTGCTGAGATGTCTCAAAGTTTCGCTGTGAGATTCAATCAGTGCCTTTCGCTTTCTCGCTGTCAAGGTCTGCGCTGGCACATTCGGACAGCTCCGCTCGTCAGAAGAGCCCAGTCACAGGCTCACAAGCCACAGTCTCGGCTCGGCCAGCTTTCATAGGTTGAATTACACCACTAGAATAACCGAGACCGTACCGCTTTGATTGGAAGGTACCAATCAGCATGCGACGTTCCATGAATGCGGGCGCAATGGCTGCCGCAAGGAGGGTCATGTATAATAATGGTACAAGATTATGGTGGCACTGTGGTTTAAGAATGCTATTATGCCTTGAAAAGGGGGCTCACCGTAAGCTAGTGGGCCGGCGACGACGCGAGTGTATGGTAGCCTGTCTCACGAATGTTCAGGGTTGACTGTAACACAAAAAAGATACAAACCTACGGGAGATCTCGATACATTTATGTTAAAATTTAGGGTTGAACGCTTGGTTGTCGACAAATATCACAAGAAAGACTTCACTAGAATGCCACGTTATGCTTAAAATGCCATAGTATCTTCAACAGTTTACAAAGTCAGAGTTCTTCGATGCCTGCCAACAGTACGAAACGATCACTTTAGTTTAAGCCAATTAAGCTGTAACTTAAATGCAAAAAAAATACTTTACCACGGATACTCTATACTTAAATATATAATCATCAGCTGGAAGCACCTATCAACTGGAAGGCCCTGTGGCTGGACATACCCTAAAGCTGAGACGCTCAGGGACCATTCTGAGGGGTTCTTCGGTTAGAACTAGGGCCCGTTTTAGCAACTTTAGGTCCAGCCCTATGCCCTCCAGTTGATTGAATAATGGGACGCCTGTATTCTCTTTGCTGTAGCCCACATCATCAGGACGGAGCGTCTCGGGCATTCACCCACACAGGCAACTGTCAAAATGGCACTCACCAAGCCGTCCTCGACACACACCACCTTTTCCCTTTTCAATGACTTACTACCAGAACTACGACTAAAGGTGTATGAATTCGCGCTAGCTACTCCAGAGCCACTTTGCCTTGCAGATAAGGATTACCTTCACCAGGGTGAAATATCTCCATGGAGTCTGAGTATTTTCCAGGGTGTAGCACTTCTTCGTTCGTCCTGGAAGATTTACGATGAGGCTCTTCCAGTGTTCTATGCCGTAAACCATTTTCAATTTCACACCTCCGTAGACTGGACATCTTGTTCGACAGACTTGATCAATCATATTGCCATGATCAGACACATCAGCGTGGTAGCATTGTTCCCCAAGATTTGGCGCGATGATCTATGCGCGAGCGGTCTCAACAATCTCCTACTTCAATTTCCTCAACTTCACAGCTTTGCCTTCTTCTTTTTTAGAAACTACCCAAGACCGCCATTGCCATCCCTGAACGAAATGGCAGGAATATTCGTCGACCTCCGTCAACGTGTCAGGAGCATGACCATCATCTTTGACTTCCACGACGAGGAGAACCTACAACGCCTTCGGGATGTGATTGCACCACACGATGAGTGGCGGTACCAAAAGGACTCTTATTGGCATATCTACAGTATTGGAACAAGGGAACAGGCAGGAGTATTGAACCCGGATTGGCCAGGATGCACGAGCGAAGAGCTGTGATAGCCCACTTTGGGTTGCACAGGAGGCATAGGCCTACCTCGGGGTGGCAAAGCCTTCTTGCCTCCGCGCGTATCAGGCTGGTGTCTCCTTACCCTCAACCCTGTCTGCTTAATATCCCGCTGTCTCCCCACCTCCGTCCTTTCCAACTTGCACACTTCTCGCATCAATATCGGAAAACCACCATCCAACACTGCACTATTCAACACTCTCAGCTATTTTCAACTCTGCACGTCCCAACTACCATACATTATCTTAATCCCACGTTATCCAAGACTCTACAATTGTATTACCATTGGTAATCGCACGCGGCTCATGGATCCTGCCAACCGATCATCTGCGTCGCCGCCTTTCCGCCTCCTGGATCTACCAGTAGAGCTACAACGGATCATCTTTGGCTATACGCTTTTCACAAAAACCCCGCTTCGCAGACCAACAGAAGTAAGCCGCTATGGTAACGTTGTCATCTTCTTGGGCACCAACATACTTCGGGGTTCGAGCCAAATCTACAACGAAACCCGACCGATCTTCTACCAAGTCAACCATTTTCACTTCGAACAGGCGCTAGAAGATTACAGCGAAGGGCAGTGCTCCAACGAATACCGCCTCCCGTTGGTCTTTCGCCGGTCTCTACATATGATGAGACATCTCAGCATAGACCCTATCCAAAGGCTACCATATGGTCAGAGGGGCATTTGGAGACTACTGGTCTGTCTAGAAGATGTCATATTGACTGATATACTGGTTCAAGTTGGGATGTCCGCTCCCAATCTACGCACATTGGCTCTCCACTTTGGCCCTTTTGCTGTTAGATATATGGAGTCGCCTTTCTTGTTGGCAAAAGTAGACAAATTGGTCATCTCAACACTCTGCCATCTACGCGCCCGGCTCAGCCGACTAAGCCTCGTCTACTTTGGTGAACCCACAGCCTTAAAAGAACTTCGGTCCAACATCGCGCCACTAGAGGACTGGACTGCGCAGACACTAGAATCTTGGCCTGTTACCATATACTCACTTCTCATCCAGGAGATCAACAAATGGCGAGCACGTCCTGACCTGGACTTGCGAATACGAGTTTGGGATCTATGTCTTCACCCTGGACTTCATGCTGGGGACCAAGAGTCTTGAATGCACAAGAGCAAGGATAATCTCGGAGCTTGTGGCGGATATGGCTATCATTCGTGCAGCCTGCATCTGTCCACCATCATCTATGTTACCATAAACATCCCCGAAGGCCTTCTTATTCCCCAATCCCATTAAAATCAATGAATCTTTGCCCCAAATGCCGGACTAGGTGCGAGTCACCATTTGGCATCTGTGGTATCTGTCGTACCATAGTCTTACCGCTTCAACACAACATCTTGGCCCGAGTCTCTACTCTTCACTTCAGCAATGTTTTTGCCCACCAATCATCCTCATCCAATATCGCCTTCTTTATATTCTCACCCATCCGAAACCCATGGCCCTCACCTTCCATTAGCACAAGCTTGACATCTCCACCATTACTTTCTATAATCTTCATGTCGCTTGCCTGATCAGGCGGAACAACCTTGTCCTCTGTACCTTGCAACAATAACACCGGTGCTTTGATCGCACGTGCATGAAATAACGGACTCCGTTTTTTCAAAAGCTTTTCTTTCTCAGCATGACTAGCCCCTTTAGGGAATAATAATCCATCAAGGTAATGGCTCTCAAATTTATGCGTAGTCGCTGCCATGGTCTTCAAATCGGCAATTCCATATAAGCTCACGCCACCAGCCCACATACTCGGGTACCTGCATAACGATTGCAGCGTTCCGTACCCACCCGCGCTTCCACCGGTGACGCCAACACGGGCTTGGTCAATCTTTCCAGTACTGCCGAGATAAGAAACACAGCTAGCGACATCGTCAATGTCTCTTATGCCCCACTTGCCATCAAGACGTTCCCGATAGGCACGTCCGTAGCCACTTGAGCCAGCATAGTCGACTGACGCCAAGGCATAGCCGCGAGATGTAAAGTACTGCAGAGCCAAGGAGAGCCCTGGAGATACATGGCCAGTTGGCCCTCCGTGAAGAGAGATGATAAGAGGTGGAAGGCTGCCAGGTGGAGCATGGTAGTTTGGATTTGTTGGAGCCAAATACAGAGCGTGAGAGTGACCGTCTCGGTCATCTCCGTATACAACTGGGAATGAAATATGCTCAGCTGTGGAATAGAAATAGAGAGGTATGTCCACGTCTGCAGATGTCTTGAGCAGGGTCATCTTGACAGAGTTTTCTACGTCAACATGGTATAGCGCCGGAGGGCTTTTGGGTGTGCTTCCTATCACGACAAATGCAGTGTCTGAAACGCGGCAAAGCGTGCTACCGTACAAAGCCGGAATTAACCCTTCAAGCCGAAGATCGGTGAATGTTTCTGACTTTAGATCAGCTAAGATGAGGCTCTCTGTGCCATTCTTCGTGTAAATGGCCGCCACCTTGTCTCTGGATAGGCTAACATAGGTGCACCTGAAACCACTACGTTCAGCTGAGGTCCCTATAACTATTTATAGAGGCACATATAAACTTACATTCCCAGCATCCACTCAGGACCAGCAAATTCGACATCCGACAACCCTCGCAAATTGATATGCCTGGCATCTTCTTGGCCTGATTCAAGATGATAGAGCTGATAATAACCGGATCTATCACTTGCGAAGAGCAGGCTAGCATCAGGCAACCACCTTGGCTGGCTAATGCTCTCCTTGCCACGCTCTCCTGCTACCACTCTGGCATCGGCAACAGCCCCTTCAGACCATGAGGCAACATACAATAGTGAACCCGTCCATGGCATATCAGGATGATTCCACTGCAGCCAACATACCTTATCACCCTCAGGGCTGAACTTCGGATGCGAATAGAAATCCGCTCCAGAAGCTATGGTGTGCACTTTCCTAGATGAGGCATCAATAACAACTATACTGTTCTCAACAACCTTAGAGTGATGATTTTCCTGCACCGCTAAGATCAAAGCGCTATTGGTAGGGTGGATATCGAAATCAGCATAATAAATCTTAGGATCAGCGTCCAAGAGAGAAATGCAATCATCTGTACCCGGTGACAGAGAGTAAACCCCCTTTGTCTCCCAATCCGCAAACACAATATCTCCATTCATGCCAATAGTGAAAGCCGCGCCTCCATATTCATGGACACCCGTTCTGGCACTATATCCCTTAGGAAGAACATCCACATGCTGCCCATCAGTACTACAATCCACAATACAACATCGCCCTTCTTCAGCCGGTCTGCTCTCCAATAAATAGATCTTCCCTGTGGGTTCGTGTACTCTGACTTCCTGGAAGGAAAGACTTTTGGCGGAGATGTGGTCTGCGGTTATGGGACTTTTCCATTTTCCGTAGGGAGCTGCTGTGCTGGATGAGGATGCTTTGAGAGACATTTTTGAACGGATTTGGATATTGAGAGTATCATGGATGCTATTGACTGTTGAGGCAGATGTTGATAATGACTCACGACGAAAGGTAACTAGGGGCGATCATGACGTAATATTATACTTATTTTTACGGTACAAGACCTGCCTGTTCAGGATGAAACATTACATTAGTAGCAACTTGATGGTTGGGATGTTCAAAGCCGCAGACTTGCTTGTTCGTGCAAGTTTTGGCTCTTCATCCAGCAGCCTTTCCGAGAATTGAACGAATGGCAATGTTGCACGAAGTGCTGAGAAGAGTTCGGTCCATTAATCTATTAAGTACAATCTATTTAAGCCAAAATTATCCACAAGACTCGAAGTATATACATCACATTCACGCGGCACCACCAGCCTTCATAAACAATTTCTCCCTCTTCATAAACACCGAAAGTACAATCGTCAGCGCACCAGCCGTAATACCCAATATATAAACCCGACTCATCGCATTAACAATCGCATTAAGCACCTTCGCTTGCGTTTCCGCATTGAGACTTTTAATAAATGTCGACCCCGCACCAGCAATAGCAGCTTGGATCTCCTCTACCGGCACTGTAGGCAGGATCGCAGCAATGGATTTACTAGCGCCATTCAGGAACACGGCATTAGCGATAGCGAGGGCGATGGTTCCGCCACCGACTTGTGCGCAGGTGATGTAGCCGATAGCAATGGGAATGAGTTCTTCGCCTACGGTAGCTTGGGCTACGGAGAAAGAAGCTTGGACAAAAGCTCCGGCACCGATGCCAGCGAGGACGCTATAGCCGTAGACGGCGGAGGCGGAAGTAGATGATGTGGTGGTGTAGAGGAGCGCTTCGCCTATCACGACGAAAACGCCTGAGAAGAGGTACCAGGGGGAATACCATCCTGTTTGGCTCATGATGGCGCCGTTGGCGATGCAGAAGAATACCAGCATGAAGACGTAGGGAAGGAGATGCACTCCTGCTGCTAGGGCGGAGGAGTTGCGTACGAACTGGAAAAACAGCGGGATGAAATATATGGGGATGAAAGTTGATGTGCTGGCACAGGCTGTGCAGGCGAAAAGAATGAGCATAGTTCTTGATTTGAGGAATTCGAGAGGGAAGATGCGGCGAGTTGGGGTCGTGAGGATGGAGAAGGATTGTTGGAGTCCGAAAAGGATGAAGAGGACGCCTGAGGTGACGAAGAGGCCTATGATGCGGCCTGAGGACCAGGCATAGACGACGCCGCCAAAGTTGATGGCCATCACGCCAGAGACGAAGGCGCCGAGGATGAGGAGTGCACCCATGTAATCAATCTCAGCGAGGCGTTTGCGTTGGGAGACGCCAGGGCGGGGGTCATAGCGTGGGAGTAGGAAGAACCAGGCTGGGCAGAGGGCAGCTCCGATGCAGAGGTTGATGTAGAAGGCCCATCGCCAGCCTGCACTTGAGTCTGTGAATGCGCCACCTATGATGGGGCCGAGTACCTGATAGCTATTAGCTGATAGCCTGTCTTGGTAGAGTGATCGGTCTTACCGTTCCCGCGCCCCACGTTAGCCCAGTGAAACCGATGTAAGTCGGCCGCTCATGGGGCGTGGTGGTGACGGACAGAAGAGTTAATACGCCACAATACATGCCAACGCCACCCAGACCACACAGGGCTCGGCCAAAGATGAGTACGTCCATTGTATTAGCGGCGCCACAAATGGCAGACCCGGCCTCAAACAGGAAGACACAGATAAGATACAGAATCTTCGCATCGAACTGAGCATAGATCTTGCCCCTGATTCTTGCATCAATGCATTTTTCGTGTTGTAGAAAGAATTGAGACTCACCAGACAAGGTTTGTTCCAGATGCGGCGACGAGGAACGCTACCGATAGCCAAGGTAACTTTTCGACCTGGCCAAAGCGTTCCACAATTGCCGGCTGAACGTCAGCGACGATTGTGTTGTCAAGAGCAAAGAGAAAGGTTGAGATCAGTATCGATATGACGGCCAATACCCATTTGACGCCATGTATATCTCGAGGAGATTTCTCGTCGATAGGAATGATACCCTTTTCGTTAAGAGCATTATCGCCATGTTCTGAGCTCTGCGAGGAAGGTTGCTGAGAAGAGTCTAGACCTCTTGCTGTATCTGAGGCTTTCTCAGAGGGCACTCCCAACATTCCTCCAAAAGGTGGGGTGTCTGTTTCGGATGCCATCGGATGAAGTGAGACTGTTCTATGATGCTTGTAGAGAGGGAAAAGAGAAGTACTGAGCGCAAAAGGTATGTGCTCAAACAGTATTGAAAAGCAGGTTACTCAATGGCCCTGCTGTAAGCAAGTGATGAGTATGTCTGCACGCGCAGAGATTGTTATAGCAATTAGGCAACACCGTATTCATATAAAAAGTGGTGTCATACCGCCAGTGGATTACAAACAAATCTCAAAGTTGCTCAAAGTTGCTCATCTGAGGTAAATCTAGGCAAGGATCACGAACCTATCACAAACCTCTTGCGGCATTGCCGTGGGATCTTTGTCGTCTTTGATCTCCGTTAGTTTATTGGGAATCAGATTGAATGGAGTTTTGGCCTAGGCGGATGATGGATCTCAGCTGATATGTAAGCGGTAGGGGGATTGCGGAATTAAGAAAGCCCATCGACGGAGGCAAATACTCTATCTCGTAAGAGGCGACTAAAGATGGCGAGATGCTTACAGGACATCGTCTTCGTACACGTGTTGTGCCTTCCACCATCCATGTGGAGGAGATTTGATGTATTGTGTAAGCAAAGAAGCAGGTTCCATCTCAAGGGCAGATTTAATGAGCATTTAAACTCTGCCCTGCGCTCTTCAAATTCAATATAACAAACAGGATTCCATAATCATGATCAAAGGAGCATAAGCTGCTACACCTGAGTCAGGCGCGGTATGAGTCACCGCTTAGAGCAAGCGCGACCTAGTACTTTCTGTATTCATGGGAACAAGTCCACAAATGATAACGGATGTAAGAATGTAAGCGCTAATGAAGACCATTAGAAGGTTGTGAAATACTATGGTGTTTGCTGATTGATTACAGTCAGCCTTACGTGTGTAGGACTTTATGTCCGAAGTCCGCGATCCCGATTGGTCTAATACGCGGTATCTTAAGTCCATAGCTTGTGGCCAAGGATCCTGAACGGCAGCTGGTGAGCCCACGACTGCCGTTGAATATTTTCTGCACTGCGATGTATGTGGCCTGGTGGGCATATGCTGCTTTTGTAGCATTCGCTTATAGAGGTACGGTTCATTGAATATCGTGAGAGCAACGGTGGACTGCACCACAGTCGCTCGTAAAGTCATGTCGAAACGTCATTCGAGCTGATGAGACTATGATATCCGTGGGCATGGCAGATGGAGAACCTTTTGCAATAGTGAGCTATCGATGTCCACAGATCATCAATTGCACATGCAGGGGATCTCGAGTGATACAAATTGTAAGTACGCTTGGTTGAAAGCGTCGAACACCAAGTTGCTTTGGGATTGTCGGTGTCAATTGAGCCGGACGGTTCCTAATGGACAGTAAATAGTAGATACAGGGCACGGTGCAGAGTGGTTATTTCCGAGAAGGATTGCGCCGGGACAAGGATTTGGACGGGTGATCATCGGCAAATGTGCTTGAAGCAGCATATTACCTAAGCCAACGCGTCCATAACGCGTCGAGCTTTACATCTGATTGGCCTTGGGAGTCTCTGGGAGCAGGTTGTGCTTTCCTTGTGTATTCTCCCAGTCCGCCAGAAGTGGCATACCTGAATCATATCATGCACAGTCCAGAGCATCCTGATGGCACTTGCCACCTCCTGCGCATACCAATTGGTGGGTTCTCCGCCCTGAAGCTTCCTTAAATCAACTGACCATAGCATTTTAGAGCTACGTGCGGAGATCTATCGCCTCCTTTTGGTAGCGAACCCTTGCCTGGCTCTAAGCGGACTGAAGCCCAATACGGACCGCGAGTTGAGCAGAGACAGCAGCGATGAGGGTGACAGCAGCGATGAGGGTGACGACAACGATCCGTTTGCTCCATGCACTTATGCAGCACCCTCTCCTCGTCCAGAAATATCTTCAATAGAACAAGCGAGAAGCCCGGAGAGCGAGGCAGAGCGGGACACTGATGAAGGGGGTTCGATCAATGAAGAAAGAGTCTTCGAGAGAGAATGGAAAAGCGAAGAGACGGAGGACGTACGAAATGAGAGCGGATTAGCCTTGGCTATTTTAAGGACGTGTCGTCAAGTGTACGCCGAAGCATCGCAAGTGTTTTACTCCATGGCGGAGCTGGTCATAACACCGGAAGACGTGGTGGATCTACACGATGAAGACGAAATCATCGAGAGAAACCCAAGAATGTTCACATGTCCCATCTTCATGCGTCATTTCCAGGATGCGAACTACAGGATATTTGAAAACCTCGGTTTGGATTCACTGCTGGATTTTGCCGCGTTTATGAGAATTGAAAGGATATGTTTCGACGCGTACTACAATTTTCTTGTTATCCATGACTCACCCGCTCTGTACGTCTGCAAAGACTTTAACACAGACCCCGACACCGAAGCAAGTCTCATCAAGTTTATGAAGAAGACACGGACTGTGGAGAATCTCGTCTCTTTGCTCGCTATTTTGCCTCGCCTTCGCCAGCTGGATTTGAGACTGGTCCTTGAGGTCAAAAACCAGATGAACCTCCTTTCTGAGGAGGAAATCGACGAAGTAGGCGGTCTGGACTTCATCGAGAAGATGGATGTCGCCAATGAAAGGGCGACAGAGCTATTCATGGAATGTGGTATTCTGAACCCACTTTGCAACCTCTCCAATGTTCAAAACTTCGATCTTCAGGTTCGAACCGAAATTTTAACTTTAGTGGGCTGTGGCGAAACGGATTTTATGGTGCTGAAGCCTAGACACGCGAAGATTGCACAGGACTTAAAGGAGGCAATTGAGCACAATTGGACCGCGAGAAGCAGTATCCATTGATGGATCCGGTTTGCCTTGAGAGAGGAAGTTCTTTGGGAGATATCTTGTGGAAACAAACGACTAGTGGGAGTAAGGACTGCAGGTTCTCTGTGTAGCTGAGATGGGAACTTCTCGCTGCCCAAGACTTTATTTAAGATCACACTCTGCCACAACCAGATTTATCACTCCTATCAATGCCACAATATTGATCGCCTGATTTTCACAAGCTTGAACCGGTGAACCGCATCCTACGCTTCAATTATCGCCCACATTAGCGAACCCCAGAATCAAATCTGCGAGCGATCTCGTCTTGTCTTACCCACTCGTCAACAGCCTCACTCACATTTATTTGGAGACCATCTGCATCCAGCAGCACCATGTTGACGCGAAAACGATGAATGGTGCAAGGCTTTGAGAGGTACCTTTCATAACCTTCACAATCACTGACGATAAGCATCTCACTAGGAGAAGGATATCAAATAGCCGGATGAACCGGCTGACTTCACAAATATTGCGAAATGATTGAGACAGGAACTGCGCTGTTCCTAAAGACCGTTTTCACCTACCGCTGTATGCCTTTTCAGTAGACAAACACGTCAAGACAGGCCTTTGAGACCGTCACAACAATGTATTCATACCATCAGTACTGTCCGCTTCCTCTCGCTACCTCTGGGTTAACATCTCCAGCTCCAGTTGAAATTTCCAAGTACACAGATTTTCGAGCATACTTTCTCGCAGTTCATCTTTGGTTTGGATGTGCTTGCGCAAGACCCTAGAAGGTTGGCCTTGGATGACTTGGTTTAAAAAGGCAGCAGAGGATGTACTCAATATTACTAATTCCAGACGAAATCAAGGAAAACAAGTACCCATTATGGCTCGAATACAAAACACATGTAAGCCGGCACCGGGCCAAGGACTTCCTTGACTATTGCAATGCTCTGCTCCATCGGCACATCCTTGTCTACAGATCCCTTTGGCTCCCATGCAGTTTTCGCACCGAAGAACACATACACACACCCCACAATCCAATCATGCACAGTATCCTTTCTAAGAAAGCCTACCTGCAAAACTTCATCAGTCACGATCAATATGCATGCCAAGCCACATACCGTCACCTCAATGCCTTCTCGCTTGATGCAGAATTGCCAATCTCGAAACGAGAGTTGAGGATTTCCAACCCAACTGTGAAAGGCGAAATATACACGAGGCCGCGTCATATCGAGGAACTTATGGAGAGCATCCACGTGGCCCCAATAAAGGGCGGTTACTGCAATATCAGGAATGCTGATATGGTTGTACAGTGTGCGACGATTAACACTATCTAGCCAGTAGACACGAGGACATCCTTGCTGTGCGCCGGCAGGTAGGAGGTGGCAATTGACCCAATTGATGTTGTTGCCCTGTGCAATGTTTGTGCTTTGCTGGGTAGGCTGGGTGCTTTGCTGGGTAGGCTGGGTGCTTTGCTGGGTAGGCTGGGTGCTTTGCTGGACAGGCTGGATGCTCTGCTGGGCCGGCTGTATGCTTTGCTGGGCAGGCTGGGTGCTTTGCTGGGCAGGCTGGGTTTGGATGCCACTGGCAATGTTTTGATGTGGAGGGCCAGCTGGCCTTTGTGGTGGTCGAAGCAATTCTTCGAGATCGCGACGGAAATGTGGATCTGGTGTGAGTGGGTCTCGATTTCGATTGAGTCTGGCCCAGATGATAGAGGGATTCACAGAGTGAACAAGGATCCGGACCATAGTGAATGAATGTAATAGTATGCAGTACTTCCTATGCTGATGATCTATGCTTGATAGCTAATATATTTTGTCTTTATGAAGATGGTCAAGTAGAAAATCGTTAAGTTGGATTTGGGCTTTTTAGAGAGAGAAGGTATTGAGGTAGTTGCGTTCACGCAGTGAAGTGGGTCTTACTTTCCTCACGTGGGTGTCAAAGTGCAGTGGGCTCGATTAGTCTGCTGTTCTTGCAGTCTCTTCTTGGAAGCTCCTGGTTCATCGAAAAGACTGTACTCCTGCATCATTGACCTGCCGAATACTCTTTGTCAAAGTACATTAGCTGATGACATGTTAGTAGTTCGGACTTCAACCTCAACAATGCAAAACCCCAAGAGGGTTCGTGATAGAACCAGACTGCCTTAGGATAGAGACATTGAAATCATCTTGAAGGGTCGAGGACAATGGACATGAGATCGAAAAGGAGGGAATTCTGTCTAGGTTTGTCAGGACTAGATAATTGCGGTCAGTGAAGATAATTTGCCAAAGCTGGTATGACATGTTACCTGCCCTGGCCACATTCCTTTTCAGCCAATAAATGTTGATGAGGGGAATTCTGCGAAGTAGGTAAGTAGGGTGCTGAGTATGCATCTTAAGAAACTTGTATACGAACAATTGGTGGCTCGGTGAGCAGTAAGGCCATTACTTACGGAGACACACCGTTGGATTGGGGTTTGTACCTGCACTGTGAGGTTTGAGGCAGCGACATCGGGTCAGGCCGGAGCATATATTGGGAGATTCCAAGTGAGTATGTCCTAGTTCTCTCCCACTGAGGTCTGACTCTTTCTTGGCGTCTAGATTTAGCGCTTCACGCGCTACCCGTTGTACATAATGACCTTTTCCTCAATTCCATTTCAGTGATTCTCAAAGATCTGCGGACATACGAGCATCTCTGCTCCAATTTGACTCGCGCTCGGAGAGCTTTTATCATTATGGGAAGACTCAATTGGCCCACGCTGAGCAAGGAACACCCCAAAGACGTTTTTGAGCACGCTAATGCACTTAAAGATGACTTCAAAGCACTTCATGAACACGTGAAAACGCTGAAAGCAAATAAAGTCCGTCTGGCCAAGTTACCTTCAGAATTCACATCAAAGATCTGCAAAGGTGTTTCCCACGGAGTGACCGAAGCGATCGATAATGAATATTGTCCAAATTTTATCTCGGATATCGACAGGGATTTGTTCTGCAAGACATTGCTACAGGCTATTCAATGTGAGCTGGCCACGGAAGCCCATGATCGGATTCCTCTCCTCGAGTTCGACACCATCCACAAATCCTATAAAGAGCTCGTCAAAAAACTTACCTCTTATCTCACCCTTGACTCACAAGAGAGAGACATGACCACGGACTCCGAGCCAGAGCGGAACCAAGGTAACGGCAGCCGACAACAGAGATCACGTACTATCGATCAAGCGCCAATACTGGACTTTGAAAGTGAAGAAAATGGCGTGGATTCAGAGATCGATGAAGATGCCCATGATATCCTAAGGACTTTCCGGACTATTGAAGACCAAGGCACCATTCTCAGCCACCATTTAGAGCTCCTCGAGGGATGTACGAAAGATCCAGGCGTTCCCGACTTTGCAGTTGAGCATGCTCAAAATGCAATGGGCAATGGTGAAGAGAGGCCCGAAAGTGTACAGGGTGAAGGGAGAGTGGAAGAGAAACAGATTCATGACTGCGCCATTCTCGGATACGGTGCTTGCAAATTCAATGCTGTCGACGAATTCTCCGGCCTAGAACACGATTGTAGGGGCGCGAACGCGATGAGAGGCTTTGATCGTGATAAGACGCTAAGGAAAACGAAGAAGAAGTACGAACACCCACAGAAAGAAGAGACTCGCAACACACACGATCAAGCTACGGTCAACAACGGTTTCGCCGCTAAATGTTCAAAATCCATCACTTTTGAGATCGAGCATCAGGCGACAGTAAATCGTCTCACTCTAGCGAATTCGCAAGAGATACTAGACCATCTCTATCGGTCGCTTCAAAAGATTATCGCTACACGTGAGAGCCTCCCGGACTTGATTCACCTATCCGAGCCAAGACTAGTGGACGACGGAAATTTAATGTTTAGAGCAGACACCGATTCACATGATCTCTTCCATGCTGCACCAATGAATGCCTGGGAGGCTGAGTTCGAAGCAGGCTTGAGTCCGAAAGTTCCAACCTTTAAAGTTGCTATGACTGAAATGGGATTCAACAGTATAAATATTGCAACTCGAAAGAGCAAAGCTGATGTGATTCATAAGCTCATCGGTCTTAACAGAGACAGATTCTCTTCACTCCACAGTGATTTTGATATCATCGACCTTTCCTGGCCTCCCCGTTCGGCTGGGAAACGGGCTACTTCGCTCTTCATTGAATTCCCCAACAGGCAGCTAGCGAACGACGTTCTACAACAAGGGTTCGTATGGCATGGAATACATACGTGCCAGATGGTTCAATATGCCTCCAAGCTTAGTCGATGTCGTAGATGCCAAGCCTACGGACACACGGTGGTAGGATGCTCTGCGCCGTATTGCTGCGGAATTTGCGCGGAGGCACATCCAACGAAAGATTGCACGTCTCCTAATCAGCAATGTGCTGCATGCGGCGGCCAACACCAAGCAAAAAATGTCAAATGCCCCGTCAGGATAGCTGAACGGAAAAAGATTCGGTTTCCTACTCCGGAGCCAACTGCCGAGAACCGCAAAGGAGGACCTCTAACCGTGGGATCAGATGCTGACAACGCAGGAGCGGTAGAAGGGCGAATTTTGCCTTCATCCGCCTCGGGCTTGGTTGTTTCACCCAAAAATACAGATATCGACAACGAACAACTTCGACTGGCCAGATGCGGAAAATGTCAAGGCTATGGTCATTTCGCTGGCAAATGCTCGGCTCGATTGAGATGTGGGAGATGTGCACTGCATCACCCTACATGGAAATGTAACTCGACGTTTGCGCGCTGCGCACTTTGTAATGGCGGCCATATGGCCAGCAGCGCAATTTGTCCCGCTCGGCCGCTAGAGAAAGGGAGATCTCAGCAGCTACGGAAATCAGAAATACCACATATGCCTCCTTTACGCACAGCAACTCCAGACCCTCACTTCCAGGAACCTGAAATCAAGATAGAGCCGCAATCACCATCTTTCGGGGCAGCAGCCCGTCCAGATAGGACGTCCAAAAAGCGTTCGATGCTAGCGCAGGTGGAGGAATTGATACAAGTGGTAAGCAAAGGGAGTAGCTGCGAGATGGCATTCATCAAGGATCACTTAGAGACTCTGGAATTAGCCATAAGGGCAGAAGGCGCCCATATCCTTGCTACTACGCCAACGGCAGGGAAACGAAGAGCTCAGGAAGCACTAATGAGCGGTGCGCTCCAGGATCGTTCTGGTTCTTCTAAACGTGTTAGAGTCAAGGATGCTCCTGATTCGGCGGTCTATAACTCACCATTATGATCCCCAGTACCATTTTGCCTCGCCTCAGGAGGTTATGGAAGAAGTTGGGTGTGCTGAAGCGGGTCGTTATGAGTCTTTCTTACCTAGTGGCATATTGTGCTACCACCGTACAAGCACCGGAGCTAGTTGCCATGTAAATATTCGAATAGATTAAGATCAAAATCAAGTGTGATCATGAGCTTTAGAGGTGTTTAATCAGCATAGGTAATCTTCCAGCCTGTTTCAAGTGCGCTTTTCAATGTGAGCCCATCAAGCCCGGTTAAAATTGCAGGGGCATGATGGTCAAGTCGTGTCTTCACTACCATGCCACAGGTATGGCGTCTATCGAGCGCGTGTTTTCTCACGCGTGCACGGAGTACACAAAGTACAGAGCAGTTTACTGGCGCTTGCACATGCGGACCAGGTCTCTCTGAACGAATTAACGTTCTCAAAGGGACTCCTTCGTGGTATCTGAGAAGCAAAGGTTCGTGATGGTCTTGATAGCCTCAAGTCTGATGATGAGTGCAAAGACTTCAACAAGATTAATCGCTTCTTACTCAAGACGCGTTCATGACGGGGGTTTTAGCAAATGTGAATAAAAGGCCCACATCGTTTACTCGATATTCCACTGTTAATGGAAGAGTCGCCCTCAATAACCGGCCCCGCTGTCGACTCACCACTTCACGCTTCTACTGGAGTCCCGGAGGCTACTGGAAGCGAGAATGCGAATGCTGCGCTTGTAGAGGGTGATCAGAAGGATACTAGACGTGATATTGGGGACGGCAAGGCGCCAACGAGGAGTCAACAAGAGGAGGTAAACGATGGGTCCGAGCAGAAAAATTATACAAGAGCATGTGTCGCTGGAAATATCGTGATACCACAAAGGTGTAAAAAGCAAGACAAAAGCGCGTGGCAAAACTGTTACGGTGTTTGATATTGCTCGGCGGATTCCATCCTCTTTATAGCCGATTAGCCAATTGTCTATCTACTGCAAAGCATGGCTAACATAGGTCATCCTTCGGCACTTACGCCAGAGCACTTGCGCTACTGGTCATGGGCTTCTACAAGCTTTGGAGTTAAGACTTCATCTGTGTGAGGCCAGTGCTTTCGCGGCAGAGGCTCATTCTTCCGCGTGAGATGGAATCCACAAAATTAGTCCTGCTTCCAACGTGGGATCAGGACTTCGTATCAGGATTGGCTTACGAGAACTAGACCAACAATTTGCTATAATTACAATCCAAGAGGCTGAAGCAAGCCCATTATGCCAATGCCAATGGTATCCTTTTGCGCGAACAGATAGGTGCAGCGTAATCACAGACCTGAAGTTTGTCCACTGCGGAAGGTCTCAAGGCCGATATACCCTAGATGGTGGCGGGGTTTTCGTTCGATGCAAACAATGTGGCTCGCTGCCTCATATCCGCGCTTGCACGTCTAGCATTTGTCAACGTGCATCACATGCGGGCTGCCATCAGGTGGGTGGCAGAGACTGCATAGCACAGGTCAAATAACGGCAGCGAATAAAACCCAGCAAGCATTGGAATTGACGCATCAGTCTGACGCAGCAGGATCATCACAAGCAGCTCTTCCTTATATTGGCTCTATCAACCTCCTATCGAACAGCGTGGGGAAGTCGATGGATAGGAGAAACTGATGGACGTGGAATTTGAATGAGCAGATTTTGACTCTTCATATCGACAAGATGCTGGGAATGTTAAAAAGTGACAATGTGATAAATTTGGTGGAGGAAACAATGTTCCTACCTGACGCTGGATAGAAGCGCACCAAGCGATGGATCCCCGTGATTTTTAGGGGAGTTCCCACCAAGCTCAAGCCTATCGATAGTTCGGCGCAAACATCATGCCAACTTCGACCATTGGACTTCTGACTGGAGCTCTATCTCTTTCACTGCGGCTTTTTATTTGCTGAAGCTGAATGGTCTGCGTCCTCTGCTGCTTTCGTCATTTTACCGCCTTCGTGATAGGCTAGAGGCATGCAAGATCGTTCATTGCAGAAGCAGCGCTTGCGTATTATACTAATTGAAGATCAGCGGTGGTGTGGGGATCAACCCCGCCATCCTCATACCATTATTCCACCTTGTCATCCCCCAGTTGATGCCATCTTGAAAGGCTCGATGCCTTTAGTGATCTCAAGGTCTCATACTGACTACAATCATGGCATCGGAAAATAAACCAACAGTTCTGATCGTTCCCGGTGGGTGCCATGTTCCTATCCATTACGAGCCACTCACGAAAGTCTTATCCTCCCATGGCTTTCCCTCCGTCGCGCTCAGGTTGCCCACCGCTGGCGCCTCCCCGCCGGACAAAGATCTCCATGACGACATTTCCTATATCTCGTCCAAGCTTGAGGAATTGGTCGAAAAGGAAGGCAAGGAAGTCATAGTGATTGTCCACTCGTATGGTGGGACACCCGGACCTTCTGCTGCCAGACCATATGTGAAGAAAGAAAGAGCACAGCAAGATAAGAAGGGAGGTGTTATCGGCTTGCTGTACATATCTTCGTGGGGCGTGCCGTCAGGCAAATCGACGATGGAGACTATTGAGGAACTGAATATCGATTGGATGAAAATTGAAGTTTCAACCCCCAGCTCATTTCGAGTCATTCATTGGTTAATTCTTCTAGGGTCCAACGGGCTTTCCTTCCGATGGAGCCCGCGTCTTCTACAACGACGTCCCTCCTGCCGACGCCGATTTCTACGCCTCAAAGCTTGTCACCCATTGCTGGGGTTCTATGACTCAACCATTGACTGCTGATTGTCTCAACGGAGTCGTACCATCGGTATACCTTATCTGCGAGAACGACAATGCGCTCCCTGTATCGATGCAGGAGCAATTGGCGAAGAATATTGGTGAAGGTTGTAATATTGAAAGATGCAGTGCTGGGCATAGCCCCTTTATAAGCCAGCCCGAAGTTGTGGCTAAGATCATCAGGAGGCTGGCAGGAGAGAATATATAAGACCAGACCTTTTGATGGCAGAAGAAGGCCAAGGATGTCAGGGTTTCCGTCCACTTTCACGACTCTTGCTTCGTCGATTTGCTCGAAAACGATGGACCACGCGCACAGTACTCCATTGGAGTACAATTTCGACCCCCAGCTTCTAGTGCATTCAGTATGGGTTTCTTCAACCCTTGATACCCTACTAATCCGTGCTTAACTTTATCATCTTCTTTCCTTCGCTTCATCAATGACTTCAGGGTGCAGATCTGAGCCCAATCAAAGTATACCAATACAATTCACCCGGACCAAATGCGCGGCCATATTCCCGCTAGAATACACCACCATTGATAGTAGGACAACCACTATCGAATGAAAAGTATACGCATATTGTGCGATCTTCTCGCGATTGGTAAAACTGCAGCAATTCTGGCATTCCCACCCCAAATTTTCGTGTGCTCTGAACTATCTAGCATATTGTGGTAACAAACCCTTGTCTCCGGCGCTAGGTATGAAGAGTACGATACCATCGACCTATGCTCGACAGCTCGCACGTTAGAAGGGCACATGGATTGTGGCGGCCGTGTACCGTGCACAACAATGCGGAGCCGTCCAGGCTAGGGCTGCTGAATGTTCTACGCAACTTATTGTACCCAATTGTTGTTTGTAGCTTGACTATGGTTCGTGTTATCGTTGCGTATGGTGATGATGGAGTAGCTCCTAGCTCGCCCGCTACGTCGACAGCGAAGCATGCCAAGGCATTAGGCGGTTAGAGAGGTGAGGTTATTGTCCGAGGCGGATATGGAGTTCCATAGCCTGTGTAAAAACCTCATTGCATACATTCGCGCTATGATTACGAATGCTAAAGCCGGCCATCCGATATTGCCTCGTCTCCCATGGCCGTCTTGATAGTTGCTTGCCTAGCAGCTGAAATGTCAGAACCTTATTATTTTTTCCAGCACAGTGACAATTTATGGGGGCCCGGAATCGTTCAAAGACAACAATGCATCCCACGACGCCTCAATCGAACGTCAATACTTGACATGAACGATCAAGCTGGCTTTGTTGGGTGCGTCGATCACCAAGACATGATGGTTGCCGTTCGAGGATGAGTAAATCTTTTCCTATGCTCGGGGTTCGGCAATATAAGCACCTAAAGGTATTTCAATACCATTTGTCGTATACATGACAAAATTCGCACGGAATATTCTGACGTGTGATTTGATAATATCTTCGGCTCCTATCGGAACCTGGACACCGTACCCCTTCCACAAGTCAAATCCCCTGGCACTGCCTTGACACCTTGTCTTTCAAGATTTCTCTCTACCAGTATCTATCCCCAACCCCCTTTCCACATTCAATCATGGTCCATCTGTTCAGTATCATACCCGTCGGCGCCTTCGTAGGTATGCTCATCATGGTCCTCCTTTATATTGCCATCATAGCATGTTTGATTATCTATACGCTGTTGCATTCCAAATTATTCGGACGATCTTCGCTTCTGTCAGATGGTTTGGTTGAGCATCATGGAAAGCTTGGGAGTGCTGCTGCTAGTCTTTCCAGTGGGTGATGTCGTTGTTTCACAGTCGTCGTCGGAGTGGTTGTTAGCTATGAAGAGAGTTGCATGGCGAGTTTTGCAGATGAATTTCAGAAAGTGAGGAGACTTCCAATACGTCGTTTTTCATTGGGAGTTACTCATGTTGGCATAGATCACCGTATGGCGGCGATAAAAGAACGGAGTCCAAATCAGACGGTGAAGGAAGCCCGGCCCGGTTCGTTTTTCCGGGAGACCCTGGCAGGGCCCTCCACGCTAGGTATGCGACATATCTAGGTAGTATGGCACAATAAAGCTCGGGCGGATGCCGTATGAGACTCTTGGGCAAGGCTGCTCAATGTATCAAACACAAGGTCAAATATAGACGCCAAGGTGAGAACATTCTAGATTATCCATTTGATAAAGTATCTTCCAGAAGTTCATAATTTCACATTGCTACTCACTAAATAGGCGCAGCGGCAAATGCATGTAATGGAGATAGGATGATCGTAGATAATCGTGTCTGCGCGAAAGAAGGTTCAAGCTGGACACACAGCGGAAGCGGGAATATCTTCGCACGGATCATCTCGCATATATGAAACATGAAAACGCAGTCAAATACAACAAGCGCTTACAAGCTCAAACCAATGATGATGCAGAAGAACGTGAAGCGAAACTTCCTATTTGAGTCAACACTCGCTGCGCTCTTCACTATAGTCTCCAGACAACATCCTCTCCTCATACCAGCTATGGTCAGCCCTTCGATATTTACATCGCTCCTTAACGCCTCCAATGCCATAGCAATCGATTGTTTCACCCAGCATCCCCCAGGCCAACCCCAACTACAACCACTCACGTACCTGTCATGCAAACAAGCCGTTCAAAGCATCCCCATGGGTGAAAAGTCGTTAGCCCCAATCACCTTCAGCCAAAACCCAGGCGCAGGCTTCAGGGTGCCGTACTCCTGGAGCCACGGAAGTTGTTGGGTATGTATTGATGTGGTGGAGCCTGATGCCGAGGAGACAACAACGTTTGCAGCGGTGTTCAAGAGAGCCTTTGATCTTGCCGTGGATTGTGTGATCAAGCCGCCCCATCTTGGGGGAAGAAGTAGGCTTGGAACGACACAGATGTTGAACATAGTGATCATCGAGTCGAGTGAGCGTAAGTATCCGTAACGCACCGAAAGGTCTTAGAGGGAATTGGCGCTGACTGAGGTATCAGCCGGGAACATCACTGGACTTAGCATTGCGTAGCAATTGTTTCGGTCTTGCATGTCTCTAAACCTGCGGCAATCCGTCCATGGTGAGCTTGACTTGCCACGCCATGCAACAGGGTGTCCATTCAGGCACTTAATGTACTTGGCAGATATTCATGTCCTCTCTAAAGCCTTTTACCAAACCCTATAGTCTGACAGCGAGGCAGCCACGTGGACTGGAGTGTCCCACAAGGTTTTCCTCCTTCACCGCCGCGCTAGGGACGCCTCTATAGTAGCGACTTTGTAGTGCAGAGGTGCGCTCGAGCGGTAGTGACTATACTTTGAGGGTTTCAGCAACAAGCCTTCGTTTGTGGAGTTCTGATGCAGCTCTGGGATCAAGTTAAAGAGTCCACCTATGGATATCTTTTTCTCTTGTGATGATCCATATTTTTGTCTGGTATAGTTGCAGAAATCAAATGTGGACCTCTATCAGCCTACTCTGCGAGTCCAGTCATTCCAGTCATTATCATAGCATCGGATAACTTACGCTGCGAAGGACTAAACATATTTGCACCAATGGCACAAATCACCTGTTATTATGTTGCTCTGAATCGACAGGCCGAATCCAATACTTAAATGCCTCTTCAATTGATCCAGTTGTCATACTTTCCTACGCATACTACAATCATGGTAAGGAGATGGCAAGGGTGCTGTTAGCGTCTAAAGCTCCGCGCTAGAACAAGTGAAGTTGTCACTCTCATTTTATTCTCTTCTCAGAATCTTCCCCCTCGTTACTATCTAATGAACACTTTACTCATCCTAATCCTAACCCCGAAAGCCCACATCATGGCCAAGGTGGAGGATGTGCAAACCAGTCAGGTCATAAAGGCGCACAAGGCGAAACATAAACAAAAGAAATCCAAATCGAAAAGACACAGAACAAAAAGAACTGGCCTGGAGCAAGCGAAATCAGAGCCAGTCAAACCATCACCAAAAGGCCACGTCCACGATGGTGTGCGAGTCAGGAAAGCTACGATAAGCGAATCTCCGGAGCTGTCTCAGATCGGTCGCAAGGAAAAACATAAATCAACGTACAAGTCACAGCCATCTAAGGTAGCACAGAGTAACCTTGTCGAGATAGCTAGATACGTCCAATTAGCGCACAAAGCTCTAGGAAGGACTGCGACAGCAGCATACACCAAAAACCTTCGCAGGAGCATCCACAGTGGCATATCCGCAGCATTAAAAGAGGCCCAGATTAATCGAACGTCGCAGCCAGAGCAAATTATCAAGCAGAAACTTCGTGACAAGGTGCTAAAATGCATTAAGGGCAGGTCGCTTCACACAAAATTTAGACAGGTCCTCGTTACGCTCGACGACTTTATCCAAGCCCTACAAGTCCAGGTTACCGCGGCTCAGCAATCAGTGGCAGGCCAAATGGGATTCTCTCCTGGCGAAGGACAACAAAAAGCACCGGGGGAGGATCAGAAGGATGGTGACGGACCTGGTCAGGTATATTATACCCCGCCACAGGATAGCCAGGTACAATGGCACAAGAATACAACATTCAGCCGAGATTTTATTCTTATCATCTGGCGTCGGAGTGTTCTTGTGCGTCTTAGGGCCATGAACAAGGAAGACTTTCTGAGCATTGTAGATTCGGCATTCCAGAGAGTGTCACCTCATTCGGATTCGAGTCGCGCTCTCAGGTGGCTCTCACACGCAACAATCACTGACAGCGGTAATGTTAAGGTGTCGATGCATACGGAGCCAGCGAGCTATTGAACCGATGTGAACGATGTCAACTTTATACGCACACGGCAAATTCCTGTACCAATACTGTCCGATGCGGCAAATGCGCTAAGCCTCATTTTACGAGGTTCTGTAAGAGCATCAACTTCACATGCGCCGTGTGCTCCGGACCGCACCCGGCTAACAGCGAAGCCTGTCTGGCGAGGAACGCTGCCAGAGACGAGATTCAAAAGGTTCGCTTTGCGCCCGATTCTGAGGGGGAGGATTATCCGCAGCTCATCAATTCCTGTACACACCAGGGGAAGAATCTGGGGTCCACTATTTCGCATCCACATTCGAAAGAAGTCCGCGAGAAGATACGACACCTTCGACAGGAAGTTATAGCTCTCGAAGAAGGATTGACCTCTGGGATGGAATTTGGAGTTCAATGTTCAATGTCAACAGCTGTTCCAAGCAAGAAGCTGAAGAGTAGGAGCAAGATTTCTGAGGAAGTTAAACAGACAGCAGCCCTAGCGGAACTGCCACCGGCGAGCAATGGAAAGCGGGAGTCGCATAAGAGGAAAGCTAAGGAGAATACCACTGACATTGCCCAACCTGAAGCCGCGATCGACAGCAAGAGATTCGAAAGCGAGGACTCGGCTTTCGACCAGTTCGGATATCAGTGCACACCTGGATATTGGGGTCCGCGAGAGCGAGGGGGAGAGATGGACCGTAGCCAATGATAGTGTGTCCTACATTGGACTATCCCATGCTTGAGGCTTGTGATCCACTATGAGTGTATCTTGTACACGTGCATCAAATGTACTCACTAAGCTTTACCTTCAAGTCCCCTGGAACAGCAGCAGCTTACTTAAAATGTGGTTGGTTAGTAAGACACAATAGAATTTTACTTCTACCTTGGGCTACATCCACACCTGTAGGCTCTCGTAATGTTTAGGAGAGCGTTTGCAGGGATTATTCAGCGACAACGTGTTTGCCCATTGCACAAAACCCGTCGGCCTTCTTTTACCCTATACTGGGCAGCCCATGCAAGCTGTTGCTGCACTCGACTAATACTGTGAATAAAGCAAAAGCAAGCACAGAACTGATTACCTGCGGATCCCTCTGATCAGATGCTGGCCATGATCGGTTGCTACTATCAATCGCGCAACCTGTTGCAGTAAAACAGTCCAAACATGGATTACAAACGAACAGCAACTGGTTTGCCACCAGTGGGGCGTGAACAAGACATCTTCGCTATTACCCCCCTCATTAGATCACAGTCACGTTCACGAGCTGAATAACACGGGAATGTATCCATGGAAAGGACCCTCCACGCAGAAACTTTATCCCTACTTCCATCCACAGTGAAACATTCCACAACCGAACGACTGCATCATAGAACATTTATGGTTGGTCGAGGACTTGCAAATCGAACATACAACTTCGCCAACTCCTTTAGGTTAGGACTTAGCACCTACTGACCATGATATCGCCCGCCAAGGTGCCGTTGAAGTCTCCATGGCACCCTCAAGAAAGACATCTGGGCCTGCATCAGTCCATATACTGTTTTGCCATCCAGCCTGATACTGACATAGTTCAAGTACGCACTGAGCATTCTAGACTTTGGAACTCCGAGTATCTAGACTTGGCATATTCGTTCATTCTCACTTGGACTCGCAAGCTGGTTGTTTCTTGGCTCCGATTTTCGCTTTGTCCAGTGTTACTCTCGTTCCCTGGCTTGCTCCGATTTCTCTCGGTATCATCCAGTATCAAATTCTCAATCTTGGGGCTATTGCCATACTTGGTTATATGTGAATGAAGCATTGATATTAGACTTCCATAGCCTGCAGGCGAATGTTATCATATCTTCTCGCCGCTTGCATTATATCTTGGGTGGATTTCAGAAGAATCAGCATGGCTTCGAACCTCAATTGCAGTGCCCTTGTCGCCACAGATAAGACCTTCCAATGTGGCTCAGTGGGCATGCTGCAAGTTGCGGACGTACAAGGTATCGACAATGTTGTACAGGTGTGGGAAGCAATCCCCAGTGGTAAAGTATCAAAGAAAGGGGATATTTTGTCATAGGTGGAGCTTATATTCATCAGGTAAATTGAAGTTGGACAGTTGATTATATACATACTCCATTCATTGTGCTGATGAAAAGGGGGGCGATTGCATAATTTGCATAAATAAACTGAATGGAGATAACATCCGAAAGACCGAGTTATGCGGAATTGTGCCGTGTAGATGCCGACGTCGCCGAGTGTAGACGCCGCAAAATACGCATCCGTAATACAAGACGGGAATATTTGTACATTTTATGCAAGCAGCCAGCGCATTCGACATATTTTAGTACTTACGGCAGTCTTCTCATCCTCTTCATGTTGCTAATTGTGTGCGCAATGTATTCGCTACTCCTAAACTACCATCATTGGGAGCATTGAGAAGGGCGTAGGGCAAGCGATGAATTGATGAATTGTGTGATGAATTAAGCCTGCCACCTTAGCGTCGGCAACTGCCATTGAGCAGGAGGAAGGGGGAAGGCGTCTGAGCGCGCAATATGAGTAAGCATGTTATTTCTCTCCATTCTGGCACTGATATTGGCTCCTCTTCTACTCGAGACGCCGGAATCACAGATAGTGCTGACACCAAGTTTCCAGGCTCAGAACTGCCTCTGGCGCAAGCCGCGGTGTCAGAGGAACCTATAGACCAACAGAAGAGCAGAGACAGATTGGCCACTATTGAGGGCCATGATGCAGACGTACCTGCGTCAGAAGAGAACTCGTATGTGGCGAGGGGACCATACATACCACATTCGCAAGAGACCTCAACAGCTGCAAGCTTTGCAACAGCTTCCGAGGGTTCAACGCCCCGAGCTACAACCCCCACGAACCTTGAAGAAGCCCGTTCAGCAGACCTTGCGAACCAAGAACAGACTCCGAAGCGACATCAGCCTTCATCGGATGGCCTGGCACCATCAACAATTGCTCAATGGGTAGCGTCGGGTCCAGGGGCAGCGTCGTCGACATTACCCATAACGAACTCCTCAGAACACGACCAACAACTACCTACAGCCCCAGACACAACAGTACCCTCTACTTCTGAACAATCGACCTTTGCAGAAGCTGAGACACCATTGTCATCAACGGAACCCGAAAAGGAAACATCTGTACCACCAGAACCCAACACGTCTTCCACACCTCCGGCAGCTTCTTCTACGTCTGATTACAATGAGCAGAAATCATCAGCAAGCTCAATCCGTGAGAAAGATATCGATTTGGAAGCAGCCGATCGCGGCTCCTCGTCAAGCAAGAAAGAACCAGAAACACAACAAACGGAGATTGATCCGAACATCGTTGGGTGGGATGGACCAGACGATCCTAACAATCCATACAACTGGACAGGGGGCCTCAAATGGGGGAATGTTGCCGTCATTTCGTCCATTACCTTCCTAACGTAAGTCAATTCATTGATGTTGTGTGACAGATTTTCCTAACAAGCTACAGGCCTCTAGCATCCTCCATGTTCGCTCCTGGTGTCCCAGAAGTCATGACAGAATTCCATTCGACAAATACCACCCTTGCGGGCTTCGTGGTCTCCGTGTACGTGCTTGGTTATGCCTTTGGTCCCTTAATCATTGCTCCTCTTTCCGAACTCTACGGACGCCTTCCAGTCTACCATGTCTCCAATATACTCTTCGTCGTATTCACCGTCGCATGCGCTGTTGCAAGTAACCTCAATATGCTCATTGGCTTCCGGTTCCTGCAAGGCACCTTTGGATCAACACCCTTGACCATTGGAGGAGGAACGATAGCAGACATGATTGTTCAAGAGAAAAGAGGCGCTGTCATGGCGATCTGGGCCCTAGGTCCTCTCATGGGTCCTGTCATTGGTCCTGTAGCCGGCGGATATTTATCTCAGGGCAAGGGCTGGCGGTGGGTGTTCTGGGTAATTGCTATGGCCGTGAGTACGTTTCAACAACACGAAACGCCTGTTTCTGACACTGCTAGGCTGGCGTCATTACCATCTCAGCTTTCATCTTCATACGCGAGACATACGCGCCCCTCCTCCTTGAACGCAAGGCCGCAAGATTACGGAAACAGACGGGCAATCAGAACCTCAGGTCGAAGTTGGCGTCCAACCTCACGCCAGCGGAGCTGTTCAAACTCTCCATCGTACGGCCAATGAAAATGCTCATATTCTCTCCCATTGTCCTCACATTGTCGCTTTACATGGCCGTCGTTTACGGCTACCTATACCTTCTCTTCACTACGATCACTGAAGTCTACGAAACCCAGTATGGCTTTTCAGCAGGCTCCGTTGGATTAACTTATCTTGGTATTGGCGTCGGGTCATTGATTGGCGTAATAACCTTTGGCATTGCAAGCGATCGAATCATGAAGAGACTATCGAAGAATGGCGAGATGAAAGCGGAGTATCGTCTCCCACCGATGATACCTGGGTCCTTCCTGATCCCAATTGGCTGTATGATCATCCGCATAATATCTTGCCCTTCCACTAACTTTCTTAGTGTTTCTGTATGGTTGGTCAGTGGAGAAGCATGTCTTTTGGATCGTACCAATTCTTGGTACTGGGGGTGGTGAGTAGGGCTCCACCCTGCTGGGTTGGTCATGTCGCTAACGTCAATCAGTTGGACTCGGTCTTCTTGCTACCTTTGTAAATATCTTCGCCTGCTCAATTTCCCCTTCCCATTACTGATATATTCCTACAGATGCCCATCTCCACCTACCTCGTCGACGCTTTCACCACCTACGCCGCCTCTGCCCTCGCAGCAAATACAGTCCTCCGTTCCCTCCTCGGCGCCCTGCTACCCTTGGCTGGTCAGAAAATGTACGCTACACTCGGATACGGATGGGGAAACTCGCTATTAGCATTTATTGCGCTTGCCATGTGCCCGCTTCCAGTATTCTTGTTCAAGTATGGTGAGAGGATAAGGACGAGTCCAAGATTCCAACTCAACTTGTGATACTTTAGAGAAGGATGCTGTGCAGCTCTACGATCTATAAAGATATCCCACATATTTTCCAGAATTATTTTAGCATAGCGAAAAGCATTCGTAGTATGAATGCAGTTGCATACTTTGTGTCGTTTTGCGCGGTGGGCTAGCGCCATGAATACCGCTTGGGTCGTTTTCGGTCTGATAGATATATCTGCTTAGAAAGGCGTTGTCCGCGTCCCCGGATAGGCCGACCTCTTGCATTCATAATTAGTATGGCTATTGAATCTTGGGTAGTGGAACAACTAATCATTGAGCCAAACGAGCTAGCTTCATGAATTCTGTGCCAAAGCATTTTGTCAATAGCATATACAACATTAGTACCACTTAACCCCACGTGTACAACGAAACCCCGCCGCTCAATTGGCCATGCTTGGGAGGTATAATACCATGGACTGGGATGTTTTTGGACGTATTGAAAAGAGGTACATCCTTAATTAATATTTTTGATTGAAGCAGGAAGAACTGCAGGTCGGCATCCGTCTGCCAAGACTTCGCTGACTTAGCTTAGCCTTGCAGCCGGATTTCGACACACACTCTACAAGCTCTAGCTATGCTACATACAGAATATGCCCTTCTTCTTCCACTCATAAAAAGGCTCCAATGATATGCCTTGCTTATACAAAGCTCCCACATATGCCATGCGGAACTGCTGACATGGAAATAGACACGATATTAGGCACGACACACGGGCAAGTCGCCTCACAGCCACATTCCACGGTCGCAAATCGCCTCATAGCCATCCATCGGCTGTATTCCACGGTCGCACCCCCCCAAAAACATTGACAAGCTCTCGGCAAACCCCCCCCTCTGGGCATATCGTCGAAACCAGCACTATAAACGCTGTTTCCAAATATAAATCTACTAACCAACCCGTGCATACAATTTCCTAATTAATAGATAGCCTGTTAGTATAGTACAAAAAAGTAGCTAGTAAGCCTAATATTATCGTTTGCAGCCGAATGCTCCTTTCTCGAATTCACATACCATATATCTATCGCGTTGCGACTTGGTTCCAGTGAGCATTTTCATCTTGCATCCTCAGAGCGATCTGATCGAAAAATTGCTTGCCTGGCTAGCCTGTTTGTTGGCAGGATCAAGGATGGTGAAATCGGACTGAAAGGATTTGGGCGGTGGTGGTGATGCCATGGCAAGAAGTCAATGATATAACAAAGCTGGATGTGATGAGAGGTAGTATGTAACCTCGTTTTTGAGCTTGCGTTGGGAGGTACTCAGAGTTCGAGAGGAGATATAGTTACGACACCGATATCTGGTGTTAATGTTGCAAAGCATTACCTTCGCTACCTAGTGTTAACGCCCTTTTTGGTTTCATACGCACGACTTCGGAAATGTAGGCGCGAAAGGCTGTCTTTTTTGGTACGATTGCTGTGGTTTTGCAACTGATGAAATGGAGAATAATTGGATGGGCTGGAGTTGCACTAATTACTGATAGGTAGCGAAGGATAGTGGATTTGGATACCGAAAGGGAAAAATGACGTTGTTGGAATACTGTAGCACTACTGTGAAGTCGTTGCTTCATCGGCATGCTGGCTCATCAAGTTTTCTACCAATACCCCCACACCCCAAAATAGAAGTAAAACAAGGGGTTGTCATGAGGGCAACGCACGCATCACCGATTGGACCACGATGGACGCTTGTTTCGTGTCAGCATAGACAAAGCTGAGCACAGCCATGAAGTGAGCCGGGACGTACTCGATACATCTCTTTAACTGGTCTATCTCTATCATATTTACGACATACTCGCAAGCCACAAGCCAGTAAACTTTTATATATACATTGGTGCGATCTCTTACAGTTTTGCTTTCACGCCTTTCTCTTCTTCCTCTTGTGCTCTGACCTTCAACAACCGTCTTAAGATCTTGCCACTTGCGCTTTTGGGAATCTCATCGACGAACCTCACGCCGCCTCTCAACCTCTTGTGATTTGCCACCTTTGCTTGCAGCCATTGCATGATCTCCTGTGCGCTTTTAGGGCTACCTTCGACGCCTGGCGCTGGTACAATATACGCCCTTGGCACTTCCGTCGCCTGGTCTTTGTTGTAGATGCCAACGACGGCAATGTCATTGACCATGGGATGGCTGATAAGCAGCCCCTCCAACTCTGCCGGCGGTACTTGGAACCCTTTATATTTGATTAATTCTTTCACTCGATCTGTAATGTAAAAGTTGCCATCTTTATCCTGGTGTCCAACATCGCCTGTCTTGAAGTAGCCATCAGGGGTGAGAGCGTTCTTTGTGCCCTCTGGGTTGTTGTGGTAGCCTTTGAAGATATTAGGACCTTTGATCCAGAGTTCGCCAGTCTCTCCAATCGGCAGTTCCTTTTCTTCAGGAGACATGTATTTTGCGGTTTGATTTGGAAGGAGAGTGCCTACAGATCCTATGGTCTTGTTCCACTGGTCCCAAGGCTGAGTGTGCGTCGTAGGGCTTGTTTCACTGAGCCCGTAACCCTGCTTAATAGGCACCTTCAGTCTCTTATATACCGCTTCAACCAACTCTTGTGTCAAAGGCGCAGCCCCCGAGTTGAGCATACGAAGGCTGCTCAGGTCGTATTTGTCAACTATTGGATGCTTGCCGAGGAGTAGTACGACTGGAGGCACAACGTAGGCAAAGGTGATTTTCTGATTTTGGATAATGGAGCAGAATCTTTCGATTTCGAACTTCGGCATGACTACCAAGGTCAGTCCGCTGTAGAGGCTCTGATGTATTAGGCAGGTCAATCCTAAATCCCAGTTAGTGTGCAGTAAGAAAGCAACCAGAAGAGAGACCTACCATAGATGTGGTAGAATGGAAGAAACGCCAGTATACTGTCACCCTTGCCATCTGGACCGCCATTCCAGGTCACATTTCCCCCCTCGCCAGCCTTCAACATCAAAATGTTCGATACAATGTTCCTATGACACAGCATAACGCCCTTAGGATGCCCAGTTGTGCCTGAAGAGTACACCAGAAATGCAAGGTCCTCCTCTGGGTTCAGCTTGGTCCTACGATACCTTTGAGTACCCGAGAGCGGCCGTATAGATGTGAAATGTTTGAAGTTGAAAGATTCATCCCTCTCGTCGCCGATAAGTATGATCCTGTCTTCTGAAATACCAGCTTTTTTCGCAGCCTCAACAGCGACCTTGAGGAAGGTTTTCTGTGTAGCCAATGCGACTGCGCCAGAGTCCTTCAGCTGAAAAGCCAATTCGTCTGCAGTGTAGCCGGGATTAGCGGGAGATACGATGCCACCAGCCCAGTGAGTGCCCCATATTATGGCTGGCGTGTCGATGCAGTTGGGTGTGAACAGCCCCAATACGTCTCCCTTTTTCCATTCCCATTGCGATTTAAGACCTTTGCCGAAGTCAATGGCTGTGCTCTTCACTTGCGCGTAGGTGTAGCATCTGCTGGTATCAGCATCTTTGTAAATGACTTTCACCTCGTCAGTATAGTTTCACGGGTATCGAGTGTCAATGCATACTTTTATCGTCAGGAAATGGCCTGTCATTCCGCTCAAAAAGAAAGGTCCAGAGGTCCACGTTTGGGATATCAACTTTGGGATAGAGAGATTCAGTAGGCATTGTGGGTTTGGAATTGTCTGTAGTTATGTGCAGAATCGCCTCGGAAGTATGTAGAAGCACAACAGCAGTGAAAAAGACAGCGATTGTGAGCCATGACGACTGACGTTGGCGCAACAGCAGGTGGGGAAAGCTCTCCGGGATTGGCAGACTGCCGAGGCAATTGATAAAATATCGCGCTAACCGGATATGGATTTGCCATCCTATCATCATCTATTTTCATCTTCGTCTGCACATCTTTGAGCCTCACTGTCATTACAATTTGGTATCTAGTGGGCACGAACCGCTAGGGTGGTGTGCTTACGGATCAATGGCGTCGTTTCGTGTACCCGCTCTCCGCCATGCTTCTGCGAAAACTGCTTTCCAATACCTGGGAGGCACCCAGCGACGATGGGCCCAGGTTCATGACGTTCGCTTTCTGGTAACACACCGAGAGCCTGACAGGGTGACGGAGAAGTACAAGGCAAAGCTACAGCAGAAGGCCAAACAGTAAGCAGGAACCAATTTCGCGGGAAGCCTATCACTGAATACAAGAGCAGAGAAGGTCTGAAGGACGTCGAGGAGCTGAAGGCGGTCTATCACGACAAGATCAGAAACGAACGCAAGAAGGCCTTCGGATCTATTCCTACATCTCCAGCATGTTCTTCTAACTTCCCTCCTCCTCCATCTCCGCCTCACCCATCGCAACACTCAACCACTCCAAGTTCCCACCCATCCGACCCGCCAGGTCTCAAAACACTTTCTTCGTACATTGACATCCGCAAGACACTCGAACTTCCTCAGAAGGAGATAGAGTACATATGGCGTCTTCGTCACGCCTCAGATCCCCAATCGCTTTGCGCAGTCATCCCCAAATCGACCTACAACCGTATCGAGTCCACCGCTCGACAGCACCCGCAATTCATCCTCCCACTACCGAGGGAAGGACAGGGCGCTGAGATTCATTTTCTGCAGTGGACATTTCCAACACCTACAACCACCACGGTTCTGTTCACACACTTGGCTGAATTTAAGCTAAGAGGGGAATATGCACAACCACACACAACTGTGACCCACCATCTGGATCTGGCGGATCCGAAAGGATTAGTACTCCTGCAGGGAAGCATAGTGGATGGAAGGGGTATAACAGTAGAAGAAGCCAAATGGCTATTGATGTGTCTACAAAAGTTTTATGGTGGTGGAGACAAAGTGGAGCGGAGGAAGCTACTGGAGCAATTCAGCCACGGTGATGGCGATTTCAAGGTTGAACAATTGCTAGAGGAGGCAGAGAAGATCGTATGACCAATGCTTGGCTGGTGGAGCAGTCGTGGCCAGTCCGCACCTTCAGCCATCAATGCGCCTGGCTAATGGGAGTCGATGGACCCCAGTGCATCCGATGCGTGCGCTACCTTGATTCGACAGAAGACACCGGGCAGCATGTAGAAACATATCCGGTTGCAAGAAGAGCATCTGGTTGGAATCAAGATCATTCTTCATGGTCTTGTATATCAATGCCTGGATATTCTATCACGAGTTTGCTCTCCCGGGACACCGGAATCGACCACTGGATGTGCTCAGGTGTCCCCTTTGTCGCCTCCGGTGTCAGCTTCGAGCAAGTACAACGGTGCGTATTTGTGCTTGAGGAGCAACATTTGTTCCTCATGTGTAGTAACGTAACGTCTCCAAATATGGCAGGTGTGTGCTGCCGTGGCGATTATACAGTCTTCTGCTCTACTGTCTATCGCCGTTACTCAGCGCGACTCATCTCTGACTCCATGCATTTCTTGCACTTTCGTTAACCCTTTCATGGTTCTTATCTCGGACGGCGAGTGACAAAAGTACCTATTACACAAGTTTGGGACGCTTTAAGCCATTCATTCGATGCTAATTACTGGTCTTGTGTGGCAGTTTCTGTTCACCTGAGCAATTCCACCAGATATTCGGGGCCTGGCAAGGATCTAGAAGGGGTAACCCCCTTGTTGTACAGCCCTACAGGGCTGAATCTCAAGCTGGCGAAGAGAGCCCAGGAGATGCCCTGAAGCTAGTTATCCGACCAATAGAATCGAGTCCCGGAGCTGATTTTCGGGAGTCGTTGAGTGCCAGTTTCAAGTTTTATACACAGCAGGGTTCATTATGACCGCGTCTCAATGCCAAGCCATGCCAAGCCGGCGCAATTATCACGCCACATACCCGTTCTTAGGGGTACCGTTGTGAACATCGCTGGACAGGTAGATGTTGAACATCATCTAATATACGCGTTTTTGAAACCATCAAATTCATCAGGCAAAGACAACCTGTAGCCAAAAGCTGACTGAAGATTGGGGGACTGAAAACCTTAGCCAAATCCCATGCCAAAACAAAGGCATAAAATCCCTAAAGAGTCCCGAAAACTACGGCAGCATAGATTTGAACGATTTGCACCTGTTTCCGCTCCACCGCCAGCTCCACGTCGCTTAGCTAGGCTTCAGACCCCAAGGCTATCAAAGCCAGGCCCACCGTGTCCCCCATCCATTTTAAGCGACGAAGATAGTCTACGCTGGCAGGAAGCACGGCTCAAAGGCGCATATTGAGCGACATTCTCCGCGTTTTACTTGGGCCTGTTCAAAGGCTGAGCGGCGGTAGTTACAGTGTGTTGAGGATCCTTGTTTTTGGCCGAAAGATCAGCCCAATAGATCACCTACCGCTGGCTGCTCCACCAACGAATCGGTAGGGTCCCCTAGCTAAGCTGTACGGCTTACAAGTCAAAAACCGTATACGTAAGACGATTCCCCTAAGTCTTCAAAACTGCCAGCATGACGGAATCGACTGATGAGGAATATGACTTGCTCCTCTACATCGCCAAGCTTGAGTCTCCGGAAGGATTCAAGGTATGGAAACGCGCGATGCGGGAGCACCTCATCGCGGCCAACCTTTGGCAATGGACCGAGGTGGAAAACAAGGATCCACCGATAGCAGACATCCCAGCTTTGGCCAATGATGGCAGTAATCAATTTGTCCGGACCACTTCCCTAGCAGCCTTAAACCAAAAGATGTCTGCTTGGAAGCGCGGACATGCGTTAGCCTGCAATGCGATTATATCACGGCTTGGGACCTATTATACTTACGAGTTCGAAAATGAAATCAATGCGCACAAGCTTTGGAACAGCATCATCAAGAATTGCAAGCCCGCTGGCTTGGCCACGTTGAATGATCTTTATCGACGTCTTGTCACCCACTCATTAGGATCCTGCAAAAATGAGGCTGATTATATAGGCCAATTCAAAAGCATCTACAACGACATCCTTAGCATTGAACCAAAGGTTCAGCTCGAACCAAGTTTCTTGATATTTCTTTTCCATGCTGGTTTAGGTAAGAAATATCAGGAGTACTTGACTACTTACACCCAGACGCATGATGTTATTGAAGATGATAAGCTGGCCAATCCCCTTGAACATGCCATCACCCAGTTCCAACAAACAATCCGAAACCTGCCGTATGCAGGGGACGAAAGCATATATACTTTCGCAGCCCACAGCTCCCGCCGCCCTGAAGCTTTTGCGGGGCCGGACGATCTCATTGTCCTACCTGCTCAGAGGAATGCAGTACCTGGGCCGAATGCCTGTACGATCCAGAAGCTTGTTGACTGGTGTACTCACTGCAAAAAGCCATATCACACTACGGCAAGCTGTAATGACCTCACTAAGAAGAAGCGGCCCAGGGAGAATATGGAGAATAGGGACAACAAGTGGGGCAAGGATAGAAACCAGGGGGGCAATCAGTCAGGCAAAGGCAATGAGATAGACAAGCATAGGAACAAAAGGTCCCGAAATGAACGCACCTCAGATGAGGCCTAGGCCGCCTTCAGTACTGAATCCGAGTCCACGGTGCAAGGCTAGGCCCTCGGTTCGGCATGCTCGCAACACATTGCCATGGCCAAAGAGTATTTTATCGAGTATACAAAGTTCTCAAAAGGCGATGCGCCGGCGGTTGGAGAAATTGCAGGCCACCGGGCCTCAGTCGATGTTGGCAAGGTACGGCTAACAGTGGTCGTGGACGGTTGCAAGAGGGTTTTAGCCCTTACCAACGTAGTTCATATCCCAGACATGCCGTTAAACCTGATTTCAATGGGACAGCTTAACCAAATGAACTGGCCCATGACTTTCGTTGACAATGGCCTTATCCACGGTATTGAATTTGGCTCGCATGGGATTACCGCCTGGCAGCAAGCCAAGAACCTCTACAGCTTAGATTTGTGGGAGCCGAAAGGCTAGCTCTCAGCGAATCCTACAAAGCTAGGCCCGTCAAATCCGATCGATTCCCCGATTCCTGCCCTTGCCCCGGAATCTGAATCATCGGGCTCCGAAACTGATACTGACCGACTAGATAGAAAGATCTCGGACGAGGCCCTCGAGTTATGGGACGATTGGACGTAGCTCATAACAATAAGGGACCTGAGTGGAGATATAATGGCAGAACCTGAAGCAAGCAGGTTATTGTTGGCTGTCTCTCAAGATCTGTATAGGGAAGATAGTACAGCAAGGATAGAATTCTGAAGGTGTTTCTAATAAGATTGTAGGGACATGCAAGAGCATCTTTCAGTCATGAGCGTTTCACTTCACTCTGGTAGAAGGCTTTGTGCCTTCTCAAGTTCAAAAACATACTCACTGTTTAGCCTCGCATTGCTTTCCTCTATTCAGCCTCCGTTTTTGTATTTGCCATACCCAATTTCGGCTATAGTCGCCGGTGCCAAACTCCAGCTTGAATCGCAATGAGTCAACACCGGTAGCGGGTTAGGTATCTTTGTATATGACCTGAAGACGTAGACAGAAATGGGAGGTTGTATCGTTTATATAATCTCATTGTCTAGATTGGATGTATACATGGCATTGGAGCCGACAATTATATCTTGGGTTGAGGCCACGACGCCACGCTATGGTACCAGCCGCTGTATCAAACCGCTCATATATCCATAGAAGTATCCACATCAAGAGCGTTTATTTGACTTTTTTGGGAACCGTCCTCTCCCCTGGAGTCCCATTAACCATCTCGTAAACCCGCTTCAGCACCACAGTATTTGCCGTCATCGTAACCGCACTCAGGATGAACAGCCCTATGCGACCATACAACCCAACCATACCAAAGATCGGATATGGCCAGAATCCATTGTGTTCGAAGCATTGCTGCACCCAAGGCCAGTAAATCAGCGCCAGCATACTACTCAACCCCATCGCACTCGACGTAGACACCGTCCAGGGCGGACTTAGCAATAGGAAGTCCACTAGCAGCAGGATCTGAGGTATGGCATGAAAGCTAAGGTCGGCGGTCAGGGGTAATTGCGCCCAATCAGGTATGACTAAGTCCTTGTCGATGAACCTGAGACTCCAATATAGCATGGCGACTAGGACTTCCAACGGGGTAGAACACATCGTGAGGGTGTTCTTGACTTGGAAAAGGACTGGGGATGATGTAACGTCTGCCAAGGCACCAGCTATGAATGAGGCAGTGGCGATTGTGAGGCCGATGATTGTCAGATATTGAAAGTGCCAACCCCATGAATCATTTATGGGTGTAGGGTATTCGATCAAGTAGACGTAGGAGTATGTGAAGGAGGCGAGGCCGAGGAACTAGCAGCGTCAGCTTTACTCCCATATGTTCCCCAATATGGTAAGAAGGGTGCGTATTACATGAATTAGAGCAGAGAGGCCATAGGGGGAGGGGGAGGCATATCTCTGAAGAGGATGCTGGAGGCGTGTGGCAGGCATTGTGCCAGTAGTATGTCAATCAGCAATGAGGAGCCTGTCTCTACTCGCGGTGGTATTGCTCAAGTCGAGGCTATCGGATCGTTGGCGAAAAGGGATTGCATGGCTTTGTACAGGGGATGACAGCATGGTATGCCTGATGATCTAATCTTATCAATCTGACACGAGTCTTGGCCAGTGCTGAGGCTTGGGGCTTCACGCCAGACCAAAATACTTTCACGACTTCACTTCTCCATCCTCAGCTGCTGCAAGCCACTGACACCGTTCAATTCGCCGTTGCGAACGAGTCGGACATCGCTTTAGACGGCCAGCAATGGTGTGTCTCCTAGCCAATTGAAGGTGTCCTTCGTTGGCCCTTCTAGACCACCAACTAATGCACGGCAAACACATTAACACCCTTATCGCTGCCACCATCGCCTCGACTTTCCCTTCCACGAACACCTCTCGATTTGCTGTTCGAGTCTCGTCCTTTCCCTATACAAGGCGCCCCTCTGCGAGGCTTCTAAGACTGCAACATTTACATCCTTTCTCTCGCCGCAGTCTATCTCCGCCAACTTCCCCGCCGAACGATGGAGACTACCCCGCAGACGCGATGAGCATAGTCTAGAGGCCCAGACAGAATTCTCCGAACACTACACGACGCCCCCACGTTGCTTTGTGCAACTACCATCCCCTGACCGACATATTACAGCTATATCGAGACCTCCGCCATGCCGAGGCCAAAGAAGCCTGGTAGCGCAGAGCCTAAGAAGCGCAGTCGCAATGGTTGTTGGTAATCATTCAATGGCCCCAGCCCACAGCCAAGTCAAAGCCTGACTGATTGAAACTAGGCCTTGTAAGAATAGAAAAATCAAGTGTGGCGAAGAAAGACCTAAATGTCAGAATTGCGAACGCCAAGGAGAGACATGCGATTACAGTATACGCCTCAACTGGGAAGGTCGGTCGAAAAGGAAATCAAGTAACGAGAACCAAACCTCGACCAATCTCTCGAGTCCATCGTTACACCGAGAAAGTTCTATCTCTACCGTTTCAGATGGGGGCTCTACCATCAGAGGGCAGAGTCCAAATCCAATGGCTAGCTTCATGGATGCGCAGTACGGCCGACCCAACTCTGCCGGTTTCTACTCCTCCCAATCCTCACCGTTCAGAGACTCCATCTCCTCTGCACAGCTCTCCAGAATCCGAGACCAGGGCACAGGCCCATATCCATCTCCAGATTCGAGCATTGAAAGCCCTCCGCTGATGAATGTACCACACATGCCTTACGGTGGCCACCATCACTCACTATCCAACCCCGAGATGCCTCCTCCTTTCCAGAGCCCACAGTTCCAATTTTCCAACAACAATACCGTACGGGGAACTCCATCGCCGGCGTTTGCAGACCATCGAGCCAAGAAGATAAGGCTGAGTCCATCGCTGGACAAACAAGACTTCTACACTAAACCTCAGTCTTATGGACCCTCGCAATTTGCTGTGTCCGCAAATCACAATATGGGTCCTCTCATATCACCACCGGCTGTACGGTATCAGTCATCCAGTCCTTCAAACGGGACCGCCCGGATCCCTCCTACACCGGCTGCATCATCTGTAGGTTCGGAAGACATACACCAATCCTTGTCAGGCCCTTCTCCACAACCAGTTCCCTCACCACAGCCACCTCCACAGGAGTCTCCAGACTTTCGCCGCTTGTCTGTCAAGTCTTTGCTCTCCGATGACTCTCCAGCGGACTCCGGTAGCAGCAGCGAAGGTGCCTTTCCGGGGAAGCTCAACACCGCACACTTTAACACACAGAAGACCACGTATGGTGTTGACCGAGGCTTTCCAGATCTCGATATACCAAGAAACAACGATGCCATAGCGTTGAATGGTATGACACCGAATTTCATTGAAACAGATAATGACATGATCGACCATTTCTTTTCTGGATATGGCTTCGGCCTCAACAGCTCAGATGGGTTTCAGGAAGGTGCAGGCTACTACACGAAGCCTGTTACCGTCAGTATATCTAAGTCACTTGAACCATTACCTGAAATGCTTCGAGACAATCCGATGAATCTGCTCTACTTCCATCATTTCTTAAATCATACTGCAAGGGTCTTGGTCCCTCATGACTGCTCAGAGAATCCGTTCAAAAGCATCTTGCCACAAAGTGAGTCCTTCCCCAATAGGCATGTCCATCCGCTGGCTAATCTTAGTGCACAGTGGCTGTCCAAGACACGAACCTACTGCACCTACTCCTGGCTTACTCGGCTAGCCACCGCTCACGAGTGCTGAATCACCTTGAGCCAGCCAATCGGATTGCCGAGTGGGTTCAGGATGTCTTTCCCGCCCTCAGAGAGGCCCTCGGTAATCCTGGCGGGCAAATCTCTAACAGCAGCCTGGCCACTGCCATTATGTTGGCTTCGCTCCAAATCCTCAATCCCAATACATTTGAGCACTCGGTACCATGGACGCAACATCTGCACGTAGCTCGACAAATGATCCTGAGTCGAGGTAGAGCAACGGCCGCGCCTCGAAAGGATAAGGTTTTCTACTTTCTCATGCGATGGTTTGCCTACCTCGACGTCCTCGGCAGCCTGAGTGGTGGCAAGTATGACCAGCCTCTGTTCGGCGGAAACTACTGGGCATTAGATCCTGCTGCTGGTGAGCAGGATTACCAAATAGACTGTCTCCTCGGATTCACTAGTCGCCTTGTCACCATACTCGCCGAGATCGCGACCCTCGCCAGAACCTGCGATAGCGAACGTATAGACCCTTCCGGATATATAAGAACAGACTGGCAACCTTCCCTGGAAGTTATGCAAAGAGCAGAAAAGCTGAAGGCGGGCCTAGTGGAGGCAAGAATGCACCACTACCAAGGATGTCCGCATCGAAGAGCGAGCACCCAAATTGAGGATAACTCTTACGCTATTGAGCTCGTCACCACAAACGAGGCATTCCATCATGCAGGCCTGATTCATGTCAATAGACGTATCCTTGGGCGGCCATCTGGTGATCCGGAGGTCCAGTTCGCCATCCAAGAAATCGTAGTTGCATTACAGCGAGTCCGCAAAGGAGGTACAGCTGAAGGCTGTCTCCTCTTCCCCATGTTCACGGCAGGATGCGATGCCAAGAACCCCAATTTCCGGGAAACCATCATGGAGAGACTGAAGCGGATGGAAGGGTTAGGTATGAGCCAAGTCAAGAAAGCTAGGGCGCTCATGGAAAAGGTATGGGAGACTGGTAAGCCGTGGGAGAGTTTGGTGTCGGGAGATTCCTTCTTTGGTTGAGGAGGACATGTTTTGGACTCGTAAATCATGACATATGTTGATGGGCAATCATGACGGACGGATCTGTACGAGGGTTAGAAAGGCGTTTGACTCATGCGGCATGTTGATATCGTCGTGTCCAGATACCCAAACTTATATGGTCGTCGCCTCCGAGGCTATAAAATAGAATATATTACGATTTGATGACTACCTCTTCTTGATTTGCTTGCAATCATCTTCCGGCACGCTTTGCTCCTATGGGTATTTCATACGACTGATCAAGCTCTTTACGCTCTTTTCTATTTCCTTGCTAGGGTTGGTTCGTTCCAGTGTTGATGAGCATCCACTTCATAGAAGTGTGAATATAATGCTAACCAGTAATATATTCCCAGCCAATAAATAATATATGACCCATGAACTGATATCCCCTCAGCGTACTCATTTCCACCCTGAAACCCTGACAAACTCCACCTTCCACGTCATAGATAAACACACACAAAGTAAGTCTAAAGCTGCCCTCTTCATAGATCATACATAGCTTCTGCGTGAACCTAACCTTGGAAGATTAGAGATGCCGTATAGAATCGAGCAGAACTGTAGTTGGATGGCAGAGACGAAACGGGGATGAATGAGGCGAAGTATATATGTATGCATGTAGATCTGCACACTTTTTAGGTAGCTAAATGGTAATGAAGGCCTATTTGAGAAGTACTGCACAAGAGCAAGCACTAAGCCCTTGTTCTGATGCAAGGAGGAGCTAACATTAACGGTGATGCAACTGGTAATGACTCTTGTGGCACATGTAACCCATATCTATTGCAATGGACTTGATGCAGACAATGCTATGATGGTAAACATACCCCGAAATGGGGTCATACGATTTCTTATCCAATCAGTATATCTATACAGAAGCAAACTCCGCGGGTGCTGGGTTGTGTATCCAATTTTTCAAAAAAAAAAAAAAAAACTTGGACTTTTAAATGATCCAATATCCTGAACATCAAATATCCAACCAGATACCAACCAGATACCAACCAGTATGCAAATAAAATAATATCCAAAGAAAATCGCTTAAGATTCAAAATGACCAAAACAACACCAAAGTGACGAAACATTCATCCCTCATAAAAACGTCTAAATCTTCCCTTCTCGCTCCATCCCAACGCCTTCACCACTCTCCAAGTCGTCAAAAGCAAGCTTGGAAATTTCACAGTCCAAAAAGCCAAGTATCCCTCTGGCAGCGGACCTACCATTCTCTTCACATAGTCTGGCATATCTTCGTAATGATTCTTTTTATTCCTCAATGCGCGAAGCAAGTCCAAAACGCTATCACCTTTATATTTCCTTTGCTTCCCTAAAGTGTCTTTAAAAGTGGAAGGCAAGACACTAAGGAAATCGTAGTGTGTGTGTCTGAGTATGGCATCATTATGATCTTCTAAATAGGCAAGAGCATCTGATGGGTCATTCTCGCGCTCATTGAACTTCTCGAACTCGAACGCATCGCTGACATGGCACAGGAACTCCAATCGATCTTCCGCAGGCCAGAAGAACGGATGCGATAGAATGGTAGCGGCATCAGGTCGTTCTTTGGGATTCTTGCTCAACATAGCACCGACCAAATCCTTGGCTTCCCATTGGTAGTCGCCCATGCAGTCCAGCCCATCAAGGCTGTGAAAACCCTTGACGATGTTGGCTTCACGCATGAACTTGCCGTCTTTGTCGAATGGATGACTGCCCTGGGTAAGGCAGTAATAGAAGACACAGCCGAGGGAGAAGATGTCGATGGCACGGGTTGCACGGCGATTGGTCTGGGAATCGAGCACCAGCGGTTCAGAATTGTTCGTCGTGTCCACCCTCGAAAGTTCGAGTGCAGCGCCTGATGGCGGAAGACTCGGATCATCATCAACCAGCAATTCAGGAGCTCGCCAGCCGGACGTGCCGGCTGCGAAGGCAGTGGTGGCACGGAAAGAGTTTTGGTCCCCTTCAAGCTTCTTACAGAGGCCGAAGTCTGAGATGAGTAGACGTGGAGGCTGGGTCGTTGCAGGGTTGGTCAAGCTGAGCTTGGGGGCGGAGACGAGGATGTTTTGCGGCTTAATATCTCGGTGAACGATTTTGAGGGTGTGAAGATAGAGAAGGCCAGAGGTAATCTGCTTCAGCATGTTCGGTATATCAAGACCGGTAGTTGGGATTAATGAAGGATAGCAATCTGGCTTCTCGATCACATCTTGTAGTGAGGCAGGGCAGAGCTCCAGAGCTATGTAAAGAAATTCGCCAGCTGTTTCCTTGTCGAAGTACCGAATGACGTTGGGATGGTCATCGCTTTCTTGGAGCAGGTTGACTTCGTGGGAAGCAATGTCGTAAAATATCTTGAGCATACGCTTGACAGCTACATCTCTACCACCAAAGGAGCCTTGAAAGACCATCGTTCCATGACCCCCGTAGCCAAGGATCTTTTCGGTATCCACACTTAGATGGCCAATATTGATAAGCGGTCCATCTATCTCTGTCATGTCACTGCCAATCGGTGGAGAACCCTTGAATTCGATCTGTACTGGCAGCTCCACAGCCTTCTGTGCTACTCCTTCCAGCACCTGGTCGACTCCGTCTTTAGGTTCATGGTTACTGTCGCTCCTGTTCTTAGTACGCTTTGCTCCGCCTCTTTTACCACGACGAGCCTTCTTCTTGCCTGGTTGGGGAGACCCAACTTCTTCTAGCTCATCAGGCCCAGGAGATGGCTCTTGTATGCGAACTCCCTTGTCATCCCGTTCATGCTCTGAACGTCCGCGATCTTGCCGAGAATTCGCTTGACTCCGAAGCGTTGTCGGTGGTGGCTCGAGGAGGGTGTTACTTCTTGATCTTTGGAGAGCAAAGTCATCTCCCTTTCCAATGGTGATCTCTTCGACACTGTCAGATACTAGTGGTGCGAAGTCCATTGTCGGCGCTGTTGCTGTGATCGGCGTGGATGGAACAGAGGTCACTGGGCGTTGTACTGAAGGGATTCTTTGGCGGATCTCCAATCGGCTTCGTATTTCTTTGGAAATCGGAGTCCAATTAATGTACATGAAAACCGCAATAAAACCGGCCAGGAGAAGGACTGCGATGTCGAAAACATTGTTTGCTGCTGTGTCGATGATCTTGCTGCTACCAGTCAATGACGGCAGCAGAGGCGATTCTTCGTAAATTTCGACGGGCGAGTCATTGGCTGGAAGGGTTTCGGGAGCAGAGATAGTCAGACCGCTTCCGTGTCTTGTCTCATACTCGCTCAGAGCATGAACACCAACAAATCCCTCCTGTCGTTGGGCGAGGCTCAAAGATTGCATCGAAGAGGTCATCTCCACCCAATCGTTGTCATAGCATAACGCAGCTTTTGCTTTGCCGGTCACAAGAGGGTAGCTGCTCTCGGACATCGCAAACCACCCTCCAGCTTCTGTGTGATTGACGAAAATGCGGTTCTTTGCACTGAACGCATCGTAAATGTCATTGTCAACAGGCCCAATTGGCTGGGGCAACACGATTAGTTGTGGGTCTGGCTCATCTGTATGCGAAGGTCGAGCAACATCGAATACTCTCACAACTGGAGATGAGAGCTTTTGGGTGTATGATTTCTGCCTGTCCATCATTTGGCCATAATCCCATCCAAAGATGCTGCCATCGTGAAGCGGGTACACATATTTGTTGTCCATTGTACTCAGATACTGGCTGTGCAAGTCTCCGTCTCGTGTATTCGGACCCCATTCGGAGTACTTCAAAGTGCAGATTGGCTCAGTCGTATCCCGGTTTTGGATGGTGACAGTATATTCGGTTCGACCAAGGACAAAGGAACCTCGAGAGCCACACTCTTCATCGTCCAAGACATCCAAGCCCCCTGGCTTTGGGCACCTTGGCTCCTTGCTTAGAGCTCCTCCAGAGCCGAAGACTTTATTTATAGTACCTGTTGTGGCATCCACTGTATACAATTTCGTCTTCTTTTCCGCATTGTAAACCACAGCAGGGTCCACGCTTTCATAGGGCGACATATCTGCCACCAATTGCTTAACTGTCAAATGCAACTTCTGCAACCCTCCTAGTCCCCCTTGATTGTAGATATAGATATCGCCATCCCTACTCGGCTCCACAATCCACAGAAAGTCATACTCCGGTTTGCTTTGATCAAGCAAGCTTGTGTTCTGATGGTAGTACGTGGTTTCGACCATTGGCTTATCAACCTGCAGTTCCCACTTTGGAGCTCCCGTCTTCCTATCTCTTGCATGTATAGACCCATCCACGGTCGCCAGAAGTACAAAGTCCTCGACCTCCCAATCCTGCAGCGAGCGCGCATGAAGCGGCGTGGATAGCCCGGCAGACTTGCCGGACCCTCGTGCAGGCTGGACAGCTCGGACGGCACGGCTTTCACCTGCCAGAGCTAGAGGATCTGTAACGTCAGCGCTCGTTTTCCGCTGGTTCAATGTTGTATCTTTTCCATGTCTGTATTTTGTTGTTTCGATCGTACGTTCATTGTTTATTTTGGGTGCTGCTGATTCTGTATGGTGTTCGTTAAGGGCGGACTGCTCATGTGGTGATTCGCGGTGATACACCTGTTCATGCTGCTGGGGTGCAACAAGAAAGGGCCAGAGTAGTAAGGATGTCGCGAATACCGATACCACAGTTCTCCCTGCGCCTGCACGCCGACGCATGATGACGGTATTCGATCCAGCTCTACTGCCTTGGTAAGATGGAGGGGCAGGCAGATTTGATCAATGGTGAATTGAATGGGCCAGGACTACAAGAGACCCTGGGCATTGTCGTAGAGGCAGATAGCACGGGAGAGGGTTCTAAGGATGTTAGCTATTTGAATGCTGAGAATGAAGGAATGCAAAGGAAGGTGGTGTGGTTGGAAATGTAAGACGGTTAAGGCACAGCAAGGCAAGGATTCGAATCCGAATCCGTATGCGCATCAGCCCCAGAATTGCCCAGGAATATTCTTAGCTTGCTGCTAAACTGCTTGTAGACTAGCGCAGTCCCTCATCCATGCGCGTCCAATCAGAGCGTCAACGGATTGTCTCAAACGCGCAGACAGCGGTTCATCCCGTGTGCTACTTCTACCAAAGAGAAAACAAGGTGGCAGGCATGAGAGCTTCTTTTGCCCAGGGACAATTCACCACGATGAAGAGAGATTACCTTAGGTATGACAACGCGGATGACTGGAATATACTGATAGAATGGCAGTGCTCGTAGGTGATCTGACTACAAGCATAGACTACGAATACGGCGAAACGTCCGTGGTTTGCCTGAACGCCCCTGATTCCGCGCGTTCCTTATATCATAAGGTAAGGTAAGGTAGCTGAAATCGCCCGTGCGGCTTTCTGAAACTCCCATGTCGACAAATCTATGGATCTACTATGGGTACAGAGTAATGCATGACTGATCTTGATGACAACGCCGTCGAAATGCTTCATGTGCCCCGCTCAAAACCATGATGATTCTATTTCGCTACCATCTACATTCGTTCTCGTTTCCGTGGTGCGCTTCGAATAATATTATCTACCCTTAACAAAAGCTGTGCAAAAGACGGAGATTAGCAAGGACATCTCACAGGAAAGGCATCGCATGCGCTCACCTCCGCTGCTTCACTTGCAGACGACACCACAGCCCGCTTCAATTTATAGCTCTCAATCACTCCCAGTTCTGTCATGTCTGCAATGCCTCCTCCTGGTGTAAGAAGATCCAGCCCGGAATTGGTGTTGCCATTGTAGATCTCCTTCTTCAGCCTTGCCACCAGATCGCTGGAATCAAAACCTGCATTATCTGCAAGGATCGTGGGTAGTTGCCTGAGTGCTGCAGCAAACGACTCCACTGCAAGAGCCTTCTTTCCTTCAACTGCTGGTGCTGTTTGCTCCACGGCCTTTGCCATCACCATCTCGGCACAGCCGCCACCCAGGGTCGTTTTAGGCTCTCGAACAGTCTGCGAAAGTACGGCAAGCGCATCGTGTAGTGATCGCTCAGCTTCATCCAGTAATTGCTCCGTTGCTCCTCGCAATACTATTGTGCATGCTTGTCCAGCAGCAACTCCAGAGAACTTGATGAGAGTGTCTTCACCGATAATGACTTCCTCGATGAGATCGCAGTGGCCCAGCTTCACATGTTCAGGATGATCGAAGGTTGAAGCAATTTCACCCCCTGTAACCAAGGCTAATCGTTCAATGCCGTCAAAGTCTGCATGTTCTATTGACACGATGCCGGCGTCTGAGAAAAGTTGTTCTGGCCAGTTGTAAATTAGCTGTCTGTTGACAAAGCAATTGATACCGTGTGCCTTGATTTTTTCTACTTTGGCCTTCATCTTTTCCCGCTCAGCCTTCTCTAGCTCAGCTAGCTTGCCGGTGGACTCGACCTTGACCCTTGCACCAAATATCTTGATCTTATCTGTGTCCATGGCCGTATTGGCAACCAGAATCTTAGCGTTTTCCAGTCTCTTCGGTTGGTTGACGCCTATTTGCTTGTCCAGGATGAACCCTTCGTCAAGATATGAGTCGTTTAACTTGCCACCAGCCTTCTTAATGATCTGTATATGACTGAGGTCTGTAGAGCCTTTCAAACGTAAGACAGCATCGCAGGCCAATTCTGCAAAGTGATTCCGGTCTTGGCTAAGCACCTTGGAGCTCAGTGTAGTCCTTGCTATAGCCATAAGATCTCTTCGAAATGCCTCCTTATCTTTACTATGATCGACAGCAACCTCCTCCAAAGCTGACAAAGCCACATTGCTTGCTATTCGATACCCTTCAATGATGGTCTGAGGATGTATCTTTTTCTCCACAAGCTTCTCGGCCTCACGCAGTAATTCTGCCGCCAGGACTGTGACCGATGTCGTCCCATCACCAACCTCGTCATCCTGTACCTTTGATATGTTCACCAAGACCTTGGCTGCAGCATTGTCTAACGCTATGGACTTGAGGATTGTAGCGCCGTCGTTCGTGACCATAATTTCACCCGTTGAGCTGGGCAAGTATTGGATAAGTCACTCCGCTTATCTCATATGGAAGGTAGGTCACGTACGCTGACTGTAATATCTTGTCCATGCCCTTAGGCCCCAGAGTGCTCTTCACCAAATCGCCCACGGCAATGGCACCCACGAAAGCCGAAAGACGGGCATTCTCACCCTTCTCTTCCGTGACCTCGTCTCCGAAAATTTGTGTAGGGTTAAAAGCTGCCTGTAGGAGGTTAGTAGATGCTTGTGATTTAATATGGTAGGAACCTACCATGATGAAGGTCTGCTGAACTCTGGAAGAAGGAGATTGTTCAACTTTTTTGATCACTCGCCAGGATCTGCTGGACGCGATTCAGAATCTCGGGCATTCCAAGTCCGGGTGGCTCCGCTAGTGCCCGCTCCCTAATCGGCCATTTTACCCTCCTGCATGCATGACCGTTGACCCACAAGACCTTTCTCCGCAACCATCTGACAGTTTCTCCACAATGTACCCCACAAGTTCATCGGCACTCAACGGTCAATTCGTTGAGCCTCATGATATTGGTCACAATTCTCCGTATATGCCATTTGACTTTGCAACAAGCGAACTGTTATTATGCATGACGTTGAATCTAATATACACTGGAGGCTATATAAACGGCCATCCTCTTCAGTGTCTGTTTGTCGTCTCATCATTGTACATAACCGCAGTCTTTCCTTTTATATACGCAGGCATACACCCTTGTACATATTTCTACCGTTCCAACCGTACATATACGTCATCCAATTTCATTAGCTTTTATATATACCGTCTTTCGGCATTCCATTCTTTGTTTATCACAAACTTTCCCTGCTGCTATGACTTCAAGCACACTGAACATTGCTCTCCAAAATCAGACGACTTCGAGCACCGTCTATGCCTATATCACAGGCCAAGCAATCGACAACAACAACGCTCTCTTTCTTCTCCAGTCCGACGGCAAGACCGCCTATTACCCTGCCTCTCCATTATCCACTGGAGCTGCTCTATCCGAAGATTGTGCTATCCCGTTGGGTGCCCCTGGTAACACTGTCACAGTGACAGTGCCTCATCTAGCGGGTAGTCGCATCTGGTTCTCTGTCGATAACCCTCTCACTTTCTTGCTCAACCCTGGTCCTGCTCTTGTCGAGCCTTCCGTCACCAATCCTTCAGATCCAAACATCAACATAAGCTGGGTAGTCATCCACCCTTAATATAGAGTAGTGTTCCTAACACATTAAAAGGACTTTTGCGAATTTACCTTCAACACTTCGCAACTTTTCATCAATATCAGCTATGTCGATTTCGTCTCCCTTCCCATTTCGCTGACTTTGACCGACACATCCAACAACACTCAACATGTTGCCGGCATGGCATTCAATGGCCTCGACACTGTATGCTCTGGCTTACAGGCGCAGCAAGCATCGGACAATGCAGGCTGGTCGTCTCTAATTGTGCCCAACCCCAAAGGCGGCAACCTTCGCGCCCTTAACCCTACTCAAGGCATTGTCCTCAATAACAATCTCTTCTCGGGATATTTCCAGCCTTACGTTGACCAAGTCTGGAGTAATTACGCGAATCAGGCACTCTCGGTCGACACTCAAGCACAGTGGGGCGTTGTGTCTGGTCAAGTCGATTCTAGCACCAATCTCATGACCTTCGACGGCGTAGGAACATACGCACAACCTGCCGCCTCCGACATCTTCAGCTGCAGCACCGGTCCTTTCGCTAATACTAGCAATATCGAGTTGGGCGCCATCACGGCTCGGCTCAGTGCTGGCTTCAACCGCTCTACTTTATTGATCAACGAGGTCCAGCCGAGTGGAAGCGCTAGCAGCTACTATCAAAACTCCATCACAAATCACTATGCACGTATCATACATGCTGCTAATCTTGATGGGTTGGGATATGCTTTTCCTTACGACGATGTCACACCAACTGGAGGACAGGACCAGAGCGGAGCACTGCAGAGTGGGAACCCACAGTTGCTTACAGTCGCTGTCGGCGGTGGAAATGCGACTGCGAATCTGAGCGTCCAGCTTTGATGCAGCGAGCGTGGAATTTTGGGGTGATTGGGCTTGAATCTAGCAACACTTGTTAGGCTCGCTCACCGTTTCATTGTCCATGCTTAGTCACTCGTTTGCACAATCTTTTGATAATTTCATGTACATAATTGATCATGCCTTTGTATGTATTTGCCTCAGCGACCTGGCTGTACATATAAGTCTCGTAATTTTCCTACACTTTTCAAATCGATTAAATGAAGCATCAATGTCAGACTGAAGACTTGCACCGTAGGCATTGATAGAAAGCATAAGGCGCAGCTGTGGTAGTTTAGTCGTCGCTTCTTTGCCTATCATACCCCTGCTTTGCTCCAGCCTGGCATCGTCATTGCCGCTTTCGAATCCTGGCGCTTTGCGATCTCAAACAAAGGCTTTGCCAGCCACCTATATTCCCAGCGCATCTCACCATTCGCAACCTGTAACAGATGCAATGGATCAAGTATGGATCAGGAACGCTGGCGACGCCTACAAGGACCAAAGCCAGAGCCACAATCAGAGAGACATTATCACACAATCAGTCATCTCTATTGCCCTCGGTCTCGTTGCCTTCCTCGCTTTCTGTGTGAGCACTCTATGCAATGTCGCTCATTTAGAACACGGCTGATTCGAGCTTTCAGACACTGAGACCAAGATGGACCACGCTATACGCCGCCAGAAAGCGACAGAAAGATGCGGCGGAGATTTTGCCCAACCTTCCAGACACTTTCTTTGGATGGATACCGGTGCTCTATCGCATAAGTGATGACAAAGTGCTAAAGTCGGCGGGTTTAGATGCCTACGTCGTAAGTACAGTGTGGCACAATATCGCCAGCGTCTAATGAAGCTTGCAGTTCTTGTCCTTCTTCAAAATGGCCACCAAATACATTGCAATCACGTTCTTTTTTTCACTTGTGGTCATGTTACCAATACACGTACATGATACTGGAGATTATGGTCTACCGAACTCCGGGAACCTCACAAGCAACAGTACAGAGTCTTTGCAGGCCTACGCCCGACCATCCCCGCTACTGGGCATTTACGGGAAGAAGGTTGGCAAGGGCGAAGATTCTGCACCGACCGATCTCATGATATGGATGTACGTATTCTTTGTGTACTTCTTCTCCGGATTGGGTTTATATCTCATCGTAACGGAGACGAGGAGGATTATCCGAATCCGCCAGGAGTACCTTGGAAGTCAATCGACGGTTACAGATAGGACGATCAGGCTTTCCGGCATACCTGAAGAGCTACGGTCCGAGGAGATGATCAAAGAGACCATTGAAAACCTACAGATCGGCAACGTAGAAAGCGTTCTGCTATGTAAAGACTGGAGAGAACTTGATGATCTCGTTGCTAAACGGATGAGCGTTCTACGGAAACTGGAAGAGGCTTGGACTGTACACTTGGGGCAGCCAATGCATGGCAGTAACCGGGTTGTGCGTCAAAGTTCGAGGGCTGGGCCAACAGAGGATAACGGAGAGAACTCAGGCCTTTTGGAGGGCGAAACAGAAGGCAGTAGTGGCATGGCTGAGCGGCTTAAGACAAGAATTTGGTACGGCTTTCTGAATCTGCAAAGTCTGAAAATTGATGCGATCGACTATTACGAAGAGAAGCTTCGCAAACTGGACATGCAGATCGAATCATCGCGAAAGAAGGTGTTCAAGCCCACCCCTCTGGCTTTTGTTACCTTGGATTCCACTGCTGCAGCTGTAAGTGGACGACTCCGTAAACCAATCGTTATGCTGACAGCCCATAGCAAATGGCCGTGCAGGCTACCATGGACCCTGAGCCAATGACACTGCTGGCTAAGCCGGCGCCTGCGCCTGCGGATGTAGTATGGCAGAATACCTACCTGCCCAGATCAAGCAGGATGCTCCGGGCGTGGTCCATCACTTTAGTCATCGCAATCCTTACTGTGTTTTGGTCACTCTTGCTTGTTCCTCTTGCTGGGCTACTAAGCCTGGAGAACATTCATACAGTTTGGCCGCAGCTTGCAGAAGCCCTTGAGAGTCACGAACTCAGTCGCTCACTGATCCAACAAGGTCTACCTACCTTGCTCATTTCCTTATTGGGCGTGCTCGTGCCATATCTCTATTATTGTAAGGGATCCTTAACCATGCTTGCCATATTAGTCTGACCATCATATTCAGGGCTCTCAACGCTTCAAGGAATGATTTCACAAGGCGAAGTAGAAATGTCGCTAATATCCAAGAACTTCTTTTTCACGTTCTTCAACCTGTTCGTCGTCTTCACTGTCTTTGGAACAGCGTCCAATGCTACAGGGTATTTCAATCAGATCGGAGATGCCCTCAAGGACACGACAAGCATTGCATATATTTTGGCCAGCTCTCTGAAGAACCTGGTTCTTTTCTACATCAACTTGATCATCTTGCAGGGGCTTGGACTGTTTCCGTTCCGACTTCTCGAGTTTGGCAGTGTCACACTGTATCCAATATACCGGATGGGTGCGAAGACCCCACGAGGTATGAGCCTCTATATCAGTATCTGCCAGGGTTCTTAATATGAAGCTGACACACCCTAGACTACGCAGAACTGGTGCAACCGCCTGTCTTCAGCTATGGCTTCTATCTCCCTCAGACGATACTGATATTCATTATCTGCATAGTTTACAGTGTCTTGCCTGGCTCATGGTTTGTACTATTCTTCGGCTTACTGTATTTCATCATTGGCGGCTTTATCTACAAATATCAACTGCTTTACGCCATGGACCATCGCCGCCACTCTACCGGCCAAGCTTGGCCAATCATCTGCAACCGCGTGGTTATCGGTATCATCGTTTTCCAAATTGCTATGGCAGGGATAGTCGGTCTTAGTCTAGCGATCTACCGTGCCGTCTTGATCGTACCTCTTATCTTCTTCTCAATTTGGTTCATTGTGTTCTACCAAAGGACGTACGCCCCCTTGATGAAGTTCATTGCAATACGAAGCCTCAACCACGATCCGCCTTTTGGTGCTCTACCTGAGGGGGAGTCCAGATACGATAGCGAGACCTCACATGGCAGAGACGTGGATGAAGATTCAGAGACGGGCTTGCGGTATATCAATCCTAGCCTAGTCATGCCATTGGAGGATGTCTGGTTAGCGAAGGATCGTCCGAACGGAGCGCAGCAAAACGGCACACAAGGTGGCGATGGGGAGGAAGTGTAGGACTATTCAGATTAATTGCATTCTGGTTTCCTGTATTAGATAGCGAAGGCATTCGTACAAACCTGGCGTTCGGGACGATATCTCGACTTGTATGCGCTGGCATTGGCATTATACCCCACGAAAGCACATGGCGAGGTTTTGATTATCAGTGTGTTTAAATTATAAAGCTTGTAAGCGCAAGAGATGTACCGAATCGAGATGAGATTGGCTTCTGTTTTGCAAAACTCAATATCGAATACTAACATAGCAGTAGATTCTATGTTCCCCGGGCCCGAGAGCCTTTCCGATTTTCGGTGGAACGCAGGAGTTTCAGGGAATGAGGGAATGGTCGTACTTGCCATTTTAAACTATACGCAACGCTGACCAACGAAACCCTAGAAACCTGCTGCAGGTTGCCTCTAGGCCAACATATATATGTAATACAACGAGCCACTAGTAATTTCAGTCCACATTCTTTTGTACAACAGCCCTATAGCTGTTGCAGTAGCATCTACCACGTCGTCGCAAATCCTACTCTCTCGAGGAGTCGCGGGTCTCAATCGAGAGCTCCCAACCCTTTTCGAGGCGACAGCGGCTCCTCTGGTGACTATCCTAGAAAGTCCCTCAGTCCATATTCTTAGCATCGGTCCTTCTGAACCCTCGAATGTCACCAGCTCTCACAGTTATTCATTTCCTCCTAGAACAGAATCCACAATTACACCACGCGTTCGAGTCAGTCGAAACCAAGCTCGCACTGAGATGATACACCAAGTCTCAGCTACAATGTCTGGAGCACTCACTACACCTGATGAAGGTGACTCTCGTGTTCGAGCTCAAGCCTCCCCACGCTCTACACCATCCATGTCCGCCGGAAGCAGTTTTACATTCAACAATTCACCCAAGAAGTCTGAGTCGAACAGCCCGTCAAGCGGTGAACAAAGTCCCATTAGAGGCCGTACCATCTCTCGTGTGCCATCCACTAACCGCGAGAGTGGTCGATCTCGAACTTCGACCAATTTTGAACCCAGCGCTCGGTTCTTTGGCTTCGATAACACATTTGCTTACCAGCGCCTTCTCAGCAGAGACCTTACAGCCGAACCCGAAGATATCTTCCAGACCGTCGTGGAGCCTCTACCTGTTGGGGTTGAACGATTTCGCTCGTCGCTCTCAGAAGAGCTCTATAGAGCCGCAACATGGGAGAACTGGGATGAGTCGATCGACCTGACGAAGTTTGGAGATCACAGGGATACCTTTGCTATCCTTGGACTTCGCCATCTACAGAATCGCCGAGTAGAACTTCCTGCAGAGTTCTGGCAGGGCTTGCTACAATACATCGACTACGAGACCTATTTGTCCGTTCGCCTTTCTTGCCGCTGCTGGTCAGCTGCTATTTCAGACGCTCAGCCTCTTCACATGCCGCCTGCTGCTGACCTTCCGACAGAGATCTTGGAGAACATCTACAAGAGGCTAGATCCAGTCGACTTCAACTCTGCCAGGCACACATGTCGTGCGTGGATGATTGCTAGCCTAGATGCAAAACTGTTGGGTCTGATTTTGAAGCGCGGTGGTTGGTGGGCAGCTGCACAGGCAGATGTGGAATTGCAGAAGTGCGATGGCCAGATTTACCCAGACAAAGTCGACCCGGAGTGGTTGCTTAGCGGACGTCTGGCTACGGAATGTTCTCTACGACCAGATTGGACTGGTAACGGACTCTTCAGAAGCCCTTACGGGTCGCCAGACGGCGAGTATAGCCCCACGATTGGCCTCGTCCGTACGTCTCAGACAGACTTCTCGGAATTGAGCAATGGCTATGCTCCTATGTCCGGCGGTGAGATTGGAGCAGGACTCCATTTCACTGTCAGCATTTGCAACAAGTTCCTGCTAGTCACCGAAGGTTGCATCATCTACATCTACTCTCTCCGGGCTGATTGGCTGCATACCCATCAGTCTGGTGGTCACCTCTCACTCATGACAACAATCATCTGCCCTCACCGGGTCCTGGCCGTGAGCATGGACACTTCTTCCGACCGCTTCGCCGTTGCTGGACTCCTCGAAGGCCGTCTTGGCCTTGTCTGTGACCTTCATCGAGATTCATCGAAATCCAAAGTTGCACTTGGCCCAAGAGCGCTGTCCGATACATTACAGGATGTAAAATCTCCGGCATATAGTTCCCACGCTTCTGGCGGTTACATTCTGACTGAAGCCACGTCACCCCGCTTATACGAAACTACTACTCTTGAAGGCCTGGATCGTCGTGCTATGTATCCCAGTGATCAAGCAATGGCTTTTGCAATGTCCGAAGCAACTATACCTGATGTTCATGGCGCCCGTCCCGTCGGAACTTCCTGGACTCTGGACGATCTCTATCTTACTCCAGTATCACCCCCTCCACAAACCCCACCCACCTTCACCAACGCCTCCTATATCCCGATTGAAAACGGATCTCGGTCCATCTACCGCAATCTGTGCTCGGCTGAAGACCCTCCTCGAAGTGTGGCCATATGCCCACAACGCAGATGTGTGGCGTTTGGGTGTGCAGCAGGCATTGAACTACATTGGATCGATGCCCTCACCGGTCAAGATCTCAACCGCTGGTTCCCACTTACTGCACCGAGTGATTTCTTGTACTTCCTCCCGCCAAGACCGGGAGTGGATTCAGCGAAGAAACTGAGACTGATCAGTAGCGCATGCCACCCGAAGGAGCAGGGCAACCTGCGAAGCAAGTTCTTCCCGGGAGTAAGTGAACGTTTGAGCTGGGAGGTAAGTCAACACTTGCTCTACTTATGTCCTTGTTGCTGTTATTCTAGCCCATAATCCTGATTTTGGCATATTGGCATCGGTCTACATTAAAAAGGCTATGAACCAAAAATTACACCCTGATTGCTTGAAACATACTGACTGTGAATCAACCGTGCAGGAGGGCCTTAATGATACTATTGGCTGGGATCATGCTTGGAGAGGCAGTGCGTTCTGTGACCACTACCAAGCTGTACCCATTAGTGATGGATGGAACATACTCTTCACAGATCCCGAGGATGGCAATCTATGCTTGGGGGACGATGCACCTCCAGATATCGGTGCTACGAAGTTAGTCAGACGGTACGTCTTGGTGGGCCCCAAGGATGCAGAGGGCAAGGCCATTGTTCCGAGGACGTATAGAAGTGGAGGAGAGTTACGCTGGGGTACGAGGGTTGTGGTTGGTTACGGGGAGCGTCTCTGGTTGTTTGTAGTCCCGCCTGACGAGTCCGCTAAAGAATCGGAGAAAACCCAGAGCAAAAGGGAGCAACAGAATGCCGTAGAAGGGCCCATAACGCCTATACCCACGAGAATTGACGGGGTGGAATTCGGCAGAGTACCCAACCTCGTCGATGTCGCAGTAGATTCCACAGGTGGAGACCTTACAGTCTGGGCATTCGCGATGAATGGCATGGCCTACGTATGGCAGCTCCGGGGCGGACCGCAACCGATCACCAGGCGAATCGTCCTAAATGATGGTTCCATCACTGCCGCAACAGACCTAGATGGCGATACATTCATGCACGGCACTTCCAGTCCTATTAGACGCGCAGTCCAATTTGATGGCTCCGTATCTGCTCGCCCTACTATGTCCATGGACGTTCGCGAACAAGACCGCATCATAGACAGAGACAGCGACATAGCTATGCCAGATGTAACTTCCCAAGAAGATGAGGGCTATACGTCTGGGACCGAAGAGTTCGAGCAGGCAGGAGGCGCTTTCGCCATCCATACACCACCATTATGGGGAACGTGGAGCGACGAAAGCGCAGATTGGGTACCTGATTTTTTGCAAGCTGATGGCGAAGAGGTTGAGGATGAAAGCTTGGGTGTCGATATGCTAGAGCTTGGTAGGTGCGAAATTGAGATTTTGTCGTCGTATAAGGAAGTGGGTGGTGTTGGTTTTGGTCGCTGGACGACCGAAATCGCAGACATTTCGCGCTAGCCAGGCTTGTAAATCCCTATTAGGAAATGAAGCAGTGGCCTCTACATATTCGATGAGGAAGTCTGAGAACCCAAAAGTGCATGAGCAAATTGGGAGAATGGGTGAACACACCACATGAAGAGGACCTGTCAATATCAAAAACAGCGAGCTTTCGTCCAACGGAGTTCGAGGATGGATGTCTACTAAGAATCTCAAATAATCTTGGTATGCCATCATCGAGCTGGAGCAAAGCCCGCCATGTGCTGAAAAGCAGAGATGTATACCTACACACACCAGACGCTAGCTCGAAGGAAGGACATGCAAAATCAAGGGCTCTAGCGCCTGGCTTGGCTTCGCGATCGCCAAACCCAAACTTCACGTGCTATTAATGCAAGGCAGATATACAAATCCATAACATGACTGTAAACATCACGAAGTTCAAGAATAGGTCCCAGATATGAGGGGTAGGGATAGTTAGCAGGAATGATGGGGTTAATGATTAATTTCGAAGTATCAAAAACAGGCGCTGACGACGATGAAATGTTAGTTGATATAGCTAACTGTTCCCATATCGAAGTCTTGAAATTTCAGATGCGACAGGTACGTTTGGGGAGATTGAGATATGTCGCATCTTTGAGGCAGTAGAGATGAAATGCAAGATTTTAGATTTCAGATAGATAACACAGCTTAGTATGAAGCGAAATAGCGCTTGAGAAATTCAATGCAATGTGCCTTTCCGCAGAGATCCAGCTCCTCACCTATTACCCCAACGCCGCGCTCGTGGTATCAAAATAATCAATCATAAAAGTAATAAGGGAGACATAAATCATACTGAGCAGGGAACCTCTCCAGAAGTGCATATCACCTCGCCTTCCCCTCCCACCCCACCCCTTCCCATCCCTATCCCAATCCCAATCTCAATAACATCCCCCTCTTCAGAAAAACACCACCACCTCCCCCTTATCATTCCTCCTCAACCTCAACCCCCTAAACAACTCCTTCTCCTCATCCCCTTTCTCCAACCCCAACCCCTGCTCCCCTCTCTCACGATGATATCTCTTAAGCGCTTTATGCATACTATATCCCTGTTCGCTTTCCGGCCCTTTCGTCACGAAGGACATGAAGAGCTCGGCGCGGGATTTGTAGACGATGATTTGTTGCTGAGTGTCATCGTCATGTTGCCGAGTTTGAGGGTGGTATTCGATGGCTTTGCGTTTGGGATGGTCGATGGTTTTTTGTTGTTTGGGATGATGCTCGCTATTGTGGTGGCTATGATGTTCTGAGCGGTGTTGTTTGCGCGGGCGGGACTCGTCTGAGGTGCGGCGTTTGCGGACGCGGACGAGTTGCCCGCTGGCTGTGCGGGAGATGCCTGATTTGCGGCCACGATCTTTCTCCTTGGCGACTAGTTGCTTGGGGCGTTTGACTGGGCTGGGAGGGCTTGGGTCGCCGTTGGAGTATTCGGGACTTGGAGGGAATTTTGATTTGGAGAGGAGGCGGTTGAGGCCGCCTGTGAGGCCGGAGTGGAGGATAGGTGCGGAGGGGGCCTCGACCATGATGATGTCGGCTTCGACGCTGGGGCGGCGGGCTTCTGTTAGGTCGAGCTCTTCAATGTGGAGTCGTTTGCGTTTTTTGTCTGTTGATTTGCGCTCGGGATTCTCGAGGCCGTAGATTGCTTCTGTAGAGGGCTTGTGTTGGTGTTTGGGCGCCGGGGTAAAGTATTCGATTTCTTGTTTGTCCTTCTTCACTGGTACGGGCTCTGAGCCGTAGGTGAAACCATGGTTCTCGTACAGGGAATCATCGTCGCCATTTTCTTTCGGATGGAGTACATCCCCAAATATTGAAGGCGCGTTCTTCACCATCTTCATTCCTTCCTTTGGCACAAGCGATGTCGTTGATGCATTCGGTGTATCTCCAGTGACAAGAAAGTCGAAGACATTGATCGGCTCGGCTTTCTCGGACGTAGAGACAGGTGGGTCTGGGGCTGCTGGAGGAGGGTCGACGATAGTGATGGCCTGGTTGCCGGTGTCGGCATCCTCTGCGTCTTCAACATATGCTTTGCGCGACTTTTTTGATGTAGCTTCCGCTATATTGACCTTCTTTTTCTCTTCCTTTGACGGCTTCTCTTTGTACAGTGCGCCCTGGTACTTTTGCTCCTCTGAGATACATGACTGGAGATTGGGCGAAAAGATTAGCTTAGATAATTGTCCGAGGTAGCGACTAGAGTGGAAAAAGTATAGGAGTGCAGGAAGTCTGGGGGCATCGACATACAGTATGAGCTCTGTATTCGGTCCCTGGAAAATGCGTCATGCAATCCAAGCACGTAAAGGACGAACCACGACATGAGCGGTGATGAGGGTCGAGCTTCTTTTTAGTGAGGACGTCTCCGCAGCCCTGTTATTCGTTGTTCATTATTAGCATGGGGCGGTCTGTATTGCTGCCCAATAGAGTGGCATGGGTACCTCGCAGGAAAAGGACACCATCGCTGTGATGTGCCGTTGCAGTTGGTAGAGTTGTGATTGCCTTTAGAAGAGTCGGGTTGCTGTACCGGTCATTTGCTATTTAGTTTGGAGTACCTGAAGGAGGCTGCAGCAAGGAATGTAGGATGTTTACTGATGAACGATGGGCCGGTTGACGTCGTTACTATTTACTGGCGGGCAAGTCTATTTTTGTGTGTGCGCCGTGCGCCGTGCGCCGGGTGACCGATTTTGCCCTTGGCACACGCGACGACGAAGGACCACCAACACGGTATGAGGCTAGGATCCAGGGGTATCAGAATGGTTAAGGTAGGGGTATAGAGTGCGTTGTAGACTGGGGTGTCTATTGGATGGTCTATGTCTATGCTAGAAGTAAATTGGTAGAAAAACCCTACCGAATTAAAATTCAGCGCTATGCCCTGCTAGGCTAACAATACCCTTCTCTCTCTAGTAAATTTTTGATAGTAGAGTCTATCTTGAAGGCTTAAAAGTAAAGGCTTATCTTGAAAGCTTAAAAGTAAAGCTTATCTTAACAGCTTAAAAGCAAAGTTTATCTTAACTAACGCCTCCTACTATAGGGTCCCTAAATCTATATTTCCTATAAAAGCCTATGTTATAATAAAATTCTAATGCTAATATAGATTATAAATGTAGACTATAGAATAAATAGAAGGAAAACGCTATTCGTAAAATTAGAAGTATTAATCCTAGTCTATCCTAGTATCTCCCTATTATAGCCATATTTCTTTAATCTATAAGCCCTATCTCTTTATTATTAGAATCTCTAATAGGTTTAATATTCTTAAAAGGCTTAGAGGTATTAGCTAATAGAAGAGTGTCTATTTAAGGTGGTTTTATAGTAATAGAGGAGTTATTAAAGTTATTAGAAGGTAAATATAGATTGATTTTACTATTAAGGGTACCTAGATATTTTCTATTAATAATAGTATAAGGATATCCCTTATAAAGGGCCTCTAGGGCTTTTATTATAGTATCCTACCTAGTTAATAGTATTAGTTTATTATTTATAAATAATCTATTACTAGAGGTAGAATATATATAAGTTTAATTAATTAGAGTTAAGGGTAGTAGTAAGGATATCTTAATAATTAATATAGCTAGAAGAGGTGATTTCTATATTTTATATTTCTAAAGTTCCTCCTTAAATTCTATAATTTACTTAATTATTATATCCTTAAATAATAGTAAATCTTTATTAGCTTTATACTAGGCCTTTATTATCTCTTTTCCCTACTTCTATAATATAATATTACTTATTATAGCCTCCTTAATAAGTACTTTCATCCACTTTTTTATATTTCTTATTTATTTTATTATTATTTATCTAGGCTCTAGTAACTTATTATATATAATTTTATATTATATTAATATAACGAGATCTCTTACCTTCTAAAAGGCTTAGATTATTTTAAACTTACTATTACTTCTTTAAATTAGAAGAAATTTTTTTAGCTTTTATTTTTATAGGATACCCTTAACTATAAAAAACCCTTTATTCTCTTAAATCCTTTCTTATATCTTTTATTCTATTCCTAAGAATATCTTTATAATCTTATTTAGCTATCTAAAATTATCTATACTATCCTTTATCTTAACTAGGTATTTATATTAATTATATAATAAGCCCTTCTTATTCTATATATATAAGGCCTTAGCCTATCTTATCTTAACTATATATATTCTATCTAAACTAATATTAATTAACTCTTTATTATTTAAACCTCTATCCTTTAGTATTTCTAAAGATAAATTAGGGTATTTATAATCCTAATCTACTATTATTAATCTTTTCCTTTTCTTAGATAAGGCTAACTTTATATCTCTTAATAACCCTAGATCTTTAAGACCTACTAATAATTTCTTCTCTTTATTTATAGCTATTCTAGCTTTTCTTTTAAAAATACTTATTAACTAGAATATATTTAACTCCTTTAATCTCTTCTTTTAAATATTAAGATTAAGATTATCTTTATTTATACTCTTACTTTTATTACCTACTTCTTTATTTTAAAGTTTCTTCTTTAACTTCTTAATAGCTTTTAACTTTATAAGGGTAAATAAAGGTATAAATATCTTTCTTTAAATTAGTAATATTTTAATTTTAATAGTCTTTAAATTTAATATAGTTATTCTTAAATCCTTATATAATATCTACTTTATAAAGATAACTCTCTAATACTTTTATAATAGATCTTATACTAGCTACTCTAATTACTCTACTATTATCTATATAATTAGAGTCTAATTTATAGCTTAGTAGTCTTAAGATATACTTAGGAAGGGTTAAGTAGTTACTCTATCCTATATATCTTATTAGAAAATATTAACTCTTTTACTTAATATCTTATTAAGTTTTAAAGTCTTATAGTTATTTACTAAGTTATTAGAGTCTACTAAATTATTAAAGTTCACTAAGTTATTAGAGTAATAGGTGCTAGTAGCTACTAATAAGCTTAGCTTAAGTAGCGCTATTATTTATATAGAGATTAGAGTATATAGAATATAGAATCTTAAGGCTATAGGATGTAGAGTCTTTAAAGCTAATATATATAATGTTATTAAATAGACGGCGTTAATAAAGATAAAGATAGGTAGTAATAATAAGGTTATAGAAAGGATTAAGATTTCGGAGGCTTAGAATTCTTTATATATAGAGACGGGATATACTATTAAAGTGAATAATTATATTTCTATAGAGTAAATAAGCTATTAATATAAAATATTTTCTAACTACCTTATTAATCTTAAAGTTATTCCTTACTATAAAGTAATTACATCCTTAGTATTCTTAGAGTATTATTATTAAGGATTATCCCTATAACTCGTTAAAATATATACTATCCTTATTAATATTAAAGCTTTCCCCTACTATAAGATATATATATCCTTAAGACTCTTATCTTATAACTCCCTTTAGTTTAGGTGCTATGTTAAACTTATTATTATAAATATTAAACTAAATTATTAGAGATCCCCTACTATAATATAGTTATAATTAGTAGATAAGAGTTCTCTTTTCTAATTAAAGACTTAAAATCTAGATTTAGTTATAAATTCTATAATATATTTATAACTTCGCTTATACCTCTATTATATTTAATACCTAGCTTAGTAGTCTCTCTAAAGTATTAGAGACTTAAGATATTAATCTAAATATATTAATAACTTTACCTTTATAGTTTTATTAATTCTATTCTATCTTATCTCTATAGCTACTAAGTCCCTTATATCTCTACTCCTATTATTATAGGTTTGGCTAGTTATTATTTAGATTAAAGACTTTCTTATTAGAATTTAATCCTCTCTTATAATTCTTAGCCTTCTTTATAGCTATATAAAGATATATCTACTCTCTTATTTTTATTCTAATTATCTTATTAATCTAGCTTACTAATTTTTATAATTTATTATTAACTTAAAAGTTCTTTCTCTTTATATAAATCTATATATTATTAATATAATATCTTCCCTTAATTATATTAGAGGAGATATCTTTTAACTAGACTAATCTCTTATATATAGATACTTAATTAATTATATAAGGCCCTTCTTATCTTAGTTCTAATTTATAAGATTTCTAGTTATCCTAGTTAAGTCTTCTTAATTTTACTAAGTCGCCCTTCTTTAAAGAAGGATTTCCTTTATTAGTCTTTTTTATTAATTTAAAAGCTTTTTTAAATCTTTAATTAATAGTATCCTATCTTTATTTATCTAAATAAGTAAGCTTACTTTTATATACTACTTCTTTAATACTTATATTATCCTTAAGCCCTTTTTAGATTTATCTCTTAATAGCTTTTAATTAGATTATATCTTTAAAATTCCTAATACTAAATATATATCTTAGCTTAAATCTGAATAGTATTTAGGCTAGGCTATACCTATATACTCTAATTATTTTAGTATTAATAGAGTTTATAATACTTTTAAGAAAAGTATCTTATTATATAATTATTTCTAGGTAATATTATAATATAGCTCTATAGTATTTTAAAATTAGCTATATATACCTCTTAGCTAGTCCTACTAATAAAGGGTAAGTAATTAGCGCCGTTATTTATTTTATTCTTATCTTTACTAACTTAGTTATAAAATACTTTTTAAAGTAGGATTTGTTATTATAATATATAGCTCTTAGTTATCTAAACTTATCTAATACTTCTTATTAGAAGAAGGATATTATATTTACTAAGATTATTTTTAGAATAGCTTATACTACTAGAAATCTTAATATATAATCTATTTTAATAATAATAAACTATACTTTACTTTTTAATATTAGGGTAATAGGTTCTATATAATTAGTTCTAAAATAATCCTAGGGTTATAGTTATATTATTGGTAGTAATCCCTAGCTTAGCTTTAATAGTCTTAGTATTTAATATTATAAGTATATATAGTAGAAGTATTTAATATCCTTATTTTTTATAGGCTAGTAAAACTTACTAATATAATATTTTATTATTATTTAGTTAGAGAAGTATCTATAAATATTATATAATAGTCTTAATATATATAGAACTTTAGACTTATAAAGATATCTTATCTACTATCTACTCCTTTTTATATATACTAGCTTATTTCTTTTTAAATAGTTATTAATTATAATAAATCTTTTAGCCTTTTTCTTTATAATTATATCTTCTACTTCTACTAAAATACCTTATACCTTTATTTATAGACCTTCTACTTTAATTATATCTATATATTATAGATTATCTAACTATTCCTCCTAGTATATTTCCTATTTATTTATCTTAGTATTTTACTTCTCTTCTATAATATTATTATTTATAATATTATTATTTATTATAAATATAGTATTATTAACTTTATATATAGTAAAAGGTATAAAAGAGTATCTAATTAGTTATAAGAGCTTATCTATAATTATAATATTCTTTCTTAGAATATAAAAGATATCTAGGTTATACTTAGATAATACTAATTATTATTTAGCTAGTCTTTTAGTATTATCCTTACTCTTTAAATACTTTAGTAAGGCTTAATAATTTATATAGAATATTATAGGGTACTTAAACCCCTTTATAAGCTATCTATATTCTACTAGGCTTTTTACTATTGCTAGAGTTTCTTATTTTATTATATAGTATTATATTTAAACCTCTATAAATTAAAAGGATAGGAAAGATATAATTTACAACTTATTAAGGTAGTTCTTTATTATTATAGTTTTAGTAGGCTCTATAAGTAGTTAGAATAATATTCTATTAGCTCTTATTTTTAATATATCTATATATAGATAATATTAAATATTATCCTATCTACTAGAATAAGTATTTTTTAGTACTATCTTCTTAATTCTATTAAAAGTATCTTAATAAACTTTTATCTACTTAAATCCTATTATAATATAGATTATTCTTATTTTTCTATCTATCTTAACCTTTTTAACTTCTTTAATTATTATAGTTTTTAGAATAGTTATTAGATTTACTCTTCTAGGGATATAATTTCTTAGAAATAGAAGTATATAGATAAATTTAAGAAGCTCTTCCTTAGTTATTAATATTAGCTATTCCTAAAATATCCCTAGCTTATCTTTAGAAAGTCTTATTCCCTTTTCATCCCTTTAATATCCTAGTATATAGACTTTAGGGATAAAAAATTAACACTTAGATAGGTTAAGAGTTAGATATATCTATAATAATTATAGGAAATAGTAATAATAAAGGAAGTAAATAAGGTTTTTAAAGGTATTACCTCCTCTAGTATTATTATCTATAAAGTAATTAAAATATACTTATCTAAGTATTATTTCGCTAAGCACGGGTTTAAGATTTAGTCCTAGTACTAGCCTAGTAATAATATTCTTTAACCTAGAGTATATAGTAAGTCCCTTTATACACCCTTATTTTATTTATAAGTAATATATTTATCCCTTAGAGGACGAAAATATAAGCTTATAATAATAGGATAGCTATATGCTAATCACCTAATATCTATTTACAATATCTATATAAAAGTTATACTTTATCTAAGATTATATTATATCTTTTAGTATAAACTTAATTTATCTTATTAAGTAATTTAATTTTATTATTATATTATTAAGTCTAATAAATATATATACTATTCTTAGCTTTCTATTTAATTTCTAGGGAAATCTAGTCTTTATACTCTAAGGCGATTTATACCTTATAATAATACTAACTTTAATAAGCTCTAAGATTATTTTCTTCTAAAATAAGAGTTCTTTTATAATATATAGACTTAACTTTACTACTTTTAGGATAATATTCTTATATATAAAAATCTTATACTAAATTAGATTAGTCTTAAATATTTTAAAGATTTTATTATAGAATAAATCCTACTAGATATTAAAAAGTAACTTCACCTATTAAATCTTCTTAGGGCTATTAGCTTACTCGCTAATTATATTTAGATATAACTTTAACTAGTCTTTAAAATCTAGAGAGATCTCTATTTTTATTTCTTAATAGTATATCTTTAGTCTTTTCTCTATAAGAAATCTAAGTCTATTTATCCTAAATCTATTTTTTTTATTACTTTCTACTAATAAAGCTATTATTATAACTTTAGAAAAGTATCTAGCTTCTCTTACTTCTTTAATTTAAATAAGATCTCTATTAAAGTTACGCTATTTAGGAGAAATAGTACTAAATTTTAGTTCTAGCTTTATATTCTATAGATATATCTTATCCTTAACTAGTTAATAGGGCGGAAGTAGGCTTATAAACGAGGGCTATACTAATAACTTCTTATTACCCCTCTACTTTACTCTAATCAACTTCTAAACGCCACCTATATTTTGGTATAATAATTCCTATATTTCCTCTCTTTATTTACTTACCCTTCTTCTTAAAGGGGGAGCTAAATTTCTTATTATATATACTTATTTATATTTATAATATTAGTTACTTATTTATACTTTAATACTCGCTATCTTTTTAATTACTCTTTATATACCTTTCCTTAATATCTTATTTTAAGGCTATACTAGGACTAAAATATTAATACTATCCTTTACTTAACTTTTATCCTTTTCTATTTAGTTTCTTAGATAGTTCTTATTAACTACTATTTCTAAGATTATAATAGTTAGCTATTATTTTCTAACTCCTTATTTAACCTAAAATCTTTATTATAATAATTATTATAGTTATTCTACTCCTCCTTATATAAATCCTTAATAATTTCCTAGAGAATATTATTTATCTATTTCTCCTTATCTCTTAAATCTAGAATATTAATAATAGTTTTATTTAAAATATTAATATCCTCTATAATAAAGACTTCTAGTATCTTTATATTAGATAGCCCTATATACTAGACTTTTTAATATATATTATACTAGTCCTTTATCTAATACTCATCTATAATATAAAGCCTAATTATTAAAGTTATTTATAACTAAGAACGCCCTAAGATTATATTATATATTACCTTCCCTAAGATAATATATAATTAAAGAATTTTTAATATTAACGCTACTATAATTTTAAGATTAATATACTTAAATAATCTATTAATAGCTTTATTTATAGAATAAATAGCTATTAATATATCTTTATAGAAGATATAATTTATCTTTTAAGCTATCCTTTTTAAGATTAAATTAATTATAGCCCTAAGATTAATTAAATAGTTATTAATTTTCTACTCTTTATTTATAGACTTCCTAATATTTATAATAGTTATTATATAGAAGTTTCCTTTAATTTATAGTTAAGGTAAAGTAAATAGAGATATTAGGAAATACTTTATAGCGCTATCTATATTATAATAAGCTCTCCTATAAGTTAAGTATTTCTTTATTTTATTTAGGGGAGATACTCTAAATAATTCTATAGCTTTAGTATAGTCGTTATTATAGGCTATTAGAAAGATATCCTCTATTATTAAGATATCTTTTATCTTATCTTATATCTCTAGAGAGTCTATAAACTAAGTAGTCTTTTATCTCTACTTATTAGGATTTAGTTCTAATCTAATAACTTTAATTATTATTATTTACGCCTTTAGAAAGAAATATAGAAATTAAGTAAGTATTAAATTTAGTTTTATTCCTCTTAGGAAACTCTTTATATTTTAAGGACTTTAGTTTTATATATTATGTAACTTTAACTCTAGGGGTAATCCTTATTTTATTATAGGTTTTATTATCTTAGTTCTCTAAATAGATAATTATAATATCTATAAAGCTTTATATAATTAGGGGTTTATAACTAGTTATTTAGAAGTTAAAGATAATTTAAGAATAAATATAATTTTACTACTTAAGACTTAATATACTTTTCTTAGTCTATTTTAGTTTACTATATATACTACTTTAATATTATCTTTCTTATATTTAACTATTAACCTCTTATCCCTTAATATTATTATCTCTTCTCCTTTACTATAATTTTTATACTAGTATATATCTCTAATATATATATTCTTATCGCTAGTATTCTAATTATTAAGAGTTAGTTAGTAGGATAGGCTATTAAATTTAAATAATACTATTTCCACTATATATATTTCTTAAGATATTATATTATATTTAACTCTATTATTTTCTATTTCTTCTACCTAATATATATCTATAGTTAGAGTACTTATATTTCCTATTAGTATAGTATTACTTCTAAAGGTAAAAATAGTATCTTTCTCTCTTACTATACGCCTTATAAAGAATTCGCTTCTTAATTAATCCTACTCCCTAATAGGTAGAGAAGAGTTTATATACCCTTAGCTTATATATCCCTTCTATCTATATATCTAATATTTAATTATATTCTTTAAACCTATAAAGTAATTATCTTTTAATCCCTTTATTATAGTAAGGTTAGCTCTTCTTTACTAGTTTATTAGTATTATCTAATTATTTTACTACTCCTTATATATTAGAGTAATCTTAGGAGGGTTTTTATACTACTCTCTATTAATCTAGTAAAATAAGTTATAATAGGGGGCTTATACTCCTTGTTAATTTATATTTAAGTTAATATTAATAAAGCTATATATAAAATTCTCTATAAGTATTAAATTCTATTAGAGTATATTTAATAAGACTCTATCTATACTACTAAGGCTAAGGAGATATTTATCCTTTTTTTTTATTAATAGGTCTTTCTTTCTACTCTATTAATATATAACTCCTTAGATAGTAATAATAATCTTTTTAAAGTCTATTATTATTTCTTCTAAAATTTCCCTAACTATTCCTTATATAGTCTTATTATTTAGATTATTAATAACTCTTTTTATAATATCTTTTATAAGCTCTTATAATAAACTCTTATAAATCTTTTATATCTCTTTAAAATATGTGTTAATATCTTATTTATTTTATTTTAGACTATATAATATAAAGAGTATATCTTTTATCTTATCTTTTTTCTAAGCCTTAGGGAATTTTTTAATAAATAATTCCTTTAAAGTCTTCTAGTCTCTTATTACCTTATTATCTTATTTATTAATTTATTTCCTAGCTAGCCCCTAAATCTTACTTAATAGGATATAATATTTTATTTTATTCTTACTTATCTTAGCCTCTTTAATATATTATCTTTTTATTAGTATAAAGGTATATTCTAAAAGTTAATAATATTTAGTAAAGTTCTTATCTAGTACTTTAAAGAACTTTAGAATATTTATTTATACTATTCCTACCTCTTCTCCTATAGGTTTATTAGTAGACTATAACTAAGTTATAATTAAGGTTAATATTAGCTATAAATTAGAGGTCTACTTTACTATAGTTGTAGGCTATAAGATGTCCTATTATTCTAAGTAAGGTAAGTTAACTAGTGGTGATAATAATAAGCCTAATAAAGCTTTACCCTATTTCCGTTAATAATATATTAGTATAGGTGTTATAGGAGGTAGTCTTTCTTCTAAATTCTCTTTTATAGATAGGGATTTTTCTTCCTATATTTGGTATCCTATAAAAATATAGCTAAGGTCTAGCGTATCTACTATCTCCGAATCTAGTGTTAGTGACTCTAGTGATAAAAATAGATTTTAGTTATATTAGGCGTCTAGTAAGAAAGACTTCTTAGATGATAATAATAATAACTTATAGATATATAGTGCTACTAAGTTCCTTATTTCTTATGTTAGAGTTCGTTCTTCCTTATTAATTACTTTTGGTAATAATTCTTTTAGACTACTATCCTTATTACTCTACTTTAGAGAGTTCTTGTATTTATTAAAACTAGTTTCTTGGTTCTATATTAAGGGGGCTTATAGTTGTGTTATAGGAGGGGACTTGTATTAAGATTATTTTATTGAGACCTCTTTAAGTCGTTTCTTCTATATTAAGAATAATTTCCTGAGAAAAACCTGAATAAGGTGCTCGCTGTGTTCCTTGGGATAATAAGGCTGGTTGATAGCTGTTAAAGCCGTGTAGATGGTGTATGTAGAGAGTAATAACTGTAGTCGGACTGGTATCGGTAAGGAATATAGTGGTGGTGTTATAGTCCTGTCTACCAGTCTTCGCTTGAATGTTTGAACTTGGTCCTCTTTTCTTGCTTCAGGCCTGCAGCCTACCTCGCATCCTTCGATCGAAACCAAGCCCCGCCTTCGGGCTCTAGAATATGAGGCTAGGATCTAGGGGTATCAGAATAGTTAAGGTAGGGGTATAGAGTGCGTTGTAGACTAGGGTGTCTATTGGATGGTCTATGTCTATGCTAGAAGCAAATTGGCAGGAAAACCCTGCCGAATTAAAATTCAGCGCTATGCCCTGCCAGGCTGACAACGGGCGAATAGGGGTTAGGGGCTACGGTGGCCTTAACAACCCGACTAATCACGCGTCCCAAGACAGTTTCATATATCAATATGTGAAACATTTACATTTTGCTATGCCTTCTTCTGTCCTCCAATCCCATTTGCCCGGCAATGTGGACAAACGGGGGCCATAACGTTAGAACACCATAAAGTCATCTTCCCCTAAGTGCTTAACCCCCTTACTGTATGGCCCTCTAGGGCTGGACCTAAAGTCAGTGAAGCGAGCCCTGAAAGACTCCCCGAAATAATCAGCTGCGGGGCTCAATCCTGTTGCTTGGGTAGGTAACTAGCTTTACTTTCGGTCCAGCCCTATAGGGCTGTATGGTAACTTATAAAGTAAAGGGGTTAACCCTTCTATCTTGACGACGCTACAAGCCACTGTCGTACAAGTGCTTATCTCGTTCGTACATCACCGTTACTCTCGAAACAAGGTGTCTCTACCTCAATGGATCAAATCCGAGCCCTCCAATCGCATAAGCTCGCCATCTAGCACCACTTTTCCAGTCCGAGCAAATAAGGATATACTCTTACTCCAAGAAGTAATATCCAATAAGAGCTTGGCACAAGATCGCTTCAGGATCACCAGTTCTACATCGGCGATCCTGAATGTATCATCACAGTGCATGCCAACTGATCCGCACTAGAGAACGATATGCCTTCGCCGCCTGGGAGCCAATCAAGATTGGCCACAACATTCCCAATCCCCAACCAAGGATATCAAGAGCCTGTGCGGCGGTTGTTTTTGTTGATTATCCTCAAGAAGCGCGAGTGTTTGATCGAATAAGTTTGCTCGAGTGCCTGAACTGTCGACGTGAGGCCTATCATTATCCGCGGTTCGATTGGCCCATGGATCAAGTCGGAGCTGTGTTGCAATATCGAGGTGGTGAAGAAGGTTTCAGCTTACAAAGGATGAATAACTCTTTGCATTGCATTATCGAAAATGGTTCATCGCTAGTGCAATGCATACGCACAAGGTATTCCCAAGTGACTAACATACCGTTTTCACATACCATTTGTTAGTATATTCCACAGAGCGGGTCTGTAGGAACTGCACGCGGGGTAAGAGAGCCCAGAATATCGTATCACTTTATGATTGGCCATTAATGTAGGTACTCAACTGCTCTAACCGCACCAGGATCGTTGCTATAGGACCCCACTCTGCAAGGGCAGTAATGTCATACCTTTCGGCTCCGTCTCACTTGATTACCTATTCTTGGACACAATGTAGGGTGAGAGTGAAGCCACTTGTGCCTACCCTTTAGTCTAGTGTTTGGTCAGCCATGGGAGCCGAATGATATAGATATATCACCATGGGCAGGGCGACGCCGTACTCATTATAGACTGAGGAAACGCTCTCATCTAAATAAGTCGCTTTCTCACTTATTCTGCCAAAGCACACGTCAGTGACTAGTCACAATGGACCATGAAGCGCCCCTTGAGCAGTTGGCTGCCCAACTTTACGCTGCCGCTAAGGACATAACACTATTTTGCCAACAGCAGAATCACCCACAGAGGTCTTTGGATCGTATCGAGCCTACACATTTGCTGCCAAAAGATGCCCCGCACACCCTTCTCCTGGCGCAGCAGAATATCAAGGAGGCGGCGCTGAGGATCCAGCAGTTGGTCACTGATCCAAATGATTTCCTAGAGCGCTGGCAGGTCCAGGTCAGTGCGATAAGCCTCCCATTATCGCGTGACCATCTACAATGTCACACTTTGATGCTGCGAACATAAATGAGCTTAACTTAGATTGCTTATATATCACGGTTCCTCCAGTATCAACAGCTAGCCTGTCTTCGCTGGATCTTCCGCTTCAATGTTCTTTTCCACGTCCCTCTCAAGCACTCCGTCACGTATGAGACTATTGCTTCAGCAGCACAGGTCCCACTCCGTCAACTCAAATCCATCGTCCGCATGGCGACGACCATGAACCTCCTACGTGAACCAATTCCCGGAGAAGTAGCCCATTCTAGCACCTCCGCTGCTTTCATTAGGGATCCAACTCTAAGCGACTTGGGCGCCTTTCTGACTTCGTTTGCTATCATGGCCTTGCACATTGTTGAGGCGACAGAGAAGTTTGGGGCCAAGGAGTCAGCAACACAGACCACGTTTAACGTCTGGAAAAATACTGATAAACCTTTTTTCGACTATCTAAAGCAAGACAAAGAGATGACAAGACAATTCGCAAGCTACATGAAGAACCGTACTAGTGGTAGAGGTCTGAGCATCCAGCATCTCTTGACAGGCTATGATTGGGCCGCACTGGGCAAGGTAGTTGTCGTTGATGTATGTCTTATACCTTTGGCCTGTTACAAAGAAGGAAACGTGTACTAAAAAATGGGTTTCAAATCATCTAGGTTGGCGGCTCCAATGGCTATGCCAGTATCGCACTAGCCGAAGCATTCCCCAACCTCCAATTCATCGTGCAAGACCTCCCGGCGACCATTGAGAGCTCTCGCCCAGACATGGAAGCCCTCCCATCATCTATCAGCAGCCGTGTCAACTTCCAGCCCCACGATTTCTTCACTCCACAACCCTTAAAAGATGTAGAAGTCTTCCTTCTACGTGCTATTTTGCATGACTGGCCAAAACCAGAGGCGACGCGAATCATCCGCAATCTGGTAGATAGTATGAAACCAGGCGGCAAGCTTATCATAATGGATACTGTGCTGCCACAGCCTGGATCCGTGCCAGCGATTACGGAGTCGGTATTGAGATGCAGGGATTTGACAATGATGGAAGCGCATAATAGCAAGGAAAGGGAGTTGGATGAGTGGGTTGATTTGCTGAAAGGTGCAGACGAAAGGCTGAGATTGCAGAATGTGGTGCAGCCGTTTATGAGCTTAACGTCGGTCCTGGAGGTGGTCAGGGATGATGATGTGGTGAGCACCAATGGTCATATCAATGGCAAGGCTAACGGACACCATCGTTCCTGAAATTGATAGCGAGATGCCGCAAAATGCAGCTTTGCGCAGGGCAGTTGCTTTATGATTGCATTGTTCCGTTATTATCACAACTCTTATTAGAGGTCATATAATATCGCTTAGCACTGAAATTTCAGAAAAGTCTTGCTGCTTGTTGCGTCGCCATATGTCATGCTGGTGAGGGCGTCCAACATACCTTTGGTCGTTCACACCTGCATGATACCTTCAATCAACTTTTCAGTATCATCCCTCATAACAGTCGGAAGAATGCCCCTCTAGGAAAGGTCTGGAAGCTCGTACAGACTACCCTCATTTTGAATGAAGAAGAATCGCTTAAGAAGAAAGCCTTGCCGATGATTGGCTAGCCCCACTACACCTTCCTCACCGCCGTCTCTTGTAAAAGACACCGCCAAACTCAAACCTGTCAAAAAATACTTGGCAGGCATGCCATATCTCGTCACTATCCGCTGCATATGACTATCGAAACGGGTCCTGCGCGGATTATACGAGGCTGTACAAATACGGTCTCTCACAGGAGAAAAAACGAAGAATCACCTACGTCGGCTGCTCGCAACTCGCCAGCTCACTTTCCTTACCACCGTGCATCTTGAAGGCCGAGACTCGCTTGAAACCAGCAGTAAACTTTTCCCCGGATATTCTTCTTCATTGTCAGATGGCTTCTTATAACGCTGCACAATCCTCCAATCTGGCATCATTACGACGGCGCCTTGCTTCTTGGTATCCCGCTTGTCGAACCAGCTGTGAATCGTGTCATCATAGCCTTGGCTGCAGCAGATACTATGGACGATACGTCTTGATTTACGCTGACTATCTTCGTCAAAGCCCTAACCCTAGCTCTAGATATAGCCCTCGAGCTTGTCGATGTTTTCGGGCACTGTGAGGCCTAGACTTTAAATTCCCGGGGGGTTAGGGGCCCCTAATGTCAGCTAATAGGATTAAATTCTTGGCACGCTAAAATCATTAGCGCAAATCAAGACTTTTCGACTCCAGCTCGCGAATTCGTCCGCTGCAGACATGTCATCTATGCCCACAAGGACCGTTAACCTACTCTGTCTCAGCAAGTCTCCAGTTGAAATACCTGAAACCCTAAGTCTAACCATTTTGACAGGTACGGCCAGCCTGCCACTGGAGACTCCCAAAATCAGTAATTATTTTTCATATTGTGGAGAGTGCTTAGTAGATGGCGGTGAATGCTCTTTCATTTCACCAGATCTGTACACGGCCGAGGTGTACTAACATCGTAGCTTTCCACTAAGGTATGCAGACCAGTCCTAGTCAGACTGGCGAACATAATGAGGTTCTAGCAACCCCATATTCTACTTTTATGGAATCAAGACAAAGCTGATCTTCATGAAACGCTTCGCCTAGCTCTCAGTCGCTCCTAGCTAAAGACAATGCTATACTATCATCAACAACGGTAAAATATAGCCTCTCTAAACTATATACTCCCTTTCGAAACTTCCTCAGTTTCCAACACAACTCCACCACCGCAAAGCCTAGCGAAACCGTAAGAATGGCGGAAGAAAGCCATCTGTCGGCGTCCCTTAGTATGCTTATGGACATCGATAAGCTACAAGGGCCGAACAACTACATCCAGTGGAAGCGACACATGCGGGATCTGCTTGTGCTGCTGGACCTATGGCCCTACATTGAGACCAAGGCCACCAGCCCCGGCCCACCCGCTACTCCCAAAGAATTAGACGAATGGACCCGTGCTCAGCTCAAGGCCATTAATATGCTTAAGAACCGATGCGAGGATGAACCTCGGGCCTTATAGAGGACGTCGAAACCGCTGCTCAAGCTTGGGAGAAGCTTAAGATATATATATCTAAGGACTGGGAAACCCTGTATTTAACCTTTAGCCGCTTTGAATCGCTTACCCTCAGCCGCTGCGACAATGACCCAAGGGCCTATGTGAATCGATTCTTCGAATGCCTATTGATTTTGGAAGGCCTATCAGCCGAACCCCAACTTGGTGAGAACTGGAAGATCCACCGCTTCCATGAAGGCCTACTGCCGGTCTACAGCACCTATGTCCAGATCTACAACCAGAACCACCATGCCTTTACTGAGGATGGTAAACCTAAGTTCACCATTCATTACGCAATTGATCGATTCCTTGATTTTGCCACTTATCATCGACCGATATCTATGACTGAAGAGTACACCCCTAAGACTCTCAAAGCCCGCGTGGCTTCTGGCACATCAGAGCTTCGCATCCAGAAGGGTGCTCATCCCGGCAATTCTCGTGTTATCATCCACGCGGTTAAATATTGCACCCACTGCAAAATGGACTATCACGATATCGATTCCTGCAAGGTGCTACACCCCGAGCTTAGGAAACGGCCTGGGAGGTGACGATAATAGCCGGGGCAGTAGGGGTCGTGGCCGCTGCGGGCGGTAGCCGCGGCGGTGGTCGTGGTGGAAGATACAAATCTACCAGCAGCATTTCAATAAGCATCCTTGAGAGCTTCTATATGCGGAAGGCCGCAAATAGATTGGTACGCCATGATTTGGTATGCCACTATGTGGTAGAAACTGTTGGTACGCGATAGAAAGATACAGGGAGCTAAGGCGTTCGCGCTGGCAGAGACATAAAGGTTCGTCTGCGGAGGTGAGTTCGAAGAGTTGCACATTACTATGAGGGATAATGCGGAAGCGTAGTATGTAAGTTGGCGTATGAGTAAGCATGAAAAAGGTGTATAAAGTAAAACAGAATGGCGCATAATGGCGAAGTATACAGGCAAGAAATTTGAGCCAGAGCTAATGAAGAAACCGGAGCAATACATCTCAATGAGAACAGAGATGTAGACCAGAAGCGTGTAATATGAGCTGGTTTCAAGCCACAACACTTGACCTTGCTGGAAAGGTGCATCGAGAAATGCATCAAACTTCGCCAAGGTGAGCACATTTGAGTAGAGCACATTGTAGTTATAAACTGCGCATTTCTAGTCAATAGATTGCTTTTGATCTATGGTAACTTATCAACATTCCCATTCATTTCTACCCCATTCGTCACAGGCTTCTTCTGGAAATCTTTAGGCTCCTTCACATAGTCAAGCCAGCCGAATGTGTCCTTTATCTTGCCCTGTTGTATGCCTTTCAGCGTTGTTAAGAGCTTGATGCAAGCTGGACCTGGCTCGTCACCTCCCTCCAGATAAGTGAATTTGGCATCCCTCGATCTCATTGTAATACTTCTGATGGGTACGAGGGCAGCGGCTGTGCCGGCAGCCATAATCTCTGTGAATGAAGGTAATTCCTCATATTTGATCGGCCTGCATTCCACTTTCCAACCGAATGACCGAGCGATTTCTTGTATGCTGTCGGATGTGACACTCTTAATCACACTCTTGCTGCTCGGTACCGCAAGCGTATAACTGTCGCCTTCTTTCTTTACTCCAATGAAGCCTGAAGTCGAGAACTCATCAATCTCAGTCCTTGTCTTACTATCCAAATGTAGTGTTATTCCAAAACCCTCTTTACTCGCTTTCTCACTCCATTTCAGCACCGGTGCGTAGTTTCCTCCTAGTTTTGCGGATCCGGTCCCTTCCGGTGCAGCTCTGTCGAAGTCTTCCAGCACAAGGGCATCAACTGGATGTACTCCGTGGTAGACACCAACGGGTAGTACATAGACACAAAAGGTATATTCTTCTGGGGGGTTGAGCCCAAGTTGAGCACAACTGCCAAAAGCGAGTGGCCGTAAGTACATAGAAGCGCCAGTCTCATAGGGCGGTACGAATTCAGCGTTGAGAGCGACTGCTAGGTGGCAGCATTTTAAAAAGTGAGATTGGGGAATAGGTGGTACTGAGACGAAGCTGGAAGAGTGCGCCATTCGGTCGGCGTTCATGGAGGGCCTGAAGATGGCAATTTGGTTGTCTGGCGTTCTGAAAGACTTTATCCCTTCAAATACTTGCTGTCCATAGTTCAAGCCGGGTGCCATTCCGTGGATTCGGAGGTATGGGTCTTCGATAAATTCAGGTTCGGTCCATTGTCCGGTTTTCGTGCTGTAGTGGGATTCAATATGGCCATTGACTGAGTTGAGCGTAAGTCAACGTTACAGGAAGGATGCATCTGCTCTACTTGCCTTCGCGCACCTTGAAGCCAAGGTTGGGCCAATCTATAGGCTATTAGTCACACAAAATCAACAGCTCGGGAGTAGAAACGCATACCAATTGTATTTACGGGTGGAGGTGGGAAATGCATTTTGGGGTCCAATTCGCAGGGTACTTTGTGTAAAGGATGAGGGAAGAGGATGGGTGTTATGAAGAAGAAGGAAGATGGTATTGTAAGATTATTCCGGTCAGCAGTGAAGGATTTCTAATTGTCGTGAATTATCGCAAACAGTGCATAAAGTCAAAAGCCCCCTGCATAAGCGTGCATACGCGTGCACAAGCGCATATATCGTACATCCCTGCAATTTGCTTCCATATCTTCTTCGTATGTTTGCTTCTGACCTTCTTTGATGCTCGTATCCTGTCCCACGAAAGCGACGGGCTTCCAGCATTGACCATGCTTCAATCAGTCCTCACGGTCTACGTGAAAGCACTGTCAATTTCCTGAGGAGCGACACTTCGCTCTCCGCATCGATCAAGGACGTTCCTTACAACCACACCCACAATGCCTAGCCAAGGCGCAATCGCCAATCGGCGCTTCCTCGTCCTCCTAATGGCAGCAATCGCTTTCGTCTCAGTAATAAGCTGGGCCCTGTCCTCGCCACGACCTATCGATTCAACATTCAGCTCCACGCCAATACACAAAGTCAGCGTCAGCGATGACACCTTAAAAGGCGATGCCATAATGGGAAAGATAGGAAACGAAACCCTAAAAGCCGAGCTCGGGAGGGCAGCTTGGAAACTATTCCATACCACAATGGCGAAGTTCCCAGATAAGCCCACGCAAGACGAGCAGACGGCATTATTCTCATATATACATCTCTTCGCTCGATTATATCCCTGGTAAATCCCCCCCACCCACTTACTTCATCACATCCACCAGAGAGAGAGAACAAAACAATCAAATTGCTAACCTCCCCCCCAGCGGCGAATGCGCCTCCCACTTCCGCCTCATCCTCAACAAATTCCCCCCCCAAGTATCCACCCGCTCCAACGCCGCAGCCTGGGCCTGCCACGTCCACAACGAAGTCAACAAGTCGCTGAACAGACAGCTCTTCGATTGCTCTAAGATTGGCGATTTCTACGACTGCGGGTGTGCGGATGAGGATGATGAGGGGAAAAAGACAATGAAGACGACGACGAGGGCGGCGGGGAATACGGATAGGATTGATTTACAGGTGGAGAAATCGGGGTAGGGTGGTCTACATGGAATTTTTGGATGGGGGATTGTGCTGATGTAATGTGTTTTAGGCCGACGAGAGGCGGTTGATATGTTTTTTGGGGTGATGGTATCGTTTTTGGATATTTAGCGGATACCCATTGCATTTGAGGGCGTTATTGTTGGGTTACAGGTAGTGCATGGTATTGGCTTGGGTATCTGTACCATAGCATCCGGGTTACAGTACGGTTGTGAAGAATCGAACTAAATAGTGGGATTGTATCAATACATAGACCAAGGCTTTGGAACAACGGCTCACGTGCTCAACTCGAGATATTGCAGATGTTTCTAATGCCCAAAAATTCTTCGCATTAAAGCACACTGCTATCAAAAGGAATCTATCGTTTAGACAAATACTTGTCTGTCCGCGCTTTACGCGTAATGAAAGTGACAGCCCTCAAACCCGGACCACCAATCAATCCAAATGTCGTCAGACAGTCCACATAATCGTACTACTATTGAGGCCCGTCTTAGTTACGGGAATGGAATGGGCATGAATGGAATGTATAGGCATAGTTCTTGATCTTCAAGGGGTTGTTGGCGCTAAAGCGATCACTAAGGGTTTCAGATCTAATGTGACAATTGTCCTCCCAACATTCAAGGTATCAACCTCCACGTCAAAAAAAGGCACTTCTCATCTCATATCCCTCACCGTTATATGCAATCATATGCATCTCTGATATAGATTTTATCCAAGCCCCAAGATCAGCGATTGTTTTCAGTTATCTCGACTCTTTCTCCAGCGGCATATCAGTGCCGAGTCAAGTTGTTGGAGCTGGAAGATGCCAATGGGTCCTCACAAGGTAAGTCGTGGTAATGCCAATAGCTGGTAAGGCCTCGCGACGCCGTCCGCCTAGAGCGTCTCCTCATCTCTGAGCTGTCTCTGGAGGGTGGTTCATGATCCATCTATCCAGGGCAGAGAGATGAGTAGTTGTGAAACTGGTTCTCTCGACCTTTGCTCGTCTCAGACGATGGTCGAGTAGTTTTGTTGCAAACGGAATAGTCTTGAAATCCCAAAAGGCTATTCAACCCTTCACCCCTTCGTCACGGTGCTATTCATCTTCTCCATCGCCTCGACCTCCTTGATCACTTTGTATTCATCAAAAGTAACAAGCTTCCACTCATCATTCTTCATCACCCAAGTAGAATTCCACTCTGGCTGCCAATGCTCTTGACCAAGTCCCTGCATAGCTTTCTGCGCATTGACCCTTGCGCTGTATTGCAAGGAGGGACCAGGGTGTATCTCCTCGTCAATGTCCTGTCCCGGCGCGACTTCACCCTCGGGATGTAAGATATTAGAGCGAGTCGCCGCAGCCGTAATGACCTGCGGCCAGACCCCAACACAGGCCATGTCAACCATGTGATCGCAGTACCAGCCAAGTGCGAGATCGATATTGTCGCCAGCATCTTCGAAATACTTGACAAGCTTAACAGCACCTTGGTAACTGATGGCGTAAGCAGTTGAGCACACACCACCGCGGAGTGAATACACCATGCGAGTTCCCGGCACATGTTGGTCATCCTCTGGAACTCCACCAAATCTATACTCGTGTTCTTCGGGAGGCACCGCGGTATCGTTGAATCGCCAGATACGGCCATCGCCGTAGTTGTAGGAGCCGCAGTGGCCCATCCAAATGATGTCCCAATTGTCACCGTAAGGAGAGAGGGTGCCGTCGGGTATGCCACCCGTCTGTTCTAGTGTCCTATTGAATGGCCAGTCGACAAGGGCTTTGATGCCTTCGCCCATAGGACCCATGATGTCTTTAATTCGCATATCCCAGTCTGCGTCGCTTTCCATGATCAGGGCCGATGTGACCTTCTCGGCGACGATCCTAGGAGTCGTTAGCTAGAAGGTGTGTAAATGCGCTTTGGGGTGTATACTTCTTCCATGTTCGGACGTGAGATACCAGACAGCCCAGCTCGCCTTCTTTCGGATCGCGCTGTTCGCCCCAATGTTTTGGCCAGGCATCCTTGGGTATCTGCCTATCTCTCACGGCATCTAGGATTGTCACGTTGATATTCGTTGCATTTGCGGCGTCGAGCAGTGACTGGGCTCGGTCCAGTCTGTCTGGGAGGACTAATGCGTAGACTGCTTGGTACTGGCTTATGGTCAGCTGAGTAGGCCGGTAAGGCCGAGCATACGAAACTCACCCCAAGCGTGGTGTTATAAATGGAATTCGTTAGTGAGGCATTTTTGGTATCTTCACCATGATGTCTGGACGGCAGGTTCTGGTGCAAGAAAGAGGACCATGATGCAATGAAAAAGGTAACGCAGAAAAAGATGACGGCCTTTCGAAGGTGAGGATGAGGTTGCATGATTGGGGCGGTTGGGCCAGGATGGCTTGACTAAGGCTTAGTGCCGCTAGGTGTTGTGAATGGCATGAAGTAAGTAGAATATTGAAGATGGTTAAGAAAGCAGTGAAAGAGTAGCATATCAGCTCGGATGAAGATGAAAGAATATGAGGGAGGCTGAGAGGTTCAAAATGAAGTCCGGGACAGTTGTTACTTATACAACAAGGGTTTGGGCGTACAGGGTAAGAGTGTTCGTCAGGCCCCCTGTTGGCCCGGCTTACTGCGCCTTACTCATTCTGATTCCGGGCTGTGGTTGACCCATATTCGACGCATGGCTGTCAGACAAAAATAAGGTAGTAAAACAATATAAAGTACAGTCCGTCTCCAGGCCGTCTCCAGTCCGTCTCCGGGCGACCCTTGGCATAGAACGCCTCTGAAACAGACCTATCCCGTTGGTCCATCAGCAAAGAAACATGGGGAGGAAACGCTGATGGAGATCATCTGACTCCTTCCACGAGAATATAAATATATCGTGTCGATGCTGTAGGATTGATAACCTGCATACTCCAGCTATCCATGAACAGTGAGAGTGGCGACAGCTATTCGACCCCTTTTTCTTGTTTAGCTTCACCTCGTTGGTGTGTTGGCCTCGCTGGAGTCTCTTGGCTCAATTTTGTGGATCCCAACTCGGAATATTTGCCAGTACCTTAAGCTTATTACCTTAGGCAGGGCGCGCTAATTCGGATAGGATCAGTCCTGTCCTCAAGACCCGCAGATCCCTTTACCTACAGAGTACAGGTCCAGGTACCCTGAAAGGCATTATCGTAGCACTCTCAGATCCCATCTTACATCTGGTTTCCCATTATCTTATATATCCCAGACCTGGCATGACTTGCTAGCCAGGGTCATGCTTACCCGAATTGTGGCATGACCCTCTCTTATCACTGATCGGACGACCCTCTTCCATTAGGCATCTCACGCGAGCGCTTCTACACCTCCTAACTTCCTCTTCTGTCTTTCGCCTGCGTCATTCAGCATCTGCTTGACTCTCACCATGCTCTTCTTTCCTAAAGAGGGGTTTCCCTCCAAGCTGTCGCTTTCTATAATCTCATGTCTTAGTACGTTGCCCGTCGCAGAGGAGAAGTTGCACGGCTACGTGACTGAGAGCTTTTGCAGTCCTCACGCAACATGTCTGCTCCTTCCATCAACTGCCCCTCTCTTCTCAGCATGTATGTCTTTCTCACGTCGTGCGTCCAACATGCACTCTCCTTGTGGTTCCCTGACCTCTGGGCACGTCAGGCTCCTGCTGCCGGTCCTCTTGTCGACTTCCAGGTGTACGAGCCGGTGTTGACACCGTCTGGTGCAAGCGACCAATATGGATGCATTTACACTAAGAAGCTCATGAGCTACGAGTTCGCCAACAGCTACGGCGCCCCATTTGTTGGTGTGTCTTTCTTGCTCCTGCGAAAGTTCGTGGCTGAGGATTTCTGCCAGGTGATTACACGCCACCCCCCTGTCCTTTCAACCGGGTGACAATGAACTTCACTGTCACCTCTCAAGGCCGCCAATTCGATCGTCTTGGTCTAATGTACCTTGGAGATATTGAAGTTTTTCGCACGTCAACAGCTGAGCCAACGGCCAACGGAATTGTCTGGACATACATCAAAGAGATGGAACAATACAATGCTTTATGGGGGACAGACCAGAAGATTATCGTCGACCTTGGAAACTTGGTCGACAGCACATATACAGGGCCTTACTTTACCACATTAACCGCCACATTCTTTACAGTGCCGGGCTCGCAATCCACTGCAGATACCATCTTGCCTATATCAGCCGAGCAGTCAGCAGTCAACATGGGAAGTGCGTTCACAGTACCTAGTCAGAACGCTTCAGTATCTTACCAATTGCCTCAAAATGTGGAAAGAGCAGTCATATCCTTGTCTGCTTGTGGGCAAATCGACGAGGAGTTTTGGTACACCAACACATTTTCGTCTGATGTCAATACTTTCGAGTCTACGGCTGGAGCACTATACGGTTATGGGCCGTTTCGTGAGGTCCAGCTTCTGATTGACGGTCAACTTGCTGGCGTTTCTTGGCCTTTTCCAATCATCTTTACTGGGGGTATCGTGCCAGGGTTTTGGCGGCCTATTGTGGGCATCGACGCGTTTGATCTTCGACAACATGAAATAGATGTCACCCCATGGCTACCTTTACTATGCGATGGTGCCTCTCATACTTTTGAGATCAGGGTAGCCGGTTTGAACGACGATGGGGCTGGTCACGCCACGCTTTCTGAAACAGTTGGCTCGTATTGGGTTGTAACAGGCACAATATTCTTGTTTTTAGGAGAAGATGGATCTGTAACAACTGGATCCGAACCAAGCATCAATGCACCAGCGCCAGAAATCCAAATCTCCTCATCTCTCACCACTAACTCCACAGGTGCGAACGAGACCCTAGACTACATGACTACCGTCACCCGCTCCCTCTCCATTAGTTCCACAATCAAGACCTCCAGCGGCTCCACGCCCGCAAAATGGACACAATCACTTTTGTACTCGAATTTCAACGCACTAACAGCCCAAGGCTTCATTCAATACACTTCCCAGAATACTTCCGGCACAGACACATCCTCAAGCACCTACACCAACACCTACGCCTACCCCATAACCGTAAACTCTTCCTTCTCTGTCTCCCCAGCCGGCAACATAGGCATCAATGGCACCATTTCTCACGGCCTCATATTCGACGTCTTCGGTCCTTCCGTCTTTCCATCTGGTATCCAGTCCTTCAATGTCACAACTCCCAGTATCATCAACCCTTCTGGCCCGCAACCGCAGACGCTTCAACTACCAGAATCCCTTCCCTCTTTCAGCGGTGCTCTCCTATCCACAACCCAGACTGGAAGTGCATCATACCTCTCCGCCGGCAACACATCCTACAGCTTCGGCACCACAACCCAAGACTTTGACTTCAAAGGCGCAGAGCTAAGCGACCCAGCGGCTACGTACGAGCTCTACCATCGGCACGTCATGGCCGTGAATTCAACGATTACAATTGACGAGCAAACGATCGCAGGGCAGACAATTGCTGTGCCGGTTGCTCTGGTCGAGAGTATTACTCTCCAGCCTGATTTCGGAGGGTTTAGCATTAGGTCTTTACTAGGAAGAGGGCCTGGAGAAACGAAACCAGTTTCATGATACCCGTGCCTGAATAGCTTCTTGTAAATAATCAGCCTTATAAGCCAAACAAAGAAGGCTTTCCTAAACTCCGCTTTGCTCGCCTTGAGTGATACACGCAGTCTTCCTTGCACAACTACTCTACGCATGTCCTAATCATCCCCCACCCATTACTATCGGCCTCCTCAATCATCGTCCCGCCGAAACTATGCTAAAGAACAATCGAAAGAAAAAAGATCGCCACTAGCGGCCCATGGCCCAACCCCCCAAAAGTGCTAGTAGAATCCGTTGGAGAATATGGCTTATGGTGCACTACCGTTCACTATGTGATATCTTGGAACACACGTATATACACACATACGTCACACTAAATGTAAGATGCAAACACGTACGCGTTTTCCTATCAATCGCCTCGGTGCTTCTGTTTGTGTGAGGAATGGGGAAATAACAAACTTCTTTTTATTTGGACAGGATGGGGATGAGGGGGTTTTGGGGGGTTTGTATGGCTGAGGCTTTGTAGCTTGATGATTGGAAATGCTGAAGAGGACAAGGGATTGATGCCATGGTTTGGTTGATGGATAAGTATATCTTAAAGGCCTTACATATTTTCGGGCATGGGCCCCAGGGGAAGAGGTTCACTTATTCTAGGCTAGAATAGGGATTTGCCGGCAAGACTTCGGCTTGATTTTCCACCGTTGTGGAACACGACTTGCGAAACGTAGGAGAGAGGTAGCCCCCCGGGGCCCCCCAGCCCCCCACTCACCCGAGACGGCCGCGTTTTAAGGTGAGCAGGGTTGATACGAGCGACAGGGGGACGCTAAATCGGGCTGATCGACACCACGACAGACCCCCCTTGTACACTGCGAATTCAGCCTTTTCCTTTTTTCTCTTATTACACCAACTTGGCGGAAGAGGCTGCATCTAAATCCTAAGTGTTAAAAGCTGTTTCTTACAACAAGCAGCTGCAGCTGCAAGACTGAGCTACTGCTATCAACAAGATAACCGCAGATATACAGCTCGAAGAAGATGCAAGGTAACAGCCGTCCTTTCCGCCTTACGTGACAGATACCTAGCGACACTAAATTAAGAGACTCCAATGGAGCTTAAGTGGCTGGCTACTAGGCACGCACATGAACCCAAATGTTATGGAACGGTGGGCACTAGAGGATGGAGGCTTATAAGGAATACTGATTATTGCAGGTTCAATCCCTAAGCGAGGGGATCATATTTTGATAGCCCAGCCACACTCGCTACTCAGGCTGGTCTAGAATTGTCATGTGGCCATATATCTGGCCAATGGTGGCCTGACAAGCAACTTACAATAGCGCCTTGATTATTTGCCTTCCCCCAGCTGTCCAATTAACGTGACCATGCAATTGTCAAGTGGCTTGAGAATTGTTGTTCAGCCCATGCTAGACATTTTGGGGTTAGTGCTCACCCCCAGAAGGGGAATCCAAGGTCGCCGCGAAATTGGAGTGGATTATCCCAGAGTGTCTTGTCCCTTTGAGCGCTCTAGTTATCGCAGCCTCATTGACATTAAGTTCCCGCATAGTCACTCCTTCATTGCACGAAATACATTGCTTCATCGATTTGAGATTGGGCAGCATGAAAAAGCAAATCACAATTTCCCTTTGGGATCTCCCCCCCGAGGCCTCTCCCTCAGATGTGGAGAGGTTCGTGAAGAAGAAAGTTTCCGATGCGGATCCAGACGTCAAGCCGATCCTCCATGACCCACAATTCGGAAAGGGATACACGACTGTCACCCTGATAGGAAGGACAAGACGCGCATGTATTAGTGCATACAATAAGCTTGCGGCAGATAATATACTCTGTATTGAGGAAGAGGGCCAAAAGAATTTTCCAATTGGCATTAGCAAGGACTTTCTAGGGATAACGATTCTTGCGGGTGAACAAGATCACCCAGACTTCGAGTAAGACTCTACTGGTCATTGTCTGGACAGGGCTTAGAACGAATAGCTTCATATTTGTCCATGGTTTGAGTGGACATGCTTACAAGACATTCAATTGCAAGGCCCCGGATCACCGCCACAGCAAAATGTGGGCACGTGACTTGTTACCCCAGGTTTTGGATTGCAGAGAGACCCCGGGTGGCTATTGCAAGTACAATGGAGTTCACAAGCATGGACGATACTCGACATTCGGCTACCAAGCCAAGATTCTCGACCCCGATGATGTTCCTGTTAGCATTGAGGATTCCGCTCGAGCGTTGCTGAATGATATCTCCCTACTTAGACCGAAGGTAATGAGACAAGATTGATACTTATGCGCATATACGCTAAATGCTGTCCGAAGGAAAATCCAGTGCACGAACGACCGCTTTTCTTCGTTTGTCACAGTCTCGGTGGTCTAATTGTTTGTCAGGTAAGGCTTGCTCTTGACCATGCACTTCTATCGCAGCTGACTATTGAAGGCTCTATTACTGGCACAACAAAGCGACGAGCACGAGTTGCACAAGCTAAATACTCAATCGGGCGAGTGTGTCGTCAAAGGCATAGCTTTTTTTGGTACGCCGTTTCAAGGGAGTAGTCTTGCCAACTTTGCCGGCAGGCTTTCATTCCTGCTCCGTGTTCTACCGGTCAACATGTCCTTTATTGACCACTTGAGGTTGAAGAATGCAACAGTGGAAGAGATAGTTGACGAATTTGACGCTCTCATTCGTCGCATGAAGTTGCCACTACTGATATTTCATGAAGAAAAGAAGATCAAGGTCTTGAAAGTCTTCAAATTCAGGGTACGAGAGTGCTCTCTATCATTATGAAACGCTTCCTGATTTGTTTTTAGGTGACTGGCAAGCACTCGGCTTTTGGTAAGTTTGAAGTAAGACACGCGATTCGGGTTCCTCTTTATGAGGACCATCGGAGCATTGTCAAATATCTCTCACGGGCCCACTCGTTCGATACCATGGTATCCCCTAATATTCTGAGAATGGTTCAGGGTGTACTAGGACAAGCAAGACCACTGCATGGATCAGGAGCAATCTTGAAGACTTGGGGTCCACCTCACGGAGACTCCGTTGGCATGACTGCACACATCGCGAGTCCGGCAACAAACTTTGCCAATACTGATAGGCCGACACTCTTCTCTCAGTATGCGAGACGGGAGGCAAACAACGAAGAACCCATTTTTACCCCTTCAATGTCCATGTTTCTTCTCGAGAACGATGTGAGCGATCCTTTCACTCAACGATTTCGTGCATTTGAGAAAGACATCCAAAGTTGTGAGAGCTTTGATGCAGTCGACGCCGAGGCCTTAGATGAGACGTGCGAATGGATTCAGCACAGAAGGGCATTTCAAGAATGGCGGGACATTCCGAAAAACTCAATTCTGGTTCTGGAGGGCGCTGCCGGTATTGGAAAATCTGTTCTTGCCCAGTCTATTATCGAAGATTTGGTGAAAGATAAATCTGCTCAGAGTTTGGGGAGGAACGCCGTCGCTCAAGCACGAAAAGAATCCAACAAATCTAAGCAACAGGTTGACGCCGCCGATCATGAAGAGGAAGGCAATGATACAGGTGGATTGGCCAAGAAAGGCGATGAAGGCGGACTTGTCCTTTCATTCTTCAGCTCGCGTTCGGGACGTGGCAATTCGCCTTTGTCTCTTCTCGGTCATTTGATGAACCAATTACTTCAACTGGATCCAAGAGCATTGAAAGCATCATTTCGTAAGCTTGGTCAAAATTCTTCGACGGCAAGAGACTTCCAATCCTCCTGGGAGCTTTTCAAGGACGCATGCCTCCAGTCTTCTTATGGAATATACTGTATCATTGATGGCTTGGACGAGTGCTTGAAACATGTTCACAGCCAGCCTACCACGGAAATTAACGAGGCGACGGTGCAATTCCTCAGGCGGGCATGTGCTGTTGCGGACGGGCAGGTTGAGACACAAGGCTCGAACTTCTTCAAAATTTTGATTACAACGAGACCCCAGGCCGAAGTAAATCTTGCCACCGAAGGCAAGAACGTCTTCTATCGAATTACAAATAGTGATGTAACTCCTGGGGTTGAAAAATTGGTCAGAAAGGAGGTACAAGAATTGGCTGTAATTAGGGGAATATCATCAGAGACTGCGGAGGAAATAATCCAGAGGATAATTCAAAGATCAGGTCCACTCTATCTATGGGCTCGAGCATTTCTGGAATTCATTCGGAAACCAGACTACCAATTGGGAACCAGAGCTGGGATGATGGAAGGACTAGATCGATTCAACTTGAAGAATTACGATGACGTTTACCACGAAGCTTTACAAAACATCCTCCCAGCGAGCTGCAAAGCCCTAGGGACATTAATGCGTTTCCTGTATTATTCGAGGTCAGATATGGGTCCGGAGCAATTGAGTCATGCCCTGGCCATTGAACCCGATGATCCTTCACCTTCAAACTTCTGTGGGCGCATTCATGGCTCTCTTCAGTGCTTCATTGAACAAAGTTGCGGTGCCTTATTACAAGTTATCCCCAACAGTGCCACACAGGCTAAGACGACATATACCGTCAGATTCCGGCACCAATCAGTGCCAGAATTTCTGGCTCGGCTCTCGCCTGAAGATTCGCCGGATTACTCGTGCTCACCAGACTCAATTGAGGTGAACCACTGCTATCTTGCCCGGGTATGCCTAAGATATCTCATCTTATGGCGGCACCAAGAAGTCTCGAGGGAAGAGATTGAGCAAAGCGATGGTGACCAAACTGCCGCGTTGATAGAGAAGAGTCATTTGCTTTATTACGCTGCAAATGAATGGCCTATCCATTGTCGGATGGCAGGAGCGGAAATCCAGCGTCATATGGCACTTGTCAATCAATTTCTCAATCTACCTACCCTCGGCCAGCTCGGACAAGATTACGAATACATGTTGACAATTCGGAACAAGATTCATTCTCAGGAGCGGTCAGATACTTTTCGTCCCTATCCGGCAGAGAATTTTCTGGCCATCTTCAACCTCACCAACATCTTGGAATGTTATCTTCACCCTTACCCACAATCAGCTGGATGCCAAAAAACTGTTCGCTACCTGAAGAAAGTTATGCCAGTTTCAAAAAGCGGGAAGCGACTCAAAAAAGTAAACCGTTCAAATACAATAGACATTTCCATAACTGACCATTTTGGAAACACGATGCTTCACGATGCCTGCGGATATGACTCACATGAAACTGCAGAATACTTGCTCATTTGTGGCGCCGACGGAAGTTTGCAGAACAGTGATGGGGATACTCCTTTTTCCTTAGCAATTGACAAAGGGCATGAAAGTATTGCGCAACTACTACTCGAAAAGGGAGAATCTTATGATAAAACCCTCAATGAGGGAGAGTTGACAATGTTGCACAATGCAAGCTTTTACGGAATGACAAATATCGCCCAGCATCTACTGGCTCATGGAGCCGATCCTAATGCTAAGTCTTTTGATGATTGGACTCCTGTACACGTAGCCGCGCAAAAAGGTCACATTGCTACCCTTCGACTCTTACTCCTGAAGGGCGGAAATCCAGCTGCAGCAAAGTCTAGAGGCTTCACACCATTGCATTTAGCTGCTGGCTCTGGTCATCTAGACGTTGTGAAGATGTTGCTTGATTTCAACAGGGAATTGGATCCTACACCATTATCCGAAAATCATACAACGCCATTACTCCTTGCGGCAGGTAATGGTCACGTCGACGTCTTTGACTACCTGTATGAGAAGCAACCTACGGTGCAGGCAGCTACTGACGGCTGGCTACCTGTGCACGCTGCCGCTTCGAGTGGAAACCTTGAACTTATTGACCGCCTTAAAGACAAGTCCAATATGTACGCTGAGACTGCGAATGGAAGGTTAGCCATACATATTGCTGCTTTGAAGGGTCACGTGGGCGCCGTCGAAAAATATATCGATCTTGGTATTCCAGTCGATATAGGTTGTAGAGACCTAAGTGCACCAGCAGACTCTTCAGCTGGAAAGCCTATTACACCGCTATCCCTTGCTGTCGTCAGCGGGTCTAAGTCTTTGGTGGGTCTGTTGCTTCACAATGGAGCCGACATTGGGGTCCTAAATTACGAAAAACAATCTTTGTTGCACGAAGCTGCGCGGGCTGGACACTGGGACATTTTCGATCTTTTGCGAGAGAAATTGGATCCATACGCGAAAGATGTAAACAAGATGACACCGCTAATGCTGGCAGCGAGATATGGCCACAAACGGATTATTGAGTTCTACCTTCAAGCAGAGGATTCAGAGATAGTAATAAACAAAGAAGACAAGTTTGGCTTCACGCCACTGCTATTGGCGCTGGATGGGGGACATAAGGAGATTGCATTGACCCTCATTGAAGCTGGCGCTAGTGTGACGCATGTTGCCCACGAGGACTTAGGTTCGACGGTCTATCACGCAGTCTCTCTCGACAACGAGCAGATTCTGGAAAAGCTCCGCGAGGGGGGCGCAAGCCTTACTCTACCGGCATCATCTGGCTGTACTCCCCTTCATTTTGCTTCGGTGTGTAGAAGGATGAATAGCATTCATTTCCTACTAAAAAATGGTGTAGACGTCAATGTTCAAAATGCGGATGGCGAGACTCCACTTTTGTGGGCTTCCAAATATCTTGAGACTGAGGCAGTCAGAGCCTTACTTGCTGCAGACGCTGATCCATCACTTTGTGATTCACGCGGGCTTACGCCTTTGGATCATGCCGGAGATTACCAGCCGATCAAAGATGTCTTCCTCGAGAAGTTCCCACTCTTGAAATCAAAGACACGACAAGAAAAGCGAGCCCGGTTCGAAGAGGCGGTCAAACAACTCTTGTCCAAAGACATTTGCCGCCAAAACGATAAAGACCGACGAGAAGCTTGTAAGGCAATGGGCTATTGCTTCTTGAAGCTGGACAAGCTCGAAGAAGCTCGCATTTGTTTCGATCAACGGGTGGAAAAGGTGTGTGATGGCGAGCCATTTTATCCTGGCTACAATTGCGATACTTGTGACCGAGGCTTACCTCATGGTACCGCGTATATATGTGCTGCTTGCCCAGACAATATCATCTGTTCCGAATGCTATCCCAAGCGCGCCCCTGGAAGCCAACCTAGAGGATGTGAAATGACACATCAATATGTAGAGGTTGGAGGAGCGAAGTGGAAGACGCTTGCGAATGGACAAGTGAGTGAGGGGGAAACACTTGAGCAATGGCTGCACCGCCAAAGACAAGAGTTCGGTGTAGAATTGTCAGCGCAATCAGACCAGACATGATATTCCAAGACGTTCATATGATTCTCGCACAAAGGCGAAATTCAGCTTCTGGTCCAGAAGATGGCTACATACAGAGTGGGGAAAAGAAGAAATATGCCTTCCCGTTATGAGACTTCTTCCAGCGAAGGAACGTATGTTAAGGTATCTTTCGTGCGAGATATACACCCTGGTACTATCTTTGCCTTCAAGCAATGCTCTGTATTGTTAGATGAACAACATAACAATGACACGCGTCAGTACCTCTGCAGCGAGGCTGTGCCATAAGCTTCTTGACCACAACAGACGTAATATACAATTAAGCAAAACTGATGAACGCGGCAGAGAATCACAAGAGGGCTTTTTAGGAAGTGCTTGGCGATGGACTCTCTTGGGGGACCCTATTCAACACCTAGGCGAGGCAAAACCTAAGTCACTGGCGTCGTTAGCAGGACACTCGAAACGGGCAAAGCCATAGCATTCTTGCCCCGCTACAGGATTGCTTGGAGATCCAGGAGCAAGACCATGTAGCTGTGGGATGTTAACTCATCCCTGAAGACGTTAAAGTGGCTTAGAATGACGTGGAGGGAATGAAGTCTGTTTGTTCCAGGACTCGGGACTGCTGTTGACGCTGCAAGGGAGATCATATGTAAGATACTAGCCAATGGCAAGCGGAAATGTGACTCTAAATTGGGGGTGAGCTAAGAAGGACGCGTAAGGCGCTGAGACACATCGTTGATTTTAGACGTCTCCTACGAATTGAAGCGGTTTTTCGTCGTTGCTAATCGTTCTACTGCATGTATACTTGCTTTCCAAAAGTATGTGCATCACACGTCAGGTGTTCAGACTCCTCACCGCTCACCTTACTTAATTCTACATCCGAGTTTCCCCATTATCTCTGTAGTTAATCTCAGCTGAGTCTCCTGCAAGCGCTGCGCATTATGTGGAAAGAAGGCAGATACAAGTGAGGCGATTTAGAATCGCTCTTACCTTCTTTTTCATGATGCGAAGTGCAGGAAAAGCCAGCTCGAGGGGAGATGTAAGCATGATAGCATGAAGAGCGAACATCTAACAATGTCATTAAAGAGAAATACAGAACGACCATACGGACGTGCTAGCTGCAGGATATGGCCCGGCCCTGAGGACTATCGGGAAGGCTAATCATTCTCAAAAAGGATATCTTCCGGCCGAATTATAGCGTTAATGTGGGGAAATGGTGTCGGGATCATCGACCATCAAATCTCTATTTTTTCCCTTTAATTTGTCTCGCCACCATACATTCCAAAGCCCGAACTTTTCGAGTACACAATGGTCAAAGGTTGCAAGCTTTTCTTCGCGTCGCTAGTACCGAGGTCATTTGTCTCCAGAATGCGGACGGCACGATTGGAAGTGAATTGGGATCTTTTAAGGAGGGGTAGAAGCAAAGACTCAAACCATTTAGATACGGATAAAATCCAAATGAGACTGATTAGGCCTATATCTGAGCTTTGCATGTCGCTAAAACCCACTAGCATGTCCGAGGGGCTTACTTAGAATCAAAAATCTGACTCAGTCCCGAAAAGTACACGCCAGCCAAACGCGGGACAGAAATCGGGCAAATTCGTGGCGCTTTGCCTGTCAGCTTGGATGCGAAACCCATTCGTCCAGAATGTCTATAAGCCTTCTTCCCCACTTCACCTAAGCCTTTGATGCATATTATGTATCAACGGTAGGCTCATAAGCTAGATGAAGGGGAAGCGAGTGAGCCTACTGGGCAGAGCACCATTTTCCCGTCTAATTTAACTCAAAATGCCAACCGAACAACCCACAGCAAGTTGCACGAGTAACATGATGCTCTAGTGTGGGCCTCCAACAACAACTCATACCCGCATAATTGAACTGCCAATGTATTTGACCATGGCACATAGACAAGCTACGAGCTGAAAAATTGAATAAGGGAGAAGTGGGCTGTACAATGCCGCAGCAGCCAACGAATCATGATCTGCTCCCCTATACCGGCGTGCAGTCTCACAGCTGAATTACACGTCAGCAACTCTAGAGTCGGCGATCTTGCCTAGTTGCTCGAAAAGGAAAGGAGACCTGCAAAAAACACCCTTAAGGCTGTATGCTGTATTCCAAACCCCACCCTAAGTCCTTCCCTGAAGATGTCAAGCACGTGGGCACGAGACCGAAGCTTCTAATTCGAAGTCGGTATCTGCCAACTTGATGAAAGTTTGGAGTGATCCTGCAGTGAAAGTGAACCAGAGTCTTGGCAGTGAGAGCCGCATGCATAACTTACTGCAATAACTCCGATTCGCCGAAGGCTGCTAGTGCTTATCATATAAAGCCGTCCGAAGCCGAGATATCAAGCCACGTTGGCACGTTGCTGCTGAACGAACTCTCTCAACCAGTTTGCTTCCTGTGATTGACGTACGTTGTCCGCTGGTATCACATCAAACGACATACGGTGTAGGAAGTACGCCAATAAAATTCGAACAAATTCCCCTCCCTATTCAGCATGGCATGATGGCGTTTCCAAGCAAGCTGAGGTGTTGTACATCGATTTCCTATTCATCGAAGAAATCCCGCAAACTACAAGGTTTTACGGTGAGGAGTCATGCCTAGATAGGCCTTCCCCATGTGGTGGCGTACGTTCGTCTCTAAGTATGCCCGTCAAATCATCGAGATAGAGCCTGACACAGGTCGATCAGATGGACGATCGATGGCATTTCCTGCTGCTGCTCCAGCAGGAGTACCCCGCACAGCCTCCCGTTGAGCCAGGATAACCACCGGATCCCGGAAACCGAGAGTGGGGAACGTGTATTCTTTCCTGGTTCAAAATGAGATTCTTCAAGCCATATCCGATAAGTCTGCGTCGCGTACATTCTCAATCGATGCATATACTCGCCCTGCAGCCAGTCCCAGCCCTCGCAGTTCTATTCCTCTAGCATACAGACTCCTACGCATACTTTCCGGTGTTTACATTAGGGGGCAGGATATGCAAGTCTCAAACTAGCATGTGCAGAAATCAGAGTCTACAGCATGGGCGAGAATAAGGATCCGCACATGCTGTATAACTGATAATGTGAATTTGGAGCGCGGTGAACTGCACCGATTCGGAATAGGACCTACTGTCAAGTCCACTGAGCACAGTAGTGGGGTGCTCAGATGCATTTCATCGCTGTTATGCGAGCATGTATCAGCTGCTGCGAAACTCCCGCAAACAACCAATACAAAGATATCTGGGACGCAACAAGACGCAAACAGCCAGAAGCAAGGCAGGTCACCATGCAGTATCGACTCAGCCATTGGCTGGACCAGGAAGGCAGAGGCACAGCTAAGGCTCGGCCTAGTAGATTGCATGACAACAGCTGCACTTAGCTTATACATGTCAGCTAATGCGAGGCAGACTGAAACAATAATGGGCAGTCTAAGACGCTCAGCAGCATCGATGCTGCGGTGGTCGATCTAGGTTTGTGTGCAGCGCGAGCCGACCGAAGGTGGGCAATTACTAGGTAAGGGTTCGGCTGAAAGAGTCCAGCACCAGCAACAGAGCGAGTCTATTGGTAGTCAGTGGATTGCGAATATTATCCTTAGCCGATAAGGGACAGAAGCTGACGAAGTCGCCAAGGAGTAACACGATGCAGTGCAGAACTCCGAAGCTCCCTCCCCCGTGTATATAAGCCTGGGCCATAATCCACCGAGGATTTCAGATTTCAATACCAACCTCGAGCGAGACATCAAATCTGATTATACTGACTTCCCTGATCTCCTTGACCCACCATGAGCAGTCATAGGAAAGGACCCGCCATAAGGCCTATCAAGCTTCTTGCCAACACGGCCCTTGCTACGATCTTTGTGAGCAATGACAATATCTATACATATTGCCAGACTACCGACTGCGAATTGGTGGAAATCCCTGGCAAAATCGAGACCTTGGAAAAGGGCTCTCTTCCCACATACGCACCAGCAGGCGGACTAATGTTCATAAGCGAGACTAAGGAGAAAATCGAGACCGCCGCAAAGCGATTCACTCCTCTAGCTGCAACACCTTTGAAATACTGGTTTGATGGTCATCCAAGGGTTAGTGGTCGATTCTCCCTCCCCAGATAGGAAACTGACAATAAGCTTTGCCAAGCGGTATCTATTCTATGTTGATTGCAACGACTATCTCCGTGATGTGTACGAGGACAGCGGGAAATGGTGTCCTGGCAGTCTGTACTCGTCCCTGAAATTGAAGTGTGCCCCTTACTCGAAACTTGCTGCGGTCACATACCGTAACGCGCTTGGCGCCGATTTTATCTTCCTCTATTACCAGGATTGCGATGATTCCGGAAATATCCGGCTTTGTGGCCTCAGTCATGAAGGCTGGACATGCGGTAGACCGCCTCTGTCCGATCCTCCCCTCTGGGGCACAGCAATGACGGCAGTACTGCCGCAGCCGGGAATTGAATTGAAGTCTGACACACAAGACCCAGTTGTCTTCTTCCAGCAGACATCTCTTGAACTTAGCTCTTCGCAGGACGATGGTACAACCGGTAAGACCCTTTGATCGCTTTGTATATTCGTTTTCCTCACTGCCAGCAGACTACACGAAGTATGACATTCGCGACAAGACGCAGGCCCTATCAGGCCATGCTTATATTGCTGCTGTCGATGACAAAATCGACTGCTGGTGTTTCTACACCTCCGATCAGAATGATATCCAAAGAATCCGAATCGACGCGAATGGAAAGTTGACGCGTCCAGTATGCGTCGGATTGGACAGAATTCCAATCCCTGCGAGCCCCGTGGCTGCGGTGATCACGGCAGATAGCCCTCAGAAGATCGTTCTCTTCTACCTCCTGCACGATACGGATGCTTTCCAGGGCTGGACCAACACTTTCGAGGGTGAGGTCAACGATACGGAGGAGTACCGTCGTATGACCCGCCCATTCGATGGTGAGATCAAGATCTTCGCCTCAACTCTGACCAGGATCACGCCAGACCGGTGGTCCGCCTCTTCTGGGAAATTAGTAGTGGAATCATTGGTGGCTTGCTGAAGAATAGTAAGGACTACAAGCTCTGAGTAGCTTTGGAACTAGACTGATATGGTTATGACAGTGAGACCCGGAGATTGCCACCCTTGACAATAGAAATTGGTAAAGAAGTATACTGTGTGCTGAGCTTGGGGTTAGGATCAGCAGTATACACGAAGATATTGGCGCTTGTTTGCTCTTTGTGTGCTTAAGTGCTTATCTAGCTTAGTATAACGAATTAGCTGAACAAGAATTTGAATTAGTCATATGTACATGAGTCTATGCCTGGTGATACTTACCGCTTGAGCTTGTCACTTTGCCCAAGATTTGAACGCTCGCGTGCTATCCCACTCCAATCGTTATTATAGCATAACTTCTTTCCAAAGCAGCTACGGTGGTATGTGTAGCAATATATATAAACCCAAATAGCCACTGCTATGATTGGCGGGGCCTGCCTTTGTATTGAAACATCATGTCATAGCTACCTGTGCAGTGAGAATAAAGACGCCCGAATTGGAACTCATTGCAGGTCTTTCACACCAAAACTTTCATAGGGATTTCAATAATCACACCAAGTAATATTCATGTAAGATAAATGGTCTGGCCTTCACTCACATCGCACAGAATATTCGTGTCAATCATCTCTCTGAACTTCCTCCAAGATTCAGAGCCTGGCGTGCTATCCCAATCGACTGGTCCCTCCCTTTCGTGTAAGTCATAGTCATGGAAGAGCCCACAACGAGTTTTGTACTCATATTGCGGTGCATCAAGCCCAGAGCCTTCTTTCTTCCTCGACAGGCAGACTGCTGCGGTGGTTTGAAGTCCGACCAAAGAGGTACTAGGCTTCAGCCTTTCAACAAGAACCGCATCGCACCATATTCTATGCCGGTCCCAGCAAGATGCCATGCAGAAAATCTGGCGCCTTGGGACCACGATAAGCAGATACATTCTGTGGTCCGTGAAGTCGAGATGTTGAGGCCTCTGAATAATGAGCAGGTCATAGGTACCTCGTAAGCCATGTGTAGCAGTGACGATAGCATCGCCATCAGTGCTCATCGTTGTCGTAGCTTTAGAACCCATTAGACTTCTCGGTGCCCAACGAAACCCCTCAATAGAGATTTTCTTTTGCACTTGAAAGACGATACCGCGTGGTACGTGTTTTACAAGAATCCAGAACTCGCAACAACGGTCTTCCCCTTCCTTGCTTGTAAGGGGCTCAATCGGAATTTCGAGGAGGGATGCGACTGCCAAGAATTCGTCTGCAGGGACACTGCTGCTGCGTCGGCGCAAAAGGCTTGCAATCCTTGCAACATTCATACCTTTCCTACCAGAGAGTAGTTCGCATAGCTTGTATTGGCATTCGGAACCTATTGGAGTCGGAATGCTATTTCCACGAACCAATAAATCCCATGCTTTGTATAGGCCATCATGAAACGCAAAAATAAGTTCACGGGCCAGTAACGCTTCTTGTAATGTCCAAAGTCGATGATTCCAAGGACTTGTTATGATCTGAAGGAGGACTCTTGCTGCCGAGCTTGTGCCGACGTCGACTGTCCTCAACGTCGAGTCCAGGACCAGTACGATAGAAGCTGTGCTGTAGACACGCGCCATTGTGTTAATAGCCAGTTTCTTGATTCTTTCGTCTCGTGGGATGCAGAGGGTGTCAATGTATGTAAGATGAAAATAAGAAGTACTCTCGTTCTTGCATAATGCAGCAAGCTGTTTAAGAGACGACATTTGGCACAATGGTAAGCCGGTGTCAGCGTCGCTGCACAGCCCATCGGACCATACGTGTGAGATGGCTACGAAAGGAGTATCCTCGCCGTTCTGGAATGACCTCACACAGTCAGTCAGAATGGTTTGGCTCCCCTCTATCTTGTCCAGATCGATGAGTGGAAAGCTTCCACTTTCATATGTGAGCGTGATTGAATTTATATTAGGCTTCCTGAAATCACAACGACAAGAGTCGTTTGTGTGTCTGGTTAAATGATTCCTTGGGTCAACTCGTCGGGCAAAACATCCGTCATAGGAGCAACTTCGATGATCCAGGCGAGATGCGTTATTTGCATTCATTAGTGTAGCATATTGTGCTGTAGAAAGCCCCGTGTCATGGATCAAGTAACCGAATAACGATTTGCACCATCCTCTTGCTCCCAATCTCTTGTGCAATGTCCCTTCGCTTCTGGAGTCGTCAAGCCAGAATGAATAATTTGGCCCCGTGTCCCTTATTTCGCGGGGAAATATAGTGATAAGATCGTTCAAGGCTTCGCAGCAGGTGGCCGTCAGCTGTACGACAGCATCAAAGTTCTCTTTGATCTTTGATACTGGCGTGCGGAATACGACTAAGGTACGGTTCCAATATAGAGCTGTATCCAATGCGTGGCGGAGGAGTCTCGCCCATCGCTCCTTCTCTTTAAGATCAGATTTCGATATGAGTGAATCGGCATAACCAATCACATCTCGAAGCCTCCTTGTCCTTATCACAGGACCCTTTGAAGTCTCGAAGATGAAATCTTTCGAGGCAAGATGACGATTCAGAAACGCCTCCCAGACGCCAAAGAAAAGCCAGCTCTGGAACATTCCCAGTTCATCAAGACTGCTCAAGGGCGTTGTTTCGGTCTTGAAGGCATCAAGGCGCTCTTGCGACCAGCCTCGAAGGAGAGGGTATGATTGCATTATCACAATATCATACTGTTTAGTGGAATCGTGGTCGAAACCAAGCCATGGGATGTCATCGATCTCATGCTTAAGATCTGCATAGTCCTGATCATTAAGAAGATGTTCCATAGTGCTCTTGAAGCTAATGAAATGCGTCACTCTAAGATTTGAAGAAATTGGTGCTGCAACGTGCTCATGTCGCTTCCCTCGCTGGATCAGGCTCTTCTGACATGTATGCAGCAGTCAGTCCCCATAGGCTCATTCTTGAATAAAGGTTATCAATATAGTTCTCTAAGCAGGCTTTAGCACTCCGTACGAAGGACACGATAAGTCTTGATCTGCACTAACGGTCTCAACGTGCCAAGAATTCAGCCCCATGAACATAGCCCTGGCTATTACAGGACCTCCTAAGGGTCCCTCGCCTAAAGCGCCCTAAAGACTTCGGCATGCTCCGCCCTATTAAGAGTTAGGGTTAGGGTTTTCACTCAAACAATCTAAGGTATTTGCCCGTTTTGCCGCTCTACTCTACCGTAGTAGAAGTCTATCCTTACTACCATACCGACAATCCGTACCAACAAAAAGACTTAGCCAATCTGCTTTCGCCACCACCTACAAATAGCAGTCTCTACACACTCATCGGGACTTTCCGACTTCCTTTTCGCAAGTTCGGCCGCGCCTCTGGCTTTTGCAAAGAGTGGACTCACCATCTGCATCACAGATGTCTGTGTAAATGACAAAGCCACAGCTTCAGGTAGGACATCGCTCAATGCATCTCTGGCGACATCCAAGAATGCCTCATCCAGTGCCGACTCCCCTGTCAACAGGACATGCGTAATTGGTCGTCCAACTTGCGCCTTCTTTGGCAGCTTTTGAACCTCGTCCCGAACACGCTGCCAATATTTGTCCAACTCCACGCCCTCCCTGTCAAGAAGTGCGTCCGCGCCAAGATCCCATGCTCGGTGCTCATTCCAGTCGAAGCCATTATGCGACGCCTGGAACGGTGACAGCGTAACTGTAAGTGCAGCTCGCGTGTAATCAATCGCTAGCACCCTCTTCATTGCCATTTGTGCCTCCTCGACGTCGCAGACATCCAATTCAGCGTATGTCTCGCAGAGGCCCAGACCATTGGCGGCTGATGCTGCGGCTACGGGGGCAAGGCGTCCTTCGTTTAGAAGATGTATACCAGCATAATCGAAGGCATCTGAGACGACCTGGTATTGCAGACCCGGCAAATTAGGGAAAGTAGCTAAAGCGGAGGAGAGGGGCTGCGAAATGGAGGCTTTGGCGGAGGCTTTAAGTGTGCAAAGGAGAGATCCTATGATCTGTGCTGGGTCGCGAAGTGATGGGGTAAGTTGATGCTGTGCGAGGTCTAAGTTGACTTCGGTATTTGAACTGTGACTAGTGAGTCCATGCTCGGCTTTCCAAGGCTCGCCTGATGTATAAATCGCATCTCTACTGTCTCTGACTGCCAAACCCCGCATTAAACTCTTATACTCCTGTGTGCCTTCGATCCGAACAATGTTACGGACGGAGCTGTTGTGATAGCGTATGGCAGCAGTTCTAAAGACTTTAGAATATTGACAGCTGGAACGGTAGATGGTGAACCTCACATATATGAGAGTTCTAAATTGATTCCAATTCCCGGTTCAAGTATCTTCCCTCTTGACATACATGTCCAGCAAGTTGGCCTTGGCTCCCAGCGTTGGGCATCGGTAATTGATGAGGCTGCTAGACCAGTGAGCAGATGGAGAATCACGTGTGGCAGAACCATGATCTATTATTGCTAAGGATACACGTTCTCATATCTCTGGGTATGAATCACAGCGCACATAGATAAACTTTTTTTAATTGCGATGCGCGAAGTGGTTGGTAGCGCCGCGAAGACATGTAGTCCTTATTGAGTTGTTGCCTTGTCCAGGGTCCTATACGCCGGGTCCTTCAATTAGACTACCCGCCCCCACAGCCCTGCCCATTAACTGAAAAGCCTCCTAGAGATACCCTAAAAGTTGGTTTCTTAGATTATAAGCTTAATGCCTAAAACTATGCTTCTTTGGCCTAGATTGTGTTTCCTAGGGGACCAGCTTTAAGGGCCTCTAGGTATCAGCCCTATAGGGCTTTTTAATTGATAGGTGTTTCATATTGATTAGTGTGCCGTGTGCATTCAACAATCTACAACAGAACATTCAACGCACCCAGTGTCGAGGCCAGCTAAATGTAACCAAGGAATACTAATGTGGCATGATGCATGGCTGTTATCGTTGCAGTGCTGCGCAATATCACGAGTTATTCCGCGCCCGATTTTTCCTGCACTAGCTGAAACACCAACTAGAGCAGAAACACCAACAGAGCTTCCAAACACTCGCTATTGCTTATTAGTGTAGTAATTGCCGATGAACAGACCGAGTACCTCCAATGGAGCGTCTTACTCCCTCTGCCTGATGATGATGCCTACATATGGACGGAATGACGACTTTTGTAAGGTAGTAGCTTACGTCCAGATGGAAAAGAAATTAGGGATGATAAGTGTGGGCTGAGCATAGATATTTGCTCAGTTATATAATTCTTCTACTGCATCCCTTTTCTTTCTTTGACCGGTGAAGTATATTAAATCTCTACAAATCTTCGTGATTGCCAAAATGTCCATGATGAGACACACTCTCTTTTTCCTCGGTCTACTTTCTTATGCCTTAGTCGTTCTGGCCATTCCTGCCAATGTTCCTCTGGAAGAACTCCAAGCAAACCCAAGTGGCACACCTACTGAGCCTCCTGGCTCTGTTCTCGCCACTCCAGCTGAACTACCGACGTATAGCCCTACCGCCGCTGTCCCGACTGTTGCTCTAACGTCGACATTCCAATGGCAAATCTGGAAGGCATGCCCGGACGCTGACCGTGCGGCAATCTACACTGCCTGGGCAGACTCGAAGCAATTGTCAGATGCTCTCGCTTCCTGGGAGCTCAACGGTGCCCATCAAGATGCTGTCGATATGTATATGGGAGATCAATCTAACCGTACTGTGACTCTCCCGGACATACCTTATTATTACAGTTATCCGGAGCGTATTGCAAGTGAGTGTCGTTCTTTCTTTCGGGTTTTTAGCACCCTGCGTCGCGCCTTATCAAACAAGATAAATGCAATAAACTCCTAGAACAGAACGCATGCTGATCCTCAACATCTTACTAGCTACCATACAAAAGCACCAAGGTCTTTTTGAAGGAAAATCAAGCACTGGTACAGCCAATTTATGGGTATACTGCAATGAAGATAGCTTTTGGTTTTCCGGCTGTACTAAAGGCGATGACTCGCCTGTCGCAATCATCGCCTATGAACAGGAAAGTAATTTTTTCAACAATTGGTACATCACATTCTGCCCGCAATTTTACAACAGCTCTTATGAAATCCCGTTCCAGCAAAAGATTTCAGAGCTCAAAGAGGCTAACCCCAACTCTAATGAGATGGAATCCTATTACGGACCACCTGGGACACAAGCCGCTATTTTCTTCCATGAAACAATGCATATGAGCCAACTGGTGACCGCACCTCAAGCAGTGGATAAAGTTTACGGGCCTCTAGGGGCGTACAATCTCGCCAAGGAAAAAAATATAGAAACCTCCCTATACAACGCAGACTCATGGACCATATCTGCCCTGGCAATCTGGGCCCAACAAACATTCAGCCTTGCCTCGCCCCCTCAACCAGCCGAGATCCTCAACCCCTCCCCACCCCCTCCCGCCAACGAACCATCCGACGAGGACGTCTACCCTGATGTCATATATGTCGACGCTGCAGCCGTCGTCCCCCAAGGCGCCTCAGCTGTCCCAGCCGGAAGCCCCTACTTCGTGGACCCCACTCTCTGGGAGATCCAAAACCCAGCCGGCGGACCACCACCTCCCCAATCGGCTCTATCCACAATACCAGCAGCACCAGCCACATCAGTACCACTACCCACATCAGTACTACCCACAGCAGTGCCCTCCTCCGCCTCTGCCCCACCCCCAGCCTACGCAACAGGAAACTGCTCCTTCCATCTAGTCGAAACTCAAGACTGCCTCTCCGACGCCACCAACCTCTATGCCATTGTCACATTGAAGGATAACAACAAATCCATCATCGGCCAGACCCCAACCAATGAAACCAACCCTCTCGGCGAACCCATCAACACCTCCGACTCTTACAATTTCAATAGCGACCTCCCCAATCCCATCGTCATTACGGGTGAGCACGAAAATGATTACGTACAATTTACTTACGGCGGATTGAGCTGGACATCAAGGACGATGACAGGGCCGGCGACGTGCTCGAATGGAGGATGGGATCCTAGGGATGGGCCGATTTGTGGGTTGAGGTTTGGGGATCAAAATGCGGTTAACAGGATCGATTGTTCTTTTCCTTGTTAGGTGTTTGGGCACGGTTAGGCATCTGTGCTTCATGTGATGTGTAAGGCGTACTAGGGTATTCTAGACTGGGGAGGTGTTCTTAGATGGATGGTCCGTCTTCAATCGCGGCTGTACAGTAGTAAAGCGAACGTAAGGTTTTCGTGAATGTGTCCGAAGTGGCAATCTGTACCACCACTCAATCGGTGTTGTTGAAATGCTGGGGCATTGCAAATATGTCCTCCAATACCATACCACAGGCATAATACTCGTCGAGCGCAACTCGCTCAGCCAGTACATCAAGCGTTCTACTACCAAAAGTTCAGAGGGGCGGCTTGATGAATACGATTGAGAAGATCGTTTCTGAACAATGCTAAATCTCTTCTTTAAAGCGAAAATCATCAGCTCAGTCTTATTGCGCCAGTATTTTTGTCGAGCAGACCAGTACTATCCGGTTCACTTAGGCGCCAGCGACATGGCAGAAGGCGCCTGTCAAGACTTAGTTTTGCGTGAAGTTCCAACAGCTAAACAAGAGAAATATCCTCCATCCTTACTTCTCCTAGTTGTAGCCTTCTCAAAATATCTCCATCCATCAGCCCGTGTGCGTAGCATTCGCCGATGAACCTATACTGCTTTATCTGCGTATTCATCGGCCTCAAGACATACAAAACTTGTCCTCCAGCCAAAGCCCAGATCAGATCCCCTACCACCGCAGTATTTGGTATCATGAGCGGAAGAGATTTCTGACTCAACCCCAAGTCCCTCAAAATGCATGCTTTGCTCCGGGCCATTCTCATATTCATTTGATACCGATACTCCACTGGACTAAGTTCGGCACGTGGTCTGCGCAAGAATGCAGTGTCGGCTTTGCCGCCCCGCTCTGAGGGTCTACCTTGCTCGTCGTAGATTAAGTCAAGTACAGATGTTTGGCTGATGGCATCGGCAAAGCTTTCTCCCGTGAAATACTTCTGCATCGAGTTTACAGCCCACTTGCGTCCTTTTTCTTCGGCGATAGCCCGGATCACCTCGAGGCCCGGCCCGGTGTTCTTAATCACGTCTTTGAGAGTATCGATATACACCCCACTGGTGCAGAGCGTGTTATCCTCATCCTCGATGAAAGACCTCGATGGAGCATCACCCAACGGGCGATAAGCTGCAATCAATGCTTCCTTGTTGCTCGGAGTGCCGCGCTTATCATAGAACACTACAGCTCTCCGGTCTTGGTTTTTCTCTGGAACATGCAAAATCTTCGGAATGGGGGCAATGTCTAGGCTGGCTGAAAAGTTCGGTACCCAGGACGGCAAGATGGACTTGACGCCTTGAGGTGTTTCCACTACTTGTGTTTCTTCTTGGTACAGTGCGTACCCAAGGAAGTCCAGATCATGCCCGGGCTGTGCAAGATAGTATCGTACAACATCTGTGTATACATCGAGAACCGACTTACTATCGTAATCAGGCGTAATACAGCGGCGAACATCGTCAGGTGCCAGACATAACGGGGCATAGACCTTATCCCTTGGGTCAAAACATTGTGTATCTCGGAACATCTGTAAAATGTCCAGGAAAGCCACCAGAAGATGTTGGATACGCTGCGACCGGAACTTGACAAGCTTATCAACCGATTTCTGAGCGCCCACAAGGAATTGTGAGTCTATTCCGGGAGTCGTTAATATGGTTGTAGCTACCAGAGTGGTGCTACCGATTTCAGGCCAGCCGGCTTCTTGGTCGCCACATAGAAACCTTACTTTGCTCGAGAATGGCAGCATGAGGACTCCCTTAACGAAAAGTGTCGTGTATTTCTCTGGGATCGTTGATTCTTGAAAAACCAGGTCCGAGTCCACCAAGGGCTTTTCCACAAGGAGATAACGCCGAGCCATGCTTTGTACGTCCGAGAACCAGGCACATCGAAGATCTTCTTGTCGTTAGCAGGGTGAAGATTAAGAAGGAAGTCTGCAACGTTTTGGCCGGCGGTTCGAGGTTTGTGCGGCCACCACCAGGGTTGATATCCACGGCCTTTCAAGGCTATCTGGCGATACCGTTTCTCGAAATATTTCATCATCGGAAATGCCAGTTGATTGTTGGCTTCATTGTCCGGATCATTGTCCGGAATCCCAAGCCAAACAAGGATTTTCGTAGCCTGCTCGTAGATTTGCGTCATGCGGGTGATCTGAAGGCCTTTTTCGTGTAACGCATCATCATCCCTGCCTTGGTTGGTGCAGATAGCATCAACCCAAAGGTATTGATCGACGAGCTTTGAACATTGGATTTGCTGAAGGGCATCATATAAATCTTGTCGACTCGGGAAAGGCTGTCCGTTGAGCAGAATCGTATGAGCGTCGCCGGGCGGACCCCAGGTATATGACAGAGCTCCGTAGCGCGGCTTTGAGAGGAGCGATATATGGATAATCTCGAAGGATAATGCATTGGATGATCTGGAGAGGGGTTTGAGGAGCCTGATTTCGTTGGGATTCATGATGATGATGATGATGGAATCATTTTATTGTCCGTCCGAACGAGCTACCGTTATGCAGACATTCGCGGGCTATATTACAAAATTGCCATCCTTGAATAGAGCCAGACCATCCAGCATTCGCTCATATAGCTATGGGCACTTGCCCTTCCGTTTATATCCTTCTAAGGAAAACGTCTCCGGAAAACCTTAGTAGAGATGGCCCATATCCTAGGTATAGAGGTGGTGGGGGAGCTTAGTAATCAGAAGCTTTGTCCTACTTAAGCCCTGTATATCTCCCAAAGGACACGAAATTATATATAGCTAGAACCCCTCCTCCTAGCCTCCCCCTGTGTTATAACAGTGGTATAGACTCAATCTGCAGACTGTTCTTTAGGGATCAAGAGCTTTAAGCCTGAATGAGACCTCTTGGCTCCCCTATCCTGTAGGACAGAGGGTTCGTAGCCAGCACCAACGTACAGGTGGATCTCCTAGCTGGCCTTGAGATTCAGCTGTTGATATCTGAAGCCTATTTCGCACTGTCGAACTATGAGCGATGTGTATTTCTCGTATTGAACTGTTATGGCATGGTATTATCGAGCACGTTCGCTTAGCCAGTTAAGCAAGCGATCTACCACCCAAACAACAACATCAGGCCTTATAGACTTCGTATCGCAAGACAAACGTAGAACGGAGCGGGGCCGAATATCATGCAGCTAGCCAATAATGTGTTAGCGTTGACCAAAAGCGGTTTTGAGGCGTTCGAAGCAGAAGCCAATCAGACTCGCGAGTCCAATTGTGGCTCCTCTCTAATCAGCACCTAGTATGAGATAAATTAAAACGTTCTTTTTCAAATTGGCAAGCATACGTTGGTGATTTAACAGAGAGAAGGTTAGGGGTATACAAAGTATAAAGAATGAAAGAGGTACGAGGTACGTGAAATAAGAATATCTCATTGTGAAGCAAATCTGACTTTCAAAAAGGCGACACCCCACGGCACCAATGTAGTTTAATTGGTTATTAGTGCTCGGTTGTACCGTCTTTGCCGTCATGCTAGGGAAGTTAAAATCGACGCAGACTTATTGGTAGGGGCCACCACCTACTCTGGCTCCTCAGTCCTTTTCATCTCTACGGGCCATTTGCCTACACCTTTTACTCAGCGTCTCAACAGCGTTGCGAGCTGCAAGCTTGCCCTACCTATTCACGCCTGTATATATCTATACCTATATAGCTTAGCCATCACGCCCAAGGTTTCCTGTCGCGTATACGGAAAGGGTCTCGGCGATGGGCCTCCGCTCCTTGTGGCGGCCGATGGCATCAGCATAGGCCATCGACTGCGAGGATCACGGACCTAGAGCGGAGGATTCGGCCAACCAAGAAAGATTCTGTATAGCCTTAGATTTTCAGCTTTTCACCCTGATCGATCAGAGGAGCACCAATCCATGATGAAGTCCGACCAGCTAAAGTTTCAGGATGGCTATCGTGATCATTGGCACTGTCAATCATTCCCTGCAAAAAGCCCTTCGACCGATGAAAGTCCGGATCTTTTTTTCCTGCACTACGTCTGGCTTATATGATTGGGACGAGGATCTCGACTCTTCTGCGCACCCAGGCGGACGCAACCTAATACAAGGGGAGGACAAGACTGAAGATGGGTCGTAAGAATACTGGCATGGTTCTCAGGACGAATGCAGTAATGGTGGTCTGCTCGGCGTATTTGGTAACATGCGGGCTCACCAGCAAAGACTGTCGCCGAAAGCCGCGCAACCATGGCAAACAAAAGTTCTTGGATTTCGACTGGCATCCAATCTAGTACCTTCCAGCCACCTGGGCTCGTACGCAGCACGCACGGACTCTTACGTGAGGGTCTTCCAAGCTTTAGAGATTGATGATGACTTGGTTGGAGTCCAATGGAGGTGTTCTGCTGTTTATCACGCTAGAAGGGTTCACCCTCTTACCTACTGTACACACCCCTTACTGTACAGCCCTTTAGGGCTGTAGCTAAAGCTAGCCAAAAGGGCCCGGAGAACCCCCTAAAATTGGTCGCCTAAGCAACAGAACCGAGCCCCAGAGTTGATCACTTTAGGAGGTCTTTCGGGGCCCCTTGCGCCAGCTTTAGGTCCAGCCCTACAAGGCTGTACAGTAAAGGGGTTTGTAGGGCTGAGAGGTGACTTTACTAATTCGAATAAAACCCTTGCTGGACTTTCCGAGTTGACGCTGACCATGACACAAACAAAAGCGTGTGCCGAGTTTCTTTGCTTTTTCAACCATACCATGGAGTTAGTGATCTGGAGTAGAGCAGGCAAATGTGACCGCCATCTAGCTCCACGCTCGGGGCTGCCGCATAACGCTGATACTGTGGGGAGACGAGGGGCAAGTTAGTTAATAGGCCCGGATCAATCGAGCCCATCCTGTCAAACCCCACATCATTCCATCAGTGCGCATACTGACCCAGCTGCGATCGGACATTTGGCTTGCGATGTTCTCTGTTGTGGGCTTGACGTGGCATCGCTTCTGATGAATCAGCTGCAACCGCTGAGCAGAGCTACCAAGAGGACCGAGTCAGCAGCTTGCTGTCTGTCTTGCAGGCTTTCGTTCAACTGGCTGCGATAAGCCTGCTCACCCTTTAGCGTCTCATGCACGTCCGACAAGGATCGAAGGTCCCTGTAGATCGGGGTCTTGAGTGAAAGGAAACCATTGTAATCTAGCATGTCATTTCGAGAGGGGCTGAAGATACGTACCGATACCATGATAGGCATGGATTGGCACCATTGTGCTTTTAAGATGGGGAATGCACAACAACTCTACCCATTGCAGACCTCTTTGATCGAACATCCCCTATACACCCACATAGACGACATGTCCACTTTGCTTCCGCACGGCGCGGCCGTTGCCCTTGGCGTGGCTTGCCATCTTGGATATTTCAATAAAGGTGAGCATCACCTGTACGGCGTGAGGTACCTTCAGGCCCTGTTCGCTGCCTCTCTCACGCTTGGTGTGATCTTGGCCAGTATCGGTGGCCAGCCAATCAGCGATGTCCTCAAGGAGGTCACCAAATTCATAGCCTTCTTCCTTGCTGGTCTATATGCTAGCCTGTTGTTATATCGCATCGTATTCAGTCCATTAAATCGATTCCCTGGCCCTTTTGCAGCGAGAATTTCCAACTTCTGGTTCTCTTCGCGTCTTTCAAAGCACAATGCGTTCCAGAAGGTACTCGATCTACACAATGAATATGGAGAGTTTCTCCGCATCGGATCGAATGACTTGTCCATCGTACATCCGGAAGCGGTCGAATTGATCTACGGTTTTGGGTCTCCATGTCGGAAAGCAGCATTTTACGACTTGATGCTCCCAAGGGTCTCATTGCACACGACTCGAAGCCGTATCGTACACAATACACAGCGGCGGATCTGGAGTACGGCGTTCGGTGACAAGGCTCTTCACGGCTACGAGCAAAGAATAAATGCCCACCAAGACAGATTCCTGGCCCATATTACCAGCGCGGGCGGTCGCGTAAATGTTGCTAGGTCTTTCAACTTCTACAGTTTCGATGTCATGGGTGACCTTGCATTCGGAGAGTCGTTTGACATGCTGACGCATAGTGAGGATCATTGGGTGATCAAGCTTTTGAACAGGGGTATTGGACCTCTGGGATATCATTTTCCTATGTGGTTCTTCAGAATGATGGTCGCAGTGCCTCGACTTGCCGACGAGTGGTGGCAGTTTATAAACTACTGTACCCAAAAAGTGGGCGAAAGAATCGCCGTAAGTACAGCAAGGTCCGTAGACGCATTAACTACTAGCTGATCTTCGTCTAGAAAGGAACGTCCACCCCTGACATCATGTCCGCCCTATTGAAGCCGTACGACGGAGCAAAGCCAATTGGTACAGATTTGAGAATGCTCGAGGGTGATGCGCAGCTTATCATCGTCGCGGGAAGGTCGGTTCGATCCTCAACCCCACCCACCCATCCCATCGCACTCTCTGCGTCGAACCGCCTGCACTCACTAAGTAACTATATCTTCGTACAGTGATACCACTGCCGCCACAATGACGAATATCATCTATGAAATCACACGCCACCCGTCGCACATCTCCAAGCTCCGCAAAGAGCTCGCCTCCGTCAATGCCTCCATCTGCCCGAACACAATCCAACACCGGCAGATCCAACACCTTGACCATCTCAACGGCGTCATCTACGAAACCCTTCGCCTCCACCCCCCCGTGCCCACCGCGCAACCACGCGTGACACCGCCTGAAGGGTTGACCATCGGAGGTGTTTTCATCCCAGGTGAAACCACTGTATGGTCTCCACAATATGTTCTTGGCAGATGTGAGCTTCCCGTGACAAAAGAGCATCCCTCTCGATTCCTTCTGCGTAAAACGCTGGCCAATTGTGGTCTATAAAATCGAACACAGGGGAATGAAGCGCTGATCAAAACCCTCGCACGCAGCCAACAAAGTCTACAACAATGCCGAATCCTTCATTCCAGAGCGGTGGTACTCAAAACCAGAATTAATCAAAGAGCGTTCCGCCTTCGCACCCTTTTCAACAGGTAAACTCGCTTGCAAATTGGAGCCCACTCCTCAACCCCGCCAAGCGCACCATTCAAGCCTTCTACTGCTGGCTCCCCAATGTCAATCAGATGCGGAAGCTAACAAGGGTGCACACGTGATAGGTTCGTACGGTTGCATTGGGCGCCCGCTCGCATTGCTTAGTATCCGGACTCTGCTCGCGAAACTGTTGCTGACGTACGATTTTGCCTTCGCACCGGGAGAGACGGGGCGCGGGATCGAGGAGGATAGCCAAGAGCATTTCACGCTGGCGCCAGGGGACTTGCACATTGCCTTCACGAAGAGGGCGGACGGGGACAAGTGACGGCGTAAGGAGGCTTAGTTGCAATTGATATACTTTATTGCTTGCTGACTCGATTGCATGAGCTCCTTCCCAATTAGCAGTGTAACTAATTGCAAATCCTTCTAACGGACGAGTTCCAACCCAAGAGGATTCATTCATGATACATGGTTTTTAAGAAGTATTGGGTCGGTGTTGGAACTGAACCCCACGTATCTGGCAGGCTGGTATTCATCGCGACCTATCAACTGTATAGCCCTATGGGGCTAACCCCTAGAGGCCCCTAAAGTTAGTCCCCTAGGAAGCAGGGTTTGCGCTAAAGAAACCTGGCTCCAGGGACCAACCTTAGGTGACGAATTTTTAGGGTGTCTCTAGGGGTCTGTACGGTTGATAGGTGTATATGGTTGAGGGTGCGGGACCCTTACCTCACCTCAAAGAACACCCCTTCGCCATGTCGCTCCCTGCCCTGTCCACACTATTTACCTGCACGTCTGCTGAGATGACATTACTGTTACAAAAATTGTGTTCCGGTTACTTATCCATTGCTTATTCATCTCATTTACATTCAGCTGTCGGTGTGACCATGCGTGATAAGTCACCTTTTAGGAGAGACTACGCATCGCTAACCACATGTGGATGCCTGCGTTGATGTTATCGCGACATGCCGACATGATGGGCAGGATATGCCTGCCAACCCATGTAAAGTAGTGATGGCTGAAAATTTCCATGGTTCAAGATATCGGACGCTAAACTACCGGCTTACGTCAGCTGACGCACGGCCTCACCTAACGCACGATTTTAGCTCTATCACCATCTTTACTTTTAAAGCTATTAAGGCCTATATATATATTTAATATATCTAATTTTCTAGTAGGATATTCTATAGTATTAGGCGTATCTATTAGGCTATTATATAGTTGCTTAGTAGCGCTTAAGAAGGCGAATCTGCCTTCTATAAGTATTTATAGGTAGGGGGGGTTCCCTATCTTCCATCACTACTAAATCTATATCGCCCTTAGGATTACTTTTATTTTATACTTATATAGGCTTTTAAACCTTCTTAGCTCTTATTATAAGCTTACTATAGAGCTACTAACTTACTTATTTTACTTATATAACATTATCTTTTTATTACTATTTTTTAGCTAGTTTATATAATTTTAATTCCTTTATATTTACCCTAATAGCTTTTTATTCCTTAACTTTTTAAGCTTTTTCTAGCTTTTTAGCTTCCTTATAAATCTTATTAACCTCTTTTTAATAGTACTTAGCTATTATATTAACATCTTTCTATACTTATTAATCGCGTGTATACTAAACCTTAGTAGAGAAAAAAAAATATTACTCTACTATTATTTTTAGTAGAAATATCTAGTAATAATAGCTTACCACGCTTCCAACGTTTCTTTTTATTAACTAGGCTTTATTTAAGGCTATTATTTTATTATTTTAGTAGTATATTCTTAATAGATAGCGTATATATTATATTACTAAGCTTTTACGCTTTTTTATTATAAATATTAAAAACTATATTCTATAGCAACTTTTTAATATATTTCTAATCTTTTATAGCTATTACTAAGCCTTTAGAAGAGGTAGAAGATAGCCGATCTTTAGTATTTTTAGTGAACTTAGTAATAATAAGCTAAGAATTAAAAGGGTATAGACTAGTTACTTTAAAGTTAGAAAAGATATTTTTAGAGGTAAATAAGATATTCTAAATATACTAAAATAATTAAAAAAAATCCTACTTAGTAATAGATGAAAGCCCCTAGTATTAATCTATAAATATTACTAGTTAGTCGAAATATACCTATAATAATAGCCGAAATAAATAGACGTCTAGGGGCTATAATATATACGTCGAATATAGTGGATATATAGCTAGTAGAATTCTATAGCTATTATAATAGTTGATAAATTTTATACTAATATAGAAGCTATAGCTATTAAGGATTAGAAGCCTCTAAGATCTTTACGTCTTTAGCTTTATTTCGCGCTTAAAAATTTATATTAGCTATTAATATCCTAGCTTATTATTAGTCTAACTAGATAGTAATAAGGTAAAGAAATAGCTATAAGTATTTAGATTAAAATCCTAAAGCTATAAATCCTAAATAAGGCCTATTATTACTTAGTAGATAAGCTCTAGTAATAGTACTAATCCATCTATATATATAGCCGCAATAGTAGTAATCTATTCGTGATTACTATCCTAAATAATTTATTTAATTAATTCTTCTTTATAACGCCTACATGAAAAAACTCGCTTTATCTTTAAAAGGATTTTAACTAAAAATCCTTTTTTATCTATATTATATATATACTATAGCTTCACCTTATACTACTTAATTTTCTTTCTTAATAGCTTAAAATATAATATATATTTAAATACTGAATCTACCCTAGAGTGATTATAGTCTAGACTTATTATCTACTTTAAAACTAGCTCGACTTAATAGTAGTATAGAAAGCGTAAAACCTATTCTTTTCCTATCTCTTTATAGTAGATTTCCTATATAAAATTTCGAATTATATATTTACTAGGTAGTAGGCCGTACGCGTATAAGCGATCAATATATTTTACTAAGGATTTTTTTTATTAGTTATTAAGGTTTTATTAGTTTTAGTATTAGATATAGTAGGATATAGAAATACCGTGATATCGTTTTAAGAGGGTAGAATAGTTATAGTCGAACTATCTAGCTATCTTTACGATATTAATATAATTACTTAGTAGTAGGCTATTAATAAAGGCTATAGCTACGTCTATTAAGCTTATATTAGTGGAGGGGTATATAGTGGAAGATAGGGTGGAAAATACCAAAATCGTGCGTCAAGTGAGGCCGTGCGTCAGCTGACGTAAGCCGGTAGCGTCTCGGTGACCTAGTAAGGGACAAGGCTCGAAAGACGGATGGGACATGTAAATTTCCTTATGCTTTTTGATTTTGGGTTTTGGTTTTTGGTTTCATTTGTATTTGGCCTACTCCCACTCACGGCGCAAGGCCGAAGAGTGGGTGTAAGGGAGTTTGCATTGTAGAACTTAGTCATTTTTCTAAGTTTTAGCGGGCGTTTAGTAGGCTTTGAGGGGTATAAAGAAGCCTATTGGCGACTCTAGGCCCCGTAAACCCCCTGTAAGATAACGCTGCATAGCGCCTTTGCGGGCGCTGGGACAGCTTATGAATCAATCAATCAATCAATCAATCAATCAATCAATCAATCAATCAATCAATCAATCAATCAATCAATCAATCGGCACCCAAAGTTTCTGCCGAAGATTTAAAAGAAGAACGGGACGGACACAAGATGTCCCGTCGCTGCCTCATTGCTTCTTCACTCCTCCCTTCGTTAATCTTTTCCCGTCCGGCATTCGCAAAAGCTACCGTGCTGCTTACGAAGCCGTAATCCCCTGTTTCTATGAACTCAGGGCTACAATCCACTCTCTCATCGCTGGGGAACCCCGAACAAGATTTTTAGTAGTACTGCGCAAACCGCAATCGGCCCCTATGACAACAAATACATGTTAATCCTGCACGTTGTCAAATGGGATTCGGATCACGATGATTGAAGAGTACGTTGACAGTTTCAAAGCCAAAGAGCAGACTTCCAGGCTCAGAGCTACGATTGCAGCGTTAAACAAGGTAGAAGCTTCCGTATGAGTTCCTGTGGATGGTGTAAAAGGTCGTTGATTCTGGGCAATTCGGCTTCTGAGACAGATAAATATTTTATCTTCGCTCCTAGCTAATAATTGTTTTCACACTAAGCAATTCTAATCCCGATCTAAGTATTGAATTATTGAAACCTCCGTAGAGATGGACTGAACGGATCTCGGACTATGCACCCCAATGCGCGAGGCACTGTGGAAACACAGGAGATGGCAACATCAGCCACGTCTTGCACTTGACTGAGTTTAACACAGCTTTTCCAGCATCAATCAACGCAACACTGGCGTCTCATCCCCACAGACTAAATACTTCCCAAAGCTCTACGCCATGTGAAGCGGATACACTCATCGATGAAGCTCTTATTCTTCAACAGTGGCAGAAGATAGAGTAGTGCTATCCACGCCGACCAAAATTTCCAAGTTTTTTGGTCAGCCTGGACGTTTTGGAGAAGCAACAGCCTCCATGCGATTACAATGCCAAATCCTCCGGTAGCCAGATACCCTAGAAATCCAAGGCCGAGGAAGAGTGGACATATAATGGACCATGTCAGCACTGGGACAGCAATGGTCCACCTCGCTGTCCAATCTCCCAGTATCAAAGGTACCGTCCGCCGGCCACGAGCACGATCACCCTCTTGATCCTTCATATCCTGGACCTGCATCGTGGTGAAGATCACACAGCTGATGAGTGCAATCCACTGATAGCCTAGTCTTGTAATCTCATGGCCGCCACCACACGCAATTCGCAGAGCACCCCGATTGTAAAGACCAAAACCAACACCAAGGATGAGGTTCCTGGTGACGAAGTCCTGATCGCCGCCTTCCAGATCGTTGTACATCCAGTTCAAAGCAAATAGCAATATGGTCTCCTCCCACGCACCCAGGATCCAATTGACGACCAGTACTACCGGTAAGGCGAATAGCAAGAGTCGCCGTGTCTCGGTAACGGTAATTCGGCCAGTTGGAAGGGGTCGCCAGGGTTTGTTCAAGGCATCTTCGATAACAGCCGTTGGATGTGACTGGTTAGCCAGGTCAAAAATCAGCAAGTTGGCCCAGTTGAAGAGAAGGACCTGGGGTAGTCGCGAGAGGATGATTCCCGGGTGAGGAGATGAGTTCGTGGTCAACAAAGGGCCCGCTAGAGCACCGAAGATTCCGAAGGCTGTATCGGGAATGACGAAGGTTGCAAAATCGCTCTCCGTGAAAAGCCACAGAGTAACAAGGAAATGAGCTGGAGAAAACCATTTCTTCATCGTAGCCTGTCGAACATCAACTGCTTGCTATGCGAATGATTAGCCATCACTTACTGGCTTTGAAGTATCTTCACTTGAAATTCGCTCTCCCAGTGACGCCACCATTCTGAAAATATTTGCAAAAAGACGGCTCCGTGATTTGATGCTTGCATAATTCTCAAAAGCCAATATCATGGTGTTATGCCTCGCTATATACCTAGGTTAAGTTTGTCTTAGGGGTTAGCTTGACCAACCGTACCTGATCATCTTACAAATCCCAATGGATCTCCATGTCTTGCATATGAAGTAGCGGTATGAAGGTTGGCATGTCAGTGAGAAATGAGGCAGAACAGTCGAGCGTAGCACAGCGTAGCACAGCGTAGCACAGCGTAGCACATAGTTCAAGCGCAGTCACGTCTGCAAATCCTCTAGATGCAGGACGGAGCAACACGTAGAACCCGATACACTTACGAATAGCACTAATGCAACATGTCATGATTGAGTGTGTGGATTTTCTCATGGACGAGAATACACTATTGGGCGTCATCTCACCGCTTTTCTGGACTCTTGCATGCCGCATTCCCGCCCTCCGATGGAAATCAGGATGAAAACGGATGCTATATGCACAGTCATCTTTGACCCCTCTAGAAAAAGGTTGTTTGACGATTGGTTGAAAGACTTATCAAGGCGTTCATGCGAAAGTCGGCTCCGCCACTAACGAATTCAGAAGGAATTTAAGGTGGCGAATTTTTGAAGCTCGTCTTGGTGTTTCACAAAGGAGATGTGGTGTAAGTGTTGAAACGTATCTCGCACTAACCTTTCTGGGATTTTCAAGAGCTACGACCTTGGACTTCGGAGGAAATTTTTTCTAGTTTTACAAGCGTCCTTCTGATTTGTATCTCCTCGTGAGTACGGGATGTGTTGATCTTAAGGTGGCGAGTTTCTTGAAGGTCTTCTTGGCGCGAGATCGTGGTGTTGTTGGAGTCACAAATTCTGCACCTCGTAATTTTAAGGCGATCATACTTTGTAGGAGCAGATGTCTAGTTCTCTCAATAACAACAATAACAACGGATGGCACCATAATGCATCGTTGTAAAGTAGGACTCGATGAGTAAGTAGGTATGCTGAATAGCTATAGAGTCTGTCACCATCCTCAGCGCTGTCGCCATCAATATCTCCATAACCAACACTGTTGCTATGTATATCAACGCTGCCGTCATTGAAGAAGACGATGTTAATGGCAATAGTTATTAGCGATAGCGACAGTAATAGTGATAATAAAAATGTACTGATCACCTATAATAATATGCGGCTTCTTAAGGCGGCACCAGCCCTAAAGACGTGATTTAGCCCGTTTTCTAGTAGATGGATGATTAGCTAATGAGCTAGTTTATTGGTAATACACCGAGGTTGATGTGCAAATAGACAAGCATTTATTTTTAGATTAAAACAACGTGTTCGCAGGTACCGATTTGCTTTTTGATGGCATTGCGATTTCTGTGTCAAGATATCAGCTAAGAAATCTGAAGCAGATTCTTCAAGTCCTTGTCAACCCCCATATGATGAGCTGCTGGAGATGCGAGATGGAGGAACAAGTATCCGTAGTCTGAGAAGCTAGAATCTATGGAATGAGGCTCCTAATTCACATGATGAGATCAACACCTATGAGTGTCAAACTGTAGTGCTAGAAGGCGCTAGAATGGTGAGGAAGAGATGGTGATAATAGTAAATGGTAAATAGCGTACTGATACTGATTGTCTAACATACTGATTGTCCAACGTGAGTTCAGGTGTTTTGGACGTCTTGGAATTTAGACCATCTAAAACCAGGGAATGTTTCTTTGGGTCCATAGAAGGTCGCAGACTACTGTCCAGCGAAGACTCCCTGTTCCTGACTGGAGCCGTTATTAAATAGGATCGAGAAACTAGTGCGATATGGCGGGTAGAAGCAGTTGTCTGCAGTTAAATGGCATAACTCGATTTCCTCACCTGATGTTCAAGATTTATAAAGACTCTTCTGAAATCGTGTTTCTTCCCCATCCTCCACCATATTGAAGACGAACCGGGCCTTACGCTAGCCTGCGCCATGATATTACAATTCTGCTGAGCGCAAGTGAATATTCACAGTGGAGCAAGATATATTATGGTAGGCTAATTCTTATAATAGCATGTATGTTTACTCTTACATTGCGCTAAATGAGTGGCATGGAGTGGTGCGCAAGCACTCCAGAAACAAAGAATACAGATCTAAGCTTTTCTCCTCTCCTAGGCGGTGTTGACAAGGACATATACTTTCTTCCAATGATCCCTTTCTGCTTGCCTCCTGATCGCACAAGATGGCAAGATCTTGTGCGACGTCAGACTGCTTTAACCAGAGTGCTGACAGAGGCTGAACCCGATGCTGTCAGAGTTGGGAATGTTGTACACAGTCCCATCAGTGGGGGTGTTGAAGACGAAGGGGCAGCTGGTGCAGGGAGGGGGGCACCATTCTTCCAAGCCAACATTATCAGTGAGGGTATAACCGTATTGCGTGAAAGGATTCCCATTGACCTGGCTTGCATCGAAATATATTAAGCCGTTTGAATTGGTATACTCCAATTGCAAAATAGCCTTTTGGACTTCTCCAGGAGCGGTCCCGATTTTGATAGAGACGCCATCGCCAGTCGTGGAGCTGATTGGGGCGCTCCAGGTGCCTGTTTTAGCTGCAACAGTCACTACTGACCCACATCCCTGCTGGTTGCAGACGTAGAGGTAGATAGGGTAAGGGCAGTAGTTGCGGACGTTCGAATTTCCCAGGGCGGCAGCGACATCTGGCTGTTCGGTAGGGGCAGTGCCGAAGGTAGGAACAGGTGGATGGGCGGTGACAGCCGCTTCGCCAGTAGGAAAAGGGATGGAGATTTTCGCGGACTCTCCTACTGGGGTGCCTGCAACAAGCACAAAGCTTGTCATTGTTGCAACGGCAGCAAGCGCTGTTATTGAGTGCATATTGAAGTGGTGGTTTGGCGCGGAACGCAATACTTATATTTCAGTTTTACGAGAGAAGTGGGATTGAACGAATGCTTGGGCTGGACTGTGTTTGGATATGATTGTGTCTGGAGAGATGGTTGAGTACCTGATCGAGGAAGGGAACAATGACCGGACTGGGCCCTTATATAGGCAGTTTTTTCGATGTCGCTTGCGTACCTCATGGACAGTATTTAGCCAACGTCTTACTCAGGCTTTAGAAAGCCATGCTAGACTTAGGTCGTGGGAGCAGTTCCTTGTATCGGATCGGCCTAAATTGTCTGTTCGCTGAAACCTCTATTTCCATCTTTCAACCCGCATTTGATGCAAGGGGTGGGGTCGCAAAAGCTGAGCATTGTGCTGCTGATTTTCTCAGCCGCACAGAATGTCTCAGTGCCTGCCGCTTGTGATGGCACCCGCTCATGATATTCGGCCATCTATCTTCGCTAATGATTGATCGTGCCTCAACACTGGTGAGCTAGTGCAATGCTACTCCAAGCCAGCAATACTTCGAGCTTCCCCTTCGAGAACGTTCCCACCAACACCGTGGTTGGATGTAGGGCGCAGCAAAGTAGAGCGGACAGTGCTCTAAAGCCGAGTCCGGCCATTATACTATCTCTGAAGGATACCATACCTTGCAAGGGTAACAAAGACCCATCTTACCGGTCAATTCTGGAGGTGTTTTGGGGTACTATGTCGGACTCTGACTGCGACCGTCAGAAAGCAGCCATCTGAAAGACCATTGCGTTGCTTCTTTCACGTAGTTTGGTCAACTTCAGTTAGGATTCTAGCCTTGTGCAAATGAAAGGGGATAACATTGAAACTGGGAAGATGGGGGGCTCACAAAACAGGCGGGTCCCTCGACCCCACCCCCCTTTGCCATTTATGGGAGGTTCGGCGACCTCGAATGACCTTGGAGCACCTCCGCGCGTCAATTCCAGTCTTTCCAGATGAGCCACGCTAGATTTGGGAAAGAAGTTGGTGGTCGACACGCTGCCAATTAGTATCTGCATTACGCAAGACCCTGAGAGTGCGATTATATGATTCGAAGCAAACCACCGCACAGTAAGCTCCGGTCGTACGCTCGATAGGTAGTCCAACGTCCAATGAGTGACTAATATCCGCTAGGGCATGGAGAGCAATCATAGCTCTTCGTAGTAATGTTCGAGGGCATGGGAATTGAGTAGAGACGTGTATATCTACGGACAAATCGACAGCGGCCCTTCGAACCCCCCATTCGGTTCAATATTGGTATCTAGGGTGATTCTGATCAATAAAGCCCAGCACTCAGCACCTACATACCCTTCTCAGGTCGAGTAAGTAGTGTGCCCGTGGTACAGGGTTATTCTTGCCGTTGTACGGTTGATGTCCAGGGTGCGAATTCGGGTACGCCACCGACCCAACGTGCAAAGGATCTTTACACAGCTTAACCTATGTCTTACAGTAGGAACAGGTCTTCACAAGCCGTTCCTACTACTATAGTGATGCGCCACTAGGCATATTAAATTTCTCGCGCGTAGCCATGATATAGGGAACGGGACACAATCTGTTGCAATCTGCGACGGCAACTTGCTGATAGTTTCTGAGGCATGAGTTATGTATCTTCGAGAAGTTCATGTAGTGTGCCTGGTCAGACGCGTGTCGTTGGTCCGTGTTTGATGAAGAGTATTCATTAGCCTGAGTCTAAGCATTAGCCCGCTAAGTGGCTTGACAATTGGAGACGGCAGAGAAGGCCCCCAACCCTCGAGATCACCAATTTCAAGACCCTGTACATCTCGATGTTGGTCGTATAGAAAGTCTCGTCAGTGGAGATTGGGTGCAATGATTGGATAGCGGTTCATCTAGGCTCAGCCCCGAATCCGCTACACAGACCGTTGTGACGTTGGAGGTGTACCCACCCTCTCTTCAACCATAAGCTCTGCAGCACACCAACAATTGCGACTCGACGTGAAAGGGGTTTGTTCTGTCCTTTAGGGCGGGATGACGGCCGGTGGACCTATCCAGTATACTTTTGCGAGTCTAGCCTTATATCGATGTTTTTCACGAGACTAGGAAATGTGATAAGTGACAAGGAATGCGGAGAATCCTCCGACCGGGATCCAGGCCCCCTTTGCGGCGGGGGGATGGTTCAGTCTTGTAAGCTAGAAGGAACTTCCTGTTCGTTGGCGACACCGTGGACTATCTAGTCGCGCTGAAAAGAGTCTCAACAAACTTGATGGCACTCTCGAGCATGGGTCTAGAGCTGGTGCGTTGATCCTCTTGAGAACAAGAAATTTGGAAACAACCCTGAGGGAGACAAATGGGCGAAAGAAAGAATACAAGAAACCTCAGGAATGCGCCGAGTACGCTGTGCAGCGGGTCGGGCCCACCCTAGTCCGATCGGGCCTCAGGAATTCCGCGTTAAGGGACACTGCGTAGGGCTGACCCTGCACCGGGGGACCTTCTTAGGGGCACCTTGGCAACCCGTTAAAAGCTTTGCGACTTGCGTACTACAGCAATGCGAACGAACATATTTAGTACAAGGACCTTGGAAAAGAGTGACTGCCACATCTTCATAGTACATCAAAATCACTCACAGAATCCAATCATTCATTCCATTTCCAAGCGAGCATGGGCAGTCAAGCGGGACGTCAACCTTGAGGCCAACCGTCCATCTGAACGGAGAATATCGGCAACTTAGCGTAGCTTTATGCATTATACCCTCAGAATTTTGGGGGTGGGGCAGCAATAATTCAGTATTTGGGGTGGGAATTATTGAAAAATCAGAATTATGTCAACGCTGAACAGCAGTGTGAGTCTTAAGGCAACGCCGAACCACCCATAAATAACATACCAGTACGCTGCCTTACCCCCAGATCCTATGACGTAGATGCGCATTTGATTAGAGTCCAATGGAACTGATTTGAGAATTGTATAAAGGTAAGTTGAAAATTCTTGACATGGCATTGCGTGGTGTGTCGTCGGAGCCTGACCGCTGAGGTGGAGGCAGTGCACAATGCACTGCCTCCGTCTCTGAGGCCTTATATTTGGGGCACGTCGCTTGACTTTGATTCGACTTCTCCCACAACTGCCACAGCCAAAACCCTCGAAAAATACCAACTCAAGACCATGGTCCCCGTCGAGCCCATCAGCTTCTCCGTAGGAGTAGCAACGTTATTTAGCACCTGTGTCGAGTGTTTCAAATACTTTAAAGCCGGCCAAGCGCAGCACACCGACTATGAGCTTCTTGAACTCGAGTTTGACCTGATCAAATCGCGTATGCTCATTTGGGGCAATGCGATTGGTATTGGCAATGTTGTTGAAGGCGCTGGAACGACCGAAGATGACACCTCTGAGCCAATGTCGCTCTTGGCTCGAAGCCTAAATGCCATCAAGAGCTTACTAGAGGACTATAAGACTCTTCAAGACAAGTATGGCCTCAGAGAGGTACCAGAAACTACTCGATCAACAGAGGTTGTTCGGGATCTTCCTAGTTTCCAACCTCTGAATCTTTTCCGGACATCCCGCCTTTATATCCGCTTGCGAGGTCGCAGGCCAAATGCTACGTCCACCAATCTCGCCTCGCGTACCGTATGGGCGATTATCGACAAAGAAAAGTTCGAAGGTCTAGTTGCGCATCTCAAGACGCTGGTTGATGGCCTTGAAAGAGTCTATCCTATTCCCGTGGCAGCCCGCGATCAGACATTTCAAAGCAGCGTTGCAACAATAGAACTTTCGAAGCTCCGGATCGTTGATACAGCTTGTGAAGCCGTATACCCAGAGCTCGATTGGGCTAGTATAGCCAGGACAGTCAAGGATGCTTCTGATTTAGGCACGATAGACCATCGAAACGTTGCGGAGTGGCGCACAGACACAAGTCCAATTCCCACTACATCGAGTCCATCACTCGAGTTTAAAGGTACTGTAGTAAAAACTAGGATACGCTTTGTCTCCGTTATGCTCAAATGTCCCAGATCCATTCGGGTATCTTGCTGTTACCGTGTCCCTAGTCTTGACGGCGCCGTGTAGGTCGGTCTCTGGAGACCAGTCTTGCGAGTCAAGTCTTGGTCAATTGTTCTCATATGAGAATCTGCCTCAATATACGGACCCAAGCCACCTCGCAATTGAAACGCAACCCTGGGACTTGGCATCTCGTTTACTTTCCACATATGATTCCTCAAGATATGTTACCGATAGAGACAGGCTACTTGAGCTCCAAAGGGAAGCCGACAGTGAAGGAAAGACTTTCGCATTCCAGAAGGACAACGTGTATATTTATTGCGCCCCATGCCTCTGTCAGATATGGACAGCGTTCCGCATCTGCATCGGAGCAAAGGGTCCCGCAGACTCTTTGTTTCAATTGTGTGTCCGTATTGACGATCGTCTCCGAGCAACTTGTTGTCAAGTTTCCTCGGGTGCTGCTGGGCTGGCGGCTGTTGTCGATCAGATAAGGTCTATAGAAATGGATAGCAAAACCATGTATCCTTCCTTCCTTGGGAAGAATATCAAATATATCGACCGCGACTGGATCGATCAGAGATTATATGACCAGGAAGACGAGGTTTTCCAGATACCAGCTGTTGGTGGAGCAAGAAGCCTTTCTTTCATCTTTGATCGATTGCCAACAAAAGATCTGGCAGCTTTGATCGTCCTTGGAGAGCGAGACCACCTTGTCCCAATGCTACAATACTCGCCTTTTCAGAGATCGGAGAGAATACTAAGAGAAAATCAGTTTTTCAATGTGAAGAGAGAAGAAATCGATGGTGAAAGGAGATGGTCGCTAAAGTACCTTGGAAGCTTTACAGCAAAGAGATCCCTATCGGCTCAAGCAACCAATTCGAGCTCATCCCATCCACAAGGCCAGCACTATCTCCACGAAACATCGATGACGGCAGCAGCTTCAAATTCCAGGAGTAGAGAAGCCTCACCTTCGACTAATGCATCGGTCAAGCGCCGGAGAACGGAAACTACGTCAGATGATTGATTAAATGTCTGAGGATGCAGGTCTTTATGCTTTGAGCAGCATGTACGGAGCTCGAGTCACTAGAGTGACTGGTCACTTCAGAATTGGGATAGCTGAGGCTTTTTTGTTTACCAGCGTAAAAGCGTTCGTTGGCCAATGAATGACTACACCTATGCGTACGTGCACCAAGCTGCTTTATGAGATTATGGGTTAGTCTTTCACAAGCGTGATTGAAAGTGGGTAGTTCGGCAGATAATGACGTGGCCTCTGCATTGCCGGAAGTGGAATGCTCTTTTACCAGAAGCATATTTTCCGACACTCTGAGTTTTCTTTCTCAAGATAACCATACCTAGCATTTTGCTGTATAAATATCAAACCCAGACGAAAGAAGCACAGACACTATTTTCTCATCCCAAGATGTTCACTGATCGATTACTTTTGCAGGATTTCCCTCAGGACACTTATTATTCCCATTGGGCTGGTTCGACAAAGATAACCCCCATGCGTACACCCAAATTGCATCCCATTGTTGAAATGGCTACAGCTTGGAGTCGGAGCAGCTGTACCCGTGGGAATAGGGCTAAAGGCAATCGTCTTTGTTATCGTCATATACAACATCGTTGTTATATGAGACGCCAGACACCCAGGAACCTTCAATGAAACCATATGGCAAGCTTGTCCATCTCTTCGGTCCAGTTGTTGATAGGTATCGGGCAGGAAGCTTACTGTACTGAGGCTTGTAAGTCTCAAGAAGCCAAGAATACCTTTAGGATCTGGAATTGACTTCATAGTGTTGGGTGTGTAGGATGAACCAAAACCTATCAAAAGAACTATTAGTTATGCAACTAGATATAGGGATTCTAGGAATTGCAGACGGATGAAGTACACATTTCGCTCGGAAGCCGCTGCCCGGTAAATCTGTTCTTGTCAAAGCTCATACTGACATGCAAAACAACAGAAGAGAAGAGAACGAGTCTCCCTCTTCCCTCATATTGCAGCGCCACGAATTGTGATCAGAATCCCGGGGGATAGACTAGGACAATCATGTGACTTGTTGGCCAACAGATTACTGAACGAGATCGATGGACTGAGAAGGGAGACATTGAGGGTTTAGCGGCTAGTGCAACGGTATGAGTAGGGGCATTGAGGCATGGAACTGAAAGGATGGTTGAATGATTATATTCTGGAGCTCTTAAACATTCATTTCGGACTCAGCTATCAATGAACTATATTCGAAGAAGAAGGATGATGATGAGCAGGGGTCTCAAGCATTCCTTCGGTCCCAATTATCAACAGACTATCTTCGAGGTGTTGGACAATCAGTATCACCATGTTTACCATTCTAGCGTCTTCCATCGCTCATGTTTGACTCGATCCCGTCTGGTATATTAGGACCACTATTCCTACAGATTCTAGCTGATCGGGGCGCGCAATACAGTCATATCTTGCAACACTAGGTAAAAGGATGATGAGCAGGGCCACAATCCTTCCAACTGGCGCACTCTTACACCATCTATGAAGAATATGTCGAAGGCTTGATCGAAGGATTAAATAGTAGTGAATAGCTTGATCAATTAATTAAGCGAAGCTGAAAATTAAGCAGCCACAATCCTATAGATGTTCAACGGACCAATCAAAAGGTCCCGTATGGCAATCACGTGACCGAATCATGAAAGATAGGTAACTTTGAAATAGGGCTACCACCACTGACGCTCAGCTGTGCGCAAAAGACCAGCATTGCCACTGCGCATCTAGACCAGTAACCTGTGCCCGCCATTAATTCATCAAAGATCCTTCAGGATTGAGGCGCATACCATGCAGAAACCCCCATTAAGGCAGGAACCCGAGGCCTGCCTATGGGTTCCTCCATCCTTCAAGGGAAGAAAACATCCAGAGTACGAATCAATTCCTTACCAAAAAAAGAAAAAAGAAAAAAAAAAATCACATATATATAGAGCATCATGCATTCATTAATTCATTTTCTCACTGCTGCTACTATCGTCACCACAACCACATTCGCACAAACAAGGTCTCAAAAAGTGTTTAGCGCATTAGACCAGTCCTCGTAGTCTGCATTCGGCGTCGGCTTCGACCTTACAGCATCATACGGCTCAGCCGCCGTAAGCTTTTGCAATGGAACAACCATCACACTCCCCCCAATCCCCGCATCAAAAAGCTACACCATAGTACTCCGACATCTCTCCCTTGATTCCTCACAGCATCCATCACCACCCTACAAAACCATTAGCGAATCACGGAACGACACGCCCCGGCAAAACATGCGCAAACTGCGCAAAGCCATCGGCTTTCCTGCCTCGGTTTACGTCGAGGAGCTCGCAAAAATGCTCTTGGCGCTTCGCGCCGCCGTTGAAGAAAAAGTCGGGCCAATCACCTCCGCGGGCGTAACGACAATGAACCTCGTGGCTCTCTATGAAGAGGACTTACGTGATGCGTTTGAGTATGTAAGTTTGAAATATATTGCCTTCCCTGTGGGCTGGGTGGGACAAGTCTTCACGAAACTAGCGCTGCGTATGCGGGGTATGGGTATGGGCTTTGCACGCATTATAAAACAGATCCGAAAGCGTGTATGCGGGAGCAGTATGCTATGTGTGATGAAGTTGTCATGGCGGTTTTGTATACTGATACTGCGCTTTCGGTGTCGTTGTCTGTCATTCGCCCCGCTTACGCGCTGTGGGAGCCGGAGTATTGGTATCTTGCAGATTTCGACCTTGGATATAATACATATGTTGAGGTGGAAAGCCCAGAGGAGTACTGGAGCGCGGTGTGGTTGAAAATCCAGCAGATCATGATCGAGAATCCTGGATATACGCCGCCGAGCAAGGTGCTGCTGATGGGGGATCGTACTGATGAACGAGAATTCAGAGAGATCTTGGTCAGAGTGCTGTGGGAGCAGATGGGAGAATTGCCGGAAATTTTGAGCGAAGGGGCGGTGGGAGTGGCTGCAAGGGAGTGGCTGAGATGGCGAAGAGGGAGGTATGTCAAGCCAGACATGATTCTAGGGCATACTGATAGGGATTGGATAGAGTACTTGTAACATATGTTGCGCTTTGTTATAGAAACAACCCTCAGTCATCCTCGCTATTGCGCATGATCTACTGTGAATTCTTCCAGCCCAACTCTCTACCATTCAAATCTTGTCATTACTCGAATCGTCCTCGCTGATTTTGTGTTGTTTTGAAACGACTGGAGTCGTTACAGACATGCATATTGGAGCCGGAATCCAGGATCCAACAGTTCGCAATATCGTAGTCGTTTGCCTTGAGGACCGAGTAGCTAGATGCTGTGGTCTTGCTAGCTACAACAAGGTTGCTATGATGCCATTTGTGGCAAAGTTCTTGAGGGTCAGAGGCTCCGTAGGAAGCTCTCCAGCTGGTGTTGGTGCTTACCCGCGGGAATTCTTCTTCATGGCCTTATCGACATTCGCTTTGACTTTTGGATCCTTGAGGGCCTCGTCTATCTTCTTAACAATATTTGGATTGGGATTCCAACCTTTTGGACGACGTGGTTTATTGATGTAGAAGCAATCGCTATACCAATGCATCTTTCCATAAACACATTCCTTTGGTGGAGTGTTACCTGTCTGACGGTTTGACTTTTTAGATGTAGATGAGGATCCTGGGGTCTGGCCTTGTATTGCAAAAACTTGTCGAAAGATATCGAGGGTCTCCATAAAAGTAAGAGTTTGCTCATTCCTTAAGCGTTTGGATTGCAGATCATAGAGCGCTTTGGTTGCCAAGGCAGGATCCGTTTGCTTGAAGCTATTGATGAATTGGTCTATAATCACACCTGTCTCAACACCAAAATGCTTCCTTTCTTTGGCTTCCACATAGAGTTTTTCCCATTTGTCGAGCCATTGTCTGAGATCCTGACCTCTTGGGGGCCCAGCACATAGGACTTCGTACTGACGGTCGATCCTAAGAACTCTGACATATGAGCCAGGTACGTCGGCACACATTTGTCGAAAGAGATCGAGAGTCTCCATGAAAGTGGGAGTTTGCTCATTCATAAGTCGTTTGCGTCGCAGATTAAAGAGCGCTACGGCTGCCAAGTGAGGTTCTGTTTGCTTGAGGCTGTTGAGGAAGTGGTCTACAATCAAACCTGTCTCAATATCGGAATGATTCGTTGCTTTGAGTTCCACATAAAATTTTTCCCATTTTTTGAACCATTTTCCGAGGTCTTGACCTCTTGGAGGCCCAGCACACAGTGCTTTGTACTGACGGTCAATCTTAAGAGCTCTGACAAATGAGTAAGGTTCGACGGCCTGTTGGAGTGCTGTTGGTCCCGTGGGGGTGATGGTTGATGGAGTGGTAGCTTGTGAGCTCATTTTGGTAGCTCCAAACACATGAGTATTAGGGTTCTAGCGCAATGAAGCGGACAACTTGAGGCAAACCGGGCTCATCACTGTTGCAGGTAGGTGTTGAAGATTCTTGAAGGTAGTAGATTACCTGTGGTAGCTCAACGCTTACTGCAAGAATTTACCCCTTTAACGGCATAGCCCTGCAGGGCTGATGAGCAGAGCTAGTCGCCTAGGCAACAGAATCATTCCCCTGGGGTAGGTTTCTATCCCCCCAAAAGCAGAGATACTAAATGTACACGATTAGGCAGCTCCAGGGGGATATCTTGTCCTCTAGGTGACCAGCTCTAAGGATATCTAGGGTTCTTCAAGGATTCTCTTGCTGCCTTAAGCCATTGACCCAATAGGGTTGCTGTTGGTGGGTGAAATCTGCTCATGGACTCCGTATAAGATCGGGAGAATTGTTCCTTAGTGGCAGTAGGCCTCTAAAATCAAATGTGAACGCAAGGCTGAACACAGCCAGTGCTCAAATGCTGTGGCACTGCAGTGAAGTCGTTTCTATGCTGCCATGCCATCAGTGTTCTGCCACCTGAATTTCAACATTTCCTCTCCCAAACTGAAAACAACCACCTCCTATTCATGAATTGGGCATGTATAAGGTATATTCGTACAAGCAGATTCATTTCAATCAGCCAGCTAATCATACGATACGTAAACTACTTGCCTTGAACAGAAAGCCAGCCTACAGAGAAATTTTGTATCGTACATTTACAACGTATACAAGAAATCCGGCCTCCTATCCCCCAGCGTCTCCGCCTCCTTCTCCGTCTTCCCAGCAGCCAGGTAATCCCTTCCTCCGCTTTTCCTCTTGGTATTCTCGCTCTGCAAAAGCACCCTCATTAAGATGCTCCCCCCAAACAAGAACACCGTTAGATAGGCCAACACTATGCCATGTCCAGTCTTATATTTCGGCGCTGTCTTAGCTTGATAGATATTCGAGCTAACAACGCCGTTCAGGTTGCCCCAGCCGATGACGAATCCCATTGTGATACCGCGTTTGTAGACACCTTCGGTATTGTTGGAGACCCAGACGATAGTGTTGGCGATGCAAGGGTAGATGCCGAGGGCACCAAGGAAGGTGCCGGCGTAGCGGACGGCGGGGGTTGGAGCGGCGACGAGCATGGCGAAGCCGATCATTCCAAGGATAGAGGTGACGATATTGCAGAGGCCTCGTTGTTTGGTTCGATCGGCGATCTAGTATTATGAACGTTAATATGGACAGTTGGTATATAGGTTCGATTTAGATGGACATTGTTAGACGTGCAAAGAACTCGGAAGTGGGATAGATTGTAAGAAGATGAAGTGTAGGTACGTACATAACCGATTGTGATGGTCAGAATGGCAGCAGCAGCGTACGGAGGAACGGATAGCAATTGCGCTTTGGTTGAAGTGTATCCTAAGCCAGCGACAATAGAGGGAAGAAAGAGGGAGAAAGCGTAGAGCGGGCAATCAGCGCCCATGTATATGAGAGCATAGAGCCAAGTCTTCCAGTCCTTGACTGTTGCCCAAAAATACTCCATCTTAAATGACTCATGCTCTGCTGATGATTGTTGATCAGCTTTCAAGCGACGAATGACACGTTGGCGATCGATATCGGAAAGGAAACGGGCCTCGTCAGGAAAGTCGAACACCATCCAGAAGGACGCGGCGCCTACGAGTACTGTCGCAAGGCCCTCAAGAATGAAGATCCAAGCCCAACCTTCTTTGCCCCCTATGCCTTTCATTTTACCAATTGCGGCTGCTAGGAGACCACCAAAGGAGCCAGACACCGCTGCTGCGGAGAAGAAGATGGCAGCTCTGATTCCGAATTCGTCCCGCTTGTACCAGCAGGAAAGATAGTAATTGATACCCGGGAACAGACCAGCCTCTGCCATGCCAAGGAAGAAGCGAGCAGCCATCATGCCTTGGAAGTTATGGGTCAAGCCCATGCATACCATGCAAATACCCCATAGTACCATGATGATGGGTATAAAGACACTCGGTCGCAGGCGTTTGAGGAGGACGTTGGTGAGGGGTTCGAAGAGGGCGTAGGAGACGAAGAAGACGGAGAGACAGGCATTGTACTGGCCGCTGGTGATATGAAGACTTGTTGTGAGGCCGTCGAGTTTGGCGTTGCCGATGTTTGTACGGTCAAGGAAGGAGATGAGGTAGAGGAGACAGAGCCAGGGGATCAGACGAAGATCGAGCTTCCACAATAGCTTCTTATCCTGTGCAAAGGTTAGCAGGTGTATTCGCCATTGTCGGGGTATTTGTACTAACAATGGCAGCCTTCTCTGCTTCACTCAACCCGGCGTCGGGGTCTGGGGGGAGTTCTCCATGGCCTAGAGTCTCGAATTGGCCTTGTTGAACGCCGGTGACTCTCTTCTCGTCATCAGAGGGAAAGCTGTCGCTGTCATTGTGTTTTTGTAGAGACATGTTGGTTGGCTGCTCCGATGGAAGACGGGACGAGAGTATGGAATATGGGGAAAGGGAGAGGCTTGCGAGCCGTAACGATGGCTTGAACGGCGAGTGGCATGGCGGAGACTTGATATGTGCCGGAGAGTCGCAGGCGCCGTTACTGCCGTGGAACTAAAGCGCTTGATAGGGAATAGGGAAGTGTCCTTGCAGATAATCATGGCAGCTTTTTAGTCACGAAAGTAGTCCAGATCACTTTCACCGATTGGATGGTTCCATGAGACCTGCCGGATGTCGTTCATTCTCTCCAATTTCCAAGGCAACTATTACTGACTATTACTGCCCCGCATCACTTGGCATCGTCATTGTCCAATTAGTATGCATTGTGATGGAGATTGGCAAGCTAAGGCGACCTGGACCCGGATACTACCTACCTACTACCTCGGTATCCCACGTGCGGTAACTGCCGACTGCCCAGACATTGATCTTCCAGAGCATATACCCCATATAGACCCTGGTACCCTACTTCTAGGTGTACGATACACATGGAGTAGAAATGCCAGTTCATATCGAGAGCATGCCAGCCACCGATAAGGAGTACAGTCGCTTACCAAGCATGGACGGACGGAACCGCTAAATCTTCTTCAGACCACCATGCTTTAGGATAGCACCGAGTATGAGCAATGGTGGTTGGAATTGATTGCTACACTAAAATTGCTACCAAACCTACCTGCCTCCTACCTACTAAAGATAGGGGTCCGGAGAGTGACTAATCGTATTAGGTTAGCGGCTCACACGACGGAGTTCTGTTTTCCATTGCTATGCAATGCCTCTGTCTCATTGCTCTGGTCCACACACTGTGCTCGTCGTTCTTGCTAGGAAAGGCTTGTACTGGATTTGTGGTATGTGACAACGGCGGGATTGATGCTGCTGGCAAGACCTAGTGAGTGCTCTGCATCCTTAGAAGCTGCTCATCGCCGGTTTTGATTACACTGACATTGTTAACTCCCTGTAACAAGGACCGAAACCCCTTGAGGGTGGTCGGCTAGTGAACTCTGGACTGCCGGTAGATATCAGTTCTCAATGAAGTCTTTCCTTGAATAAAACCCCGGCAGACTCTAGGTCGTAGAAAGCACACAATATCTAAAAGGCTTCGATGTAATACGCAAGATAGGATCGCCACATAAGATGACAAGCTTAGGATGGCCACGCAGTTCTCACAATCCTGATTGATTGACTCTGTATAGTATGTCCATCAATCCATGCATGGCAGGATTCCACCAATGGAATCCATCACATGGAAGGATCATGGAAGCTCCTGGCCCTCCATGGACACCCCCTCCGTTCGTGAATGGGGTCGTTCATGAAGAGCAGAAACCACTAATGGAACGCAACAATGGCACGATGCTAATGGAAACAAATGGTCAATCTTCGCTCGAGCGTACAGTCTGTTTTCTATTATGCCTACAATCATTTGGAGTGGTGCAATGTAGCATTGTGTTTCTCACAAACGGTTGCAGGAGACTGTATTGCCTAGCCGGAGCAGCAAGAATCTATGAGAATGGTGCTCCTAATATACATGATGGGATTCTAGATTACTATGAACACGTAAATCCTACGTGAAAATTGCCACCGGGCGTCTAACCACTGTCCCATGGATGCGTCACTTTCAACGATCACTTCACCGCCTTCTCCTCACATTCGTGTTCACCTCCCTCATACCTCAGTCTTTCAACTATCTTGATGCAATCGCGCAAATTGAATCGAAATCGTTAGCCATATTTCTTACGGTATATCTCTATCCAGCACGTCGTATTAGCTCTCGTTTCGTCGCTATCAATTCGCCAAGTACCGTTCGATCATCGAGTGTTCTTGACCATGCCTTTTCCGTGTGCGCTTGGCTGCAGCCCTCACGATTCAGCACAACCAAATAGCCATGAGGGACCTCGCAAGTGTGACCATCACTACGCACTTTGTGGTTTGAAGTATGCTGCCACTAGCATGGCAATACCTACCACAGCATACATCACCGACCTCCAAGCCCGTCTGGCTGTTCTTCATGACGATTATCAGGAATTGAAGAAGGAGAATGACCAGAAACGGGCTATCATCGACCATCTCTTAATTCCTAGAATCACTGAATCCAAAGTCGCTACTAGCAATGCCATCAACAATACCTCTCAGCCCACCGCGACCTCCAACAACGAGGCTCGCACCACCACTGCAACCAATACCGAGGATCTTTATGGTGTCTCTGACGATGATTTTGAGACTGCGAATTCAGAGTGGGGATATCAGAGTACAAGTTCGCTTTATGATGAAGATGGCGATGAATTTTTCTCCTTAGCAGATGATGAGGAGCAATATCAGGCTTCCATTCGATCGTCCGATGAGGAAGATTACTTCGAGGACGCACGGGAGTAGGGAGGTTAGCCGTTCTTGTATGCTAGTTATGATTGAATAGCTGTAGATTTTCAAACAATGCATGGGGGATGGATTCCCAAAGTCTACTAGAAACAAGTATTTCCGTCCCTTCGGACGAGGCTGTTTCCGCTGACATGATCGCCCGCAAGGACTATTGCAGGCTTAACAGAAGATCATTATTATCACTCTTATACTACGATTAAGTTATTTACGGCTAAAAGGTATGGATTTTATTAATAAGAATAGAGTATTAGAAACTTAATAGAAGATCATTATCATCATTCTTGCACTGCGATTGAGTTATTTTACGGCCAAAGGGTGGGGATTTCGTCAACGAGAATGGAAAGGCCCTGGGTGATGGAACCAGGAAGATAGACCATTGCATAAATCTCTTCACTGTGCAAGCATGTGATATCAGAAAAGCCATCATGCACATGTGTTTCCTAGTAGCGGAGGTTTTCTACATGCCAGAACCCTTGAGTATTTGCCTATACCCTCAACGCCATGCCGCTGCAATAGTATCCACCATCCCAGGCCCCTCTGTAGCCTCAGTAATTCCCCCCTACACAAATCGCCCTTTCTCCTCCATGATATCTTACAAGAAATTCTGCCTCTTCTTATTGAACGCCCTCTGATCCTTCATCCAATTCCGATACCCCTGCACACTATCAATCTTCTCCCCATAATAATCCGGCACCGGATTCGCACTCGACCCTCCCGAAGGATCAACTCTATGTTTCTTGATTCGTGCATACAAGTCCTTTTCTTTCTGTAGCCACCAAATAAATTAGCACCCAATTCCAAAAAAAACCCCCCTTGCAATTCCACCAAACAAGAGAGATCATGCATCACAAAAAGAGAAAACCCCGGAAAACTCACCCGCTCAATCTCCCCCCTCAACCCCCTATACCTCACCCCAAACACCGCATTCCCCACAAACGGGCCCAACAACCATCCCACCCCCCCACTCCCAAACATACAAAGCCCCAGTACCAGAAATGGATCCAAGCCAAAAAACCCCAAATTCTCGAGCTCGAGATGAGAATTTAGGAGATAGGACGCGGAGACGGCGGTGGAAGTGAGGGAACCGGTGAGGGAGGAGAGGAGGGAGTAGCGTCGGCGGAGGTGGCGGAGGGAGAGGAAGGCATTCCAGGTTAGTTGGTTGGGGGGGTTGGGGGGTTGGTGTGGGGAGGGAGTGGTGGATGGGGAAGTGGGTGTTTCTGTTGTTGCGGTGGCCAGGAAGCGGGGTTTCTGTGAGTGGAAGGGTGGTTTGGTGTGGGCAGAGGGTCTGTGGAGAGCTATTTGCTGGTTTGTGCTGTTGAAGCGTCGTTGGACTGGCGAGGCGGTGGTGGGGGTTGGGGTGGTGGAGGCGGCGTTGCAGGGTGTGAGGAGGGTGGGTTGGAACTTTATGCATATGAGCGCTGAGCGCAGTTGGGCGGGTTGGGAGGAGAGCATGATCGGGAATGGTGATTGAGATACACGTTCTTTGCTTCTTGGTGACGGAGATTGTGAGTCTTGAGGTTTCGCGTAGGGCTGTTAGCGGCACGCGAGCAGGGGGAATGGTGATTGGCGAATACTAGGATGGGGGATATAGGATGAGGAAGAGATGTACGGGTTCTACGAAGAAAGGTTACGTGTCAGGAGGTACTGTGCTCTCATTTACAATTGATTGGACATGGTTCTTTTGACGAGATATCTCTATGGTAGTAGTACAGGGTTTCGATGCTACCGGCATGCCCCATACAAAACGACTTTTTAATAGTCTCGAGCGCGAGCTCGCTGGACGACGATCCCAGCCGCGCTATATGCGTTGATCGTTAGCCAAAACGATCACAGATATGTGAATAGAGGTAAGAAGGTGATAAAATGATGTCTCGGATTTTATGGGTGATTGTGTCTCCATGTTTACGGCGAGCATACGCATAGCCTCAGATTTCAACAACATTTTGTTCATCATAGACATGGAAATGTGAAACGCAACACGTACATACCCGGGTCATATCTATACTTTTGCGAACATTGGCTTTTCTCCAACGAAGCGTTTGCTGTTGGCTCCTGCTATGTTGGATTAGCTTATGCTTCAAAGAATCCATCATCCCAGACATCCGGAAAGTGGGAATATCAGAGTCTAATTATGAAAAGCATCATAGTGCTGCATGTGCAAACACTCAATGATATTTCTGACATAGTTCTCATCATCAAAATTGATTTGCTTACAAAGGTAAACGGGGAAATGAAACAGGCACCCTACCAGCAAACAGAATGAAATTACTGAAAGATTGAGGGAGGATGTCACTAGAGTTGCTCGATGCCAGTAATAAGTTGATCAAAATGTGCATTATCGGAGTTCGACAGAATCGATTGAAGTGAGCGAGATCTAAGGAAAACATGGTTAGTATTCCTGCCCAAGTAGGAGTGACTCGTCAGTGGCTTACAGATGATCGAGACGCTTCTCGCTGACATCATATTCCAGCTCTTTAGATTTCACAGCAGCAACTTCAAGAACGGACTCCGGTACATTAGCTAAACGGGCGACGTTCAAACCGTATGACCGATGAGCCACCCCCTCTCCAACTTCATACAGGAATGTGACACCCTGACCAGCGTCGCCTGTCTCGGTGAATCTCATGTGCACATTCTTCAGTTCGCCTTTTTCGAATCCTTTTGCCAACGAGCTAAGGTTCTGGTAATGGGTGATGAATAATGTCAAGCTTTTCTTGTCTCTAACCATATGATCTAAAACTGCTTGGGCAATTGCCACGCCATCATGGGTCGAAGTCCCTCTTCCGAGCTCATCTAGAATGACAAGAGACTTTGGCGTGGCTTGTTTGAGTATGTCAGAGGTCTCTGAGAGCTCTACCATAAAGGTGGATTCACCAGCCATCATATTATCAAAGGCACCCATTCGCGTGAAGACTGCATCAAGCATGCCAAGCCTGGCTGATCCCGCGGGCACATAAGAGCCAATTTGACCCATAATGGCGATGAGAGCAACTTGGCGTACGTAGCTTGACTTTCCCCCCATATTAGGACCAGTAATCAATAGTGCTCGAGTACCATCGGACGCAAGCTCAGTATCGTTGGGAACGTAAGCGTCAAGGAGTAGCTGCTCAACCATAGGATGCCTTCCTTGCTCTACGGAGATGCAAGTCTCACTAGTATATTCGGGCTTGACGTAGCCTGGCTGGTTTGCGATGGTGGCCAAGGAGAGCAAACAGTCAAGCGTGGCAAGAGCCTGTACTGAGTCTCGAAGGGACTGATACTTTGATGAAATCTCTGCCAATAGTCGCGAATATGCAACATCACAAGCAGCGGCCAATGCTTCCTTATGCTGGTCTCGCTCACGGATAAGACGAACGACTTCGGGCGTGTGAAAGCGGGAAACCTTTTTAGTTCCACTGATCTTGGCCCAAGATGCCGGAACGTTCTTGAGCTGGGTGTTTTCGACCTCGATGAGGTACTCAATACCCGCGACGGTCACATATTCTACCCTTTTCTTCTTTACCTTCTCAGCGGCACCAGCGCGGTGAGCATCCAGTTCCTGCTCCACACTAGCTATGCCCATCTTTTGCTCCATAATATCTTCGCTCTCCATCTCCTCTCGGAAGAAGTTGTACTTATCGTCTGCCTTGGCAGCTTCCGGATTCATCTGGTCTAGGTACGAGACCACGTCATCAGCAATGGTTGGAAGGACGGCAATGGCGTTATTGATTATGGATGATTGAAATCCAGCATCTGAAGGTTCTTTGGCCGAGACGAACTCCATTGCAATACGCTGCATGGTTTGCAGGACGGTCAGTAGTTCTGGACGTGTACATTTGCCATAGTATATGCGAATCAAGCTCTTTTCAAGGTCAATTTTGATCTGAGATAAAAGATGCGTGATCTTATCCACTCTCACGGAAGGCTGGCCATCTTTCAGCTCTTCCACAGCAGCGACGCGTTCGTCCAGTGCCGATGTCATTAGCAGCGGCCTTCCAACCCACTTGCGTAACAGCCGCTGGCCAAAGCGCGTACGGGTCCTGTCCAAAGTCCAGAATAAGCTGCCCTTGGCGGTATTGTCTGTTTGATTTTGGTAGATTTCAAGACTGGTCAAGCTGGTCCCATTGAGGAGCATGTGAGAGCGTGCACTGAATGATTGGAAGTATTTCGTAAGGTCGAAGACATGTTCAAGGCCGTACTCTGATAGATGTGTGATCATTGCGGAAAGGCAAATAGTTACGCATTCCGCAAGTTTCAGCACATTTTCCAGGAGCTTATTCGCGTTCTCGTCTTGGTTCGCATTCTCCGCTTTCATTTTTCCAGCATAGAAGTTCGAGACATGACTGTAAGCCTGTGCTGCCATTGTTTTGGGCTTTTCGACTCTCTCAACGCGAACTTTGTCGCCGAATACATTCGTTTTGCTTCCTGAGAGATGCTGAACCAATTTCTCTGTCGCTTTCGATAAGTCGCCGACGATCAGGATCTCACACGGAGCAATGTGTAGCAACCTTGTTTCGATCTCGCTTCTCATGAAACCGTCTTCGAAGTCATCATGGATCACGTCTCCAGTAGCGGGTTGTACCGCAATTAATCCTACGCGTACTTTTTCATCTGTGCCCCAACCTTTGCTATTTTGCTCCGTAATGCAAACTAGGTAACCCGTAGCAGGAGCACCCCCTGAAGGAGCACCGATTGGTGCTTCCAGGCCTTCTATATCGTCGATATACGTTCCTTTAGTGTAGAGGTTGGTGAGCTTGCGGGTAAATGGAGCATTCCGATTGTCACCCACTGCCTTAAGAGCTGCTGTCTCCAGTTGTCGCACAACGCCGACCTTGTGTCCCGCTCCAACTAACCGCTTGACATGCACGTGTAACCGATGTACAGGTACGCTTGCCGAGGCGAAGCGATCAAGATGGGCTTCAGACGGATGCTCATCAAACCTGTATTTGCCGGGAATGCACACAATGCTCAACTCTTTCGCAGCTACTCTTGCATCCTCACCAAAGAATTTAAACTTGTAGCCGACTTCGACGATGAGAATGGTATCCAGGTGCTTCCGTTTAATATCCAGATATTGCTTCTCCATGGGTGTCAGCTTGCTAGCACCCTTCCTCGTGGAAGCACCCGACTTCCCCTTTGCAGCAGGTTTGGGAGCAGCATCAGCCCCAGAATCCTCGGCGTCGTCTCCTTCAGCTTCTGTGCCAGCCGATTCCTCATTGAGGACCCAATTCCGCCTCTTTATCTCGGCTATACTGTCTGGACGACCCAGTCTCTTGACGAACTTCTCGTGAAGCTTTGCCTTGCGTTTCCTCGTTTCTTCGTCTTCCTCCTCATTCTCCTCGTCGTGAACAGGCGAGCTGGCAAACACATACTTCGAAGTCTGCTTGGATGCCTTTGGCTTCTTGACCTGATTAGCCGTAATAGAAACTAAAGGGTTGTCTGATTTCCTGGCGTCACTAAGATCCATGGGCGAGCTGAGGGGCTCCGTGATAGAATCATCTTGATGGGTGTCCGACAGCCGTAATCTCTTGGGGACTGATGTGTCCTCCTCCTCGAGCCTGTGCTTGGGTGTAGTAGAAGACCTTCTTCCACCGGGTGGTATAATAGCCTCTTCATCTGATGAGACAAAGAGGCTATCCTGACCTTCGCTCGCTGAAGCTCCGTTCGAAGTCTGAGCGGCTTTTGGAGTCAAAGAAGGTGGTGATCTAACCGGGGCACTTTTCGTGAAAAAGCTTGAGATGGACTGCTGCTTCTTGGCCGAACCTTGGGAGAGATTCTGGATGGACACCATTATCTATACCAGGCACTCGCCAGAGCCGCAGAGTCATCTAGCGCCACATGTTGCTTTTATTAGGTAGAGTGATAGATGCGTGGGAGAATATTGCTATCAAGTCGCGTGGAGCCCTCGCGTCCGCGCTAAAGAAAGGGAGCTAAAGTTAAGGTAGAGAGGCCCGCAAAGGCTAGGTAGGTGGTTCTATCAGACGGAACAGGGAGGGGCAGAGCAAATACTATCAAGTAGGACACGACAGTAAGTAGCAATTCCAATAAGATTAGACTTAGACGGCCACTACGATCTACGGTGTATTACTGAAGGGGTCATCACAGCCCGAATGCCAAGAAAACCTTGAGAATTGAATTCCACCTGTTCTAACCGGAGAGGCGCTAGACCTTTCTAGGTTAGAATCGTCCCATCTACGCTTTCCTTTTAGGAGTACACTTGGGCAGACCTCATCCATTCCTGCACACACTGTAAAGAGCATGAATTGCTTGAAGCTATATAATGATATGACCGGAACATGGTTATGACGGAGACACATATACAATCGCATCCCCCAAATCGAGCCATCTGATGGACATCAGGGAAGATTGATTGTGTCTTTCAGTCTCCTGCGAGCCTATCCCCACATTATTCTTATCCTTTCACCACGTCTGCTTTCCCCGTCTGCCTTGCCCGGACACATTAAAAGAACGTGCAACCTAGTATAAATCCCATTACAATGGTACCTCAATTGGATGACCTCCATAATGATGAACAATGCGAGATCATTTGCTTGCTATCACGTATCGACCTAAGCTAGCTCGCCTCTTGGATAGACCATAGTGCAGAGTCGTATTCTATGGCGTCAATTATGCAGATATTTGCAAATATTGCCGACGATCCTGTTCCCAGTAGAAGTATGGCAGAACTGATATGTGACAGGCAGGTCGCTTGAACTAAGTTTACGGGTTGTAGGAATAAAAAATCAGCGTTTGACTCTCATTTAGTAAGAGGAGAATGAATGATACTTTCCATACAGATTCTGATGGGCAGAATGAAGGTGAAATACTGGATAACGAGATCGACAATACCATAGAGACATGGTAGGGAGCACGACCAAATATGCACTGCTTTAGGAACGGCACGAGCAAGATGGAACAAGGCAGAGGATATGAGACTCTGTGCCCACGCGTCCACAACTTGACTGGCGTTTCCAAAGTCACCAGCTTCGATGTTTTTTGATCACATGGGTCTTGTAGAATGAAAGAAGAGCGACTAGCCTGGTACCATGCCCGCAAACAAGCCTTCAACGTGGATTGTGGACTCTGCCTTGCTTGGGAATTAGGATATTCGTGGAGTCTCACACATGATATGCGCTCTGGGTCGCACTCTCTCCGGATCAACAAATCATCCGCTCAAGCGTGAGCTGCAGCCTTGTGGCAATTCTCGGAAAGATGCCAGTGAGAAGTAGGAGGACTACTGTTGTAATGCCAATCTCACGGCTCTTGATCTTCATACCGCCACTGCTCAGAGTGATACCTAGGTGGGTGTCTGGTTCGGGATGCTGAGTCGCGGAGCATGTGCTTGATCAAGCTAAGCAGCTGCTCAATATCTCAGTCGATAGCGATGTTCATGGTTCCGTTCTTCCGTGGCCAAAGCCTTCCAAATCTAGTTCTGGCGAGACTGGAGGACTTCGTATTCCAATTGGACGACCTGAGATCAATCCTTTGTGTACACAAGACGGCTTTTCGTAATCTTTGTCCAGCAAAGGTGCTTTTGCTTATCGTGATACCTGGGTAAAAGGCAGCAAGCGGAGAGGTAGGAACCTTCGACTGGATGAGCTATGGATATGTTCTGCCGATGAAGCCACGCGAGCCTCCACGGGCGATTCGTACATTGGGATCCAAACAGATATAGCCCTGGCTCGTAGTTTGATACAGTCTTTGCAAGCAATAGTTTAGCGCTTCAAAGAGGAGGAATCTTGTGCTAATGCCCAAAGACATGACGTCGTTCTCGTTTGTACGGCCAATGGTCGAAGATACGGAGGACTATGCAAAGTCCCAGGAGACCGACAACATGGAGGAACAGAATCAATAACGCCCCTATGGAATCAAAGATCCTTGCCTTGGGTTATGGGGTCGTCGAGTTGCAATGGGTGGTCTGGACTGGTGTGAGCGCACCACGGATCGTTGAATGTCACGATACCTAGGTTCTTCGAGTTGCATGTCTTTCGACTGGCTTATAGAGCTGTACCCAGGGCAGAAGAACGATGTAGGCTAGATTGGCCTTGACAAGATGGGCAGATATTGCCTTGAGGTGGTCCACGAGAAGTAAGACGGCGTTGTCCACCATGGTCGTGCTAATCCCGCCCTTCTGTCCACTCCAATCAAGCAAGAATATGTGCCTACATAGTAACAGAAGAGTTGAAAGGGTTCAAGATTCCCAGGATTCCTTCTGTGGGCAAGTGAAACTGGCTTAATTGACTGAATCTGGTGGAAATCTCTGGTTTGACCGTGTTTCCCCAAACAAAGCCCGATCGGGTTTGCCTCTGAATTGTCATTTTCCTTCCGTACCCTTCCGTTCCATCACTTACCACCGAAAATTCCCTCGTTTTCCTTCTACTCTTCTCCGTTCGTGTCTGTACAGGCAAAAGCAACAAAGGCGACTTCCCATATGGGGCTCAGTTCTAGCTTCCCACCTCAGCATTGTACGACTGTCTACCTACTCATTTTACCCAGCCCGCTCTCGATCTCTGCCAACAACGATCACTTCCCACCGAATTTTCACCTTCCACCTTTGGTTCTTCTACATTGTGGTCTTTACAGGCAAAGGAAGCGAAGGCATCATCCCAGATGAGTCTTTGTTCGGGTTTCCTACCTCAGCAATTGTACGACTGTCTATCTCCTCATTTTACCTAAAACGCTCTCGAATTCTACCAACTACCATCATTTCCCATCGAAAATCTCATCGTCTACCTTTGAGTCTTCTACATTTTGGCCTGTACAGGCAAAAGGAGCGAGGGCATCGTCCCAGACGAGACCCAGTTCAAGGCAAGAAATCGCCCGTATGCACACCGATGGAGACCACTCACCTACAACCCGCTGAGGACTTTATCGCTCCTAAGCAGTCCCGTGAGCGATATTAGTCCGCTGTTGGATTGCTGATGTATGCTGTGATGGGTACCAGGCCTGACATCGCTTATTCAGTCTCTATGGTCAGTCGCTACGCATCTAATCTAAGAAGAACTGCTAGACGGCAGTGAAATGGATCTTTCGCTACCTACGGGGCACCTTACAGCTTATACTCATCTACAAGGGGCTGCTTCAGCCCCTTACGGGGTACTCGGATTCTGATTATACCGGCGACCCAGCTACAAGACATTCAACCTCAGGATACATCTTCAGCCTAGGGAGCGCAGCTATCAGTTGGTCCTCTAAGCGTTAACGTATCGTCGTTTTATCGACATGCGAGGCCGAATTCATAGGGTAGGTCAACGCTACGAGGGAAGCTATCTAGCTCAAGCAGCTTCTAGAGATATTAACTTGGATCACCCCTAATTCAACCGTCGCCCCCTATATCGATCCTAAAGAAGTGAGCTAAAACCATACGCTTATAGCGGTTCAAACAGCCGGAGCCAATACTACACACGCCGTTGCGATGGCTACCGTTATCTTCTGCGACAACCAAGGGGCTATCGCGTTAGCTAAGGACTCTATTAATTGCAGCAAGACTAAGCATATGCATACCAAATACATGTTCCCCTGGGAGTGCGTTGCTAACCAATAAGTGAAGATCAGACACTGCCAGACTCAGTTCAAGCTTCCTCTTCAGCAATTGTACGATTGTTTACGTTTTAACCAACCGGCTCTCGACCTCTACCAACATACCACTAACTCAACATCGATTACCTTCGTAATTCTATGATGAAGCTTCTCTCTTTTAGCAGATACCAGCTGGTAGCCGCTCACTTGTCTCCTGTGCATTCCTCCGGCTCTCCTCTACCACAAAATCTCGACGACAATCGGCTCACCTTGTCTCATTCACGTCTGTCATTCCTCTTGGGACTGCTCTGCCTCATCTCCAGCGTACGACACCTCGTTATCATGAATGAATATCGGTCGGGAAGACCACAGAGCCTGTTACGTCCTCGTCAGGGTCTTATTCACCGCTGTCGTTCCTCCTCGGACTGCTTCGCCTCATCTCCTGCCTATAACACCTCGCTATCCTGAATGAAGATTGGTCAGCGTGAAGACGGAGCCTGCTACGTCTTCTTCGGGGTCCTATTCACCTCTGTGGTTCCTCCCTCATCCCTCGCCTCACCAGCGAGCTATCGTCGATCAAGATTGATTCAGCCTGGCGACGATGACTCCTGCTATCGCTTCCCCAGAGTCCTATTCACCGCTGTCATCCCTCTTTGGACAGCTCTGCCTCATCCCCGGGCTATACCAGCGAGCTATCGTCGAAAAAGGTTGATCAGCATGACGACGGAGCCTGCTACGTCCTCCTCCGAGTCCCTGGTGAGGTACCAGAACTAATGGAACCTCCCTTGGAGTCGGTAATCAAGATCTTTGGTCATCTTCCGGCGTGGACCTGGAATCTACTCGGCTCACTTGCATAGCAGTGGCTGGCATATGAGCGCAGCGACTTTCCAGCCGTGTACTTCGCGTCGTGGGTGGCTGCTATTGAGAGGTGACAGAATCTACGCGAACGTATCATTCGGTGGCAACATCTGAGAACCCATCTATGATGCAGGACTATTCATTCCGCGGCTTGAGCATTGCTCATACTACGAAAGACTACATGACACAGCATACCAAAGTCCCAATTCCCAGCCAAGAACCGTACTCAGAGTACGAAAGACTACATGATAGAGCATACCAAAGTCCCAGTAACGCGGAGACTCAGCCACCGAACGAATCAAGCGACGACAGTCATCATGAACTCAAATTGTTGCCGAGAGGTAGCACGGGCGGAGATGAACGATATCATGCAACGATAGCCATTGTCTCCCTGAAATGTAAGGAGCTTCTGGATGGACATCGTCATCGTCGAGTTCGAAGTAGGACGACAAAGTCCTCAGCTCACTTCTGAAAAGCTTCCAGATGTCCTACTGATACGCTGAGCAACTTTTATCGGCCGAATTCCGATCTTCACGATCAGCATGAGCATCACCCGAGGACTCACCGATGCGAATTGCCGATGAGGGGTGTGCAGCCAGCAATTGAGATCCACCTGTACGCGGTGCTGGCTACGAACCTCTCGTTACGATTTGTAGTCGAGAGAGATGAGAGATCTCAGCCTCCGCAATGTGAGAGCCACCTCAGGTAAGGCTGCAAGCATCCTGTGACTGGCTGTACACATGCTGATCAGAATGATATTCCAATATATAGATACAGGAAGTGATACTTGCCGGTTACGGGCTGGATGATCGAGACGCTGGACGGACCACCACCAGCCGAAAGAGCAGGTCAGGAACATTTCGACACCATGCAGCTCAATACGGTGCCTACCCTCTCGTGGATTGATTCACAGACACGACTTCAACAGGGCAGATATCTTTCAGCAGATCTCCGAGTCGCACTGCCATTCAAACAATGGTGGCCCCTCTTGGTACAACTGCGTCGATCCCAGTTCTTCCGGCATGCTGGCGACGTATCAAGTACTAACCGCAAACCAGATTGAAGCCAACAGGCCGAGACTATATATATATATTCCATGGGACCTTTATCTTGGGAGCAGTGCTATTCAAAGTCGACTATGGACCATGCTACGTCGTCTCTCGCTTCTCCGCCCGCATCGAATACAAAGATGCAAAGCCAGCTTCCACCAGAAATCCTCTTGACAATATTCGAGGATGTTCAAGACCAACGGACCCTTCGACACCTACGCTTGGTCTCAAGTCGATTCGAAGAGTTGGTGACCCCTATTTGGTGCCGTGAGGTCATCCTCAAGCCGGAACTCGTCGCCCAATACGGTCTAAATCATTGGCTGGGACGTTCGAGGATTCCACAATTTTTTCGTCTTACTTGCTATTGGGACCCCAGACCTTCGGCTGCGCCGGGGAACAAGTAGGCAACAAGAGCGACAAGGCCACAGAACGAGAAGTCTCTCCATAAAAAGGAACGAGAAGTCTCTCCACAAGAAGGAGCGAGAAATCTCTCCACAAGAAGGAACGAGAAGACTCTACACAAGAAGGAAGCGCACTGGCAACAGAGATGGGCTGTGACTCGGCAGAAGCTTCAGCAAAGCAGTGCATTGATTGCGAGATGAAAGAAGCAAATACATCACTATATGGCGCAGATCATACTGAACTCTAAACAGGGGCTGAGAACTCCAGGAATAGTCCGCTTCAATGATTTGGAATCGTTGGAACCCGGGAACTGCCTTTAGGTCCTCTTCACCTCTTATATGGAGCCCACCCTAATCCGCATGTAAGTTCTGCTGCAGCGTTTTACTTTATCGTTGCGAAAGGGGCATGCTAATGTTTGTTGTTGGGGATGTCCTGTAGGACCGGTTCCGAATGTCGGCCAGCAGAGACTGAAGTCGCGGTGCCAGTGTTCTTCGCGCTATCTCTAGTCGTAACGGCTTCGGATAAAAGGAAAAAATCTATGAGGAAGCTACACCGCAAGAGTCAGGCACCTGCTTCTCAGGGTGGGTGGTGGAAGATTTGGCCACACATTAGGAAAAGGCAGAAGTCCGGAATTGGCAGACGAATTCGCTCCATGTCCTGGACATTAGCTGCAGACGTGCTGCCAGATCCATCATGGTTTGGGCATCTGCACAGGCTATTCGATCATAGATTAGCTGTCAGGACAGGGAAAAGAGTTGGCTAAGCAAACAGACGGAAGGGTAGCTGCATCAGAGCCGTGAAACGTTTGCGCTTCTTTCCGGGCAAGTTCTTTGCAAACCTGTCGGCGAATAGGCTACAAAACGAGCATGCTACACACTTTCTACATTTGAAATACCACTTCGAATCGGTCGGACTGCAAGGTTTGACACTGGAATATTGGAACGGAGCTTCCGTGTTGCACGCGGCTTAGTCTGAGCAATGTTCCACTTGACACGTCCGTGGAACTTTCGGCCTTAGGTGACGATTGATACAATCTTTTTCATTGAAATTAGTACCAATGAGCAAATGCAAGCGCTGAATCAATGCCGTGACTTGAGCGAACGTATTTGAAGGCATGCGCACGACGCAATGGATCCCTCATCTGATAGGAACATTACGTGGCAAACACGTCTCCCATCTCAAAAAGCTATAGTAAACTTCTTCCAAAAGGCGTAGTAAGTACTCAGAGGATATGTGATTGGATCGAAGATTTCCAAATAAGGCTCCGGGGAGCGACTCGTGGCTTCTGAGGTATTGCCACTCTGCGTCGGTCTCATGGTATCGGTGCGAAGACAAGAGGAGCCAGCATTCGGCACCGCCGAACCGTGATACCAGATTTAATCCTTCCCTGCCTGGAACCTCGAGCTCCACATATCAGAACGTAGCTTCCCTGCCCAAGCTATGTGCCCAGAATGTCCATACCGCCCAACTGCTCCAAAATCAGAAAGCAAATGTTCCCAGGGAGCCTCTCTCCTGTTCATGACATGTTCATCTATTCAGTTCTCCTCAACCAAGGTGTTCCCAGCCCATAATCACCACATTCCCCTCTCCATCGACCTATTATACATCCACCAACCCTTGCTATGATTTCTTCCCCTAGAATTCCAAGTCCCAGCCACGAGAATACCAGCCCCAGCAAGCCAAATCCCGGTAGAAGTCAAATCACAGTTGCTCCTTTGACAATCAGCTGCGTACCAGCCGTACTAGATGTTTCTCAACCATACATGTGTGGTAAAAGAGCTCCAAGAAGACCCTCAATATCCCATGGTACATGCTTGTTGTATGTGAAGAGAATCGATCCATCTGGTAGGAGTTTCGGGAAGTTGACTCTCCACGCCACGATCACTGGGATACTGCTTCTTCAGCCCAAGTTATGAAACCCCTGCTTAGAACTCCAAGTTCCAGCCCTAAAGATACCGGTATCAGCGAGCAAGACCTAGAGTGGGATCAGATCGTAGTCTCTCCTTCTTCAACGAGCTGCATTAGACGTTCCCTGGCCGGATATGCAGGAGGAGAAGAGCTCTAAGAAGACCCAATTCCTACTGAGTTTCTGTTGTAGGTGAAGAAAGCCATTGGTCGTGGACATAGACTTTTTACTGGACTGGACCTCTTTCGCAGAAGTATTGGCTTCTAGGAAGGAACACAGGGACCGAGTGGATGTGCTGCCACGTGTAAGCCGTCGCGTGAGAAAAGTATGTTAGATGCGATGTCGGTGAATGTTGAGTTGGGCGTCATTCTAAGGAATGTTGTCGGACATGTCTTTTATCCACAGCTTGATTCCCGCACTCTTGTCCGAGATATTCGCCATAATTGGCCAGCAACACTAGTCATCATAGCTTCACGTGAAGCATGCTTTTCGGCGTCATGCGGTCAGGTCCATACAAGTAGACGAAATCAATCTCGTAGCCGTCTTTGCTGGTTACCAAGGTCGCTGCTTGCAAATTTGCACAGAGCGACTGCTGCCATTTTCTTCGATAAGGTTGTCCTGCTCCTCTGACGAATGTGGCTTGAAGTCGATCGCCTTTTATCCTCAACTTGATTTCCGCAATCTTGTCCAAGACAGTCGCCATGATTGGCCAGCAATTCTGCCTGATGTCGTTGATCTGGCCCCTCAGATGCTGAATATCTGGGTCCCGAGCAACGGAGTATCTGGCCAAGTCCTCGTCGCTGTTGTCATCCGTGTCGTCGCCTAGGTAGATACTCATTCAGAGGCTCAAACTGTGAGAGATAAGGCTGTGTTACTTCTTAACATTTCCTCATCTTTACAAGGATAAACACATACTTCTTGTTCTCCTCCATCATCTTCAAATACCTCATGTTACTCGTCTTCATTTTCGGACGAGTCATCTTCATCTTCATCTTTGCTCTCATTAGCCATATCTTCGTCAACTATGTCTACATCATCTTCCTCGTGTCCACGTAAAGCATAAGGTTTTCGTGCTCCTCCGACGAGCGTGGCTTGAAGTTGATCCAACTTGTAGGAGGTATGGCCATACCACGATCGTTGAGAGATGATTGTTGGGTGTGTGGATTCTGGGAACGACGAGAAGCAGGAATGCCTGGAGGATCTCGTACAGTACTAAGGCAAAAGTCTGTGGACCAGCGCACCCCACCAAAAAATCCATTACATTGAAACCACATAGAGCTCCACCACATCGCGCAGGATCTACTTTTAACTTTACATACTAATTATCATGTATATACACATCAAATTCCTGGCACTAGTTCCAAACCTAATATTTGGTATACCATCCGTCCGCAGCGATAACAGCATTCACCCTCCTTTCCATACTCCCTACTAAATCCTCCATTACATTGGCTTCTATATGTACCCAGGCCTGTTCCCATGCATCATACAAGAACTCTCGAACATGATCTACATCGCCACCTATTTCTTCAATATCTGACCGCACCGTAGACGAGCTTTTTGAGTCGAAACCAGAGGTGCTCAATCGGATCCAGATCCGGCGAGTAGCGTGGTCAATCGATCACGTCTATTCCATTTTCTGCAAGCCATTCGCGGGCCAAACGACTTGTATGTGTATGCTTTGATGCACAGAACTGCAGCTCATAGAAAAGTGGATAAAAGAAGGGTATGCGGGTTGGTAAGAGCATCTAGGCAGTTTTTCGTTAGCAGCATCTCTCAGACTCGGAGAATCTTTTCTTGACAACGAATCGTAGACTGCATCCAAACTTTTATAGAGCCGCTGAATCAGGGAATTGCGGCAGATAAGTAAAGTCGGTCATCCTGTAGAAGGAACTGGAAGTTGACTGGCCATGCCACGATCGCTGGAAGGAATACGCCGATATGTCTTGTTTGAGAAAGACGAGAAGTAGGAGATTCTGGCAGATATTGTATGTTTTGATGCACAGAATAGTGATCGGTCGGGCCATGGGTCAGAAAAGGTTATGCTTCGTAAATGATGGATTCACTTTCTAGGTAGAGCTATGTTAGCAGTGTCTTTTCAAACTAGGGTATGAGCGATGTAAAGAATACCTTTTTTTGGCAAGAGATCATACACCGTGTTCAAAGGTTTGATGGAGCCGCTGATGCAGGAGGATGCGGCAGATGGAATGCATAAAGAGGGATTGTATACCCATGTTGGCAGTGTCTTGGCGTAACAACTATATTTGCATACATGGCTTTTGCTGCATTCTACTAGTTGTGTCGCAGTCTTCCTTATCATGTTTGAGCATTTGCAATCGGGAACAATATATTTGTATGTAGTTTCGCAGCCAGGAACATGGATGATGTTTGCTTTTTCATTATGTTGCTAAGTACTTGTTCAAGTTTGCCACGCTAAGGATGTTCGATGCTCATATTTCATACCATCTACCGTCGTATCAAGCAAGTCCCTTGAGTGAATGATATGTACAAGCCCTGCCGAAGAACACACTGCCAGCAGTAAAGCCACCGAAAAATGACAGTAGTGGATGACGCACAACGCTACAATAACCAGCCACTAAACTGTCTCCATGATGAGAAAAGGATGCACATCCTGATCATGGACAATAAAAGATGTGAGAATTAGGTGCAAGTGCCGTCTCGAGAATTCCCCCTAGAATCGAAATCGATGCATATTCTAATCAAGGGCAGTGGAACATGTATGCAATAAGTGCGACATCCATCTCGAATGCCCTCAAGTAAAGAACTATCTGAGCTTCCTAGCGGTTTTGGTACGGACCGAAGAAGATTGGCCTGGGTTTTGAGTTCCAGTTTCTTGGCGGTCTGTAGATGTGGGGTAGTGGAAATGTGTTTGAGTTGTATACGGAGGAAATTGTTGGGAGTGCAGATGCACGTTCAGTGGATTGAGGGTTGTCCCATAGTATTTTGGCTCTACCAGACCACCACCAAACTCTATATGAGGAGGTAATGTGCTGAAGTACTGCGGAGCCTGGTTACCCGTGGCTGAGAAGTAACGCTGGGTTATGCGTTGCTGGAAGGAAGGTCCAGCGCTGTCGTCCACTCGCCCTTCACCATCCAAGATTGGCTGAACATTCTCCCTGTTTTCGGCAAGAGCTGCGAAGAATTTCTCTCCGAATCTCGGGGAAAGAGAGTCATGAGGAGGACGGTCCGGCTGTGCTGAAATTTGGCGTCCAGACGATGGTTGGCGAGTAGCAAGCGGAACCCTACGATGAGTGGAGCGCGAATGAAAGACATGGTGGCCGTGTGCGGTTTGAGGGTTTCGAATTTTGGTAACCTTGGAAGCTGGCTTATTCTGGTAATTCTCTAGATGATCCAGGTTATCATTGTAGATCTCAAAGTCTCGTCTAGGGACACTGGGGGTAGCACCAGGGGTCAATGGCCGTTCTGGATCCTCCTCGTCCGTAGCAATATAGTCAATGGGTGTGCTTTGTGGGCAGAAGAAATTGCTCTCGTCTAGTGTAGCAAGCGCTTTTCCAGAAAGCTGCTGCAAGTTTGAGGCTTGGCTACCCAAAACACAAGGAGCTGTTTTCCGTTGTCGAAGATTCTTCCCTACCTTACAACCATTAGTGCTCAGATCTCTAAGCACTAGCTTGTTAGCTTTGGTGCGTTGTCGCTTTGTTGGCACTGGAGGAGGGGTCAAATCCCTGGGTGGACTGCTCTCCACATTGCCGGTGATCAACCGCTCCTTCTTCAAGGATCCATCGGGCCAATAGATTCTCTCGACTTGCTCCACAGCTGCCGAATCGATTTGCATTTGCTCGAGTACGGAGTCGTTCTTCTTTTGGTTTCGAAGACGTTGTGCCTCAAGGCTGGCAGAGTCGAAAAGAGACATTCCGGGCCACTTGACGCCTTTAAGTACTGGAGATTGGATGTGTCCTGTTTCTTCAGTCGCCGAAGATGGGTCCCGTGAGAATTCGAGGGCTACCTTCTGCTGCTCTTGCTTGAAAGGTGAGACGGGAACCGGGAGGGTGCCACACTCAGTCGGATCAGGATATGTGCTGGGACTGTGTATAAATTCGGAAAAGTCATTATCATCGTTGGTGTTACATGCAGAGCCATAGTCTAATTGTGGAGGGTTCGAGGCTCCTGGGCTTATATTTAAAGCGTCTTCTTGAGCCGATGGGCTGGCGTTGTGCAATGCACTCATGCGTGGTACGTGTGCTCGGTGTCTGGCAGCCGTGTCATGTTGAATGTTTTGAAACAATGTTGATGCGTGTGGATGTGCCGGCTTCGCTAGATGCAACTGTGAAAGTTGAGGGTCGATGACTCCTTCAACTTTCATAGGACTCGGAGTATTCACCTGACGAAGAATGAAATCAATTCTCTAAAGCATTCCCCAAAGCTAGCAGTTGTTGAGGAGGATACTTACCCTTTGGCTCGCTGTAGTTGCGGCTTGTTTCTTGCGTGCTTTCCCCTCCTTAGTTTCGCTTTGTATGGCCCTCTTGGAAGGATATCTGCTGGTTGTATCTTTTGAACCCTTTGCAGCCAACCGCTCCGAAAGCAGCCTCTCTATTTGATGTTTCTCATACCACTGCTGATGCGCATCAATCTTTGCTTTAGCGGTGGGATCATTAAGAGTAGCTCGGAGTGTAGTGTTCTTATGATGTGCTAGATGGGCTTTGGAATTGACATGAGTCAGTAAGTGCGATATATCACTAAAGTCTGGCTCCTTTGGGCAGATGTTGCAATGGAGTGGAATGTTTGCCATGGCAGTGACGAGCTTGTTATGCTGTTGTTCAGCGACAAGGAAGCAATGATGAGGGTAATGACAGTAATGCTTTCTTGGTATCAACGGCTATTGTGGTGCTCTTCCCTGAGAACGAAGGCAAGAGACCATTGCTTGGTCAAAGAAGGTGAGGTGGGGAGGAAAGGAAGTTCGGGAAGCGAGAACGCAAGGTTAAGGTAGGTGTGTTGTTGATAATTTCCGCCCCGGACCAAAACAAGGAAGGCACGTCTCAATGAAGGGCTTACGGATTCTTAAGCTGTTACTTCTTGAAAGCAAATATTCAGGAGAATGGACAATTCATGTTTCTTATCCAAATATCAATAGCTCGAACAATATCAAGTCTTCGTCTCTTTTCTCTGCTTATTCGGCTACCAAATTATTTGATCTTGTACTCATTCGGCATGCAACAGCATCATGGACCCGTCGAGCATGTTGAGATTTTGGGGAGCTTGCTCATAATGCCTCGAAGAACATCAACGGCCGAAAATACGGCTCGTGATTGCTTTTGGCATGCAACTGTGCTCAAGTTAGCGTCATGTCAGGCAGGTCTCCGAGGTGAAACTCACTATATGGGATCCACAGCCTGTAAACCAGGAAAGCCCAACAAACTTAACCCTGCAATACCAAAAACAGTGTGGAAGACGTCCACCATGTCTCCGGGCCTATCAGCTATGCCACCCTTATCAAGGTCCTGGAAGAGGTCAAACATACTCATCGAGCGAGGGACGAGCTCCAATTTACCTGGCATTGCAAGATAAATTGAGTCAGCTTTTCCCCATCAATCCAATGGATCCTATCGATCATAGCTAAGCTAGTCAAGACCCACCAGCTATAGCACACATCCTCTAATTTCTCCGGTCTACCATTGAGACCTCCATTGGGTAGCTGCCTCTCACTTAGCCAGCCACCAAGCCGATCTCGATCCACCAGATCAAGCCGACCAGCAATCGCTAGAGCTCCAACACATGTATATATTTGCCCTGCATGGGATTCTGCGCCTGGACTGACCCCATAACCTCCATCAAAGTTGCCGCAGCCTTGAACATGAGCCACAGCTTTCGGAACGTCAACGAGTGAGAGAAGATGCAGCAGTGACAGAGCATTAAAAGCTCCGAAGAGGAAGCGTGTATCAATCTCTCCCCATTCGTCCCCTGCGAAAGACCCAGTCATAGGGTCTTGTAGGCTTGCAATATCTACATTGGCATCAGTTCCATCCTCAAGTCTAAGGATGCTGCTCCTACATTCGCCGACTTTCTCTCCCCCAGCCTTTCCCTTTCGGTCCAATTCCTCCACTGCGTCGACTGTCGCCAAGATTTGAACAGCGCTTACCGTATACAACATATGAGCGTCATGTCCTGGGGCTGCTCCAAATCCTCCATTCTCATGCTGACACGAAAGGACAAAATCGATTGTTGCATCACGCGGTAGCGCTTCAGGGTGACCTAATAGATGTAGTGCAGTCAAGCCCCAGTACACTCCATTTAATCGCAGATGTTCTGTCAGCCAGTACTCGAGCTCATCTTGTCGCTGTCAGTGAATGAGCTTCTGTTAATTATCTTTGCCGTAAGCGTAGCTTACTGTATCCAGGCTCTGGATATACTTGACATGACGGTCCACTACTAACTTGAGCTCGTCGGGGACGGATCCACCGGAGCCTCCTCTACCAGGGCCGGATACTAAAGACATGTCGAACTGCTCAAGGTGCCAAGGCTTGAGGCTAGTAATATTGAAGAACAGAATGTGAATATATGGAATGGTATCGATAGAAACGGGCGCCGCGCAGCAAGTGGTATGCTAAGTTTCAATACGAGGTTTCGATCGCTTATCTTCCACGATATCGGGCCTTCTGCGGGGATGAAACAGCCGCCAAAGGTGCTGTTCGGTAAAGTATACTATGCGCTAGCCGTTTATGCCCTGCATTAGTGGCTTGGCAGCGCAGCAATTGGTGTCAGGGGACAAGGGAGCATTCCAATGGAGCAAGACGAGCAGGCGAAGCTCCCCACCAATACCGCTACTTTCACCGCTCTGAATTGGGCTACACAAACAACATATGTTACGACTGCTCCAGCTTGAGTGTGTACTACCTACTGATCATATCTTCACCAATACCAACAGCTACTACTTCTCCGAACTTCCCCGTCTGGACTATTGACCGATACGCCCTGCCACGACCCGTCACAAAATCAGTCGACGCTACTGCATTAAAGTGCATAAGAGCCGCCATCATTGACGCTGGTCGTCCGCGTGGGATTCTTGGAGATTTTGGGCCTAGCAGCACCTCTTCAAGACCGATACACTGCAATCCAACGACCACTCTCGAGCCTCTACAATTTAGTCCACGGCGAAGAAATCTCTCCCAACCTACCACCGCAGGCATATCCGGAGCCAATATCGATTTTGTGTCGATCTACCGTGGTCATAGAGAGGGATAGGAGAAAAAAGTCTCTGGGGATGCGTGGAATGTCAAGGTGGTCAGCTCCTTCTCCTCGATGTTATGCTGGCCACTGGGACGCCAAAGGCCATCTCCTACATATCAGCCCTATCATGAAGACACAAGCTCCCACGCCTAGGGGTGACAATGCCATTTTCTACGGGTCCATCGCTAATACTCCATCTTCTAGGCAATAGAAATATTAAAGCACCCAACATCCATAGTCCCACACCCTCTTTAAGGCTGAGCTCTTCTCAACGTGATCTCCTCAGGCGTCCCCTACAAATTTTTCCTGAATACATATATTAAGGGCAGACGCCTCCGTGTCATGTCCCTGTAAACCCTCCACGGGCCGCACTACGTTACTCTTACAGTCCCCAATTGGCTCGAGCTAGGGACGCTACCTACAAACTATGTTTTGCTATGCCTGAGTGAGAGTACTCAGGTAGCACCGACATTTTTGTGACATTATACTAGCTGGCAGCCTGATACCCAGGTCCTGACCGCAATAGCAGGAAGACCGTAATCAGTTCAGGTCGACCGATGAGACTGAAAAAGGGCCGAACTCCTGGGTCTGTATAGCTGGTGGGTATCTAGAACTTAGCAAAATTACCTGGTTTTTCGGTTCACCCCTAGAAATACCATAAGGCGTCCGACATTGCCCATGCCTTCTAGCTAATGACGAGTCAGAGATTAGACATGGCAAGGCCTACTTCGCTTTCTCTCACTGTACCAAAGAGAGTGTCGGTTGTTAGTAGCGATATCACATCACCTACCGATGCTGAAAGTAATTCACCGCCCCTGCAGGGGGCGAATCAAATCAGTACGCGGAGCCCCGTCTTCGATGCACCCCTATCCGCGTCAGCCGAAGATCAAACAAATTCACCCGAACTCACCTCACTACCACCTTTTCCATCCTCACCCAAACAAAAACCAAAACATGCACGAGAACCTTCGAAAGGCTTCTTCTCGAACTTGAAGGCTTCTAAATCATCTCAAAAAGTCTTTCAAGTAGAACCAACGATCCGACAAGTTTCAGAAGAAATTCCAAGAAGCAACTTAGATTTCGCTGAAAATAGCATTTATTCATTGCGAAAGAGTCCTGACTCAACACCCGATTTGAGCCTGACAAATACTTTAGAAGGGAGCTCCATAGACAGCCGCGAAGGTACGCTGGCCGCATTATCACGGAAAGTATAAGATACTGATGGCAGCAAAGATATCCACGGTCGGGGGCAGAAAATTCAACGACGTCCTGTAGGAGGCTCGGTTATATCCGAAGATATTGTTGCCACGCCCAACGACTCGGCCAACTCAAGAAAACCCAAACCCCGCTTTGGCACATTATTGCAACGTACTCGGTCAACACGTGTTGATGATACTGGTGGTCGCCGATCAAAACCTACGACTCCAGTATATTCAGCTCCTCCGGAAATCATAACGCAATTTGACGGCCCAGCCGATAGTGATAGTGACCACATAGGGCCAAGAACCGCTCCTCTTCAACAGGATTTTTCCCTACGAGACACAATTAACCCCAATCCCCGTAACCGATCAGCAGATAGACAAGTGAGTCCAAGGGACCATAGCCAAGAAAACATGCGGATGAGACGAGGTGAAAAGGCATCGACTATTGGACTATCAACTGGATTTCGCGAGAGCATCAAGAACACTTCAAGCAAAGCCGCCGATGGTCTCGGTAAAGCCGGAAAAGGGTTCTTTGGAAAGATCTCCAGAAGCGTGAATAATAATGTTAGGGAAGAAGAACCAGCACGTTACGTGTGTACCGTCATTAATCTTCCACTCGTCGAGCAAGCTCGCCGTACTCGTATCGCTCCCCGACTAGCATATTCAAAGGATAAGACCGAGTTCTGGTTGCCAGCATTACCTTACCGGTGCATCGAGTAAGTCTCTGAACGTTAGTCTGGTGTTTTCATACTGACGAAAGAGCAGCTACCTCCAACAGCGAGGCATTGAGGAAGAAGGTCTATTCAGGATACCCGGCAGTGAGAGAGAAATCCGCGAATGGAAGAAGCGATTTGATCAAGGCAAGTATATCTAGCATAGTGGACGCTAGACATTATGAAGCTAATACACGTGCAGAAGGTGACATCGACCTCTTCGAGCAACCAAATTTAAATGACATCAACACCATTGGTTCTCTGTTTAAAGCATGGCTTCGCGAATTACCCACAGAGCTCCTTCCAAAAGCTGCGCAAGACAAGATTGCTGCTGAATGCCAAGGTCCACAAGGGGAAATGCCTAAGGAAGTGCCTCAGCTCTTGAAGGACGAGCTTTCGAGGCTTCCACCCCAGAATTACTACCTCCTCTTTGCCACCACATGTCTCTTGAGCCTCCTCATCGACTGCTCTGATAAGAGCAAGATGACGTACACTAATCTCTGCATCTGCTTCCAGCCCGCTCTACGAATTGACGGCTTTTGCTTTTCATATCTCGTGCAACACTGGAAACATTGCTGGCAAGACTGTTGGACTGAGAAAGAATGGGAACAAAAGGAAATTCGTATCCTTGATGGAGAACCAGCTTCGAGCGGGAGTGGTGCTGATAGTTTCCACTCTAGCTCTACAGTGGTGGAAGAGCGCTCATTAGCTTCGGCCAGCAGCAATATGTCCTCCATGGCAGGACGCACTAACCAGGGACGACCTCCACCCTTGACAATTACCAACACCAGCGAAGACCAGCTTGTGACTCCAACCCGAGAGACGCATAACGGGTCTCAAAACGGTTACGCGAGACCGTCAGCCCAGCTTCCAGAGCTGGCACCGATGATGCCACTGTCGCCAATTGGGCACTTTAACTGAGCAACGTTAAGAACACCCTACCATCGCAACATCCGTGCATGACTTGGCAGCATCAGGCATTCTCAAGGCTCTCGTTTCCAACAACGTCCATACTTTATCAGATCAACTGCCGTCCCCTACGAAGTGTTACCACATCTCATCATTTTCCCTTCTCCTACTGTATTATTCAACACTTTTTCCAGCAATTTTCAAGGAGAACGGGCGGGCACCTTCCTGTTTTTTCAAGACGGATCGATCATCGGAATCCGCACATTGGTACGAAGCAGATAGAACCACTACCGGGGGTAGAAGGAAAGACAAAGGAAAAGAACGATTCGCATACCATGCACCATCAAATGAGCGAACGGGAGCTCTCTCCCCATATTCATCATTTGATACCCCCCACCAACGATCGATCGATCTATCGCAACGAGATATGTCCTTGACTAGGTAGATACCACTTTGGCTGGCCGTACCTGTCTTTGGACATCCTCTCAGCGAAACCGATCGATCGTCATTGAATTTTTTCCTTTTCCTTTCCTTTCGATTACCTCTATGATGGTGGATGTACACCGTACGACTTTCTTTTCTCCTATGATATGGGAGGCAACAGTATGCAAATAAGGGCAAGGGAGGAATATTCGATCTTGTATACAGGGCAAGGGAGGAGTATTCGATCCTATCAGGTTCAGATTGAATTACATTGCACTCTTAGCGAAAAGGGAGAAGGGGAGAATGGTAAAGGGAGGCATTGATTGTTGTCACCTTATGTATACCAGATGAGCAAGCATTTTCTAATGGAGCAGCATTTTCACACGAGATCGATGAATGACGTATTTTGCAGTGTGGTTTCTTATATCTACATTTGATCGCGACGAGGCTATTTCCCTTCCCATCATAGCCCTCATCACATCCACAACCTTCGTCTCACCTCTCACTCCAAACCCTCCTACTCTCATCCCACAAGCCTTACCTAAAACCTCATCCTAACAACCGCCCTCTCCAACTCCCCCACCACCCCTCCGCCACTCAAACTCCACTTCTCCCCTACAAACCCCTCATCAACCCTCTGTCTACAAACCCCACTCTTCGCCCAATACTCCATCAAAGCTCTCGCCTCCTCCTTCCCCACCCCTCCAATCCTTTGCACTTCCACAGGCCCCCTTCCATTGTTAAAAACCCCCAACACCCTCTCATCATACTTCCTAAACGGATCCCTCCTCACCTCCTCCTTCCCCTCCAACTGCGCTAACGCGAGATTCAAACTCGGTACTACGGGGTTATTAGAATTCGATGTAGCGGCCAACACGACGCCGCCGTTTGGTAAGGGCGAAGAGCCGGAGAGGTGGTCGAGGAAGAATTTCGGGATGGTGAAGGAGTGCGCGTGGATGGGTTTGTATGTAGGAGGAGCGATGTATTTGGTGTCGCCCATGATGTGTGCTAGTCCATCGAGACAGAGCATTAGGGGTGGGCGGCCGGGGGTTTTTAGTTCGGAGAGGAGGAGTTGGAAGATGGGGTAGGCGTTTTCGGGGTCGGAGGCGCCGAGGAGGGCGAGGCGGGAGAGGGAGATGTTGGGGGGGAGGGGGACGGGGAGGGTGGTTTGGGAAGAGGTGTTTTGGGAGAGGGGGAGGTCGGAGAGGATGGGGTTGGCGCGGGAGATGGCGGATAGGAGGGCGGCGGTGTTGGTGGGTTGGGTGTAGAGGGGGGGGTTGGTGCTGGGGAGGGGTCCGTATTCTGATTGGGCGAGGATGATGTCTTGGGCTGGAGGAGAGGTGTTAGATATTGATTTAGAGGAGGGAAGGAGCTGATATACCATTGGGGATGTTTATGACGACCCATTTCTTGAGGAAAGCCATAGTCATGGCTTGTAGAAGCATCAGGCTTTTCCCACTTCCCCTATCACCCACCAAGACTCGACGAATACTCCTGTTCTTGTCTTGCTCTATCTGCTCCATTTCCTTCCCAAAGTCCACAGTTTCCCTCCTTATAAGCATTGCTGGCCTCCGGAACAGGGCCCACGACTGAGGAACTTTGAACGCCTCTACCGCTCGCAATTGATCGACTACCGGCCCCGGTATACCAAGCACCTGCCCCCTTAAGCTCTCATCGACAATTGACGTGGCGGTAATATCTTGCATGCCATAAACTTCCAATGCATTCGTATTACTGACCACAATTCGCTTGCGAAGAGCTTTTCGTTCGCCAACTGCCGGTCTCTTTCCTCTGTCTAGATTCCCTGTTTTCTTCTTGGCAATGAAGTTCCTGCTCCTACCACGGGTTGGAACATCGTCTTTGACGGTGCTTTTTCTTGCCCTTCCTGCGCCTCCTGCTCCCCGGTCATGTAGAGATGATGCACTGGTGGAAAATAAGACTTTCGATGCTGGAAAGACGATTCCGGACTGTTGCGCTGGTCGATAGGCGAGCAAGGCCGGATCTGAAGCTCTAGATACACATCGCCAGCAGGTCTGGAAGCTCATTGTAGCTGAGCTCCAAGTCAGAACATCAATGTGGCTTTCACATTGCAGCATCAATGTAGAGCGAAGATCTTGTCGAGACATGTTCCACGATTAGTCATCAATATGTTGCCAAGAAAAAAAGAATCGGATTCCAGATTCCAGCCGTGACTGTTTAGAAAATCTAACACATAATGGATACAGATACAGCAATGGATAAACCCCCACATCCACCATCAACCTCCACCGCAAAAGCAACCAGCTCGTGCGCCCCTCCCCAATCCCACCACCACCCCCCCCAACTAACATCCCCCCAGCAGCACGACCATTTCCCCCCCCATCCCCCACACCTTCGACCTCGGCAACCTCCTCCTCCTCGACCTCAACCCTCTCCCCCCCTCCCCCACCCAGGACGCCCTCGCAACCACCGCCCGCACCTGCGCCCAATCCCTCATCAACCAACTCCTCCTCACCTGTCCCATCCACAGCACCCCCCCCCCTTCATCCTCCATCTACCTAACCCTTCCCCCCCCCACAACGCCCCTCCCCCGCGAAAAACCCCTTCCCCCTCCCAAAGAAGCCACGAAATGGGAGAAATTCGCGAAGAAGAAGGGGATTAAGGATAAGAAGAGGGGGGAGGGGAAGATGGTGTATAGTGAGGAGAAAGGGGAGTGGGTGCCGAAGTGGGGGTATAAGGGGAGGAATAAGGAGGGTGAGGGGGAGTGGATTGTTGAGGTTGATGAGAAGAGGGAGGGGGAGGGGAAGGGGGGGGAGACGGTTAGGGGGCAGGGGAGGAGGGAGAGGGTGGAGAGGATGAGGAGGGGGGAGAGGAAGCAGAGGAATAATGAGAAGAGGGCGAGGAAGGGGGGGAGTGGTGCGGGATGAGGGAGTCGGGGTTGGGTAGTTAATATGAGCTATGAGGGCATGATCACGCGTGTGGATGGTAACGTCGTGGCTCGAGAGGCATTAGAGTTACTGCAAGCTTTAATTTGATCGCTAAGATCAGTCGATTCTATGGAGAGATCGATACGCCACATAACGCGCTCGCAAGATTACGCATGAGAGCTAGAAAGAAGATGCCTATCTCTGCTTAAGAGATTTGTGTACATTCAAGCCGGACAGAGCAAGCGATTATTAAGCACAATATGCAATACAAGATACGTCGCTTAGTCCTATTTGGCGAAACGAGAAAACTCTTGCTTTGCAGCATCCATCAGCCTATCCTGTTCCACGTTCCACTGCCTTTCAAAATCGGCATTCCGGGCGTTGTCGAATTTTTCCGCGATCTCCATAACTTCTGCAAGAAATTTCTCAAGTCCTTTCGATAACTCGCTCCGAAAATGGTCTAGCTGTGCTTTGTTCAATCCAAGAGCTCGTTGGCACTCTCTCTCACAGAACTCGATGAGTTTGCTGCCGCCGTAAACGTAATCTTGGACCGCATCTTGGATGGCTTGTTCTTTATCGACTAAATGCCTCATGAGGCGCTGCCAGTACGATTAATATCTTCTATTCTTTCAGCGCATTGACGTTACTTACGTGTGATATTTCTGTGAGCACGCCAAGCATATCGCCTTGGTGCGGTTCGAAAGCCTTCCGCCACTGAGCATCACTCTCCAGGGAAGAAGCCTCAATTGAAGACGATACACCTGCGGAGGCGGTCAATCCTGAACTAGATGAGGTAATGGTAGAACCAATTGAGATAACATCGCGTTTTCTCTGCTTTCTCGGCGGCTCGATCTCCACGAGCGTTTTCTCAGGATCCTCGGTGCATGCAGGAATTTGTCTCTTCGCATTTATGGCCGTTCCCTTTCTGCTCAGCAAATCATCTTGGCTGCGACCTTCCGTACCGCTTTTCCTGCGGAGTGCACGGATGAAGTCACTGGTTCCCACTTGCCCAGCACCAGTGAAAGGATCCTGCGGTTCTGATGGAACAATGTTTTCTTTCGTCTGAGAATTGACGATTGTACCATCCTGGAACATATAGTGAGCTGGCATCGATGCAAAATTTGATGGCGCAGTAGGTGAACCGTATTTCCCCTTGCTATTGCTGGAGAATCTGTCGAAGCCCGCGTTGTGCCCTTGGTGGAGAGGAGGGAATATGGTAAGAGGCAGACTGGGATCGTCCTCGAGGATATCTCCTTCAGCATAGCTCACACCATCCTCTGTATGTACATCAGTAATTAAGTATGAACCTGCCACTTCTTCGTCTTTTTTATATCCATGAGTCTGTGCAACCATGTCATGGCGAGCGTGCACGGAAGGCATGGGACTACCATTTTCATCAACCCTTGTGCTCTGTGAGCTCACCCTATTTGGCATTTCTTGTACAGCGATAGAGTTGGTGGGCTCTGGAATCATCTGGGGTACATGGTTATGCTTAGTGGGCGGAGTGATATACTGCTTCTGGCGTTTGGGGGGTTGTTCATATGCTGAAGGCGCGGGGTCATCGACTCGAGATGCAGCCTTCCTCTTCAGTAGTTCCAGCTCTTTTCCGGGTGCGGCTTGTTTACTATCATCAGTCTGCATCCCTGTAGAAATTGTTACCGGCTTAGGCTTCTTGATGGAAGCGCTGCCTTGGTTCTTGGGGCCTTCTGCACTGAAACTAATTATCTCCGGCTTGCGATTGATGTCCGGAGGGTGCATCTCTGCCAATCTCATTTTTATTGGCTTTCCCTTTGCTGATGTTGATGTAGCATTAGCCGTAGGTTGCAGGAGATTTTCATTTTTCCCATGTAAAGGTGTCTTATGTTCATTGGACGGCGTCAGCTTAGGTCTCTTCTCCCTGGCTACGCCGTCATGTACCGCTTTTCTTTTGTTTTCAACTGCGGCTACCGGTATCCCCGGACTATTATGCTTTGAGATGGCCTGTTGTGGTTGAGTAAGGCCAACGTTTTGCTCCTGCTCTGTCTGCACTGACTCCTTCATGGGCCCCTTGTCCTTTGGGGATCGTTGTCGAGCTTGGATCTTTTTATGCAAGCCAGATTTGGCGTTGATTGAGCTATTTTTTTCTTGCTGGACGATCCCGACAACGTCTTGGGTCTCATCTTGTGTGACACGTCCGCTATCATTGACCAGGCCCGTGCTTCTGACATCTTTGCCTTCATCAACCCGGTGTTGTCCGCCGTTATACTCTTTCGACGCTTTGGAGGTTTGTTTCATATGTGATTTCGCGCGCTCTTTCATAGTTGCGGTACTCGTCTCATTATCCGGAGTCAGCAAGCTCAGCTTTGCTTCGAAAGGGTCTCGCGCTTTCGAGTCTCCAGGAGTGGCTCTGCTCCTCTCAGGTTTGATCGAGGTCTGGTTCACATATTGGGTGGTTCTTTTCGTGTTTTGAACTTCTTGCCTCGTCATGTGAGAGTGGCCTTCCTCTATTTGGCTGGTGGCTGTATTCTTTCTAATTTCTGATGTTTCATCGTTCATGGTTCCATTTTCTCGTCGATCGATGGCCTCCATTTCTGGCATCGCTTCTTGGAAGTGCCTGTCTTCGGCGTCTCCAACCATCCCCAGTGGTCTCGCCCCTTCGTCTATTTCCAAAATTGGCTCGATAATTGATCCTTCTTCCTTAGACGCTGCTCGAAAGTCCTCAGTGATGCTCTCGGGAATGCACCCCTTCTCACGATTTTGAGACCTGTTGTGAATATCACCATTGACATCTACACCCGTCAACCCTCTCTCCTTGCCTCCATACGATGACGTTCCCTGTGCCTCCAATAAGTCTGGGTTCGTCGGCGGAAGACGAGCAATCGATGTGGTTCCCGCTTGCACTATACCATGTCTTGTTGTGGTGCTGACTAGCTCGACATTCTCCACACTGCTAGCTTCAGAATTCGCATACTCATCTGGTCGAATTGACGGCACTGTATCTTTAGACAGCGTAATGTTCTTAGCATTACTGTTGACAGAAGCTTGAGCTTTATCAGTATCTTTCAGAACTTCTTTCTCAGGTATCTCTGTTAAGGATGGTTGGATTTCCACTTTGTTGGTGGGCGTTGTTGGTTTCTTCCTAGACATGCTGACCGGTTCTTCAACTTCTTCAACGATTTCGTCAGACTCTTCTAAGCCTTGGATCTTCTTATTGGCGATCAAAGCCGCAGCGCGCCTTGACCTTGTTTGTGCTAGATTAGCAGCCGGCTTTGCTTTAGCTATGTACTCCAATGATGCTTGACTAGAGATCTTCTTCGGCTGTATTTCCACCGTCTTCGACTTTCCTCCTTTGAAGTCTCTTGCCGGTTTCTTTGCGACACGTTTGGCTTTTGTTTTTTGCTTCGGAGAAGTTTCATGATCTTCATTGCTGTTTTCCAACCCTGCATCCCAGATGGATGCATCTCCAGCGTCCTTGTTCGCCTCAGATTTAGCAGGTCGGACTGCCTTTTCTGGTGGAGGTTTTGGAGCATGCGCAGGCTTAGGTTGAGCTTCAAGACGCTTCGATGGCACAGATGAAAGGCTTATTGCAGCTTTGACAGGTCTCTTTGGCTTTGGCTTCTGTTGGATTGCTCGATCTGGGGCTTGGGGACTCGCTTTACCTTGTATAATAGAAGCCTCCAGCTTCCGGACCGGCGCTTTCGGAGATAGAGGAAGATCATATTCATCCTCAATATGATTTCGATCTTTCCCATTCGGGGATCCAGGCAGATTATATTCATCCTCAACATGTTCTTGATCTTTGCCTTTCGGAGCTTGCCCTTTGCCTTTGCCTTCTTTTGCTTTCTTGATAAAATGTGATTTCTGAAGTCCAACTTTGCTCTTAGCCGGAGCTGCGACTTCGCGATTGTCACTTGGTTTACTCGTTGTGATGTTTTTCATTAGGGTTCCAGCTGCACGCTCAAGCTCGAGCGTGGATTGAGACTCTACTCCAGCCTCGATGTTTCCATCATTGTTTCGAAGGCTTCTCCTTGGCTTCGACAGGGGAGGCTTCTCGGTCGGATTATTGTCTGTTGTTGGCAACGTTCTATTATTGCCTGGTGGGCGTGAAGGCTTAGGTTGCATCGCTGTCACTGCATTATCCCTGCTTTTTGTTCGAATTCTAGACGCTCTCGGACTAATGTCGTATGAGCTATCATAGCCTTGATCCTGGTACTTCGTGACTTGGTCTTGTTGATGGCTGCCATCATTGTTTGGACCAGGTGAATCCCCGAACTCAACATCAGCCGAAGTGCCGGTAGGTCGGGGACTCTCAATCACTTGGCCATCTGCGTGAGCTGTCGACTTTGGGGCCTTTGAATTAGTCTCTCCACAATTTGCTCTGTCAGGTTGGCTGACATCAATGCCTTCAACTGCACTTGACACAGAGCTGGCAGGCCGCTGCGTATCATGATGGATCTCCACTTCCTGGCCGGACTCGGATACATGTTTAGTGATCCCATTCTGAGACGTGGAGGGGAGGGCAGCGTTTTTATGGTTCGATATTCCGTTTGATGAACTCTGAATAAGAAGTGAGTTGGCTTGTAAGGCGACTCCCGCCAGGCTTTGGCTGTGAGTCAACGCTAGATTAGGCCTTGCGAACTCGCCATTCAATGCTGCCTCAGAGCAATCGATTGGCTGTGACTCCATCACAGTCGGGCGACCAGTCGTCCTGACCTTCTTTGGCTGCTGAAGGAGTTCAATGAGGGTTTCCGCATGACTGGGTGATGAGAACGCTATCGACATGGTTTTATCCTTACGGCCAACTGCATCATGATACCAAGCGTTCCTGACGGCTTGCGTTAACTCTATGGTTACCGCGTAACGGTGTGCTTGTGACTCGGCGTTCCATACAGATTCTATGGTAGTATCCTGAATGTTCCTGAGTGGTACATCGACATATACGGCTGGTCCTGTTGGCGATGCTGAGACGACAATTCTAAGATCCTCATCCTTAGTTACTGTCACAAGTATAGCCGAATTATCCACAGTGTTGTATTGATGGAAGCCAGCATCAAGACCAAAAGCGTAGAGTACGTCTGATCTCCTAAAGGCTGTCAGAGAATATTGTAAGGCTAGTGAGAAGAATTACATACTGTATTACCAAGATATTTGCCATGACAACCTCATCGACAAATTCTCCAAAGGCTAAGACCCAATCGATGTCATGGTGTTTGCTCTTCGGGAATTTAGAGTACAAAGTCCGATCGTCTTCAGTCAAACAAAGCTCCTCCGGAAGCACGCCGTGGTTTAGTAATATCCTGACGATAGAGCCGGCGATCAATGTGAAGACTCGGCACTTGCCATGTTTGACCAGGTGGCTAAGAGATCTCCTATACAACCCCACATCAACCAACGACGCTTTAAAGTAGATTGGGAAGGAGCTTACAATCTTGCAGGATCGGATTTGAGCTTTTCGGCATTATCTGCACAGTCCTCAAGTAGCTCCAGCACAAGGACTCCCACCTGCCATTACTGTCAGCTTGGAATTTACGGCTGTCATGCCAGTACCTTACCCATCTTCGAAAAATTTCCGACTTTTCCAAGTCTATGAAGCCTTTGATCAAAGCATTGATGGCATGCTTGCCAATCACCAGTTTCTTGGATCTCTTCAAGGCTGTCTTCTCAGGTGAATCAGATTGGTAATGATACAATGATTCCTGCCCCATGTTAGCATTCACAAAGCCTCAAGAAAATCAGCGTGGCCTACCGCAATCAGACAGAGACCTCTTTGCTGTGCAAGGCAGGGTGTCGAGTGCAAGAATGTCCAGCACAAGAGCAAAAGGCCCTCGCAATCAATCCGTTCGCATGGAGTGGTTAATCCTGGTTCAATGGCTTGTATTAAGGCATTCATCTCCGTTTCGCTTGGTCGAGAATCTCTGACAGCCTCGAGAATATGTCTCGGGAGCCTTGTAGCATTGAGATTAGTTGGAAAAATCTAAACAATAGGAAGGCTCTCACGCGATCGTCCTCTCTCCTCCACGAGCCGGTTCAAGAAACCTTGCCAATTCCATGAGTGCCGAATTGTGCGTGGAAGAAGGTTTGAAGGCGCTGCTGGCCATGTTGCGCTAGATGCGCGTGAAGGTGCGATGCGAGAGTTGAACGCTGGCAATGCTGATTTTTGTAGTAGAGGATGGATACTCGCCTGGACGTGAGAATCGAATTGAATTATAGGAAACAATAGCAACGACTTGTACCCTTGTTGAAATCATTGATATCTTAGAGGTAAGGGTACCGATTCCATGATCAGGAGGTGTTGTAGGGTGTAAGAATTCTTTTGATCGTCAGAGACGGAGTAAATCCGGAAGCTACATCTCCCGATCAAAACATGATATTCTATTCGGTTCCAAATCTCTTCATGGTTCCAGACCTCAAGATCCAGCAAGTAATGTGTTGGACAAGTACAATACGATGGCACTGGCTCATTCAGCTCACTAATGGAGTTTGGCATTCGTCCACAACCTGGAGTCTCTGTGTATTTCAAGTCACCAAGTAAAGACAGAGTATGAATACTGTACAAAGGGAAGTCATACTCGAACCTTGTATCATTGCATCTTAAGGCCTCCCAGTTAATAGTCACGTTTGCTCTAGCTACTTATACTTAAGAAACGCTCGAGACATGCTCCACCCTCAATTATAGAGTACCCAGAAGACGAACGTCGAACTTGCTTAGATAGAATCTTGGGGCCAAAATCCACCACGGTGCATCTCCTCCAAATGCATTATCCTTCTGCTCGTGACTCAGACGTTCTCGTATGGAAAGCGCCTAGATGCTGCGAAGAAGGGTAAGCCAGCCGATGAAGCCAGTTCGTGAGACTGAATTACGCTCACTAATCGGAGCAGTTGGTCTCATTATGAGTGATAACGACATATCCAACTACTTCCCGACTGGCGAGACTCTGGTCCTTCCTTGACCACGAAATTGAGCTCCACGTGGAGCGTGTATATGGTTTAGCCGGTGCAAGTCCAAGGAAGTTGTGCCCACGTCACGAGTCTGGGGCAAGAACGACAGAGACCGTCGTAGAACCTTGTCTCAGCAGACCGCCCACACTAGGGGCCGATTCCTCAGGAGCCATACGCAGAAGTACCGATCTACAGGCTTCATTAATGCATTTCCACACCGGTAGTGCTAGAAGAACGATGAATTCCTCATTGTTTGGGCTGAGTCAGGGAACCGATATGGTAATGGGTCAGACAGGAGGTTACTGGGTGATAGATTCTCAATATCTTTATGCGAACCAAACAAGGGCAGTTTGACTTACATGTGGGGCGCTAGGGTTGTTTGGTTAAGTGTAGCGGTAAGGTTGGAGACCGCCATTGAATGTGATAGCGAAGCTGAGGCAGCCGGAAATTATCTTGCTGCTGCAAATTTCAAAATACAACCTAGCAGACCAAGGGCGATGTGACTCATATTGGAGAGCTTCATGACAGTGAGAGCGTGCCAGGGCGGCAGGAAAATCAAAGAGCATTGTTATGGAAATCTTAGTCTGGAATCGTTATGTTCTTCGTATCGTAAAGTCGATGCTCGCAGCTTCTACACCTGTTTCAGGCAAGGGACCACACGTGTACTGAGATGATATCCAAGGCTAAAAGCCGAAGAAGCGCACGAGCTCGCCGATGATGCGTTAAATATCACCGTAAACGCAGAGTATGCGCTTCTGGAGCTCATGAATAATTGCAGGGTCGCCTATCAAGCATAGCTGGCGCATATTACAAACCGCCATGGTCTGAGCTGAATGTTTGCGGGTGCCTTATGAGCTTCTCGTATTCTTTATTTCCCTCGTAGTTTTTACGACATTTTATAAGACAAGGCTACCCAAGCGAGCACTTCCACACAGATGGATTGCTTCCATATATTCGCTCAAGGATAAACATCCTTCTCCAGATCAAGCTCTTTGAACGAAGAGAACTGAGCGCCAATATGAGAAGATGCCGTTGCAATCATGTAGTCATCACGGAAGGCTTGTATCTCCAGCTGCACATCCGTCACTCGATTCCCATGAGCCCAGATCTCGACATCTGTACACGTCTGGCCCCAGAGGTTGACTTCTGGAGCTCCATCCACCACGAGACTAGTAGGGAGAGGCACTTGCACGTTCCGAAACTCCACGTCCTTCAGCCAAGGCGCCAACAAGGCTTCCCCAGTCATCTTAACATACGCCTCCTTGAGGCACCAGTGGGCATAGAAGTGGCGAAGTTTAGCTCTGATTGTGTCTTGTACGTCGTCGTGCTCTGGTGCCTCATAATGCGCAATGTCCTGCACTTCCCGATCCGAAAACACTGACTCGTATGTCCTAGCCCAAGACTGAAAGCCCTCTTTCATTACCGTAGCGTAGTCCTTGTCCCAGTTCATCCTCACAATATCAACCCCAAGTCTGACATCTCCTCCGGAGCATCCCACCAGCACAACGAGGGTACCATGATGCGAGACATTGAATTCCAGGGTCTTGCCTTCTGGGTTGGAAGGCTTGTAACAGGGTTTCCGGTTGCTATCCTCGCCAATGGTGGATTCAGACCAGGGAACTTCACACGTGGTCGCTATTGCACGATGTTTGAGAAGACAGGAGGCGAGAGAAAGCTTCGCATCACTCGGTCGGTAGAAGCGGAGGACCTTGGCCTGTTCTCCCGGGGTAAGAAGGCTTAAAGCATACTGGGATTCTTTACCACTTGCCCATCGAGCTGTAGCTTCACGCGCTGAAGGCTGGAGACCGTTGGTTCCATCCGGGGGAGTTGGCCAGAGTAATTCAACATCAAGAACCCAACGAAAGACTTTGGGCCCATTCATGACCATTGTTTGTGAGATGTGTCATAGTTATTCCATCTGCGTTCGTCGATTGAGTAAGCCTACCTCATCCTGGCCGCCTATGGTAGGAGGCTGACCTTTTCGTCCCTTCGGCAGGCCTCAAATTCCGACTTGGCATTAGAAGGGTCACCGTACAGCCCTGCAGGGCTGATGCAAAGAGCCCCCTAAAGCTGGTCCCGTAGGAAACAAGCTAGATGTACACCTAAGGGCCGAATTAACGCGGCTCCAGGGTCTTAACCCTACCACCTAGGATCCCAACTTTAGGGCACCTCCAGGTGGCTGCCGGGTGTATACGGTTAACAGGTATGTGAATCCTTCTAGCATCTTGCAAGACTTTTGGCCAATACAAATAGATGTTCGCCTGCGCTAAAGGCTTGGGAGTCGTCGTCCCACTTTCTGCTTCTATCTCTCGACTCTTGACCACAACAATGACATCACAATTACGACTGCATGCAACAACTGTTCATTCTCTCATCTACCATATCGCAAACTAATTACCCGGACAAACATGCGGAGAAGAGACATTGGAACATTGGATGTGGTTCTATCTCTTGAATCGAGATACAATTACAAAAGGTGGGGAACTCTAAAACCTGATATCTGAATTCGAACGGCCATCTAGTCGACCATCAACCGTGGCCATTTGGTGCTACTTGTAAGAGTTTCAGTCTCTGTCTATATCCTTGGATGGTCTCTTCCAACATTCCATAATACCCGAAATGCCATATCTTGAGTGATCGATCCTTGATCTCTTCAAAACACGTTTCAGCCTTCACCCACCTCGTCTCATCAGCCCACTCTGGCTGCTGATATAGGTCGCAGACTCTCCGGCTGCTGTTTACTAGCCACTGGGTCCTTCCACGTCTAACGGCATCAAATGTCTCAAAGGCCACGCTTAAAGCCCGTCCCTTTATTGCTGCATCTTTTCTAATGGACTCGGAGACTTGTATCATCAAGTTGGAGAGGCATAAAGCGTCTTCCACGCCCATGCAAGCACCAGCGCCGTGATGGGGACTCGAAGCGTGCGCAGCATCGCCAGCAAGGCATATTTTCCCGCGGTTGTAGAATGGGGCAGGATAGTCCCAAACATCGAATACCGCCCACTTATCAAGCTTTTCAGGTAACAAGCTAGCAAGTGCTCGAACGCAAGGACTCCAACCCGCAAATGCATCTTCAACGACATGCCGAGAGGCTGGTACAACCATCTGTTTATCATCAGTCCAATCTTCGGAATCTGAGATGAAGGCAGTGGCATTAATCATAGTTTGATTGGCGACCGGATAGTGGATCAGATGAGCATTTGGTCCTATATGGTTGTGCTGATTTCTAGCTTTGTACTCCCCTAATGCCTGAATGGCCTTCTCCATAGGGATCAGACCACGATAGGCGACCTTATGGGTATAATGAGGGTAAGACGCTGGATTTCCCTGGCCGAAAAGGATCTCTCTCACCCTTGACTTGATGCCGTCACAACCAATGACTGGGAAAATTAGCTCGGAAAGGACTGAAGGAACATTGTTGAGAAACCACCAGCTTACCTGCATCAGCTTCGGCCGATGTTCCATCACAAAATTCCATTAGGATCTTCTCTTCCATGCCTTTCTGCCCAAGCTTGTCTAGACGCTTCTTACATTCCACCACGCCCGGGGGTATAATCTTTACAAGCGCCTCCAAAAACTGGTCACGGCGGCATCCCTCGAAGCCTTTGTATCCCGCATCTATCTTATACAGCATCCTTTGGTAGTAAGGATCATCAGTGTAATGTCGATTATATCCGTCAATCCAACGCAAATAGTCGTTTGGATCCTGAGCGTCGCCGTTTGAGGTCGCCACCGACCCGCTCGATCTGAACGCAGCAAGTATAGCAGGGTCAATCAGTTCCATACATCGAGTAGCATTTGCTGTGAATGCCATACCCGCACCAATTTCGCGAAAGCTTTGAGCTTGCTCATAAACCTTGACCTTTACTTGTTGCCGAATAAGACCATTAGCGAGCATTAGGCCGACAATACCTCCTCCAATAATGGCGACCTCGAGGGGTGTCTCTTCACCAAGCATGGCTGTTATTCCGTATGCCCTGATGACTGATTGACTTTGTCTACAGGCCAGAGATGGAGATGATAAGAGATACGCCTATGCGGGTGATGTCTGTCTGTTGTAATGCGGAGAAATCAGAGCCGGAGAAGGACAGAGACATGGTCCAGTCGCCATCGTGAATTTCATCCGTCCGGGTCCCCTTCTGTCTATCAAAGGAATGATTTCCCTGAATGAACCGGCTTCAGGGGGCAAATGTTGACGGCTTTGAATAACTCCGAGCGGAGTACGCAATTTTCCACAATTTTCCACACGGACTTTTTCGTTGCGACACGGACTTACAGCAAGCATTTTTTCATGCTCATGCAAGCTCTGGTTGAAGTGGTAGTTCCGTGGATGTATAATATTTTCGGGTTCGAGTTCAGCTCAGCACGTCGATAATCTCCATTTCCCGCCGATTGAAATGGACAATGTGCAAATAGACAAAGTGTAAAAGATTGAGAATCGTGTGGGGCGTCAAATTTTTCTCTCGCATTGAATAAATCATTCACCTCGACATACGAGTGGCCGAATGTAGTGCCATTCAACTACCAAATACTTCCATCTTTCTGATCTGAGGGGAGTGAAGAAAGGCTAGGGTGGATCCTCTTCACTGGCTCAAGCGGACCATGTACACGTCCACAGCATAGTGTGTCCGTGCAAAAGACCGAAAAGACCAACTTCAACGTCACATCTGTGCCTGTTGATATCTCATTTCAGATCCCTACCAGTCAGATATTACTAGGCTGTAAATATGGATGAACGTCTGGGGCGCCTAAATGCCAGCCCCCTCGTTCTGCTGTTCGGCCCCTTGGCTTTGTCCTTCGACAAGGCCGCTTTCAACCAGTTACGCGAAGCCGTCCTCTTGAATGGAGACTACCGCTGGATCCTGGAGACAATTGCGGAGTTTCCGCATTACTGGAGGGACATCTCCACTGCCCTACCAAGTCTCCAGGCCCGGCCAGGTCTCAAGCAGTTGGAGGACCTGAGACAAGCATTCTTGACTGGACAGCCACTGGAGACGCCCTACCCCCTTCCAAACACGCTTCTCATGCCACTGGTCGTTATTTCCCATCTAATGCAGTACGTCGAATTCCTCAAGTGCAGCAAACCAGATCGCGATGAACACATTGATCTTTTTGCAGTGTCCAAGCGCGACAGGGAGACGCTTGGGCTCTGTACGGGCATATTGAGCGCCATTGCCGTCTCGAGTACTAATAGCAAAGAACAGTTCCTAACTTATGGTGCTGCCGCTGTTAGGCTCAGCATACTCATTGGTATGGTGGTCGATGCTCGGGAGGCAACCTCTGAGGCAGAAAGGTTTCAGTCTCTCAGCGCGGCGTGGATTACGGTCAAGAGCGTTGAAGGACTGCTACACGTGTTGAACGACTTTCCTGAGGTAAGCAACCGCTCTCACTCTAGAACCCTCCAGCATCCCTTCGATCCATATTTGTGATCTATATAGATGCTTTACCTGACTCGAGCACCTAGGCATATATTTCTGTTCATTATGACGAAAACCGTGCAACAGTGACGACTCCGACCTCGACAGTCTCAGCACTGCAACAGCGTTTGAGAGCGTCTGGCATTATCACAACGGAAATTGGGCTCTATGGACGCTTCCATGCTGACTGCTATCGAACCGATTTGGGCTCTTTGCTCGAATACTGCGATAGTCATCCGGAATTTCAATTCCCTCATGCATCCGCGTTGGTGATGCCTACCCGATCCAACAATGGAGGGGAATTGATCACTAATGGCACCCTGCACCACCATGCGCTACAGTCAATCCTGATCGAGCCGCCTCTATGGTATAATGCATTCACCACTATGTGCAGCTCCAGTCTAAGCAACAATGACGCGCTTCTTGTCTCTTTCGGCCACGAACGTTGCGTGCCACCTTCGCTCGTCGGCGGTCTCGGCCACCAGGTCATACATCTAGCAGATTTTGACTTAACCAGTACTAGATATACAATATCGCAGAGAAATTGGCCGAGCAATCTGGATGAGAATATCGCCGTCATTGGCATGTCATGCAAGGTGGCTGGCGCAAATAACCTTGAAGAGTTCTGGGACCTTCTATGTTCAGGCAAGTCACAACATAGGGAGGTTCCTAGTGAGCGATTTGGATTCGAAACAGTGTTCCGCGATATCGATGTCAATCGGAAATGGTTTGGTAATTTCATTGATGGTTATGATATGTTCGATCATAAGTTTTTCAAGAAAAGCCCGCGCGAAAGTGCGACAATGGATCCCCAGCAACGGCATATACTACAAATTGCCTATCAGGCCGTCGAACAGTCTGGGTATTTCCACGCTGCCTCCCCAGATAAGCGCATCGGGTGCTACCTGGGTGTTTGTGCCTGCGATTACGAGAATAACATCGCGTGCCACGCTCCCACTGCCTTTTCTGCAACTGGAAATCTGAAAGGCTTTATAGCAGGCAAGGTCAGCCATTATTTTGGCTGGACAGGACCCGGGTTAACTATTGATACCGCCTGTTCCTCCTCTGCCGTTGCTGTACATCAGGCGTGCCGCGCAATATTAAGTGGAGAATGCAATGCCGCACTTGCTGGCGGTACCCATGTTATGACCAACCCACTATGGTTCCAAAACCTAGCAGGTGCCTCCTTTTTGAGCACTACAGGCCAGTGTAAGCCCTTCGATGCCAAAGCTGACGGCTATTGTAGAGGTGAAGGGGTCGCTGCCGTATTCCTCAAGAAGTTATCTACTGCCGTCGCGGATGGGGATCAGATTCTAGGTGTTGTAGCCGCAACGGCCGTACAACAGAATCAGAATTGCACTCCGATCTTCGTCCCTAACGTGCCTTCTCTCTCAGATCTTTTCCGTAAAGTTATTCACGAATCCCACCTCAAACCAGCTCAAATCTCTGTGGTTGAGGCTCATGGCACCGGGACCGCCGTTGGCGATCCAGCTGAGTACGACAGTGTTCGACAAGTACTTGGGGGATCTGCTAGGACCACCCCACTTATGCTAAGCTCCGTCAAAGGTCTTATTGGACACATCGAGTGTACCTCGGGGATCGTCTCGATAATCAAGATCCTGCTCATGATACAAAAGGGAATTATTCCACCACAGGCAAGCTTCGCGACCATGAATCCCGCCATTAAGGTACACCCATCAGATAACATGAACATCCCAATCAGTATCCAGACGTGGGGGACCAATTTCCGCGCGGCTCTCATCAATAACTATGGTGCCTCAGGGTCCAACGCTTCGGTAGTTCTCACGCAATCGCCAGTCTTAGACACTAAGGTGGCAACAGAGTCTATAGTCACAGCGCCTGTTGGCTTGAAACACCCATTTTGGTTTTGTGGTTTCGACGACCAAAGTCTTCTTCGGTACTCTAGAGTCTTCCGCAAATTCATCAGCCATAGCAGCTACTCAGAGAAGGACCTCCTTCTACCCAACATCTCATTCAATTTAGCCCGCAAGAGCAATCGTCTCCTCGACAGAGCTCTAATATTCAGCACTCGAACAGTAGACGAGCTAAAGGAAAAGTTGACGGCTTATGGAAATGGTGATGCCAGCGTTGTTTCCATCGCCCGCCCTAAACCTAAGCCGGTCGTATTCTGCTTTGGTGGTCAGATTTCCACCTTCATCGGATTGGATCAGAGCTTGTACAAGAGAGTGACTGTCTTTCGGAAACACCTTGACACTGTAGACGCAGTCACGCGTTCTATTGGTGTTGGGAGTATCTACCCCGAGATATTCGTGTGCACGCCTATCCAGGATACTGTCAAGCTGCAAACCATGCTATTCGCGATCCAATTTGCCTGTGCTCGCAGCTGGATTGACTCCGGCATCCAGCCTGTTGCGCTCGTAGGACACAGTTTCGGCGAGCTTACTGCACTCTGCATATCACAGAGTTTATCTTTGGAGGACACCCTCAAGATGATTGTGAATCGCGCAACCCTTGTGCGTGACGCCTGGGGTAGCGAGAAGGGCGCCATGATGGCGATAGAGGCTGATTTGTGCGACGTCAAGGACTTGCTCGCCTCGGCGAGCAAGTCTTGTCAGAGGGAGAAGCCGGCGACTATCGCCTGTTATAATGGCCCTAGAAGCTTTACTGTCGCGGGTTCCATTGCTGCCGTTGATGCGGTTGCGGTTGCAATTAGTAGAACACAAGCCTTCTCGTCGATGAGAACGAAACGGTTGAACGTGACCAATGCGTTCCACTGCGCTCTACTTGACCACCTCCTCGAGGACCTTGAGCACAGCGCCCAAGACCTGAGGTTTTGCAAGCCAGCAATCCACTTAGAAAGAGCGACGGAGCTACCCACGAAAGACATGCTCACACCCAGGTTCGTGGCCGACCATATGCGCTCACCGGTTTACTTTAGTCACGCGGTGAACCGGATTGCGAAGCAGCACCCGCCATTGGTCTTCTTGGAAGCAGGCTCCAATTCTACCATCACATCCATGGCCAGTCGTGCAATTGATAATCCGAGCGGCTCGCATTTCCAAGCCGTCAATATCACGAATGATAACGCATGGAACAACCTCACTGATGCTACCACAAGCCTTTGGAAAGCTGGTTTGAATGTCCAACATTGGACACACCAGGCATGTCAGACAAATGAATACAGTCCACTGCTTCTACCGCCATATCAATTCGACGAGGTGCGTCACTGGATCGAGCTCAAAACGCCCCCGAAGACGATGGCAGTGCCCGTTTTGCAGACGGCTGAGCCAGAAGTCGACAAACTTCCTGACAGGTTGTTTACATTCGTCGGCTACCAAGACAACAAGGAACGTCTTGCGAAGTTTCGGGTCAACACTATGATTCCGAAATACGAAACGCTTATTGCCGGTCACATTATCGCGCAAACTGCCCCCATCTGTCCAGCTACCGTACAGCTGGACCTCGTCATTGAGTCTCTTCTGAGCATCCGAGCAGACCTCGCAGCTGCGAGGCTGGAACCACAGGTTCACAGCGTAGAGAACCAGTCACCCATCTGCGTCAATCCTGAGCGATCGGTATGGATTGAGGTTGACGATAATTCGGCAGAAGGTGCCCCCCTGTGGAAATTTCAGGTATTCAGCACCGATACGCATAAGGATACAGGGAAGACCATGCATACGACAGGTCATATTGTATTTCGCTCCATCGACGACATGGTTTTTAGGCTCGAATTTGCACGCTTCGAACGGCTTGTCAGTCACCAGCGCTGCATAGAATTGCTGCGAAGTAGTGAGGCGGAAGATATTATCCAGGGCAGGAATATTTACAAGACGTTCGCGGAAATTGTGGATTACAGCAAGGAGTACCGCGGTCTTCAGAAACTAGTTGGCCAAGGGAATGAGTCCGCCGGGCATGTCGTCAAGAAGTACAATGCCGAATCGTGGCTCGATGCCCATCTGGCTGACACCTTCTGTCAAACTGGCGGAATTTGGGTCAACTGTATGACTGAGAGAGCGCCGACAGATATGTTCATCGCAAACGGGATCGAGCAGTGGATTCGTACTCCTAAACTTCGACAAGGGGATCCAAGGCCTCACGCCTTCGACGTCTATGCAACCCATCATCGTCCGTCAGATAAAGCGTTCCTCAGTGATATATTTGTCTTCAATGCTACTACTGGAGCATTGGTCGAGGTTATACTTGGTATCAGCTACATCAAGGTGTCAAAAATCTCGATGAGCAAGTTGCTCACCCGCCTCACGGCAGGCGATGTGAAGACAGTAATATCTGATAATGCCGTTCCTTCCGAGCCAGCCAATTGTGATACGCTCCCAGCAACATCCACCAAAGTCCTACCGTACCATCCATCTACACAGGCTAAGGTACCCGAAAATCCTAAGTTGCTAAAAGTGGAAAAGCAGAGCTTGCAGGTTGATGTCACCAGACAGGTCAAGGCTATCCTTGCTGATCTCTCTGGTCTTGAGTTGGACGAGATCAAAGATCAAAGCCAACTTGCCGACCTCGGCATTGACTCGCTTATGGGCATGGAGATGACGCACGAGATTGAGGCAGCGTTTAAGATCACGCTGCCAGAGGATGAGCTTCTCCAGATCACCGACATGCCTGGCCTGATGAAGTGTGTACAGGCTGCTGTAGGTGGCTGTAACGGCGCCGCTGAAGTACAGATAGAGGGAAATCAAGGCGAGGAGTCAGAGGACAACGATAACAAGTCGAACAACCCCAGCGTCTTCAGCTCGTCCGATGTCGACACTGAAATGAGTTCTCCCGCAGTAGAGGCAGACATCAACACGCACCTGGATGACTTGAAGCTCCCTTTTGCGGCGGTAATGGAAGCATTCAACGAGATGAAGCTCTTAATGGATGACAGGATTGCCGAGTACAAACAGAAGGATTACGTAAGCACGGTTATGCCGCTGCAGACGGAGCTGTGTACATCACTCACACTTGATGCGTTCGAACAATTGGGATGTTCTCTCCGTGATGCGAAAGCCGGTCAGAATTTTGCTCGCATCCCGTACCCGCAGGAACACAGCCGTTTAGTGGACTACCTTTATCAGATGCTGGAAAAGGAGACGCAGCTCATTCATACCAATGGAGAATATATCACGCGCACTGCTGTGATTTCCTCGTCGAAGTCCAGCAAAGAGATACTTGAAGAGCTCCTCGCGCGCTTTCCTGACCAGGATACTGCTAATAAGCTCACTTTCTATACGGGCTCCAAGCTAGCGCAGGTCCTGAGCGGCAAGGCTGACGGAATAAAATTAATTTTCGGTACCACAGAGGGCCGCGAACTTGTCTCTGGCCTGTATAGTGACTGGCCTCTGAATCGACTGTTCTACAAGCAAATGGAGGATTTCCTAAGCCGGCTCATAGCAAAGCTCGATATAGGAGAAAAGCCGCTCAGGATTCTCGAAATGGGTGCTGGCACTGGTGGAACGACCAAATGGATTGTTCCACTCCTAGCTAAATTGGAGGTACCTGTTGAATACACTTTCACAGATCTTGCGCCATCTTTCGTGGCAGCTGCGCGGAAAGCTTTTTTTAAATTTTACCCGTTTATGAAGTTCCGGACTCACGATATTGAAAAAGCTCCTGCAGATGATCTGACCAGTACTCAGCATATCATTATCGCAAGCAACGCTGTTCATGCCACACATAGTTTAAGTGAATCAGCAAGGAATATACGCAAATTGTTGAGACCTGATGGACTACTTTTGATGCTTGAAATGACTGGAACACTGTACTGGGTTGACTTGATCTTTGGGCTGTTTGAAGGTTGGTGGTTTTTTGACGATGGTCGTACGCACGCAGTCACGCACGAGTCAAGATGGGAGAAGGACTTGCAATCCGTTGGGTATGGGCATGTTGACTTCACGGACGGCAACCGACCAGAGAACAAAGTCGAGAAGCTCATTATTGCAATGGCTTCGGGGTCGAGGTATGAGAAAGCACAGATCCCCCTCATCTCCAAATCTGTCAATAGTCAATCAACTGATTGGACGTCTCGTCAAGCAGTTATTGATGGATACGTACGAAAGATGACAGAGGGGTTCATGGCTACGGTTGAGGCTGCTTCCACGGACAATATCGTTAGAAACAGTCCCAAGGGCAACTTTGTCCTTGTCACTGGCGCTACGGGGAGTTTAGGATCTCACCTTGCGGCCATGCTTACCATCTCTCCGGGCGTGACACATGTTGTATGTCTTAACCGCCGCAGCAAGCAAGACCCGAGACAACGCCAGGAACAAGCTTTTGTCAAGAAAGGCATTTTCGTCCCTAAAGAAGCTGCCGGCAAGTTCAGCGTATTCCAATCAGATCTTTCGAAACCAAATCTCGGACTATCCGGTGACGACTATGAATATCTTATCAACAATGTTACTCACGTTGTCCATAATGCATGGCTTATGAATGCCAATTGGCCGCTCAAGAACTTTGAATCTCAGCTCCAGATTATGCGCAACTTGCTCGATCTCACACGCGAGATCTCATTTCAACGGCCGCCGGAGACAAAAGTAACGTTTCAATTTGTCTCATCCATCGCTACAGTCGGGCACTGGCCTCTCTGGACGGGAAAGAAGAATGTTCCTGAGGAGCGAATGTGTATCGATGCAGTCCTACCCACTGGTTATGGTGATGCAAAATACATTTGCGAACTTATGCTAGACGAGACCCTGTATAGATACCCTGGCAGCTTCCGCGCCATGGTCGTGCGTCCTGGGCAGATTGCGGGTTCCAGTAAAAGCGGGTACTGGAACCCCATGGAGCATCTGCCCTTCCTGTGGAAATCATCACAGACTATTAAAGCCCTCCCTAATTTCGACGGGCTTCTCTCCTGGACGCCAGTTGATGATGTTGCCGGTGCGCTTGTTGACCTCCTTTTACTTCCAGATGGGATAGCTCCTTACCCGGTTTACCACATCGATAACCCCATTCGTCAGCCATGGACGGAAATGATCCCTGTACTGGCTGAGGAGTTGAATGTCCCACCCGAAGAAATTATTCCGTTCCATCAATGGATACAGCGTGTCAGAGATCACCCGCGATTAGTAGAGGGTCCAGAGGGGGATAACCCTGCAATTTTGCTAATCGACTTTCTCGATGAGAATTTCATCCGCATGTCATGCGGGGGGCTTCTGCTTGATACGACCAAGGCTCAGGAGCATTCGAAGACGTTGGCAGGCCTAGGCCCCGTTAGTGAAAATTTTATTAGATTATGTGTAAAGAGCTGGAAGGATACGGGTTTTCTGAAAAAGTGACCTTTCCATATGCCATACCATAAGCTATTCTTCTTGGCAATTCTTCACTACTTTTTATTCTAGCAATTGATTCTGTGGACTTCCTCTTTGTTGGTCTGCCTTGTTGTGCTTTGAGAGCTTGGTCTGAGATACGAAAACTGAAATTACATATGAAGTCTTACGATTGAATGATTAGATGAATCATAGAGAGTACAATGATTAGAATGGGAGGCGGCTAAGACTGCCTTTATTCAAGCGTCTCATCGATTGTTCATTTTCCGTTATGAAGATCCGCTGCTCAAATCCATTCCAGCCCAAGAAACAAATGATCTGACAAAGCATTACCAGGGTAAGTTCGTCTCCGTGAAGTTATATAGGATGGGCACTCGTATTACACCTCCACGTGGACCCGAAAGACTAAAATGACATTATGTGCAAGAGTAGGACCTGAGGATTGAGCATTTCTCACGTATTCCTCTTCTAGCGTGACAAATTATCGGGACTCTCCCTCAAAGTGATTTCCAGAATATCTAGCGAGAAGTATGACTTGATCTGTATGTTTGGGTTATCAAACTAAACAACCTTTATGCAGAAGTTGCCGAAACTACTCTGTTCAGTTTCATCGTGGACTAGAGCTGCGTTCTTGAGGTTCGGCGGGTCATTCTCCGACATTGGATGCCAACCGCGGGCCTCTTAGCTCCATCCACTGAACACGCCCGTATCACGTGCCAGGGAGTACACATACTCCACCACAGCATTGATATCTCTAGTCTTAATGGGTACCCGATGCCCACCGTCCCACTCAAGCAAAGCCGCGCATTTAGGGTCACAATACCGCTGAAGCAGCCTTCGATGGAGCTCGAGTCCAGGATCTCTCAATCCATGCACGTGGATCGTAGGTATCCGTAGTAAGCGCTCCTCAGGAGCATCCACGAGGTCTGGCTCGTCCAAAAACACCGATGGGCGTGATGCGTTAACGAGCCACGGTGGCATGGTCATCTCTGGTTCCAGCCACAGCAGCGGGCCCCTAGCAGCCAAAAGCAGTGCGAAACGGAACTCTGGCCAGCCCACGGTATTCTGCATTGAATGCATCTCACGAATTTGCTGCAAGTAAAGGATGCTCGCCGCGATCTTGGCGCCCTGGCTGAAGCCCATCAAGGCGACCCAAGGACCTGTTGCTCCTTGTTGATCATCCGCGTGCATTGTTGCTGTCAGTGAGATATGGATCTGATCTACTATGTATTGGGGGCTATACTCCGGGTCATCGGTCGTAGATCGTTGCCAGGCTCTGAAAGGTCCGTATCTTTTATACACTGATGTCACGTCGGAGCCTGGCTGCGCAGGGAAGGGTGCTTGGGCGTAGACGAGGCGGAAACTTGAACGAAGTGAGCGCTCAAGAACACGGCACTGTATGCGAAAGATGTTGGCATTGGTCCCACCGCCGTGAAGGCAAAGCATGCGAGGGAGGCAGAGGGTTGAGTCCTCGACTTTGGGGGTGTGCCCAACCATGAAGGCTGTTGCAATAGAGCCAGTAAGCATGAATAATTGATGTAGATATATTATTCCAGGAAAGCTAGACTAGATTGTAGGATGATGAAGCCGCCCGGACGCTTTCTACAACCGATCTCCTGATGCAGAACGAGATAATACAGCCAGGTACAAAAGAGATATGCACATTTGAAGGGTAGTAGAATCGCCCAACTCTATCAAACCTTGTGCTTATCGACGTTAGTATAACGCAATAAAGTGCAGAGCTGACAATTACAGCCCATGTCAGAGCAAGATAACTAGAGAGAAGTAAGACGAAATTGGCACGCGGCGATTCTGGCATAGATCGCTGCCGTGGACGGACGATACTCCGGCCATAATCCTAGTGGACAGTGTTGATGATGGAAAATGTTCATCAGCTCCGATGAGGTAGCATATTGTCGGAAGGGATGGAGATGTTGAACCATATCTCCGTGCAAAGACCAAAGAAGACCATCGCGGGTCGGCACGACGGAGTTTCTTTAGCCGTCCTACCCGTAGTCCAAGACTTTCACCGCTAGTACGTACGACTACCTTAGTGCAAGTATCGTACTAGCCCCACGTACCGCGCAACGCTATCCGCAAATGGATGAGCGCAATATAGAAGTGCATCTTACAAGCAATTAAGGCAGGCCTCGACAACTTCAATCCAATTGGCGCTCTAGTCGCTCGATCTTACCGAATAGAAAGCTCGACCGAGGCTTAAAGCCGTCCATCGAAGACCGAAGACCGAAGAACCGACTGACTAAAGTACTTTAGCTGCCTAGTTCCAAAAATGCCTCTTACTATTATTGCTCTTCTAAACCGTTCTTGCAATACTGCAATTTTCATACCATCCCTCACCATCACAACATCAGTCGCGATATGGGAGAAGAGGCCTTCGAGCATGAAAATGTCCTCATGGCACCACCGGCAGAATCAGGTTCATCCACAACCAGCTCAGAACAGAACATAAACAACGAAAAGATTCTTTCCGCCTCACCAGCAGCAGAGAAACACCTCGACCCCCAAATCCAACCAGAAAGCGAAACCCAACCTCCCACTGGGAACCCATCCAGCAATGCAGCAAGCCCACCCCCCAACGGCGGCCTCCTTGCCTGGCTCCACGTCCTGGGCGCCTTCATGCTCTGGTTCAACAGCTGGGGCATCCTCAACGCCTTCGGTGTCTTCCAGACCTACTACGAGTCCGGCCAACTCTTCACCAAATCCTCCTCCGACATCTCCTGGATCGGCTCCATCCAATCCTTCATGCTGCTCACCGTTGGCATCTTCGCCGGCCCCATCTACGATCGTGGCCATCTCCGCCTCTTGCTCCTCGTCGGCAGCTTTGGCGTCGTTTTCGGTCACATGATGTTGAGTCTCTGCACCGAATACTGGCAGGTCTTGCTTGCGCAGGGGTTTTGCGTCGGCATTGGGGCGGGCTGTTTGTTTGTGCCGTCGGTTTCTGTGTTGCCGTCGTATTTCAGTACGAGAATTGGTCTGGCGGTGGGGTTGGGATCTTCGGGGTCATCAATTGGGGGGGTTATTTACCCGATTGTGTTGTATCGGCTGATAGATCGGATTGGGTTTGCTTGGTCGGTGAGAGTCATGGCGTTCATCGCGCTCGGCACCCTTCTGATCCCTATTTCTATTATGAGAATGCGGGTGAAATCACCGAAACCGAGGGCACTTATCGACTGGTCTGCCTTTACGGACGTTCCATACATGGTACACGTACTCGCAACCCTCATCGGCTTCATGGGCCTCAATATCGTCCTCTTCTATCTCTCATACGATGCCGCAGCACGACAGATCACAAACACTAAGATGGCTTTCTACATCGTCGCAGTGTTCAACGCTGGATCGACTTTTGGTAGAACCGCGCCCAATGCCCTTTCAGATAGGGTTGGACCGTTCAACCTAATTGCACCGTGCGCTGTCATTTCCGGCATTTTGATGTTCTGTATGATTGCAGTTGAAAACGAAGCAGCCATCATCGTTGTCGCGCTATTGGTCGGTTTCTTCAGTGGCGTCTTCATAGCCATGCCGCCCGTCTGTTTCGTTGCTTTGATCAAAGATAAGACTAGGATTGGGACGAGGGTAGGAATGGGCTTTGGGATGATTGCGTTCGGTGTGCTGGTTGGGGGACCTGGAGGCGGTGCAATTTTGGGTACTCATGATCCTTTAGATTGGAAGGGCTTGTGGTCCTTCGGCGGTGTTGCTGCTTGTCTAGCGGGCGTGTTGTACGCTGGAATAAGAGTGGCTAAGGGTGGGCTCAAGCTTAACGTGAAGGTGTGACTCGTACTGTTGCTTGTCGAGCAGGGAGGACATCACTATCTACTGACATGGAAGTAAAAAATAAAATCGATCTAGAGCATTAATAATGCATCCTCTCATAGGATAGAGGCAGAGAGATCAATATACTCACATTCTCCCGTACTCTGCATAGCACTCATGAAAGTACCGATATGTAGGATCGAAAGTCCCAAAGTTTTTAAAACACTCGAATCCTTCTATTGAAGCCCTTTCTGAGCGCTGGCGTAGCACCATCCACAGATGGAACGTTGTCTTCCAAAAGAGTGGAACCGGTGATCAGCAGAATTTGGCACTATATGCAAAGCGTTTGTCGTATTTCCTCGTGTTGGTATTGGTACATGTCTTCACGAAAGAATTGCAAGGAACCCAGATCCAGCAACATCAGTACAGGCTTAATAGAGGTACAGAGATCATTTCAAGTACTAGACTCTACGGAGGCAAACGTGTCATAAAGTATAAAGAAGAATGTAGTCTATTTCCTGCATATATTAAGCCCAGTCAGTACTCTATGATCTTAAGATAGGGAAATCCACTTGAACCACTTCATGTTCCTTTCACCCATAAGACTTGGTGTCCCAAAACGGAACGCATTGATATTTGTAGCAGCCATTGAAGCAATCATTGACCGCTTCATGCCATCATCCGATAATTTGGACCATCAATAAGCGTGTCGTATATTTTGATCTGTGCTCTTTTAAGTAATCAGCCGTGACGACTGCCAAACACAAGGGAGCCCCACCTACCTCGTCAAACGAGCATCCCCGCCCAAACAAGCGTACATCCATCAGCGAGATACTCCTCGTGAATTTCTGGAATCTATAAAAAAGTAAGAACCAGCGCGAAGATTGTGCCAGCGTAAAGGGCCAAAACTTCTTGAGATTCACAAATCTCACCTTGGCAAATATAGAGGCTTGCCCAATTGCCATGTGCTTTGCAATCCATTCGAGACTGTCCCGCAAGTACTCTCGCAGTTGCTGAGGCACGATTGAAAGCTTCGAAACGACGTAGAGGGGATGCATCAGGAGTAGACCGCCAACAGGCCTTCCAGGTTCTATTGTTGCTAGTACATTCTTCTTCCCCACGCCATACCCGTTCTCCAGGCCGCGGAGGAAGACTTGGATATCCTCTGCAAGATGAAATGGGATTGAGGAGACCATGTCTTCAACAAGGCGGAGAGTCTCTTGATACCCACTACCATGCATGTGGCCATCGTTGAGTATCGTGGACAGTTTGAGGACCAGATCGAGCAGCAACAGTCGAGCTGCGCGGTAAGTATTCCATACACCTGCGACGTAGAGGTCGAAGTATGTGTCTACCCTTCCTGGCCAGTATCCGACCCCAAGCTTCGCTTCTTGCCCTCCGCTTACCTGGCCGACTTCCCATGGCTTGAAATCCTCAGCTCGAGCCTGTTCCCATCTGACGAAAGCTTGATCCAGAGCTGTCGCTTCGCACTTAAGCTGATGTAGATTGTCTAATCCGGTCAGTGGATCTGCTAACAAAGCGTTTGCTTGTCTCCATAATGAACCGAATATAAGTAATAGGTTGTTCAAGCTTTGAGATGCATCGTCTGAATATAAGGTAGGAAAAGGGCCAGGGTTCTGGAAGTGTTAAGAGTTAGCTCTCGAAGTTAAAAAACTATTGAGGAGTAGGAGAGTATTCTCACTCGAATGCCGTTCTTCCGAACTATTGGGTGGCTTGATCGAATAGCCCCAAAGAGCTCCAGAGGTGAGTTCTCGATTTGGAGGATGGCAGCCACGCCTCTGGCATGGGCGTTATGATTACCAGGGTAAGAATCGCCAGCCATGATCATCTGAATAGCATTAGCTAATAGAAATGCAGTCCACGATGTTAAGAAAGGACAACCTCGTAAAGACCTAATAGCACAGCGATCATTAATGACTCGGTAGTCTTTACAAATGCTGGATCTGCAATAGCTTTCGCCAATGATCCGAGCAGCGTATAGTAAAACACCTCGGCCTTCCGCATAAGACCAGGTCTGTACAACTTGGTGCCGTGAGTCGCGAATCCTACGGCTTTGCAAGCTTTCGCAAGGTCAGATTGCCAGCCAAGGCGCTGGACCATCAATTCGAGACCATCGAAGTAGCCTCGAGAAAGGGAATGGTTCGTGGAAATAATACAATAATCATAGAAAAAGGCTCTGAGAGCAAATTCTTCAACTTTCTCGTCCGAGATCTCTTGAGGTTTGTCGATACCAGGACCAGAGACCCGGACTGGCAGACTGCACTTGCGCGCCATTGATTTGAACGGTACCGGGTCACCATCTTGTCCATCGTATTGTCGAAACATGCAGTTTGTACCATCCTCGTATCCTCCGCAAGTACGCTGTGCCGTTATGCACCTTAGGCAAGACTATTCTCCATATGTTAGCGCAGCAAGTTCAACAAAATGAGTTTGAAAGAAGGAAGAAAAAGTGCCATAAGCTGGAATGAAGGTCCGAAGAGAAGCTACCGCATATAATGCATACAGAGGTCATGAACCTGCATTAAAAGTAGAGGTCCCAAGAGTCCCAAGGCGGGATGATGGAGACAGGAGATTTTACCACACACCGGACGAGTCTCATCGCACTAGACGTACGTCATACGTGTATCAGCCTCGGCCCACGTCCATGTAAGAGGCATTACGACTACTCAGCATCGGGGTAATAAGACAATACCTTTTTCCTCCGCCGCTTGCATGTTTCACACCCTCGAGATGGGCCATAGTAGACCATGAAGGCCCTTATCTACAATGTTTTTCCCTTCTGTCGATATTGAACCCTTACTCTAGATACCCGGTTGCCAGGGTAGGTCAAGCGTGGCGAGTCTGGCAGCCCTTCAGTCTCCACAAATTGGCAGGGCAGGATCCCGACTTTCACAGGGAAGTCCTGGCAATATTTTGCCAGGACTTTGCGATGAAAATCCGGGTACCTTACCTTAACGCAACAAAGGAAATCTGGAGCCGGAATGAAGATAAGCTCTGTCAACCTAATTGCGTCCAGTCACAAAAAGGCGTCTAAAGTCTCCGTCAGAGCTAGAGGTTACAGGCTATTGAGCAGTCTTAGACACAGGAAGTGTGTAGTTTGTAGTCTTGTCATTCGGGTCACTGCTTACCTAGCGGTCCTTGTGTGGTCGGTATCGGTTCTATATTCTTCCGGAAGACACAAGATCCCTTAACTTCAAAGTGGAATGGCTTCTGGCATGAGATAGAAGATCAATCATGCTGGGGAAGGTATGCCAAGGTACGACGAGATGTATTGCAGGCTTGCGTGTACACCTACTCTGTAGTGTCACGAACGAGCGCAACGCTAACTCCTCTTACTTAGTAGCGTTGGCACAAACGTTAGCGCGGACCCACCTCCGCCATCTCAAGCCACAAACCAGCCACCAGCAACGGCAATAACCGACGGACCGTTAACGGTTAGTCTTGCGCGGGACATCACGCAGCTAAGCGGCCGTTACGATCGAGTGACTAGCAGCCACCAGCGCAACACTAACCATCCATACATCCATAATGATCTTGGAGATAAGGCGGCCATGTTCAATGACTCATGGAGTGATGCAGCCAGCTCGGACTTAAAAGGATTTATCGGCTGTAAGACTGAGAATGAGAAAGGAGACTGGGCTAATATGTCCTTCAAGTGCTTCAACCAGCAAAGCTCCCTTCTCATATCTGATTCTAGGACAGGCAGGAGAAGAACAACGCAGGAGTCGCAGACAAACTCTTCTCACTTATATCTCTCACCCAAAACACTCTCATACCAAAGCCCAAGCTTCCAAAAGCTACTTAGTCTTCTCGAGAACGCCCTGCTTAATCTCGCGTCTTGCATCTTTCAAGTTCAGCAAGATCCCAAGACATCAGTATACAATGGACTCTAATACGGCCGCCTGGCTTACAGCCGCGAAGAGTAAGCCTTTCCAAGTCCAGCCGGCTCCCCTTTGGACCCCAGCAGAAAATGAGGTCCTGGTCCGTAATCGCGCGGTGGCTATCAACCCAGTGGACGGCAGTCTACAATCCCTTGCTTGGTGGCCGCTCAACTACCCGACTATCCTCGGGCAGGATATCGCTGGTGAGGTTGTAGCTGTTGGGCCGAATGTCACACGCTTCAAGTACGGTGACCGTGTACTCGGTCATGCGGTGGGGATGGCAACCAAGCGTGATCAAGATAACGCCTTCCAAGCTTACACTATTGTGCAAATAAACATGGCCTGCGAGATCCCAGATAAGATTTCTTTTGAAAGTGCGGCGGTCATCCCGTTGGGTTGTTCCACAGCTGCGTCGGGGCTCTTCCAGGAAGCCTTTCTGAATCTGCAATTCCCAACCGAGCCCCCACAGAAGCCGACAGGCAAAATTCTTCTAGTCTGGGGTGGTGCGTCGAGCGTGGGGAGCAACGCTATTCAACTTGCTATCGCAGCAGGCTATCAAGTTATCAGTACCGCGTCACCGAAGAATTTTGAGTACGTGAAGAAGCTTGGCGCGAGTGAGGTGTTCGACTATAAGAATGCCAGCGTTGGTGATGACCTAGTCAATACCCTTAGTGGAAAGACAATTGCAGGAGTATTTGATTGTATCGGGGGTCCCGCCTGGAGCATCTGTATAGATGTTATACATAAATCTACTGGAACCAAATTTATATCGACAACAAAGCGTGGATTTCCTAAGCCGCCGGAAGGTGTAACCATCAAGCAAGTCTTTGCGACAACGATCAAGGATAATCCTGTCGGCGAGGCGGTTTATAAAGACTTTCTACCAAGGGCATTGAAGGCAGGAGTCTTTATACCGGCACCAGAGCCGTTGAAGGCGGGAGAAGGCCTAGACAGCGTACAAAGGGCAGTTGACCTTTATGAGACGGGTGTGTCTGCAAGGAAGGTTGTGGTGTCTCTGTGATGTCTGCAAAACTGAGCCATACGGGCGTGTAGCAGGTAGCTAAGACTTTCAAGCTAGATAGATTGACAATGGACATTCTTCATGAAACATCTGCATGATAGTAAGGACCAACAAAGCCAAGGATAGCCTTGGTGGGGTGATCAAACGAAAATCCAATAAGGTTAGATCTAGCAAGAAATAGCACTACCACCGGCGTGGTTTGGAAACAGCTTAAAACGACCAAACGTCCCATATCTCTTCTACTTAATCCCATTGATCTATCGATGCATACATCCCAAAGGCATACCTCCAACTTTGTGTGATGCTTACTCAACCACATTACCATAGTATCGCCTTTGACGTGACTCGTACCTTATGCTTTGAATAAGGTGCTCCCCACTGTACCTACTAAGATTCCTCTTGTGGCTCATTTATAACGTTAATTGAACACATCGAAGAAGAAGCATATGTATGTTCGAACAGGATAATTTAGGACGAGATTTCCGTTCCGCATGTCTCAAGCGAGGTAGTCCTGGGCTAGGTTGTTAACATAGGTCAGATCCCTTAAGGCTTCAAGGACCTCTTCCACTTGCTGGTCGACCGATTCATCAAGATAGCGGTGGGAGTTGAAGAACTCGACGCAAAGCGACAAAGGAAGCGGGGTGAATGGATGGACCTTTGATCAGTTGCTTAGCTTCTCTGAGGCTGCGATGTGCAAGAAGGGAAAAGAACAGGGAGCAATGAGAGAGAGAGAGCAGTAAGAAAAAAGAAAAAGGGGTATTTGGAATGGGAGGAAGGGGTTAGAGATATCAAGAAAGAGTTGTATCCACCTTGAAATAACTCAGGTGCGGCAGAGACCTCGTCAGGTTGACGATCTCCTTGGCGGCTACCAGCGATTTCTGCCTGAATTCGACAATAGCGTTACGATACTCATCCGTCTCCCAGGGCATTGACTCGATGACCCTGCAAAGATAAAGCACAGTCGTCTGTGCCATCATATTGGTGAACAGCAGCAAGCAGTCGGTGTGCAGCATTGCCGAGGGATATTCCAGCATGAGGCTGTCGCACCGGGTCTGTAGAATGGTGTGAAGCCAGTCATGACGCTCCCAAAAATGCTGGGACACATGGCTATATACCTGTTCCACAACCGATTGCTGCCGATGAGAGAGAGTCCGGCCGCAGATGGTTGCTAAGATGATGGACTCGGTGAAGGGAGATGCTCCGGCCAGTTTCATCGACGTGATAGCTTCTGACAGGAAGCCCATTTCGACAAATTGAGCGCTCTGAAAGTCCTCCTCAGGGATCGGCAGACGTGTAGATATCTACCTTGCATATTTAGCGTACCACCAGATGAATGAGAAAGATGAGCATGGGGGGAAAGACTTGCATCCTGTTCGTTCAAGGTCAACGGCCACTCATGGCGCGTACTAATCCAGCGGTCGAGCGAATAGGCGACCCAGAATGTCCGTCGCTTGATCTCCGTATCAATCCAGTCCTCCGGCTCATCGTTACGCTTACGCTTTGCAACATTTTCAGGGGAGTCAATTTCATACAGCCGCATCAGCTGGACGAGACGGAAACAGCGTCCTGCGCTGATCCAGCCCCGTTGGTGATTCGTCCGCATAAAGTCATATACGAGAAGAAGGACCCTCGCTTGAACATGCTCGATGTCAGTGAACTCTGTATTGTCGTCCTTAGCCTCTAGAAAGTCGAGCATTTTTCGCGTGCACTCGTATATTGAATCTCGGATGTGATGCAATTGCGCAGAAGAAGCTGATGCAATTGTCCACATCGCATATTGAAGACAAGTCTGTGACTGTCTCTTGGCTGGATGTCTGGATTGCGAGAGATAGCGATGCTGGTTCAGGAATGGGACAAAAGGATGTGTCCGCTCAAAATACAGTTGATCCCTGCTACTCTGTCAGCAGGTGATCCATATCTCGAAGGAGATATCTCGACCACTTACAACTCGGAGCGTAGCAGATCGGACAGAGGGAAGGTTGCTGGAGAGTCATTATCTTGGCTGACGATCTGTTCTTTGGGATTCGAAGGCACCAGCAGGCTGGTTGGGCTCTCTGATCCGTCCATATCGAAATACGTATCTAGCGTTATTCCATCGGGGAGATCGATATTGTCAACCTGGGGGATGAGCAAGTTCTGCTGCTGCTGTTCGAAGAGACTCTGCTCAAGCATAGCTACTCAATTTCAGCCTTGAGATAGGATGGCTGTTCAAGACTTTGGTTGTATACCCAATCTGGTTTCGAGAGCCTTCACATGCCCCTTTTTGGGGCCTCTCTGTGTATGAGAGACGGCAGGCACGCATTGAGCGCCTGATTGAGAGCACGCATCGCATTGGGGTTGCTGACCATCGCAGCGCAACTTCCGTTCGCGACACCTTTGACAGGCTGAGCCTGGCCGCTGCCGTCGTTTTGGTGGTGTATTTTCATTTGACTCCATCTCCGTCTTTCCTTGCTGTCCGAAATCAGACTATTTCGCCAAATATTAACAGGGTTGGTCCAGCTGCGGGAGGAATGATAATATATCACAGCCAATAGCTTCAACAATGCAATCCTGCCAAGTGTTGACCCTTTCTCTTTCGCCAAGCTAGTAGGTTTCACGAGGAAGCGACGTCGAAATTGCTAGTGTCGAGAAGCCGCGTGGTCCGTTCGTCACCGCTACCGAGACCGCTGGATCATACACCGCAATCGTACGAACAATCCATATCTAGAGGCCAGGGTGCTACCATGATCCGGCTTCTCCCCTGATCACGAAAGCATCGCCCACCAACGACAGATCATCCTTGTAGATCGATGGTTTTTTTTGGCAACAGGCGATTCTAGACCAGTATTTGAGAATCGAGAGGGTAGGGTCGTGGTCAGAGGTTCATTGGTGGAAGCTATGTATATCCCTGTCACAGCTTATCCGGAGGATCAAATCCTTGTATTGCTTTTCTCTCTTCGCCTCTCGCAGAGGGAGACCATCGGATCCACGTTCGATTACGTTGCATTGACCCATGCAATAGTGTACTAAACCGTCGGATATCCTGGAGATCTGCTGGGCAGCGTTACCACACCGACCGGTTGCTTATTAGCTGCAGTCACTACTCACAGTGTGAGGCTAGGTTTGCGCGTTCGTGATCACTAAGGCGGATACCGAGCGAATTCTTCAACGAATAAGAGGACGAATCATTGCGGCATGGCCAAAGAAGCGGTATCTGACTCGAGCCGTGACAAAATCGACTAAGGTGGAGCTGTACCGTAGGTAGGAGGATCCATTGAGATACTGGCGAGCACTTTCATTGGTACACGATCAAGCACGAATGAGGCTTATCACCCTGGTTGGCATAGGAAAAGGAAGGAAAATACCGGTTACGGATGGGTCCGCTCAGCCCTACAGGCTGTCAAGTTAGATCATCTAATTCTAGAATTCTCCGACGAGGTATGCTCGGAAAACCACTTCAGGTGTTTTCGGTGTTGATTATTAAAGCATAGTTCTTTTAGTGGGGGGCCTGGGGGGCGTGAAAATGGTAAGTAGACGCCTGTTTCGAATTTAGCCACAAAAGACTAACGTTTATTACATGTCACTAAAAGTTTTCAGCTCTGGAAAAGGAATAGCAGGCTACGGTTATGTAGCATATTAACGTATAACAAGCTGCGTATTCATTTTACACCTACTCTTGATATTCCTGCAATCTTACACTGAATAGTTAATCCGGGAGTCCGCCCGATACTACGGAATAAATCTCCCATGATAGCTTCAGCATCGGGTATCTTTAAGATAAGGATCTTTGGATTGGTGTGGCGTCTGCCAAATTCTCACGCTTGTTGCTGGCTTGTGTGTCAGGGACTAGGTGCATAACTTGCATGATATATGCAGGCCCTAGGCTAAGTGGGACGGGATGTTATGGCATGGTGCTAGCAGGTGTACGGGGTAGGTGTACGTCTAGCGCCACCCTTAGTTCTAGACAAGGCCATCAAAGCTCGCTACCTTAGCCACCTACGGTGTAGCCTTGGGCCTTCCAACATGTACTGATGCTCAAACATGTGTGCTGCTGACGAAGCATTAGTCCAGCCTGCCTCCCAAACTCCATCCTCCATATCAGCCCCTCCTTAGCCCGTCGAACCGTCAACGAATCCTACCAGAAGCTTGCGTTTTAGCGGTCTTTCATCACAACTGTGTGATATTGCGAATGACGCTCCCTACGCCACTGTACTATCACACGATACCGACGTCGGTTGTCATCGTAAACGAGCAATGGGACGCTAGAGGGTACAAAGGTGACCTTTCTCCCACTGTTCTGGTAAGACGAATTGTGTTTAAGCTCTCAAATCTTTCAAGCCATAGCAATATTTATCACTTAATCAACCCCGACCTTTTCAATGTCTCCAGTGCACAACCTGTCCGCGTGGGGCAGCATCCTCTGCCTCGTCGCCTCTGCTTGGGCATTCGACCAATTCGATGAAACGTCGTATACTGCAGAGAATTTGGTAAAGCGTGATATTGTCATTGTCGGCGGCGGCGCGTCCGGGACTTACGCAGCTATCGGCTTGCATGACAATGGCACGTCCTTCGTCCTGGTAGAGCGTAACGGGCGACTGGGCGGTCAAACGGAGACCTACAAGGATCCCAGCTCAGGAACAACGGTCGACTATGGTGTGCAAGCATATCACAACGACTCCATCAGCCGTGACTTCTTCAGCCGCCTCGACGTCCCCATCGCCGCTTTTACGTTTGGCCCACCATCAACTCCCACATACGTTGACTTTACTTCTGGAACTTTGTTGCCAAGCTTCGTCCCAGGTAGCCTTGGAACCGACTACATCACTCAACTCGACAAATATCCCTACTTGGATGATGGTTTCTTGTTACCAAATCCGGTACCGCAAGATCTGCTTCTACCCTGGGGCCAGTATATTGAAAAATACTCACTGCAGGACTCAGCGTGGGCTACAACGGTTGGGCGGCCAGCACCTCCGGGACCCCTATTGGAGCTCCCTGCCATATACGTCTTCAATTCATTCAATCCGGTCGAAGTATCAGAGGGTGAGGGCCGGGACAACGCTATTGTCAGTGCCAGTAATGACAACTCGGCGATCTATGTGAACGCTTTGGCCGAGTTGGAGGCAGATATCCTTCTGAATTCAACCGTCATCGCCGGTGATCGATCCAATGGCGTGAAGCTCGTTGTGGCAACGCCGACTGGCAACAAGCTCATCGTTGCCAAGCAACTTGTGCTGGGAATCCACCCAGTGCTTGACAATATGAACCCCTTCGGCCTCGACGCTCGTGAGCAAAGCATTCTCTCAAAGCTTAACGGCTACCCCTACTACGCAGGCCTAGTGTCCAACACCGGTCTATCTGACGCCACCCTCTACCAGAATGTCGGCGCCGATACCGAGTACAACGTTCCTAATTTACCTTGCTTCTCCTTTTTCAAACCCACATTTGTGCAAGGCCAGTTCCTGTACTGGTACAGTGCACTACAGCCTACGACGCAAGCTCAAGTAGAGAGTGCCGCAACCGCTACCATCAATAAACTACACATGATTGCTGGTACCAACGTTACTGCAGTGCCCACATTCGACGCCTTTGCCAACCATTTACCATTCCATCTTCATGTGTCAACGCAAGATATTACCGATGGCTTCTACTCGGATATGTATTCCCTACAGGGTTACCATAATACGTGGTACATTGGAGCATTGTTCGTCATCGGTTCTAGTCAGTTGTGGAATAACACAGCGAATATGCTGCCACAGATTATCGCCGCTGCAAGTTAATTTGGGTGCATGTACTATGTCTTTGTCTTGTTTCTGACACTGATAAATTTTTTTCCTTTTATTGACGACAGCTTCGCTATTTCTTTTTTGTCGATTCTTCAACAATTGCAGCTGCGGAAATTTCACTTGAATCAGTATGTATGAGGATAAGGCTTAGATAATCTGTACGACATGTTACAATGGGCAAAAAAGACCTTTCTAGCTTTCGAGGTTTCTAAAAACGAGTTTCCAGCTCCTTGAATCTCGGTCCACAACATGTTCCAATGCAAACTGCCTTCTTCTTCAAACAACCTGAGTAGATCCTACCACAGTACTTAAAAATCAATCTACAATGCCTTCCTCACAGCACACCGGAACGGCGTAACAGTCGCCTTCTCCAAATCCCAAACCCCGACCTCAGCAAACGGATTCCCCTTAACCATCTCCCACACCTCGTCTTCGGTCTCCGCTTTGAAAAGTGTCACAGTGCCTGTCATAGCGGGCACTTCATCTGCACTCTTTGGCTGTGACGACAGCGTTGGGCCCGTGAATACGAGTTTGCCGGCTTCGATGTGAGGCTTGTTGTAGCTCAGGTGGGACGCTAAATTGCTCATGCGGGTTTGGAGGGCGTTGGGTTTGTCGGGAACTTGCACTAGCCAATCGTATTGCTGAGTCATCTTATCTGTATTCACAGCAGGAGGTTGTACTTGTGCTTCGTGTGGTATTGTTGTTGTGATGCTGTTGAGATTATGATGTTGGGATTCTGGAAGAGGGTTTAGACGGAGTTGAAAGCCGCCTTTTGTGTAGGTTAGTATCCTGGTCTTATAGTCCTTCCTCGGACTTGGAGGGACAACCAGTGATGCTATTGGGTCTGGTTAGAAGAGCTGCACCAGGTGTTGTTACGAATCAGTTCGATAGCACTAACGGATGATCTTTTGTCATTGATTATGATAATCTATCAAGTCTTTACCGTGCTTCTGCACAGGAGATACTCCGTGCTTCAAAATTTAGCGGAGTCGTCGTCTTAGGTACGATGCGTGTTGTTAGCAATACGTGTATGGCTCGATTCCCTTCAGGCCATTACTTTCACACAAATCTGGATTGTAAGATCAGGCCGGGCCTGAACGATGACCAAACGTGACATTCTTACCACGCGTCCTAGACCAATTTCCGAATTCTGAGTTGTTCAATCCAATTGCGTTTCTCTTTCCTACCAAACTTGACAATCTGGATTCAGACTCCATGTGAAAGGCGGGTTCTACGCCGTTTCGATTCGGACTTTTACCAATGGCGGTGGTAAAATGTTTGTTATTGACAAGGCACGGCTCGGAGTTTTGTTGATTGGTGAACACAAAAATTTTGAATCAAGGAGTTTCTCTTTGCCGCACATTACAACTCATCACGTGATGTTTTTATGGGTCATTCTAAATTATACCAGACTTGTTATCACGATGTATTTCTACAGGAGAAGCTCCTCGAAATTCATTCTAGACGAGATCGCATCCTCGAAAGGTCGTCCTAATTCAAGGTTAAAGAAATTCCACATTACCTGGGTTAAAGTAGAAGCATCTTCAAACACGAAATGGGAAGCCTAGGCACCGACACAATTCCGACAATCGATATTAGTCAATTTGTGTCTTCAAATTCTTCACGGGAGTCTCAGAATGAAGTAGTCAATGCTGTCCGCCATGCATGTACGACATATGGCTTCTTCCAACTTGTTGGTCATGGCGTCTCACGCGAAGCTCAAGAGCGAATCTTAGACTGCGCTAAAAGATTCTTCGAGTTGCCCATGGAAGAGCGGATGGAAGTACAGATAAAGAACTCCATGGGCAAGTCTTTTCGAGGCTACGAGCCTCCCGGGATACAAATCCACCAAGAAGGTTTGAAGGCGGATATAAAGGAGGTGAGTTTTCATATCTTTTCCACTTGAGTAGATCTGGAATATCTGTAGGCTTTTATTGTTGGTGCAGAGGTCGACAAGGATGACCCAGACGCTGGCACATTCTCTACAGGGCCAAACCTGTGGCCAAAGTCTCTCCCCAAGGAAGACTTCCAGATTCCGGTCATGGAATATCAGAGCATAATGCTAGCGCTCGTGAAAGTGCTGCTTAAAATACTTGCCCTTGGGCTGCCGGAATCTTGGGGATGTCCACCACATGTCTTTGATGAATTCGCAGTGAAGCCTTCTATGCCAATGAGGCTATTACATTATGCACCTCAAGCCATTAAAGATGAAAGCCAATTCGGAGGTATGTTGTCAAAGTCCAAGTCCAGTCTTCCCATTGAGTCCCCCCTAAAAGTCTATAGTTGGTGACCATACGGATTTTGGTGGCGTGGCAATTTTACTACAGCAGCCCGGGACGGAGGGTCTCGAGGTCTGGTATCCCCCCACAGAATCATGGATACCGGTTCCAGTGAAAGAAGGTGCATTTGTGATCAACATGGGCGACATGATGCAGAAGTGGACAGCTGGATATTACCGTAGTGCTAGGCACAGGGTAGTTACCTCTGTTGGCGACAAGCATAGATATAGCGTTCCCTTTTTCTTGAATGGTAATCTGAAGTTGGAGGTGAAGTCGCTGGATGGTTCAGGAGTAAAAACTGTTGTGGGAGAACATATTCGGCAAAGACTGATAGAGACTATGGGGGAAAGTGGGAAGATGTTGAAGTAAGAATCAAATCAGCATGGTCTTTACGTTCTTTCAACAGCTAAGCCTCCGATTTTTTACGGAGGATGATGTCATGTAGCTATTAGCATACAAGAGACGTTTCCGATTATTCTTTTAGCGGTGCATTCCAGACCTCAAGTGAGATCAGAGCTACAATATGGGGATTCTAATCATCTAGCTGTAGACCCTGGAGCAGCACGGGGAGAATAAGAACAGGCGGCCACGGGGCAACCAGTTGCTAAGGCTGCCCTGGAGCTTCACTTGGGCAGACATTGGAGCTTGCTAAGGCTACCCTGGAGCATCGCTTAGGTAGGCTCTGCATACTAGTAGGCCCTGGAGCGCTCCAGCTCTGATCGAACTGGAAGCTGTCGCACAGGCCCGGAAGAGGCGCTGTGGCGACCCGCGCATGCCCGGAATGGGGCCCCTGCGGCGGACGCGCACATGCCTAGAACTGGCCCCTGTGCTAAAGCTTTTGCCGTAGCAGCACCGGGACGAGCTGCGTAAAGTGGGGGGCAATTGTGAAGGCCACAGACCCAAGGCTATAAGACCTAATAGAGGATCTTTGGGTGGAAATCCTGAAGATCCAACCTGTAGGGGTTTTTGGCAGTGTGATAAGCATAGTGATCAGGCAGCAGCTGCCCAGAGGCACCGCCCCCTTCCTCATTCCCCCGCAGTCCTCTCCCCATCCCCAAAAAGTCCCTTAAAAAATCCATCATAACTCGCCCACATCCCGCTAAAAATCCAGCCCATAAGCACCACCAACCACTTTGGGGCTTTCCCCCTCTCGTCCGCATATCTATTACTCAATCCTATCACCAAAGAAAGAAAGGGCAACCAAATCATCCCAAACACGAATGCGCCCAATCTCTGTTTTTGAGACGTAATTCTATACGGCCGCAATTGATGCAGATAGGTTTTATATTCCTGCGGCAAGCCATGCTCGTCCGCGCCGTCGGTGATCAGTTTCAGGTATCTGGCCGAAGGCTGTGCGTAGTTCGGATCGGGGCGGGAGAATCGTCCACCGCTTTCTGGAGGCTTTGTTCCCGGAGGGGTTATTGGTGAGTATAAAGTGTGCGCCTTGAAGGGCTCATTGGTAGGGAGGGAGGGCACGACGGATGTGGAGGGCGAGAGCGTGTAGCATGTTACCAGCACATCTTGGTAGGAGGCGCCGCCGCCTTCGGTAGCTATTATGTGGAAGTAGTCGGTGGGTGTTACTTCGTAGACTACGCCGACGAGACCTTTGTGCCAGCGGGTTTTGCGGTAGTCTGGAGTATCTGCCTTTTCTGTATCTGAGGAGGATGGGGGATTGGAGTAGGAGGAGGAAGTTGGGGGTGGTTCGGATCGGTATCTGGTATTGGCGAAACAGGGTTCGAGGTAGGAGAGGCCAGCAAGGTCGAAGGTCATTGATAGTTCGGGAACGACGACGTTTGTTTGGGAGATTGGGTGGATGCCGCGTCTTCCTTGGAAGGTTTCGGACGAGAGGTTGGAGCCGTAGGCTAGGTAGAGGATTGTGGAGGGTTGGGAGGGGTCTTTGGAGAGTTGTGGGACGGGGGGGAAGGATAGGTTGTAGGGACGTTCTTGAAGGGAGTCAAGCTTTCGTCGCTTTGATGGGCTGGGGAGGGATTGGTTGCGTGTTGCCGGCTGGAAGCATTTCCTGGTGGCATTTTCGACCCTTTTCAGCTGCTTGATCACTCTGAGGGCGTGACTGCCTGCGACTAGGGTGTTTGGCACGTTTGGAGGGTCTGTTGCAGGAAGCATAGTACTGCTGGTGTCCATCTGAGAGGCTTGGAGCGCGGGACAGAGATTAGTGACAGGTTTGGAGAACAGGCGCAGAGATGGGGTACTGCATGTACTTCTAGGCTTCTTCTACGTAGTAACGTAGTTATGGTCATGGTGCTGGTGCATTTGCAATTTCATTGTAAGAAATGCCAAGTCGGAACCTGATGCCTGCCGAAGCCGTAGTTCTAGTTCTAGAGACTAGGTACTTTAGTATGATCACCAAAAAATGCACAGACTGTGATCTTCAGACTCCCACGATAACCTATAAAGTAGGTGTAAACAATGAAGGACGCAAGCCAGAGCCACCTCCTGACAGAAATGCACTGACCATGATTGTCAGGCACCGGACAAGACTGTGCTACCGAGGGCCAGTGAGGCTGCATTATTGACGGCCATTCTCAGCGCGAGAGCTCCCCTGGCCTTTCAGATTCGATGTAGAATATTGGTCGATGTTCGCAAAATTCATAGTAGTATCTTGCTTATCACTGCTCTTTCTTGCTACCTCAACCTTCTCGTTCTGACGGTAACCAAGACTGTTCGTTCGAAGATTGGTAAAGCGGGAGCGTAGATGAGCACGATTGCAAGGGGTAACGTGTTGCACCAAAACAGTGTTTGTGATATAGTCTTGTTTATAGAGCTGTGAGGTGTGTTCGGAACGATTCAATAGAAGGCCGTGGTATTATCAAGCACTCTTGGATGTTCAATTACTGGCACTGATATTTCTGGCGGTGAGTGTGAGAGCAGTCAAGGAGTTCGACGCTCAAGGTGACTTTACGGAAATCCGGTAATCGGTTTTGGTAGTATTCGCCCTCAAGGCAGTATGGCTGCCCACATAGAGGGCACTGAGCGAACATATCCAGTTCATTTGCGGGAGTGATGTGGTTTGAGAGCTGTAAGCAACCTGCTGTGCGACTGACGGAAGATGGATGCGCTGGCACTGTGCTCCATCAGAGTAAGGTAGTGGTATCAATGTGATTGATCGTTGTGGATGCCATTCTCGAAATTGGTGAATAGTGGTCGCTTAGAGAGCCGGTTTCAGATCCTGTATATACCATCATTCCTGAAGGTGAGAGCTGTTTTCCTGAATATGTTGTCTATAAGTCGTACTGGTTGCGAGTAACAAACGATTCAATCAATCTTTGTTCGTTTTATTGTATTCATCTTCCCGCATAGTAAATCACGTTGGCTATGCTAGTTGTGTTTGCTAGAGGGAGGCTACGCAATTATTAGCTATTTCAGACATACAGAACAGCAATTCATCCCAGCCAGTCCTACCATGGTCGTGTAGAAAGCGGGGTGCTGAGACTCATGCTTGGCTAATGCCGTGATGATGGCCACAAAGAGACCCATGAACTCATTTGATTATTGTGTAATAACTTCTGGCAGACAACAAACAGGGCTGACAGAGATTCACATTCAGAAGCCTTGGTTCTTCTACCCATAATTTGTGCATTGACTGGTCCCTCAGGTCAAAGGTCCCTTGTACTCATGAGATGCCGTCTGATATTATAGGAGCCCAGTAACCGGTATCTTGATTTTAGAGATGTCTGACCTAGATATCACAGTCACAAATGAGCACGAAGTATGTAACTTGCAATACGGGTATTGATGGGAAAGGGCCACGGCTGCGACATTGACTGTGGAAAGCTGAGGTTTCGATTTGAAGTAGGCGCCCATGTTGAGTCATTAAAATCCTGATGTGAGCAAATTGTGGGTAAGTGACTCAGGTCCGTAAGATCCAAGGAAGTGATGAACGCACAAGAGCTGGCAGTGGCGAAGGAAGCATCTCCGCAATAGAGATCGGCAGTATTGCTAAGCTCTCAGGCTTAGGGTCGGTTACATTTCTCCTATCTTCAGTCCTGCGTTTATTCGATAATCTCACATCAGCATACAATATGTGGCTAGACGGCATATTATAAGCAACCCAATGAGGGATAAAATCTAACGACCTGTCCCCATGGGTCTTAGACGAAACCATCTTGTCTCACCAGTCATTGTCAGAGCTCACTAAAATGGTGAGAGATTCGCGGAGTCAGGAGGTTTCATATAGGGTCTACGACCGAGAAGTAGACATCGATGTTGATCATGGTGAATAAGTCGTTCGGCTGTGTCTGGCGTTCAAGACCTTGTATGTGAAGATTGCCTTATCGTTCTGGGAGGTCGAGAATTGGGCATCTACCCGGAACTATGAAACACAGACAGAATCGAAGATAATCAGTTGGCCTAGAGGCTGGCTAAGCTACGGATATGACGGTTGACAATACCCCTTTCGCCTTTTGTAACAGAGAAAAAAACGCAGGCGAGCCAAAGATTTAGAATGTCTTACTCGGAATCCTCCGGGTTTCATCTTGGGCAGACCGTTTCTAGTGATTGTAGCGATACAAAGGCGTTTGTCTACGTGGGCTAAAAGTTGGGGCGGAATTTCAGTAGATTTTGATTACTATGACAAATCTTCGGATTGTTGAAGGCTACTGATGCAAGCGTTTGGTCGCGTGTGTAAAGATAGGCAATCAACATTTGACTTCCGACGTCTCGCGTAGCCTTTTTCCCGTCTGGACTTCATGAGTATATCGCTGTAGGAAGGTCGAGTCGATTTGGTCTGAGGCCCTGATCCGTGAGCCATTATGTCGGTATGACAAGGAGAAATCGAAGAAACAATCGTGGCTGGTAGAAAACTTTGAACCCGCTACTGTGGATGATCCTATGAAATGCTGTACCTGTGTCGAAAGGGTTTTGATCTCCGGAAGTCAAAGAAAATAAGCGCAGCAACCAGCGTTCGCAATTAGATGTGCCTTGTGGGGACTACTCGTCGAGATTGCATTGGAATGGATTCTGCAGATTCCTTGGCTGGATGTATGTCAGCTGCTGAATGCTTAGCCCCGTCCTGTTGCATAGGTGGGGGCTACCCTTGACAGGCCTGATTACCAGAGACAGGGAAAATCCTTGCATAGACGGCTAACGTTAACGGCATCGCGAATGGTAACATGGATTCGAGTATTGCTGGCGCGATAAACGCAGCGTCCTTCTCTCTAATCGCGCCGCGATTATGGTGGCTCGCTCCTGCGTCCATGCATCCACTCCTCTGAGGCCCACAGCGAGCCTTCAATCGTGGAAGATTTGTCGCCGAGACGTAGGTGTAGACCACCTAATACGAGAGTTGAGGGAGCTACTGCAATGACGTCTCGGACTGGGCTAGGTTCTGACAACGGTAACGGCAAGCCGTGCAGCCATCAGCTCGCATGCCATAAAACGCGCTCTCTTCTGAGTACGATCTAGGGCCAACCGCAAGCGGCGACTAGCCGTGGCCAATGCAGTGGAACACACAGTCGAGTGGCTCACAGTGCTCCAGAAGGTCAGTGGAAATTCTCGTAACCTTCTAGCGTAGGAATAAAGTGCTTCTAGCGTGCTTCTGGTCGAATTTCTGATCAAAGAACACAGTGGGGTAATCTGGGGATCGGCCGCGCTGATTGCGGACTCTACTGGTGTAGTACTGGGATGGCTGGTGATGGCTGGGGGCGAGGCGCTGGCTATTCGTTACTAGGCGTTTAACTACCACTTAGACTTTGATGCGGCGCTATGAGCTCGAGTTAGCAGCATGCGCTTCTACCCTTCGCGTCACTCCCCTGTATCCGACCGCATCAAATGTTATTCGCCTCCGCGACTCATCGTGAAGGACTAGATCAAGCCTGTTCCCAGACTCGAAGATCATGTGCGGTCTTCTAAAAGTATGCGACACTTGTCGAGTACACTAGGGGCTGCAGCAGTAGGGCAGACTGTGGGATGAGCGTGGATGCGACTTGCGCATTGGAGCAAAAAGTCGACGTAGCGCACCGGTCAACATTCATGTTTCTTGCCGGCTCCAATCCACACACATGGAAAGCACCTGGAGATTCGTCCATGGTCAGCTACTATGGTGTGGGGAGAATTTACTAGTGCGATGAGTGTTTCGTCTCCGCGCTATGTCTCCATATTTCCCCATATGGGATATTCTTGGACGCGTTGGAACGAGGAGATTTGATATAAGTACCCTCTCCTGCTCCTCCCGGCTTCCTGGTTCAAGCTACTCTTCACTCGTTCTCTTCGAAGACACTCCTCCGCCTCTGCTCCTTGACGGAAAGCAGGGCACAGCATTCTCTCACGGTCCATCGACCAGTATTCCAACATATCAGCACCCTTGAATTGGACGCCACCATGGATCGAATTCCTCGCTATAATGTGGTCCATAAGCTGGAGAAGCGTAGTCTTCTGATTGCAATCAACTGCATTGCTGGGCTCTCCATCTTCTTCTTCGGGTACGATCAAGGAATGATGGGTGGTGTCAACACGGCTGTAGACTACTATCAAACTACGATGAAGTTCGGTCACGAGGACCTCCAAACAGGCGCTCCGGTCATTGATAACACGCTTCTCCAAGGCGGTATTGTCTCCATTTACTATCTCGGTACTCTAATTGGCTGCCTGATTGGTGGTTCCTTCGGTGATCGTTATGGTCGAATCAAGACAATCGCGCTTGGAGCTGGATGGGCTGTTATCGGTGCTACTCTTCAATGTTCTGCTCAAAATCACACCTGGATGATATGCGGTATGCTTTCCCCTATTGAGTAAACTTGCATTTCCGAGTGCTGACGCCCGGGATAGCTCGTCTCGTCAACGGATGGGGAACTGGAATGCTTAACGCTATTGTTCCCGTCTGGGCCACTGAGACCGCTGAACACACATCACGCGGACAATTCGTCGCCATTGAGTTTACCTTGAACATCTTTGGTGTTGTTGTTGCTTACTGGATCGAATAGTGAGCATACGCTAGATCCACACTTGAGGGCGCATTTTGTACTGATTATTCTTGCAGTGGCTGCAATTTCTACCAGGGGGGGACTGGTCAATTCACTTGGAGGTTCCCGATCGCCTTCCAGATTGCTCCGTTGCTCCTTCTCTTTGCGATCTGTTGGATGTTTCCCGAGTCCCCACGTTGGCTCGTTAAGGTTGGGCGTGAAGATGAGGCTCGTTATATCCTTGGTCGCCTTCGTGGTGAGACCGGCGAGGATGTGGGCAAGGCCGAAGCGGAATTCCAGGATATCCGCAATATCGCAGAGCTCGAACGCAAAACGGCAAAATCTCAATCTTACATCTCCATGCTCTTCGGTATCGGCTCTGGCAAGCTCCACACTGGACGGCGGGTACAACTTGTTATCTGGCTTCAAATCATGCAGGAATGGATCGGTATTGCTGGTGTGACCATTTTTGCTCCAACAATCTTCCGTACTGCCGGTATTCCTAACGATCAAGTGCAATGGATCTCTGGCTTGAACACCATAACATATATGGTAAGCTCGCCTGTACGTGAACATTCGATTCTGTGCTAATCAGATGCAGTTTGCTACTCTCATTTGTGTCTTCACTTTGGACAGAATCGGTCGTCGTTGGACACTGTACTGGGGCTCCGTTGTCCAAGGAATCTCTATGTTCCTCGCTGGTGGACTTGCTACTATCGGTCTCCAGCATCCAGTGGGCTCTGCTGCCGCTCGCGGCGCTAGCTCTGGCGCTGTTGCCATGATCTTCCTCTTCACAGCGACATTCGGTGCTACCTGGCTCACTGTTCCATGGTTGTACCCGGCCGAGATTTTCCCCTTGGAAGTACGTGCTAAGGGTAATGCTTGGGGTGTTGTTGGTTGGTCCATTGGTAATGGCTGGTTGACACTCCTTCTTCCCGTCATTTTCAAGGCTCTCGAACAGAAGACCTACTACATCTTCGGCATTGCCAACGTTATTACCCTGCCAATGGTCTACTGCTTGTACCCCGAGTCCAACCAGCGCACACTTGAAGAAATGAACCTGCTCTTTGCCGCTGACAGCATATGGAACTGGGAGGCTGAGAGGAACTTTGCCATCCTTAAGGAACAGAATCCGGAGCTGGTTCAGGCCGCCCAGCGCGGCGCCTCCGTTATCGACCCCGAGACCGGCCTCCCAAAGACTGGAAGACAAGGTAGCATTTCCAGAAACATGAGCTTGGACGTCAACGCACTCCAAGCCCACCGCCACGAGGACGCTTATGAGGAGAAGCAGACCTTCAAGCACGGTTAGAATTGCATGTATAGAGGTGGAAACAGCAATTGTGATATCTATGGACATTCCTTGAACTTTATAGATCTCAGCGTGGTGTCGGTTAAGGGTAGGGGTGGGGGTGAGTTGGTGATACGGTCGTTGATCAAACATCTATAGACATGCCAGAATACCTAGCGACACAAGCATCATGGTTACTTTGCATCAGTTTTCCACTCCATAAGCAATGATTACATGATGTGATAATCCAGGATCATCAATTATTGGTCAAAGCTCCGCGCACCTGCTATTACCTAATTGCATACCAATGCCGACCTTCAACTCGTAACGCAGCACTCAAACCCCAAGCTCTTGCATAATCCATGACAGATCATAGAATGGGAACATTGGAGGTTTTGATGATGCCGAGCCTATATCAAGTGAATGCCTTTGATTAGGTAGTTCGAGTTTGCCAAGGCGAAGTCTAATGCATCGGGGAGCGGCGAAACTCGGGCCGAGCCTCCAATGTAAACCTCCAATTGAAAGTGATGTTTGACTGATCACATTATTTCGCGTTTGAGTCTCAAGCTCGAGCATTGACGCCTCCAATATCGCCTTATTCAGCCTCATACTGCATGAGATTCCTACAGATATACCGTAATGAGCTAGCGACGTCTTCAGAATGGGACGAATCCGTCTACAGGTCCGGGTACCGCCCCTTCAAGATTCTGCCCCGACTTCATCCAGTGCGCAAGCGCGTCAACACAACATAAATGTCAAGCCTATCAAGGTCGTTATCAGCTGCGACGAGGATGCTACACTCCAAGATCTCAATGACAAAGTTGTAGCGCGTTGGGCGGACATATATGTTGGATATGGGTAAGCCAAAGTCCGGCCATCATGTTTTGGATTATCAGATCTGATGGTCGTGCTACATCTACTAGAACACTGAAGATAAAGCATTTCGAGACCTACTTCGGTGAAGTGCTGGCGATGTATGATAGGATCGGCGAGTACTTTGACGATAGATCCACCGACGACCAATCCAAAGACGACGGTGTACCCAAAACCTCAATAGCCCTGCTCCACCGGCACCCACCTGATCCCGCCGAGCTACACAATGTACGGCGATTTGGCTCCCTCATGCCAGAATCAGCAGCAATACCTAGAAAGCGCCCACTCACTATCGCGCAACAAGTTCATCAGAATGGCATTGAAGGATGGGACCCTGAGCAGCCGAATAGTATGCGAAAGAGACAGAAGACACAGGAGGCGTGCCAGAATGAGGATCTTAATAATCATCAAGATGAGCCTATATTGTCTCGAGAGGAGGTTGTGGGGCTATGTCGGTCTTCGCAGATGTCGGGTACGCAGGGATCTGTACACCAGGTCATTGATTCCCAAAGGTCGCCAAGGATGAATAGTACGTCTTGCTTTTAATCAAACCCTCCAGACAAGTTTCGAACGCTAAACGTTCCTGTATGCCGTTAACTTTGTCCCTAGATTCTAATCCGTACGGTACCCCAACATCTCTTTCTCTGATTAGCCCGCACGATCATGTCCTGAGGAACGAGAGGAATATTTGTATGATCCCAGACTCACCGACTAGCAGGGGCCCTCGTAACATCAGTGAGGCTTTCGAAGCGGCGGTCGATGTTCAGCGAGAGAGAACAAAATCGGAGTCGCCTGAGCTAGATTCTCCCATCCACGACATGGCACTTATGAACCGAGCAAGTCCGGCCAGAGAACAAGTAGATCGTGGGATTCATGATGTCCAACCTGAAATACCTCCAGACCTTCCCTCTAGTACAGTGCAAACAGATCGCAGGTCAAATTCAGCCCCATCTCTCACAGCACTAACCGACGCCGTCTCGACGCCGAGACCGACATTCTTCCAGCACTCCATGAACGTTTCTCCAGTCGTAGACAATGATAGTGGACGACAACAAAAAAAAGGTGCTGGCAATACATTACAACGACCCTCAACGCGCAAGACGCCTTCTAAAGATATCATATTAGAAGAACAAGCAATCAATGGGATCAACGGCGACATCTATGATCCTATTGAAACAGACTCTGAAAGCTTTCGGGAGAAACAGCGCATGCACAGCACTAAGCGTCTGAAGACTAGCAACACAATTCGAGGCCGTGTGGTTTCGCCTTGGTTGCCGCCCCGCCATGGCAAGGAGCGTAACGATGATGGTTTCGTAGTCCCCTCCCTTCCGGCTTCCCGCTATAATGGAGCTCGCATTTCATTGGGGCTCAATGCGAATCCGGGCGATAATAGTCCAAGCACTCAGGATAACGGCCAGGTCTTAGAAGCACATCCGCCTTCTCCAATGACTACAGCTGAAGGGTCGCAAGGGTCTGAGAATCTTAGCATTCCTGGAAAAGTAGCTGGGCAGGAGAATGCATCGGTAGGCCGTGCCACTGCGGAAATGGACAATCGAAGGGTAACGAGAAGCAATTCTCATGCCTATTCCACTCAAACAGCCGGACGACTTGCAGCAGAGGATCTGGCGGTGGCTGAGAAGCGTCAACAAGCGCGACCCAAAAGAGAAGATGATGAACCTCGGGAACCTATGCGTACCACGGATGGCACAAAAGAAATGCAAACTGCGGAGCAGAAGAAGACCGAAGAAAGAGTAACACGAGAACGCCAAACTAGAGAAAAAATCTTGGCGGAAGAGGCGGAGAAGATCATGCTGGCAGCTGATGGTGCCAGGCATCTGGAAGCCGAGAAGATGGAGAAGAAGAGAACGAACGAAAAGCCGAACAAGGAGGTGGCTGCACCAGCAGAGACGAGTCCAAAGATACCTAGATACCCAGAGACGAAATCTAATGAAATTGCCCCCTTAGCATTGAATAATCCTAAAGGCACATCCGGAGAAACGGTCGGTATAAGTTTAGCATCGAATATAGCTCATCTAAAAGGTAGTAAGAGTTATGACGCGCTAGGATCTAGTGGAGCAGCACTTACTGCGCACAAAGTGCCTAGGTACAAACCAAGGACCGAAGAGCAAAAGGCGAGGCGCTTAGAACTGGCCGACCAGAAGAAGGTTGCTGAAGAAAAAGCGGCGGGTAGAAAGAATTCTCGTGACGGAACGACCGTAAGAGAGCAAGATAAGCCGACGTCGGAGCGGTCTGTACAGAAGTTTAGAGCTCTCTCAGAAGATAGGAGTCGTCATTCATCCACTCCTTCCGAGCCAACTTCTATAAGGAGTCAAAGGCGCAAGAGCATGACGCCTTTGCTTCCAAAGTCTTCGGTCAACACACCTTCCTCGAGCAAAGTTGGTGTACTGTTGTCGAGTCCGTTGGCTCCTTTGAATGACCAGGAAACACCCCTTCGCAGCGCTCTCAAGCAAGGTTCCAGCGCACTACGTCGGTCAGTTTCCTTCGTGAATGACCCCGAAGACCACAAGTCTGTCTCCAAGGCTGCCATTTTCTTAAGTCCACCAAATACGCAACACAGTGATGTCGGTAATCGACCTATTGAAACTTTGACTGATATCAACAATGAGCTGTCATTCAAAACGCCAACTGAATCAAAACCCTTGAAGCCCGCATTGCCTTTGAAAATGTCTGGCAGTAAAACTTCAGAGACAAATTCTGCCAAGAAAGAAAAACTACAAACAAAGCTCAATGTTACACGACATGTTGCGAAGGGAAAGGAACGGCGACCTGATGCTCCGCTTGTACAGGAACATCCACCTCCTCAAGCAAAGCAGATATTCCCCTCCGATGATGACTCTGTGTCTTCCTTCCTCTCGGACGAAGCTGTAGGGCCAAACGGTAGCTCAAAGGCCGGGCCAAGTTCGCGAATGTCTCGTGGGCGTATGGAATCGCTGAGGAAAAGGACTGCTGCCGGGGACGGTCTGCCTGACAGCCTCATTGATCCAGAGTTTCGCAACATTACCATGGCTAAGGAAAAGGCCTCAACTCCAGCACCGGCTTTCACCTCTTTACCTGAGCAGAAATCAAGTACTCGATCGCCTGCTCTGCCATTGCCGAAGCGAACCTCGCCTGATTTCAGTTTGACTTCTAATTCAGAAGAGGGGCCGCCCTCTGACTCAGATTACACGTCGGGTTCTTCCCTAGAGGAATATGATTCTTTATCATCAGCAGATGAAGTCAAAATCCAAAACAGCAACCAATCCCAAGATAGCACTAAAGGTGCCCGTAAAGTCGTCAGCGTGGAGATTAGGTCTCCCAGCCTCACATCCGGGAGTCAATCTTCGCAGATCCCATTCATCTCGTCTAGCAAATCTCGTAATCTGGCTCAGAATGACGACAGTTCAAGACTTGTTGACCAAGCTGCGAAGGAGCAGTTGCGCTCCGAACTCAAACAGTCCCTACCTACACCTAAGTTGGGCAATAGAGCGACTGGCGAAGTTTCAGCTCAAGAAAAGCCAGTATCAAAACCTGATCAGAAGCTCAACCGGCACGGTCGCTTACCTAACGGCATTCGTCCGGCAAATTACAGATATCCAAGCCTCTCCCAACTGAGGAAACAGTCCATGGCCGATTCACTCTATGATATCCCTTCTAGGTCCCAGGCCCCTGCGACGACATCTGTCGGAAGTAGTGCAGCGTTTAGTCATAGTAGTGAAGACAAGAGTAGCGAGGATGAGAGCAACGATTCGGAAGATGATGAGGCCGCGACCGATAGTCAACCAAAGCTCAAGCCGACATCTGGCCGTATTCCTGGCCTAAATGGTCTAATTAAGCGTACGTAAGCTACACCTTGAGAGATGATCAACCGAACTAACAGTATGCGCAGTTGCCAAGTCGGTTGGTGGCCTTGGATAGTAGCTTTAAGCTATGTTCAATATCCTTGAACATAAGACGGAGTCTCGCATGTCCAATTAATTCCGGTCATATCATCATTGTACTCTAGATACCCCGTTTCTTGTCTGTGTCGGGACAGGACGACATGCCGTCAAGTTGATGGTTGAGTAATCATTCCGTTGGAGCAAAAGGTCAATTGTGGTACTACATTCCGCGCAAGTGGCCACCTGTAAACCAGCCCCGTTCCATTTGTGTACATTATCCGCGGAAAATTTAGTAGGCAACTTTAATGCGCGAATGCAATAAGTACTTTAACTCGAATGCATTGGCTATGGTTGACTTTCGTCATAGGAGCTACATCTGGTCTTGCTTGCTCTGGTGTTCTAGTTCGCGGAAAGCCACGAGATGTCTCAAAATTTTCGCACATTCCAGAGTTCCCCCGCCAACTACTGTTTCCCACGCATTGCTTTCTATAACTCCCTCAAGAGGTGGACGATGTTGGTATCCATATTTTTTTGGCAGATTTCCTGCCTACTTGAATACACCGGTTCAGGCTACAGTCCTGTTGTTAACTTTCCCTGTCTGGCGCAGCGCAGGCACGATATGGTTGGCCTTTGGTCACTACCAGCGGCCTCATTACTCCTCCTGCAAATAGCACTAAGCTTGGAAGCTCCAGCAGGTGGTAAGCGTTCTATTTACTCTGTCTTCTGCCCCAGTGACGAGGAGAAACTTGTGCCTTGGACATATGTTGACACAATGAGCAGTCTGCGAAGTTCAGAGTAGAGAGCACATCATAACTGTGCCCATAATGCCGACTTCGTCCCTACCTTTGCCGAATATCTCACCTTTACCAGGTCTCCCAATTCTCCCCTCACCAGCGATGGTAAGTATCCCGTCTCCGGGAATATCAGTAACGGGAGGGACATCAACGGATCCTCCTATATATCCAACCATAGTACCTTCCGTGATAGTAAGTACCCCTAACACTCCGACAACACCGACTGGCGCTTCACCGGTATCGCCACCCCAAACGACCTACCTCTTCGCCGGCTGCTGGGCCGGTAGCACTCTGGAAGCTTATTTGAGGTATCCAATTGGTGATATAGAGTCATGTGCCTATCTATGTGATGGCTTCCAGTACTTTGCAGTCGAGGAGGGCATTTATTGCGAGTGTGGGAATAGTTACGTTCCCAGTCCATCCCCCTTAACGACTAGTCAATGCTTGATCCCATGCACTGGCGAGCCAAGCGAGGCTTGCGGAGGCGATCCTGCGGAGGCAATATATGAAATGGTGCCTTCTGAACCAAATCCGAGCCCCAGCAACCTTCCGGTCACTCCAGTGAGCTCAAGCGCTGCTGTCTCGTCTTCACAAACTTGCTCGGGGTTTCTCTGTCTTGAGATCTCAACTATCAGTCAAGCAGGCTCGGCTACTCCTGTCAGCTCTGGAACTTCTCCAATTTCGGCTTCACCCACGTGTTCTAATTCGGCATGCATCAACCTGTCCGTATCTTCCCAGAGTACAGGGCCAGCCGTGTCCACGCAAACAGCTCCCACTACATCAGCTCAAAATACAGCCTCAATCAGCTCCAGCGTTCTTCAAATTTCAGCCTCACAAACCTGTTCGAATTTATTTTGCACCAACTTCTCGGTATCATCAGGAAACCCTAAACCTACCGCGTCCTCCCCAGCAAGTTTAATCACAACCAACCCAAATCTGTCTTCAGCCAGCTCTAGCATATCTGCAACTCCAACATTAGCCTCGCCATCTTGCGCGGATTTGCTGTGCATAAGTGTTTCGATATCATCACAGAACACCGCATCTACCGTGTCATCCCAAGCAAGTTTAATCTCATCGAATTCAATTCCGTCCCCTAGCAGCTTTAGCATATCTCCAACTTCAGCCTTGCAATCTTGTTCTGAGCCATTCTGCATCAATATCTCGGTGTCATCTCAAATTAGTAGCCCCACGCAATCGATATCTACATTTTCAGGTTCTGTTGTCAGCAGCGCCCCAGCCTCTTCAGCCACATCAAAAGCGAGTCCGCTTTCTACAACTAATACTACCACATACTCGGTTTCTTTATCCACTGCGCTCCTGAGCTCGACATCTAGTACAGGAATAGTGACTTCTAGCACCGTCACATTTAGTATCACCCCACCGCCCACGAGTGGAACCCTGGTCACACTGCCCACATCCAGCTTGAGCACCAGCTCTAGTGGAAGCCTAAGCATCGCTACGAGTGCCCCAAGCTCCCTTACTGGCACGTCTGTTTCTACCGGCTCCAGTGGAGTTACAGGTACAACTACGAGTGCTACAGGGCTACCTAACAGCTCTAGTGAAAACGTAAACACCGCCACCGGCTCTGGTGGAAGTACAAGTATAATCTCTAGTGGTACGACTTTGTTTTCGACCTTCGTTACTTCTACTGGCTATACTGGAATCCCAAGTTCGGTTACCAGTAGCACGGGATTCCCTACAAGCTTGACCATCTCTACAGGCTCTAGTGGGAGTACAAATACAGCTACCATTAGTACTGGCTCGTCTTCAAGCACGATTGCCTCTACCAGCTCAATTCCAGGCGCAAGTACGATCACAGGGTTACCTTCCAGTACAGCCACAGGATCATCAGTAAGCACGAATGTATCTTCAAGCTCAAGCTCTGGTCAAAGCTCGAATACGTTTATTAGCAGTCTAGGATTATCGTCAAGCGTATTTCCCTCTTCAAGCTCAAGTTCTAGTCAGAGTACAAGTACTGGCAATCCGGGGTCATCATCAAGCGTGTTCACCTCTTCAAGCTCAAGTTCTGGTCAGAGTACAAGTACTGGCAATCCGGGGTCATCATCAAGCACGATTGTATCTACCAGTTCAGTGCCAGGCTCGAGTACGACCACAAGATTACCTTCGAGTACCCCCACCACCGGATCACCAGTGAGCACGAATATATATCTGAGCTCAAGCTCTAGTCAAAGCTTAAGTATAATTATCAGCAGTCAAGCATCATTATTAAGCGTAATTGCTTCTTCAAGCATAAGTTTTGGTCAGACTACAAGTACCAGCAATCCGGGATCATCGTCAAGCACGACTTCATCTATAAGCTCCGGCTTTAGCTCTACGGGTTCAACTTCCCTCCTCGTCCCAACGGTAACTCCAACGTCGTCTTCTTTATACAGCTCATCAGGGTCCTCACCAACTTCCGAAACAGTTTCCACAACGCAAACCGTGTCATTAACACCGTCAACTACAAGCAATCCTGGTGGTGGCGCCTCGTCTACACCCAGCACCGGGTTCTCTTCTTCGATGTCTTCGCAGAGTTCAATATCCGCGTCGAGCGTAACGTCTTCGATGGCTCCAAGCAGTAATGTTGTTCTTACAACTTCCTCACAACCCAACTCCTCGACAGCAGGCAGTGGCACCACCAGCATTCAGACAAGTGGAATTACAGTTTCGACAACGGGGAACACTAGCGGCAGCTCTCAGACTAGTGGTTCCAACGTTTCCGCAACTGGAAGTAGTGGGAGCAACTCTCAGACAAACGGCTCCCAACAAAGTACTTTGACGTCCCTTGCTTCGTCCACGTATATTTCCAGCAACTCCCAAGGCGGTGTGTCTTCATCGGCAGGCGGGACTAGCTCTTCCAGTGGCTCGTCGGCGTTACTAAGTGCGAGTCCTTCAGTGACCAGTTCAGGAACATTCAGTACTATTGCACTCTCGACATCGGGCAGCGGTACCCCCAACAGCTCGCCATCTACGTCTCAAACCACATCTTCTGCAAAGCTTTTGTCAACAGCATCAAACGGCTCTCCAAATTCATCTGGGAGCTCCACCAATACTCTGTCCTCACCAGGGGGGTCGTCCCCAAGTGTCGTTCCATCGTCCAATAGCGGGGGTTCTACCCTTTATTCTACTCCATCATCCTCTACAACCTCGCCCTATCCGGTTACATCCTCAAGTTTCAGCCTCTCGACTGCACCATTCGCGTCTCCGACCTGTGCGGATCTTCTGTGCATTTCAATGTATTTTGACCCACCTTACCCATCTATCACTTCTGGCCGACCCACATCAATAAGTGGAACCAATCTACCCGCCTCGGCCTCATCGCTCTCCTGCAATCATCTACTCTGTTTGTATATTACCGTCGATCCGCCCGTCTCGACCAGCAGTTATCCCCCTCCCCTCCCTCCCGCTCCTCCGCCACCGTACCCCAAACCCTACATTGGACCCAACAAGCCATGGATTCCACCTCCCCCATTACCACCTTTGAAACCCGAGCCATGGTTGCCCCCTGCCCCACTACCACCTCTTAAGCCTAATATGCCGTTGCAACCCCCACCGCCAGGGTTGCCCCCGCCATATTGGTTACCACCCCCACCTGCTGTAATCCCTAGTGGGCTTGGAACCTCCGGAGATTTGAATCCCTTGACAACGCCGGTAACCGGCACAACGCCATCCACATCGGCGTCCTCGAGGGTTCCTCTCACATGTGATTCTCTACTCTGTGTGAACCTTTCACTGGGTCTCTTAAATTCTCCGGATTTCCCAGCTCCCACAGCAGCCACCAGCCTCCCGTTCGGCTGCAACGATCTCATCTGTTTGCGCATTTCGCTAGGCCTTTTGAACCCACAGGCGACTGGTAATCCTATACAAGCGGAGCCAACGCCTACTGAACTTCCCTTCTCAACATTATCACCCTCTTCAATCATCAATGTCCCCCCCTTACCCACTGCACCAGCGATAGGTCCTTTACCCACCGTGCCAGTTTTCACTGCACTTCCAATCTCACCGTTATCGCTTCTTTCCATCAGCAATGTCCTCCCCTTGCCCACTGCACCAACGCTAGGCCCTTTACCCACCGAGCCAGTTTTTACTGCACTTTCAATCTCACCGTTTTCGCTTCCTTCCATCAGCAACGTCCTTCCTCTGCCTCCCACACCAGAGACTGGTCCTTTACCAACAGATTTAGCAGTCAGTGGACTCTCCATCCCACCTACGTCGCTACAGCCGCCGACCTTTTCCGTAACACTGTTGTCCGCTTTACCAGCCATCAGTACAGGCGCAGTACCCGTTATTCCACCCTTGTCACTGCCATCCCTCAGCAGCATTCTGCCCTTGCCAATTCTACAAGAGACAAACCTAATACAAACGTCACCTTCCTCCGCTTCTGTTAGCAACATTCCCCCTCCATCCACCCTGCTGCCGACAATAAACTCTCACCTTTCTCCCGTTAGCGACGTCCTCCCCTCGCTCACGCTACCAGGGACCAGTTCAATTTCAACGACCTCGGTTCAAACTCCCTCCCTGGGTAATGGATCCTCAAAACCCCTGTGGCAGGTATAGTTCCGCCCTTTGCTCCACCAGCTCCACTTCCTCCACCGCCTTCCCTTGGTACACTTCCAGTACGTGTTCTTCCTGCGATAGGGCCTTCAGAGCTCCCTAGTGTTCCATCTATTTTGGTACCAACTACAAATGAAGCACTACCCATGTCCACTCCACCGGGACTAGGTTCTGTCGCAGGGTCAAAACCAAGCCTCCCAGGCGCCACCGCCGGGTCAGGTCTTGCAAAGTCAATATCGCCTTCCATTGCAGGAAAATTCCCGTTCTCTTGACAGGAATACGTCAACTTATGAAACTCTCTCAAACTCAGACATCAAGAACATGTGGGGGAGTTGAAGCTTCAGTGTTTTGGCGTTTATACGTGGTTTGGGAAGGCATAAGGGAAAGGCGATAGACTGACCCTCTATCTTAATTATCACGCATCACTCATTAGCGTGTACATTCTCATTCGATATCCAAAAGCGGGCAGGAAGAAGACCTTATATATCTCTAATCACAGTCATCAATCTTGGTCAACCTTACTCCAGGAATTGTTTTATAGATTCTGATTTGTGCAAGTAGCGCCAAAAAGAGCTTCAGTTTGTCCCAGTCCAGTTTTCAAGCAGCAGCCTGGCAGGAGGGGCTTCATAGCTTGATTTATTTTGTCCCAAGACACGTGGTACTAGAGTTTCATAGTAGGGTTTGTGCGGACAATGTCGGTACTGTGAAAGGAATGGGCAAACGCTACGGAGATTGAAAATATTAGTCTTGATTTGCGCTAACGATATTAGCGTGCCAAGAGCTCAGCCCTATCCGCTTACCCCTGGGAGGGGTGCCTGGACAACGCCCGCTTCGGGGCCTGCTCATAGGGGGCCGTTATGATTTTAGACACCCTAAGTGGGAGACTTCTACCTAAAGCACCCGCTAACAGGCCATCGTTCAAGCGCTATGGCCCCCCGAAGATACAGGCATGCTCTAGGGGCCAGCTCTGAAACTAGGGTTAGGGCTTATACGGAAATGGTTAGCGCAAATCAAGACTAATATTTTCAATCTCCGTATGCACACTCATAGAAGATTGTACCCCCTAGCCGTAAAGCCCTGTAGGGCTGATGTAGACAACTCTAGGGATATGATCGCCTAGGCGACAGGAATGATCCCTGGAGCTGGGCGACCAGCATTAGGGCCAGGTTAGGACCCTTTCACTGTCTCTATTCATCAGCCCGGTAGGTCGGGGGCGAGATCTTCGAAACCCTTACCCTTTGATCAATTCATCGCTCAAGGTATAAAGAAGTTAGAAATCTTAGCTTTTACCAGCGCTTGTCTTCAGTCAATGCAAGCGATGGTCAAACCCGTCCTCACAAAGGATGCTGAAAGGGATCAAAGACTGTCGAACACAATGATGCTGTGCTTTAACAATAGCATTTTGCCTATCACAAGCTCAATAACAAAGCATTGTCTTTGAGGACCAAAATCATTTAAATGCCTCCGTATGCCACCACATTCCACGACCTCCAAAAGTCCACTCTCACACCGCCGACGCAGCCTTTGTCGCAACACACACAGTAAGAGCAGTCCGTTATGTCCAAACTCTCACACTCGACACAGGTCCACAAGATAGCCTGCTCCAATCGAAACAGCTGCCATCCCGTTCTCCTTTGCTTAGGTCTCACGTATGTATTTTTCTTCGTATGGTGTTTGGTCGGTCTACTCGTCTTGAAAGGAGGGGTCGAGTGGGCATTCGAGTGGGCATTAGAGACGTGGAATAGAACCTTGGACGGAGAGGAGATGGGAAGAGTGGTAGTTTCGAGAAAACAGGAGCTTATGGGGCTAGGCCTGAGGCTTGAAGGATTGGAGGATGAGCGGTGGAACTGTAAGTAGCAGTTCTCCAAGTACATGAGAGTTAATAATTTAGCACAACATTGCTGGTAGCCCATTGCGTCATGCCCAGATGTCTTGCTGTTCGATTATGCATTATTAGTTGCTCAGACCTTCTCACTTGCCATCAGACCTGGACTCCAGGTCTCTACAGATCATATGTATTACAGCTAGCTTCAGGCTGCCTGGTGTCATTGGTTATGCAGGATCTTAACCTGCCATCAGGCCTAGACTCCAAGTCTCTACTGATCATATGTATTACAGCTAAGTAGCTTCAGGCTGATTGGTGTCATTTGTTATGCAGAATCTAGCCGCACGGAGGAAGACTAGAGAACAGAAGCTGCTGACGTGTTAAGCGCCACGCAATGGCAGCATATTATTAGCCTCGAACGAGTTACAAAACCCAGAAGACGACATATATTCCTTGTGCTGTCCGGTAAGCGTAATACGCATCGGGATTATTGCTTCTAAACGTACATCACGCACCTACTCAGACGCTGGCACAAATGATGTAACTCATTATCCCAACTGATCTTCAGGGCCATTTCGGCGTCAATATAGTCAAATACACAATGAACGTCAGAGGATGGTTGCAATATGCAACGAAAATTGAGTGGTTTCAAAATCTACGTTACCGCTAGGGGGCAGAACTCTGCCCGTCTTCCCGCGGAGCAACGTCAGGACTCACCAAACTGTTACCTAGCCTATTATATCCACCAATCCGTGGTGTACTGGGCCGATCCACATTTAACGCTCCCCCTAAGGGTTCCCAGGGGGGATATTCAAATGCTATGCAGGTGACTATAATTTTTGGCGGTAAGACAATCCTGAATACCGTGAGTTTTTTCCTACTCTTACTTTCCTATAACCATATGTACCTCTAGCTTACTAAGATCGTGAAGTATGCCTTCCTGTATTATTAAAGATGTGGTTCATGCCCGTTTCACCATTGAATTCTATCTTTTCATGCTTCTTTTCTCGTCTTGCATATGTGGATACCCCTAGATAATTCGCGTGACTTAGTCCAGCCTTTGTGCCCCTGTTGACATGACATATGTCAGCTATTTTTCCAATTAAGCTTCTAAGGATGTTGTAATGGGTTCATAGGAGATTATATCTAGCATGAAGTTTGAGCGATCTTTTTCAAGCTCGCTCAAACCTCAAGCATTAATATAGAAATAGCCATTAGGAGCACAACCGGTGGTAGTACCTGTAGAGCGTGGCTGGTACCAAGCTCCTAAGGTTGTTCCACACAGGTTCGTGGCTAAGCTTCTAAGGCTAGGTAGAACCTCAAATGAAAGAGGCTGTTCAACATCATGAGATTCAGCGCCTTCCGTTATAGAATCCGGCAGGTCCTCGGGACGAAAAGGTTCTCGGTAGCCTATTAAATATCGAACTCTGACCAGGTCTAAGCGCCTAATGAGATTTGAAAATCCTGCATAGTCGCACGAAAAGACCTAGTCACAAATTTGACAAGCGCCAGATTACCAGCACAACAAATCCGACGGATTGCCTATGATTTTCAGGAACCCTCGCTCTGACCCCACTCATATATACCGACTCAATATAGGCGCTAGGTGGATATGCCAAGTTGGGAGGCTGTCGTCTATCAATATGAGTTTGGCTTGCAGGATGGTGGGTGACGTTACAGGATGTTGTGCTCTTTCTTGCATATAAGAACCATCATAGTCTCGGTTTTGTACTGTTTCTCTTACTGCAACTCTTCAATTACATTTTTTCAGCTTCATTATGGCAAGTCCTGGGCGTCAATTCGACATGACTGGAGCTCTAGATCTTGAATCGCAAGACATAAGACCAAATCCACCACTTCCTCAGCCAGCCTCAGAATTCCAGCACCATACTTCTTTAGCATTACGGGCATGGAAAGGATTTTCAAGGATCATCCGTACAATGCTGTTCACCTCTGAGAATCCTCATCCCAAATCCCATGAAAATGACTTGTGGGTCGCTGCCCGTGAATTGAAATCAAAGGAGGCACAATTCTGGATGGACTATGACCACGTGAAAGATCGACCTTGTGCACCTGTTGGATCCCTGTTCTGTCTGACTGTCAAACTGATTGTGCAGCCGCCGCATGGCTTGGATACAACCGAGTACCAACCTGGGCATGAAATATGCCTATCTGACTGGCTCGAATCCGTTCATGAAGCACTCATCGCGCAGTCTTCGGACTCCCTCATGCTATGGTGAGATTCCGACATGTCACGACATTCAACCAAGAAGGCTGACGTTGGGACGCAGCTCTCTTACCGCCGAAAACCCGAAATCAAACTCTGGACTGCTCTACAAAGCTTTGAATTGTCTTCCAAGTCAAGTCCAGAGTAGGACAGAGCTCCCCAGACGGGCTCTGATATATCTCCTTTCCCGAAGACCAGATTGGCATCTTCGGCGGGAAGTTGTTCAAGAACTTGCGAAAGCGGATGCTCCACCGGAGATCGAACAGTATCAGGGTCTTCCATCTGAGAGCAAGTAAAAGCCGTAATGCAATATTGAAGGATGTGCTAACATCGCCCAAAAGGGTCGACAGAGCCCTGTATCCGAATATTGTCTAGAGATTGCATGTCATTGACTTTGCGTTGGGCGTGTACTGTACCCAAGTACAAGGGTAAACTTGCTACCTACATCTGGCAACCCTTCCGAAAATCTCCACCTTTCGCTTACGTCACAATATTTGTCTCGAACAGAGAGAATCCCCGGAATTTGCGAATTGTGCTCCTTTTCCAGAACAGGGACTCACGTACGTCTTTCCAAAAGAATTATGGTGAATCGCAAACTTTTGGAGGCGGTGCAACCTGGTTCCCTGCTCTGGATGGCGCGTCCGCGATCATTGTTGCTTATAAGCACGTGTTGAAGGAGACGTCAGAATTTCTGAGGCAAGCATCAAAGCAGATCATGGCTTTGGTAAGACTACTCAATCTCACGTTAACGAGATCATCGGATACTGACTTATCGTAATCCTTTGCAGACTTTCGAAAGCCGAGATGATCCATCAAAACAAAGGATGCAATATTTGATTCATCTGCAAGATTGTTTTAAAAGACTCCCGCCTCATATGCACGAAAACCTTGCGCAGTTCAGAGAAGTCGCTGAAAAGATGCAAGCATTTGTACCTCAGGGAACACCATTTGTCGGAGATGAGATCTTCAGGGACCTCAAAACAGACTCGGATTTTATACTAGCAGAGCTGACGAAGTTGGAGCGGGAAACAGACGATCTAATACATGAGGTTATTCTCCCTGGAATTGCTTTATATCTGAATCTTGCCGCAGCTTGATCACATAGGTACTGACCTTAAATAGATTGAATTTCGACGACGCTTTGACCAGAACTCAAATACACTTACGATGCTAGCTCTCCTTTACGTGCCCCTCTCGTTTGCCACCGTAAGTGTTTCATCAAGAGCCTCGTGCACATTCCGCTGATACGACTGCAGTCCTTTATGGGAATGCTCCTTACCGATCATTCCGCACCGTCAGCATCTCAGATCTCCAGCGCGTCTTCCAATTCGGCTTTGAGTCCATCGCCAAATGTCACTTACAATACAATTGTTCCAGCTCCTAGTCCAGGCCCAAGGCTATGGGACATGAAGATGTTTGGATACCTGGCCGCCCCACTCCTCTTCGGAACCATCGTGATGCCGCTCATTTCTGGTACATTACTTCGTTTCGTTGTCAAAACACATACACGATTGATGCCATGGTACCATCTGGCTTTTGCAGTCCTTTGGCTTCTTGGTTTGGTCTACTACGACGCTTCCCAGCACTTCGTGACTGGTATCTTTAGGATCTGTTTCGACTCCCCCGTGGTCGCCGTGGTGGTTCACCAGACGTACCGTGCATTCCGGAAGAAAGTGTGCAGAACATTATACTCACTTTTCTTGGTAGGTATTGCCGTGTGTTTCATTTTAGATTGGTTTGTAAGGATACCCATACCTTTAGCTGGGACCGCTGCTTGGGCGATATTCGTAGTCGCAGCTCTTGTCAAGTATGGACTGGGTAGGTCTACCGGGAAGTTGCTTCGGGAGACACAAGTATTACGAGGAATGATCACTAGTTATTGACACAGAAAGGCAGGATTTGGAACTTAACATACCGTCAGTGGATCTAGTCATTGTATTCTTGAAGTAAGGGACTATCTTATTCAGTGTAGTACCTCGCTCTTAGGCATCATATAAAGTTTTCTACATGAATACTAGGCCGGCAATGAGACTGCTAAGTTCCACAGACAATCAACAATTCCATACCATTGAACAGATCAGCAGAGAACCAGACAACAACATCAACACGATCAAAGCCGATCTTGTTCCGCGAAAGAAATCTTCAGCCTTAAGACATCTTCTTCGATCTCATTGAGACCACCAAACATCCTGTGAACATCCTTTGTCTCGCCACAATCATTGATTCACCCCCTCCCCCCCTCAAAAAGAAAATACCCATCAGCAATGCAAACCCACAATCTCCCCAAAACCAGCCAAATCCTACAACTATTCATAATCAAAGCAGATCCCAATCCTCAGCAAAGCCTCCCTTAAACTCCACTCAGCCTATTGCACGCACGTAAACACCGATATGGGCTGCAAACCCTCCAAACCAGATCCAAAATCCTACCCACAAGCATTTCAAACCAGCTACGGCGGACGGAGCGTGCAAACACGCCAAGCATCGGGCAAGAATCCAAAAGGCACACAACAAAAACACATTCAGTTAACGCGGACCGCGCGTTCTGAACAATATGAAACATCTGAGATGACGGCTAGGCGTCTTGATGTGAGTATCCCTTTTTTTTTCTTATTATCGAAAGGCTTCACGCATCGTAACCAAGTTGAGGCGTTAAGAAAAGATGGGATTGAAGCATAAAGACTGTCTTGAGGCTGTAACTTCTGCTCGTGATGTTGACGGAAATTTAGAATAGTGCTGACCATATCGAGTAGTGGAACGAGCGCGCTTTGAATGCACATCGGATGATGGGAAGCGGTCACAAATTCTAGACAGCAGGAATTTGGAAATGCAGGGTTATGGTCCGGAGTCAATGGCATAATTTCCGAGACAATTTTCAGACATGTGATGTGGTGGCTGTGTTAGATTCCCGCATATTCAATACCAAACGCGTTGTTATCGCCCGATATTTACCCAGCAATCAACACAAACATCAATATCTTGAGATCCATATATGAATGAAAGTGATCCGGACATCCTTCCAACCCATTTTAGATCCCAACCCACACACACCCACCCTACCAATTTTCCCAAGCAAGATGGGCTGCACCTCCTCCAAACCAAGTCGCCAAACCACCTCCGGGAGAGCAGGCGGCATCAAAATGACGGCCCGTCCAAGACCGCATCCACGCGAGACTCATCAAGATACGCAGAGACGTCGTCAAGTAAGCATGCTCCCAAAGGCGCACTGAAGATAGAAGACAGCGCTAATATCGATGTTTTAGTTCGATAAGCGAGTTTCCTATGCGAATAAGAGAATAAGTCAACAATATAACGGCTAGGTCCTAAAAGACAGATAAGATGAATAAAGGGAAGGTTCATTGTCTCTTAGGCTCATTGTTGTCTTTCGATATCTGTTCAGAAGACTGCACAGAATAATCTCCTGCTAAGATGACGGAAATGCATACCGCGACTGCGACGGCGACGCAGTTGTTGGATACGGTGCTAAACTCGAAATGACAAACATCATCAATCATCTCTTCAGAAGAATATATGGAAGGAAACATATTCGATGAACAGCGGAAGACCAATGGGAATGAAGAACGGACTGGTTGATCGACTTTGAAATCTCACCTCTCCACTTCCCACCGTAATGCATGGGCATTGTTTCAGACATTCTTCGATGTTGTTAACCCCTTTTCCCCTTGTGTTCAAGCGGCCTCCACCGGTGCTGCAGCGGACACATTACCCCCTGCAACTTGAGTATCACTGCCGATATACCCACTTCCAATATTCCCCCAAGTAGCATCTAAAATTGTCCATTCACTATCCAAACAGCCTTCATTCTCTAAGAACGTTGCGACCCCCAAAATCGTGTCCGCAAGGATAGTCCATGTCAGCTTTTTCGTCCCCTGCGTGCCGTAATTTTCGATCAGTAACGTCACGCCACCAGAACTCCAAGATATGGTGTTAAAGCCTATGGAGCTACTTCCACTATTAGGGGGTTGAGCGTTATGGTAAACAGCGTGGAGGGCCTTCACGAGGCTTTGGTAGACGGACGGCGCCGCTAGCCCAGGGGGCGTTTTGTAGTCGGTGAAGAAGAGGGTGGTGGGTGTGTTGGGTACGTGGTAAGGTTTAGGGACTGGTTTGCTACTATTTGCATACGCTCGTCAGTCTTATAGAGCATATTGTATGGAGAGGAACACACATACACTGTACCTGTCACGTTCAAAGCGATACTGGATGTTGCTGGCGCCAGACCTGAGGGTGATGTGGATGCAGCAGCGGTTGCTGAGGTAAACGCGACGGCGTACAAGTATGCAAAGAAGATGGAGAATACGGTGGCGTGCATGTTTCAAAGAGCATGATAAGACTTCAGGAAACGGGTACTGTGGATGATGACATGGCTTCAGTGGGGATATTGACTTTAACTATCAAAACCTGCCAACAGACGCTCGCTCCTGCTGCCACCACAGTCAACGAAGGGGGTCCTATAGTAGCAAATTATGATTGGACGCGATTCGCGATGCGTAGATGAGACTTCCTAAAGTGGGTGCATAGGGTTTCATCGTGCAACCGTGCTGTACTGTCAGACTGGATGAAGCGTAAGTCATACCCGGTAACAATCATGGTAGGGACCAAATTCTCTGAAAGTGTATCCTGACAGTACTGCGCCCTTGGGACCCGAACACACGATGCGTACTGTCTTCAGGGTTCAGTCTGTTGATGAAAGGGATAAGCGGCTGTCGGCTAGATGAACCGTTCCATGTCTGGCCTCGACCTCCCAGAAAACATACAGAGCTTTTGCTGAAACATGAATTGTGCCAGCTAACATGGAGAAGCCGTTAGATAAAACTGCTAGGAGACGGACATGAGACAATGCCTAGTCTTTAGAAATTTTGAGGGAAAGCTCCCAGTCGGACCAGATCATACTCAGTAAACTCGGTCAGCAGCTTTGTTGTGGTGGACTCTTTAAGTCGAGACGTTGGTGAGGGGACTGATGGCTGCGGGTGTATCTATTAATATAGGATGTGATCAGGTAATGGAACAGGTGGGGCAGTGAACTTCATCTGGCGCAGTTCGTCGAGGTCTGAGAGGTTTTTTGGAAGAATGCAAAGTGATTTTAGCTGACAGAGCAAAGACTGGGTCTAACTTGGGCTGTTGAAATGGACCCAGCGGAAGCATGGCACCTCCAAAGAAGACTTCATAGAATTAGACCTCTTAGTACCAGACCTTGCAAAGACCGAGTGATTCCCTGGAGCAGCTGAAAATAGCCAGCTGCGGCAGGTCCTACAGCTGGATTACGCGTAGAGGGTATCACTCCATGAATACAGAGATTGACACGAAATATCTTGATTTGCGCTAACAGTCTCTAAAAGGGGTGCCTGGTGCCTGGCCTACCACCGTAGCCTTGAAACATCTTTTAGATTATTCGGTAGAAACTTTGCGTGCTATGTAGGATGCGGTCGGAATTAAGTTCTCCCGAAATTCCTGTCGCGTAGAGGATTACTATAACGTAGAGACACTATTTTAGTCTAGCACCCTAGAGGGGCTGCCTAAACAACACCTGCTTTTAGGGTACTGATAGGGGGCTCCTAAAACCCTATACCTACAATTTGGGGGCCCTTCGCCTAAAGCCTTCACTAGGAAGCTAAAGTCTAGACCCTATAGCAGCGTGATGGTATAGGTATAGGGGCACTCATTTCAAGTTAGGCTTCAAGTCTTGATTTACGCTAACGGTCAAAAATCCAGCCCTATAGGTATGCCCCTAAAGGGGATGCCCAAACAACACCCGCTTGGGGGCCATTAACAGGGAAGCTCCTAAGGGCCCCTCGCTTAAAGCAGCCGCTACAAAATTAGAGTCTGGGCCCTACAGCGCCCCAAAGATACAGGGGCCTTATCTAAAGCTAGGGTTAGGGCTTTTACTGAATCAGGTATTTATTACGTAAGCCACTTGTCTTGGTTCTACTCAGTTTCGCGTACAGCAGTTGCTCACATCCATGAGCCTTGCATTGTACTCTTGCGAAATAGAAAGAGGCAGATCTTTGAAATGGTGTCAGCCGATCATGCTGTAGCTTCCCCGAAGAAACGTTCTCACTCTGAGTTCGAAAGCGATCAGACTGGCATTGTTAAAGAGAATGGCACTCCAGACGAAGGTAAAGTAGTCCATTCACACTTGTTTCCGTGACGATAGCTGACCATCCTGCAGAGACCTCTTCGGACGATGATTTCGGTCCCGCATTACCCTCTATGGCCCCAAAGAAGAAACGGCGGAAGCTTCCCTATGAGATGTTGTACATCTCAGGACTACCGAAATCCCTGCGTTACTCTAAATCGTTGATGCACAAAGATCAGCTGTCTTTCGTCTCTATAACCCCTCTCACGGACTTTTTAATCACGAGCTCGGTGGATGGTGTCGTCAAATTCTGGAAGAAAGTGGCCGTGGGCATCGAATCTGTAAAAGAATTTAGGGCACATAGTGGAGAGATCAAGAGTGTCAGTGTAAGTCAAGACGGACGAAGCTTTGCTACAGCTGGAGCCGAGAAGACTATTAAGATATTCGACGTCATTACGTTTGGTACGGCTTCTTCAACTCCAATGGAAGTCGTCTACTAACTATGATAGATCTACTCACCATATTGCAACTGGAGTACATGCCCAAGGCTATATGTTGGGTACATCGCCGAGGAGCTTCGATGCCCTTGCTAGCTGTCTCTGAGGAAGATAAAGCTGTAATAAATATCTACGACGGGAGTGGAGGTGCACAACCACCAATCCATACAATTACCGGCTTACATAAGAGTTCTGTGAGGGCCATCGCGTATAACAATGAATATGACTGTGCGCTATCTGCGGATGATAATGGCATGATAGAATACTGGAGCCCTGGGTATCCCTATGAGAAACCTGACTCTGTTTTCAAATTTAAGAGCTCAACAGATCTCTTTGCGTTTAAGAAATCCAAAAGTCTGCCAACCTCAATTACTGTATCGCCTTCCGGCTCCCATTTTGCCACCTTCTCCTTTCCAGATCGACAAGTTAGGATCTTTGAATTCGCTACTGGAAAGCTGTATAGGGTCTATGATGAGTCACTCACGACAATCACGGACATGCAGCAAGCAGGCACTGCGATACAGAAATTGGAAGATCTCGAATTTGGTAGAAGATTGGCCGTGGAACGAGAGCTAGAAAACCCAGCTCTACAGAATAAGATCAACGTTATATTTGATGAGTCAAGCAACTTCATAATCTACGGCTCTATCCTCGGCGCCAAAGTCATCAATACCTTCACCAACTGCGTAGTTAAAGTCTACGGCAAAGAAGAACCCTTTCGCTCTCTGAACCTAACCCTCTACCAAGGCCAGCCTCAAAAAAAGGGCGTCATCACAGTCTCCATGGCCGCATCCGCCAACCCTCTCCTCCAAGAATCCGAAGAACGCGACCCAATGCTCGTAACCACCGGCTCCGGCAAAGTCCGTTTCTACATCTACACCAACGAAACCGAAATCAGCAAATCGACGCGCGACGTCCAAAACGAAAAACCTCGCGACCTCAACGCCCGCAAAACCATCGAAGCTAAACCCATCGAAACCGGCACCTCAGCCATCCTCCACACCACCTACGGCGACATCCACATCCGCCTCTTCCCCGAAGCCGCCCCCAAAGCCGTCGAAAACTTCGTCACCCATGCCAAAAACGGATACTACAACAACACCATCTTCCACCGCGTGATCCGCAAATTCATGATCCAATGCGGCGACCCCCTAGGCGACGGCACCGGCGGCGAAAGTATCTGGGGAAAGGACTTTGAAGATGAGTTTAGTGCGTTGAAACATGATAAGCCGTATACGGTCAGTATGGCGAATGCGGGAGCGAATAAGAATGGGAGTCAATTCTTTATTACGACGGAGAGGGCGCCCTGGTTGGATCGGAAACATACGATTTTTGGGAGGGCGGTGCAGGGGTTGGATGTTGTGCATCGGATTGAGAATGCGAGGGTGTGGAAGGAGAAGCCGGAGGAGGATATTAAGATTGTTAGTATTGATGTTGCGTAGAGGGGTGGGAAATGGTGGGCTGGGCGTTTAACATGGAATGATACCCTAAAAGCAATGGAACAACCGTTTGAAGAGCGTGAATGTGTGAATGATGTACGTGACAGATAGGGTTGAGGAAGCTGGTTATCAGCGAAATGGTGATGTCCGCGGCCGTTTAGGGCTCGATGTTCAATTCCTGCCACAGCTGAAAGCCGCCAGATCATAGGATAATCTCAACAATGACATCCAAGCTCCCCTCATTGCCTACCTCAGAGCCATGCCCGTCCTCCTTTCAAGCCTATCCTACGCTTGCGGATACGATGCTCGCCAACTGTTTTTGCACAGTGGGAGATCGATGTAGGGCCCTTTTTGCTTGTCGCTTGGTCACTAGTCATCTGGGATGCTGTTTGAATCCATCTTTGGGATAGGATGAGGTGGATGCGTACTGGAGCTGATTTTATCCCCTGTGTTTTCAGACTTATTTGGGCTTTCGCTACCCTTGGGGCTGGGCGGTTCGTCGGCACTGCCTTTCATATCTCTCGTAGGCAGCCTGACGGGAGACTTGTTGGGGTTGGGCTGGTACTACTGGCCATACCTATTGTTGCCACGTGTTTGGGTGTGCGTAGTGGTCCAAATGCGGTGATGAGTAGTACGTTTAATGTCCGAGACTCGAGGCGTCAGCAACTCTTACAAACGCTAGAATCCTTCGGTTTCTTCATGGCGAAGCGATGTTGGTGGAGTATTTCATTCAACGCCAGTTCCTTTGCAGCAAGGGGTATCATGTTTTACGCCATAATGACCTTATCATCATCTTCAATGCCAACCCTCCCAGCCGGGTGTCTACCTTCGAAACGAGCAAACCCCACTGAAAAGCCCCTACTTTTCAGGTGCATCTGGGAGCCGCTCTATCACGTACTTTCCACGGGCGACCGACATGATAGGAACACCGGGTATCTTTCGTATCCTTCTCTTGAGGTCTCTGTCGTTCGTGGCAACAATGTAGATCTTATGCTTCATAACCCTATCCACTAGACAGTCATCCGCATATACACCTTTATGATCGCATTGCAGCCTTTCCCAGCGCTCGTCTCTCGCAATACGTAATGCTATCCTATATTTCTGTCCCAGCTTCTCTAATTCAGCCATCACGCAATCGGTGATTATTGGTATGCACTTTGCGTATAGACAATCCATCATTGTTGGGAGGAGCTCGAGCTTGTGCTGGACCGCTGGGTGGAAGGGAAGATAGGTTAATTTGGAGTTTTGTCAAGGGCTGCGGGTCACTTACTGTGGGAGAGAAAATTAGTGTCGACAAGCACCGAGTATGGCGGTACAAGGGCTTGGTTGTACTGGAAGAAGAGGGATGACGAGACTTGGGGTCTGTGAATGATCAGAAGAAGTCATTGAGATATGGTATTGAAAAAGCGAACATTTCCCGTATAACTTCATCGCCTTTAGCCTTTCGCTTGCTTTCGACTTCACCCTTAAGCTGATTCTTCTTCCTGTAAGAGAGTTAGTTGCCGTGGAATATATATGAGCTTTTCATGATTGGAACCCACAATCGAGCATCCCGTTGGCCGATTATTCTTTTCACCTAGAGCCTCCTCAATTCAATGATCCTTCAAGCATGATTATTTTACCTACTCTCACGAAGTTTCTGGTTCTCTTCTGAACCCCCATCTTGCAATGAGACAGTCTACGTGGTTGGGGAAATTATACAAGGTCTTTACTTCTACAAGATGGTTCTCTAGCGTTCAAGATCTTCGCTCTGGTGGCTATTTTTGGCATTTTCGGGCCGGTCGTAAGGCGTTGCCCCCGCGCTTGCCCTGCATCTTGCTTAGTGCCGAAAGGATCTTGAAATCAACAGTGTCTCCTTGTTCCATGACTACCTTATAACTTCCACACATCGCAACAAACGTACTTTGCGCCTGTTTTCGTTCCGCTATTACGCTCGCTATACAACGCTCTCTCGAGAAGTGACCCTGCGTCTGCGTCTGTTGCAACCTCTATATTCTGTCGAACAACGAAAGTCTTGCTGTAACGGGGGCATTCAATGTTTTAGCCTTTCATACGAGTGACGAGTTAGCTCTTGACAACGACATACAAGAACACATTCATTACATACTCCTATATCGCAAAAATATCGAGCGAGCATTGTTGCCAAGGTCTGGTGAACCATCACCGTTCACATTGCTTGACGGCATAAAAACTTCGACCCTGTCAGCAAGGCTACTACGAAGAAAGATATGAGATTTGCAGGGAGACCTCGAGTCTCCTATCTTACCTTACTGCTCACATCCATCCTTCTCGCCTCCCATGTCGCCGCGCAGAACCTGCCAAAGCTACCCCCAGCAGGGGGCGCTACCCCAAGTACAGCAGCCGCCACAACAAAAGGAGCAAAAGCAACCACTACATCCGTGGCCACCGGATCTGCCCCTGCAGCCACTTCACCTTCTAGCGCCATGGCAGCCTCTGCATCGTCATCTGATTTACCTGGTCTAACCGGTCTCCCGAAATTGGCACAGGATAATTACCCAGCGCCTACCGTACCTCCAACTGCCGACGCGCCTTTCATGCAGAAATCCAATCTGCCGGATGGTACAGTGTTCATAGCTGTCGGTGCTGCTCTTGGCTTCTTCGGCTTCCTCGTTCTTGCCTGGCGTGGTCTCGTTGCCTGGTCGCTACATCAGTCTGTGAAGAGGGCAGCGATGGCTCAATCTGCCAAATATGCTCCATTGGGAGGAGATCCAACAGCAAATCTTGGCAAGGCCAAGGGACCATACTTTAATCCAGGCCTTGGGTCGACGCTCAGCCTTGATCACCTCGGAACAATGGGAAAAGGAGGAGCAGGAAAGCGAGGGACAACATCGCAATCAGCTCGGGGAAGCCTGTTCTTCTCGCCAACGGCAGGCGCGGCCATGCATACGCAAAGCAACAGAGGATCAAGTTATCTCCCAGCGGGCTACTACGCAGCCGGCAATTCAGCGCCCGCCGGTGGATCTGGTATGACGCATATTGGAGGTGCAGATATAGGACTTTCGAACATCCGTCCCGAGAGCCACCGATATTCGAGAGCGAGATCGATAGGACCCAGTCCACCGGGCTCACCGAATCTGCCACCAAGTAGAGGTGGGGAGTCGACCTATCATGCTAGGATGAGCACAGTTGGCTTGACCACTCACGCAAGCAACAGTAGCCTCAATCTGTCTGCTCCGCCTCAGGGCCGTGCACCAAGCGCTTATCTTGAAGATCTGTTCGAGAGTCACGTACCAGGTTCGTCGCAGCCTGAAGAGCATGGGAGAGGGAGGAGATAGGAGAGTTGCTGGTTGAGGGTCAGTTGCATACTTTTGGGACTGGCGTCTGTCATTGGAGTTTGGTTCTCTACTGGCTGGCACGACTAGATCGCGGAATGATTGCGGTGTCCGAATACTTTTTCTGGTATAGCATTGCGAGGGAAAGGGATCCTATAACGCATGTATGTATATAGCTGTGTTAGTAGCAGGTTATGCAACCGGCGTGGAGAGGCTTTGCCGCTGCATAAAGTGAAATGCATGCATGGCCATATTTCAGCCATCTCTTTCTTTCTAGAATGCTCCCTTTACAATGACTCAGGGATTGCTGCCATGCGACGAAACATTGCCCTATCGCTATGGGCCAAGGCTTGCGGCTTGTGTGATGACCTTTTGTAGCTTTGCCAGAGCTAGTTACTTATCAATCGATCGCGCTTGCCTTAGAATAGGCAACGAAGAGCTGGATAGGCCCACTCTTCGCTCTTCACAAACAAGAAGAACACAACTAACCAGCTTCATGCTAAGCCATACATCCTCGCCAATGTGTCGAAGATCTAACAATCATGTCTGCCTTCAAGAGGACCACAGTGACCGGCGGCATGCAGCGGCAGTCAATACTGGCACCCTTGCGAGAGACCCGGATAATCAGCTCGAAGCCAGTCTTGCCAGCAGGTACTGTAGTCGCTTTTGCAAATGCAACAGTCCATTATATTAATCATTGCTAGAGATTATCTCCTCCATTCTCGACCACCTCCCAATTCAAGAGCTACTTCGATTTGCTCGCGTGTCCAAACGCATGCGGGAGATGGTCTACGATGATACGAGATGGGTACCTAGATTACAGTTGATGGGATGCTGGAACGAGATTGAGGCTAGGCAGAGGGCCGAAGCTGCGAGAAGGAAAATATCTGAGACCCTACAGAATTTACATCAGGAGGAAGCTCGGCGAGTGGGGATAGGGGTCAACGGTGCGCCGAACGGTCCCCATGGAACGGAACAGCCAGGAAGATCGAGTGTGACTATCTTCGATGCTGCAGCGGAGGGCCAGGTACAAGCCCAGGTAATAGGAGATACCCCAAAAATAGCAGTTATCGAGTTGGATGATGGGTTCGATGCTATGGCTCTCACTCATAGGGAGAAGGCGGTCTCATACCAAGCACCAGACGCCACCTCAAAGCTTAAGATATTCAGCCAAGTGCACTCATTACGCGGCTTCGCAAAACAAGAATACGGGAAGGTCTACGGAGCGTTGGCGCCTTTCTACCTGAACGCTGTAAGCTGTGAAAATCATACGTATGCCATCATTTTCAGGACCTATAGAGATCCAGACCAGCAAGCTCAAATGCTGTTCAATCTTACCAGATTCTCGCAAAGCGACATATCCCAAGGCTGGCAGCAAAGACAAAAGAAACTTGATGCTTTGGTGGCCGCTTTCGAGAGTGCAGTCACCAGAGAGTTTGAACAAGCGCTTGAGGATGGAGACATTGCTGGAAAGATGCGAAAGTATGCACATGTGCTTGTCAGCCTCAATGGCGGTCAGAATGGCGTGGAGCTCTTTATATCGAAGGCCCCCATAATCAGCTCACGGTACAGGCTTGGAAACCCACTGGACTGTCTAAGCCATACTGGCCCTGGGAAGTTTTCTGCAGACGAGTCTTACAACTTCTTTAATAGACTCTCGACGGCTTTCAATGAGCAAGTCATCATAATCGATCAGGTTTTCCCGTCTTCCGTCAACGCTATTGTGCCATTCGTCCAGAGAGTAGGTAAAGTAGTCGTTGCAGAATATCTCACTGCTCTGTTTGACGAAGCCCATCGCACGAGCATCGAGTCCTACTTGAAGGCGGTGGCGGTTACTTGTGCGCAGTGTCTTGAGTTCGCCAAGTCTCTGCAACCCACATCTTCTTCAGGGGATGAATTCTACGAGGCTGTGGATAAGGTTATTGGCAGTGCCTTTGAGCCCCATATTGATCTCTATCTTAAAGAGGAGCTTGACTTCTTTAAGAAGGAATCGAGTTCTGAAGTCAGCGATTGGGAGAAGCAATTATCAGAACAAGATGCTTCGATGGAATCCATGTTCATGTCTAACGTCAACCGGCAAGCAGACAAACGAGACTTCCTGACCTCATTCAAGAAAGTCGTCATGATGCCTGTCAATGTGTTACCTACTTTCCCTATGTCATCACCTTTTGGGAGCAAGCCGGCTACTGCCAAAGCTCTTGTGAATGGCGATACTCTTCCATTACCGGAACCTCCATCACAGTCATCGACACGGCCTTCCAGTCCAGGCTTGATCGACGCTACTACGTCGAGTGCGAGAAGAGATCTCTCTCCTTTGCCAGAGCCACCTACGACCGAGTTGGCTGCCAAAGCTGCCATTATGAATTCACGCCTAGAAGGTATCCGCTCTTTGTTCAGTATTGAAATCGCGCTGAATCTTGTTCATATGGCAAAGTCGAGCATTGAGAGAGCAGCTATCTTTGTAAAACTCGGTGGTCCTTTCGCGAAAGACGCACGCTTTCAATGCGAGTTGATCTTTATCGCCCTTTTACAAACCTTAGGTACTCGCCACATCAAAGGTGGGTTTGATCAGGCCGTAGATCACCTCTCGAACTATGATCCAAATAAAACTACAAATGCGGAAAGATATACAGTCACACCATTGATTACTTTCCTCGAACTCGTCAATGTGGGAGACCTGATTCAACAGATGATTGATGTTTTCTACGGACAGGAAATGGTGGCTGCGAAGCTTACAGACCGTGATGACTTCCTCAATCCAGCTGCTAAAGAGAAGAAGCGCTTCGAACAGATGCTTGACGAACGCGTCGCCGCAGGGCTTAACAAGGGTATTGAGGTTCTGTTAGGTGAGGTGGAGCATGTGTGTGCTACCGCTCAAAAAGCCGAAGATTACAATCCTGAAGCATCCAGCGTTGCAAGTTCTGACGTGATGGACATCGGTCCCAGCGAAGCAGCTAAACAGATTGTTGAGATGGTATCCTCTCATACTAAGATGCTAGTTGGCAGCACAGACAAGAACATGCTAGATGTATTCAATCAAGAAGTCGGAATGCGGCTATTTGCTGCCCTTTGCAAGCATCTAAAGCGACAACGGATCAGCGTCACCGGTTCCATAAAGCTGATAAGGTCCGCCTTACCCCTGAGCATTCCCCTTCCCCTCTTGACTGACTTTCTACAGCGACATGAATCACTACTTCAACTACATTCAAACGCTCAAGAATCCGTCTCTTCTACAATTCTTCAAAGCTCTCCGCGAGCTTTCCCAAATATATCTTGTTGATCCTTCAGATGCAAAAGAACTAGCCACCATTATCGCGGATGGCGATCGCTTCTACGGCATCTTTAGAGCGGAAGAGGTTTATCAATTTGCGGAAAGGAGGGCCGATTGGTATCAGATCAAGAATAAAGTTGAGAGGGCCATGTATGGTATCGGGTGCATGATTATGTAAATTGAACTGCATGGTATATACGTAGTGTTAGATCTTAGATAAGTGTGTGGGGTGGTGTTTGTTGCTTCTTGTTTATGTACAGTTCTGTACATAGCGAAGTCAACATTGTGCATAGAACATGGATGCACCACCCGGGGTTGCATCTGCTGGTATCTTTCACTCGTTTACCAGTATAACAATATCCAAGCAGGAAGGAAGAGGAAGAGCTGCCATGTATACGGGTTCCGCGAGAGGAATGCATAAGATAAGCCGTAAGGCCAGAGATGAGAATTGTTTACCGTGGCAGCGAATCAGGGCGGCATCTCCAAGCGCCCTCACTTGGCCCAAAAGGGACGACTCAGCCTCTGCCACGGAAAGCCTGACCGCACTCACGTAAGGTATCTTCCATCTAAGCCATGCCGACCAGCAGTCCGCCATCATCATAATTCTTCGACCAGCTGTATTATAGAATATCTTGGACCGCATTCAACTTATCCAAGTGCAATACTCAACAAAACACTGTCAGCTATCGTAACACCACCAGAAGTGCGATCTGCTGGAAGGCAGCTGCAAGGGAACTATTGACGCTCATAGACACATTTGATACTTTCTGGAACAGCCGTAACAGACCGTTTGCTCAGAATATCTGTACCTTGGGTTCGATGCCCCTTGAAGCGGACGATACGCTGCGACTCTCGCTGCTGCGACCCTCGGGCGTTAGCGGTAGTGGTTTGTATGGGATTGACAGTGCTTCGGTCGAGGGTGATAACGCTTCTGAGTCCCTCAGCTACGATGACGATAACGGAATCCTGGGGTACAAAGCTTCTGGGTCCCTCATTCGCAATGACAATAGTGGAATCCTGCGGCTCTCCGTTCAAGGCTTTGAATTCAGTGAGTTGGGACCCAGTTGCTGGGAGGATGTTGAGATTTCTCGAGCTGGTCATCGCAAGGTTGCAATACAGTTATTAGATATCAAGAACAACCCACAAGACCGGAAAAGGGGACATTCGTACGCCGTTCAAAGCTCTTCCATGATCTCAGTGCTAATTACATAGGCTTGTAATTGATCTTGACCATGTGCTATTGGACCTGTGTTATATATATTCCCGTGGAATTAGTTTTTTCTGTAGGTTGCAAGTACAAGAAAATGCAGAAATTTACCTATTGAGATTTAAGGCCATACAAGGTGAGACTTCAAGTTTGTTACAATCGGCTTGCACCACTAACGTCTTTACAACATAGATGTTTTCAAATTTCAGGAGGTCTTTACAGGATTTAGTGTGCAAAACCACATGTGAGTGAATCTACCGCCCTGTTGGTCATCAACCCTTCTCATCGAAATCAAGTCGGGATGTTCGAGTGAGCTTGCCAGAGTCGGGTGATTTCATCTGTAATACGGCTATCCAACTGTGGAGAAAGGTGCCAACCCAACACGAGTCGTTCAATGGGACCACAGATGCTCCGCATAACCAGCCTCATGCATGGAATGTTGAAGAAGGAAGAGCTCGTTCTGAATACGAGGGTTCGTCTACCAAAGCGGATCCTAACACTGCATCAAACATCGGTCTAAATCTTTCGAATGGGTCCGCGCTGGGGACATCAGCTTCCTCGCTTCTTGTGTTTCGTGGGGGAAATACGTTGCAAGAACCGCACGACGTTTATCGGTTGTCGAGCATACCTCGTACGCAATGCCCTTGTAACCTGATGATAACATTGCTGATTGAATAAAGTCGATGGTAGAGTTCCGAGCACTAGCCAGTGCCGGTGTGGAATGTCGGAGATATTCTGCAAACACATCACCTTTCAGAAAGAAATTGACCCCAACAGTTATTGGTCGGATTTCACCCTCGGGAATCCACCCCGGGATTTTCGCGCTGTTAAGCGGAGTGCCATCATTTTAAATGTCTCTAGGTCGTTACTTCCGCTGGCTGCTACACTGTCGACGTTGGGTAAGATGACGTTGGGTAAGAAGAAACCAGATCCCATCACTGAGGACTTGAAGTGCGTCGAGCTCGAATTCAGAACCATAGATGACAAGATGGAGTTCAAGGCAGCGTACGATGCACTCAGGCGTCTGGCAGAATTGGATGGATTCAGGCGTAAAAACCGACCTCGTCCAAGAGAAGTGAAGCTTCTTTCCAATTATCAGCCTCCGAAGGAGCAGGGTTCACTAACGAGAACATATGAGTCAGCAGCTGTTGATACAGAGAATTTGATACCTACAGCAGCGCCCAAGGGTACCAACACAGATACAAGACTGTTCTACAAACCCAAAGCCGAAGTGTGGCCCTCTATGGGACCTCTTCCCAGTTCTCAACGAGCTCTAGCAGGGCATTCTAGCACTCGATTTCGTGAAAGGCCCGATAATCTCGCTTTCGTTGCTGGCAGGCTGGATCCAATCATTGAACTCGATAATCGCAAGTGGGGTTCTAATGTTTCGGATGATGGCCAACTAGAATCCATTACACCTTCAAATGATAAGGCTATCAGAGGTGTAGACCCACATCTAAGGTTACTTGATAAACTTCAATGCCCCTTCCATTTTCTCGGCTGCAGGGAGGACTTCCATATCTGGCGGGAACAACAATGGTTAAAACATAGCTTAACGCATTTTCAGACTCCGGGGGCAAGAAGGTATGCAGGCCTGGTAAGAAGAGTCGAGCCTCCAAAATCTTGCCGCTGCTACTTCTGCAAGAGGAAATTCAGTAGCGTAAGCGGTACTGCCTGCTGGAAAGACTATATGAACCATATTCGTCACTGCGGACTTGGATACAATTGGGTTCCACCCGACTCAACATTAATCGAATATCTTTGGCAGGAAGGTCTCATTAGTGGGGAAACTTATCAAGATCTCATATCCATAGAGCATCCTCCAGTCCCCACTTGTGAAACCAATTTGGCTGAAGGGCCTGAATTCATAGAATTCGAATCAAGTACCTCTTCCGTATCGGAGTCTTCTGAATGTGGGGAATTAGGTTCCAGATCCGAAACGCAGGTATGTAGAAATATCCAGCGAGCGAGCCTCGAAATGTGCGCCAAGCGAGAGCAGTTGCGGCGTCGCATTTGCCGAAGGATTGTCATCTTTATGTTGTGGAAAAGGGAGCAGGGTTTCTGTATACCTTACGAATTATGGTCCTCGCCTGCCTCGTTCGAATTTATCAATCTTTTGGAGTTGTCCACGTTAGATAAGATCAAAGGCCTTTTCGAAACTTACAGTGGACGGGAATGGAATTGGTGGCCATTCGGTGCTCCAGCGAAGCCATTGGAGAGCGGAAAAGTGCGCATCAGGTGGCAATGTGTAGGTGGACTGAATTCAAAGTAATACCATGTGTTAGTGCTAACGGACTTGAGGCCTGTGGCGATCAACGCTGGACAGATGCTTCCGAGTACCTTGCCCGGAAGTGCCAAGCGTTGGTCAACGAGAATACAACAGATGGTCATGAATATGGCAATGCTACATCTCAGTCAGCGCGCTCAGCTGCCAGTCGCTCACAAATTGGGACCGTCGTCCCAGGGTCGTTCCCCAGCGACACCGCACAATTAAACGGAGACACCTCTAGCATATGTTCAACCACACAAGCCAGCCATACCCAAAATACCTACAACCCCAATTCGAAAGATTTGTACGTCCTTTTCTGCGTCTACCAGAAAAGCCAGATTCTCCATTCCCAAATTCTCGCCACCAAATGCCAAAACGATCAAGTTTTCTTCGAAAATCTCAGACTGGAATTCCGCCGCCTCAGGGGCTTCTTTCGCTTCTGGTTCTCCCCCCTACAATTCTCCCACTGCGACTTCGTAAGGTTCACTCGCTTTTATGTCAATGAGCTCGCCAAAGTAGGCCTCTCGCTTCCCAATGATCTAATATACGAATACAACCCACGTCCCCCAGGACCTCACGACGATCCTCCCATCTCACCCCACGAATTTCGCCGCCGCTTTCACACCCCTCTCGGCAACCCTTGCGGCCGTAGCGAAGCCCTCGAGCGCATTCCGAAAAGGCAGAAACGGTTCCAGATCAATCTGCACGTGGACGGGCGGGAAGATATGTGGGGCTTGCTTGTTGAGCTACAGCCTTGCTTTCTGGTTGTGCTGGTGTGGCAGATTGCAATTACAGGCGGCGGATGGGCTTTCATGGGGTGGTGGTTAAGCAAGCATCATGGGGACTTGCAGGATGCGGCCATGCCGATTACGCTTATTATTACAGCTTTGATGGCACTTTGGGTGCCGATTGGGAAGGGGATGAGGGAGACGTTGTAAGGTCAGAGAAATAAATGAGACACGTTGATGAAGGCACGTCAATGGACGAGGATAAAGTGGCTGTATTAGGGGCTCCCGGAGATGAGTGGATTTTGCAACAATGCAACAGGGGGGTGAAACGGTTGGATTTGGTTGGTGGATCCACTGTATGCAAGCGTGGGCGGCGTGTCAGATGGTCCACGGAATGTATGTACACGTTGACGTACATTTGGGACTTGTCTCGGATGTTCCGAGAGAACAGCTGATTGCAGCTGCGTTAGGGATTCAAGCAAGATTGTTGGTACCGACAGAGGGTGGTGTCACCTGTAAGAGAAGACGACATAGACGGTAGATGCTCGGGATGGTAAGGAGGAGGATGGAGGAGATATCAATACGCATATCCTGATGAACGACGGAGAGCATACCATATGAATTGGACAGCCGGATTGATTAATGGGGCGTTCAGTATGTACAAATGGCAACAGACGCATGGGAGAATTAAGGCGCGAGATTGACGCCTGGAAGACAATGGAATACAGAAGCCAAGATACCCACGTATAAGCGTTTCGATATTCCTTGGACTCAGCTCTAATACTACACATAAAGCACAACCAAAGCCGCCGAAGCCCTCAAACGGGCCAAGAGTGAGTTGGCACTCAGTAATTTAATGAGATTTCAAAAGGTCCCCGCAAAGGGTAAAGAATCGAATATATGCACCCTCCTTTCTAATCCACCAGGGATCCCTTACCCTCCTTTCCAGCCCCTTCTCCTCCACCCACCCCACCAACCTACGTCCCCGCCCCCCCAGCAAAATCACAAGTCCACATCCCCCCCCCAAGGAAACTACTCGCCATCCAAAAACACCCAATCTGCGTATACCCCCCCTTAATAATCTCCGCATGACCCGTACCGTCAGGAGGAGCCCCCGCTCCCTCCCCCATCGTCGTACAATCCTCCAACCCATTCGGCTCTTCACAAATCCACATCAGAAACGCCGTATCAAACGGACTGTATGTCCCATTCATCGCCACATTATTTCCGGAGGCTATACACTGTGCGAACGACCCGGGGTAGAGGATGTGTCCCATGACGGTGCCGTTGGATTCGCCGTGCGGGGTCTCTACGCCCGTGGTGACGTTGAGGGTGTAGTATGTGGGCGTTATGGCTGTTTCGTAGGAGTTGTTGGCGAGCTTGGAGGACCAGGTGAAGGGGCTTAGGGTGGAGATCCATTTCGTGCGCCAGTAGTTGGCGCGGGTTAGGACGTCGGTGCCGGAGGGGTTGTTGAGGGGGGAGTTGGGGGAGGTGGACCAGTAGGGGGTGTCGCCGCTGCTGGTGCCGGAGGAGGGTTGTTGCTGGGGGGTGGAGGAGGAGGATGGAGAAGCTTGTGGGGCTTGGGAGGCCGGCTGAGAAGGTTGTTGTTGCTGTTGAGGTGGGGCATAGTTTTCCTCTTCCTGTGGGGCTGCTACTGGAGTTGAAGTTGCGGATGGAGTTGAAGTCACAGTGACGGCTTGTGGGGCGACGTTGACTACTTCGGCAGCGGGAAAGAATGCAGATGGGGATGGCCCTGGGCTGTTCGGGGTGTCCCTGTTGTATGGGCCCTTGACCCAGTCTTCATTTAAAGCGAGGGGAGAACCACTGGTTGCTGGGAGGGCGGTCTCTCCTGGGGCCAAAGTGACGTAGACGTCAATAATGTCTTCGACGTAATGGACATTGCTTTCGTCCCATGTCTTGGTCTGATCACGCCGGTGGTGGTGGTGAAGGGGAGCGTGTTTGATATGAGGTTGTGCAAGGGCGCCAGTGCCTAGGAGGATGGAAATGACTGCTGACGTACGCATCTTGATTGATGAGGCTGGATGTTATGTGAAGGGTGATGTTAATCGTGATGATTCGTAGTTGCGGCTAATGCTTGATAGTATTGATCGTGATAGTCGTAGTCTCGTGGTTAGAGTACTTTCTTCTGATAAAGTCTTTGGCCTTCCGTATAGAATTGAAGAAATGAATGGATTTTCAGCAAAATCAAGACGCCTTGAAGGCAGTCTACTCCATGAAAGAATGGAAGAATTGAAAATGGTGTCAAAGCAGATGAAAGAATGAATCTGCGTGGCAAAGAAATAAATCGGACGAATGCAACAACAGTTGTAGGAGACTTGCACACTTGTGGGAGTCGGGCGTTGATGAAGAAATGAGTGGCAGGATCAAGGACCGATTATGCCGGAGCGCAATCCTGCGAGATCCCGGGAGCGGTTGTTTTGAATGACATTGCTCTGGTACAGGGCAAAGGTGCTGCAGAACCCGTGGCCTTCCAACGTGGACCGGTGACAAGTGTACGGCGAAGAACGTATCGATATAGGGCGAATGTCGATAGGTCTTGATGTGATTGGTTGGCTTAAGAACTGGAGCAATGCAATGAAGAGTAGAGCGCGGCAAGGTTACCCCAGCTTGCTGGCACGAGGATTCAGTAGGAATGCGGCACATAAAACCCACCCCTCATCACGGCCAAGCCTTCGGAAACTCGATACAAATGGAGGTGCTGACCACGCAAAGAGAGAAATTTCTCCGATGCAAGCAGAAAACAAGTGTCAGAGACTTGCATGGAGCAGATTCTCATACGTAGATGGCGAGGCTGAGCTTTGCGAGGTTGGGACGGCGATAAGCGCCAAGCTTTCTGATTGTCACGTTGTCAGCTTCACTCTCCCCCTGGAGCCTTTTGCTTCTTCCATGGAATTTACGCAAAGTGCCACCAATGTGTAGGCAGGCACTGTGTGCCACTCCTGCGTCAAAAACGCGCAATCTCTGTGTCTGCTTCACCTGCTTGGCCTACTTCCACGAGGCCACATTCCCAGCTCTTGACTTATCACCCTTTTCTAGCCTAGAAAGGATCAGACAGTTGCCAACCATGCCGAAACCCTGCCTAAAAAGGTCCGTCCGATTATCATATTGATGCACAAATCCGGCATCAGCTGGGAAGACTTTCAAGGTTATCGGTGTGCTATGCATTCCAAAATCTTTTCCGCCTTCCCTGGATGAGGATGTCATTAGCTATGAGCAGGTCCGATAGACCTATATGATGAACTTTGTCATCTTATCTTCGGCTGATACAAATGCATCTTATAGCTCACATGGACGGGAAAGTGGTACAGCAGCTGAAGCATGCCGGCTTCCAACCCGTCACAGCCGATAGCATGGCCATCTTCAAAGCCATATCATACGAGAAAACTCTCCAAGTACTCACTGACCGAATTGCAAGAGGAACCCGGTACTGGAAAGAAAGAAAATCTTTGATCGATCGAAAATGAGCATGCTCCCGGCCGAGAATATCCTTGTCCTTGATGCTAAATGACGATAAAATCTCAATCCGAGAACTTGGAGATTGAAGGGCTGTCAATACTGCTGTCCATATCCCCGAGCAGAATTTCATCCGGTGGTGGACCACGGTTGGTTCGCACTATGACAACATTAGTATCAGATTGGAATCCGTCACTCAGGGCTAATAGGCGATTAGATACTGACCCCACTCTGTTTCAACGCGGAAAAAGATCCACATCCAACGCCTAAGTACTTCGAGGAACTCCATAACAAAAATTCCTCCCTCTAAATCATTAAAATGGTCCAAATGCGGTGACAGCTTGAAACTCCATGTACATCGCAGCATAAGATCTATAACGATAGCACCATAGTACATCTCTTTGCTGTGAAAGTGTGTATGCCTACGTAAACCCCATGGATGCTCGGGATTATTGCGAACTGAAGCAGGCGCAAAGAGGGTCAAGTCCCAATCCTTGGCAACATCCCAGTAGAAGGAGTAAAAGGAATTGACAAATACAAAGAATAACCTGCAGGGATATTAGGACAGGGTCCCGGGATTCATTGAGAAGAACGTACCACAGGCGGAACAGTCCAGTTTCGCTCATGCCAAAGTCATTTGGGTTGGTGCCACGCTGAAGGGCGCTCAGAATGATCACAGGAAAAGCAGAGGAGTACTTCAGTGCGTTGGCCAGATGCTGTCCTCCCCACCCAGAACTTGAGCTTGGGTATTTTCTGACTCTTGAGTATTCGATCAAGCACTGGCGCAACCGTATCATGCTAGGTATGCTAATGATCAAAGGCACCATGTATGCTCCACCACAGCTACGATCCGGCTTGTCTGTCGATGACACCCCAGGCGTGACGAACATGCATATCGAGACGAATAAGTCACCCAGAACCTTAGCGTAAGATGTCAAGACATCGGCCAGTAGTATATCCCCAAATTTGCCATTATCCGCATCAGCAATTCCGCCGACACTCACCCGCCTCAATGTGGTTAGAAAGCGGTATCGACCAGACCGCGAAAGGCGTTGTATCGGGATTAAGAAAAAAACAGCGAGGCAAAAGAGGAACAGTTGTGGTAAGATATCCCATGCGATGACCAGTGTTGGATCCCCATGGGTTATGAGCCAGAAGAGTAGGATAGATACGAGTAGGGGCAGAGTAACGGTTGCGGCAAGCCTATATGTTCGGTAATGGTGCGGAGGTATACTGGATGAGGTACGAGTGTGGTACTTTATGAGCGCTGGAACATCCTATGAGATGTCTTAGTGGTCTCTCCTTGACGTGCCTCGAGTCCAATACCTACGATTTTTAGTATATTCAGGTAGTGAAGGTTGACGCCCCAAGCCCAGACACCTGCTATCCTATCAGCTAGAGCACATAGAAAGTTCAAATTGCAATGGCGCATACCTAGGACAAATATGACCGCGATCCTGTAGGGAAGTGGAAGAATTAGACTGACTGTGTCCAGTTCAGGCTCTACAGCTGGATCCGCTTCCATTCCGCAGCATTACCAGCGAAATTGCCTCAAGATCATGAAGGACGCCGAGATGTAGGAAGAAAGTACAGAAAAGAATGACTATGGTAGGGACAGCTGTGTGCAAGATCTCGAAATAGTGAAATAGAAGTAATTGCTCAGCTTGGCCCTTGCCGCCCTAAAGTCGAGCCATGGGTGTTTCTTAAAGGGGCAGTGGATCGCGTGCCGAGGTATTTCCGTCTCCGCAGTCCTCAATAGCTCGAACAACAGTGCTGCTTTCAATTGAAGTCTCACGCTCAACTCTACAATAATGGCGGTCTCAGAATCTCCGGATGACAACATTCGTGACATCCCCAAGCGCTCTCTCGTTCAATCCACACTCTACAACTATCCATTCGCCGCCTCCCCAGACATAATCCGCTCCAACCAAAAAGACACCTACTTCGAAGGCGTCCTCCTCGAGCATCTCTCTACCATTTTGCGCCGCCTCTACGGCTCGCGCTTCGCCCACACATACAATTCTGAAGCCCGCACATTCACCGAGCTCCTCTACCTCGGCCTCACAACTTTCATCGGAAATCGCACCCTTGGGGAAGAATACTGCGATATCTACCAGATCGAATCGCATACCCAAGAGCTCCCAGAGATAGGCCGTAGAGCAGGATACATACTCACCGCCGTCCTCCTCCCATACACCCTGGGCAAAACTCTCCCCTCCCTCCGCGCCCGCATCCGCTTTCGCCTCGAGAACAATCTCCATCGCGCCCCTAAAAATTCGCGTACGTCTCTCCGCTACAGACTCCAGCAATACATCCTCACAAATCTAAACGCCCTGACATCCATCTCTACCTCACCCTTCTATGCCATCAACCTCGCCATCTTCTACTTCACTGGCTCCTACTACCACCTCAGCAAACGCCTCTTCAACCTCCGTTACATATTCTCTAAACACCTCGCGCCTTCCGAGCAGCGCGTAGGCTATGAAGTGCTCGGTGTGCTACTCGTCCTTCAAATGGCCGTTCAGGCATATCTGCATGTCCAAAATACCATAACCACATCCCTCCCCACGGAAGGTCCAACCGCAATACTCGACAATGGCGTTGAAATCGGCCTACCAGACCCCCAAGACCGAGATCCCCTCACCTACACAACCGAAAAAGCAGAAGATACATCCCGCCTCCGAATCTCCCACACAACACACACTCCCCTCCCCTCCACCTCCACCCCCCACCGGTACGACCTCTCCGACCCCGCTACGCTAGCATGGCTGCAGCCGCAACAGACGCGGAAATGCACGCTCTGCCTAGAGCCGATGAAAGATCCTAGCGTGACGACATGTGGCCATGTCTTTTGCTGGACATGTATACTGGATTGGGTGGAGGAGAAGCCGGAGTGTCCGCTTTGTAGGCAGGCGGTGTTGGGGCAGCATGTGCTTCCGTTAAGGGGTTGAGTGGAGATGAGATTGGGAAGGGATGATGGAAAAATAGGCTGAATGCATCAAGTGTGAGATTCCTGAGGAATCAAGAGCTCTGAGGGGTCTCTCGTGGCTATGTAATTCTATGAGATATGACAGCTGCCAGGTTCTGAATTCAAGGCCATATCCAGCAACAGGCCTGGGATCACTGATACCTGTATGTGTTGGGTGAGACTACTTCATTGTAATTCTATAAAGTCACAGGACACCATATTGTGCTGCTGTGCATGTTTAGCTTCCAAAGCGTATGACATTCCCCCTGTCTTCATCTCTACCTCATATAACAACTCCTCAAAAAACAGCACCAAATCCCACTTTCCCTCGCTCTTTGCAAATCCCCATACAACCAACCAGTCCACAATCTTTGCATATATCACCAGCCCGCTCAAGCCGAATTCACTTTTCAGCCAAGAAAACTTTGTCCTATTCATGGGCTATCTGCGATATGGGCAGATGTGAATCTGGATACGAAAATGTATACCTCCGAAGCGTGTAATTACATACAGTAATGCGCACAAAGGGCTGGGCGTGAGAAAACAATGGTTTTGAGGGCGTTGTATACCTGATGTTCGCTATGGGGATGGGAGATTGGGCTTGTTTTCGTGACTAGATGGTAAGGTGCTGGATGATGGGTGGGCAATTAATGGCTTGGTGTGAGGGTTTTGGATGATGGGTTTGCTGGGAGGTAATCGGGGCTTGGGATGGAGCATTCATTGGATAGTGAAGGGTAAGTGCTTTTGATTAGTGTATTAATATTCGACTCAAGTTGACCCTAATTGCATAGCACAATTAACGTGATTTTCTATTGGAGTTTTTGCATTGTTTTCTATATATGAGCTTCTGCATTTCGTTCTAGGTATGACCTAGCAGAAAAGGCTGGACGCATGGATGTGGCATGCTGGGAGTCTTAGAGATAGACTGGATTTGTATAGCTGATGGCAAGAACGCATAAGGTGTGCCGAGAGTTGCCGGGATGGAATGAACATGTGTGTGTGTGTGTGTGTTGAAGAGCATGGGCCGTGTGTTGAAGGATTACTGCTGACTATCAAAGGGATCAGCTGTTTGTAACGACGTGGATAGACCCCTTGTATTTTTACCTAGGTGGAAGCTGACATGCGCTTCTTCTGCGCTCGTTTCTTGGCCTTTCTCCGCTTTGGCGTCTTAGGGACGGGTCCCGGCTTTTTCGTTACCTGGATGGCATCCTCCATGGCCGCCAGCATTTCAAAACCGCGATTTGAGGGCGCGACAAAATACCCGGCTCTCGGACTCAGAACGACCCTCACGTTATCGAGGCCACGGATTCTGAGGAGAGTTCCGAAAGCCCGGGGCACCTTCAGCTCAGCCCAATCGAATTGGTAACCAGGCGCCCTACCACTATCCGTATATACCATGCACGCATCGCAAAGCACCAGTGTGAGGTTGCGTAGACCGACACACTCTGTAAGCAGCTTCGATGTTCGCGCGAATTCCGGCGGATACTCAGCCTCATAGTAGACGATGACCGATCTCAGGTTGTGCTGGTTGCTTAGACCCATGTTACGAATGAACATTTCCATCTCGGTCAGTGAGGTAAATTCAAATGTGTTTTTACGGTAGAATACAGAGACAGCTTCGTCATGTATCTGTTTTGACACGTAAAACAATTTTCGTCCCTGGGCAGTTGCTGAGGATTCGATAGACGCCATCCCACGATCGAAATCTTCACGTTGTCGATACTTGGTTGGAGTTGGTTGCAAGCACCTAGGCTCCCTCGTCTTGTCTCTGACGAAGATGGCGCCATCAAATGCAAGGCACGCTTCGTAAATCTTGTCTCTAAATTCTCGTGGAAGCTCCATCAATGGAATCTGCTCAAGCAATGAGTTCCCATTACTGAAAACAAGTGTTATCAATTCGGACCACTAACCTGATGTTTGCGCGCCTCTGCCAATTCCTTTTCCAATATTCTAGCTGACCTTCGTGCCATAATCAACAGATTAAGTGACTAAGATGCAACACTGCTAGGGGTTGAAGCGGTCAGAGAGCCTCAGTAGAGATAAGTAGACAATAGACAGATGCTGCGTAAGCAGCTTAAGGTGATGTAATTCAGAGTTCGTTGATAATCTGTCTGAGAAATGTGTTAAATGGGTCCGACTGAAAACTGCATGATTTGCTTACAATGGACGGGAAATCGGTGAGAATATATAGTGGGTTGTCATCACTAGCTCTTTCAACGACCGTGTTATAAAATGGAATTACCAAGACCCACATTTCGCAACGAACCAGCTGATAGGTCGCCACCTTGAAGTCTGGCAGTCTGATTGGCTGACGAACCGCGCTGAGACGCGTGCAATTGCTCCTAATGAAATTCGGACATGAGACATTATATCAGACAGTGTCGACACTCTTGGCTGTTGCTGAACCGTGTCCTGAACAGCAACACTGGGAATCTGGGAACTTTTGCCCCATGAAAGTGTCATTTCGGCAGCTTGCAGCTGTCTCATATCACGCATTAGTACCAAGATCGTCCCAATGTTCTCTTGCTCTGTAGCAATACCCCGGCACAGTAAGATATTGAGCAGTAGGAGCCCCTCAGCATGACCCTTTGTCGAACGTACCGGCGAAATTAAAGACGCTGTACCAAAAGGCCAGCCTACCTTTGCGAGATAGGAGGAGCCCAAGCCCGATGAGTATGTGGTCTTTGGAGCATGCTGTCCATTTGCAGCGCAAGTCGTGGGAGATCCTAGATCCACCCATGATTGCACTAGTACCCTTCGAATTAGGTGCGAATAGTCCAAGAAAGGTCCACGCGGATTTCAGACCACTACAGAAACGGCCTTGAGAGTATACAGCCCGCTTCGATTCAATAAGCTGCAAATAGATCTAAAGCACAGAATAATAGTGAGCAGCCGACAAAGAGGAGCGTTGCTGATGCTTCATCAAATATGTAACATCCCCATTCGATCACCAAAAATAATGGTACTGTCTCATCGTCTTGAACAGGCTTCGTTCCAGAAATTTCGACAAGCACGAATTGACGCTCAGTACATCCACTGTATATGTAAATCTCGACGCATAAATGCTTCGCTTACCCAACATCGCTGTTCTTTCTAAGACAAGATCTCAAAGTGGTCCGACAGAAATTAGAATATGTATCACAGACGCCGGAAAAGAGGTGCCAGGTTGGTGTCTAGGAATTTACCTCCTTTGATAATTGGTCAATAAGAAGACGAACCATCGCATCTTAGAGTATATCCAGGAGATATTCAATATCCTTCACTGTGAGGGGCTTCTCCTGATCACGCGCAAGAGAGATAGCGCAAGAGACGGTATTCTTGATCTGGCGCCCATTCAAGTCCCTCTTTGCCAGTCTGGCAATGTCTTGCTCGTTGACGGATTCATGGTCTTGTGTAGCCCTTACGATAAAGTTCCTCCACACGGCAGCTCGACTATCCTCGTCGAGATCAGGATATTTTATGGTAAAATGTATGCGGCCTGAAAAATATTGTAAGGCAGTCAAGAGTGATATACGGATAACGGGAACTCACTAGTAAAAGCTGGATCGATGATGGAGTGCCGATTGGTCGTTAAGATCAAGATACCTCTGAAATATTCTATATGACGGAGGAAAATGCTGACGAGCGTATCCTTCTCAAGATTCTGGCCACGTACGGAAAGAAAGACATCTGCCTCGTCGATAAGCAGTACACAGCCCCACCTTCGAGTGATCTCCAGAATCATGACCAATCGTCGGTCGACGACGTCCGCGTCGATACCGAGTTCGCCGATGCTTACCACGTAGAGGGGACGACGCGTCGTCTCAGCGACGACCTCTGCAGTCAGAGTTTTTCCAACTCCTGGAGGTCCAGCAAGCAAGCAGACTAAGCCTCGGCCTTTACCCTGCACGAAATCATCGAACGTTTCTCCGTCTTGCTTGTGTGCTTTCACTAGTCCATGAATCAGCCTGCGTCGGTCCTCCTTCATGACGAGCTTCTGAAAGGCCTCATCGTTCCACTTGATTTCTACAAGATATTCAACCATGAGTTGACCCCAGGTCTTGCTTGGAAGGCTGAAGCCGTTGATCCAATGAGCACAGACAAGCAGTTGGGTCTCCTTGAGGTCCCGAATCAGGATGAAGTCTCTTGGGAAAACGTATGGCTGGATTAGATTGGAAGATGGATTGTGAGTAGCAAAAGCTTCCGGGTCTGCGATGACTCGTCCTGCAGCCTATCTTCTCTTAGCCTGTCACTTAACAACAGCGTTCGATTTATCACTCACGTTGAACTTTTCTGCTTTCAGTTTACCATCAGGCAGGGCTGTTTCTTTGATGCCAAGCGCGTTTGTGGCACGCTCTGCAGCGTACTCTAAACAATTTGGCTGGTCTACAATGGAAACGTATCGACGCCCACGCGCAACCAGTTTATCACGCACGGCTTCAAACTCGGCCATATCTTCCAGAGGAAAGGCTTCAAGGCTAGTGAGTGGTCTGGCTCCTTCAAATTGGTTGATTTCGATCGAAATGTTGCCCCAGCCAAAGTCGGAGCCGTCATGAGTGATAATCTTGCCGTCAAGCCCAAAGTATTTCGTATTGTTGGGCCGCTGCTCATAACTTGAGCTGGTAACATAGAAAGCTTGCATCTGATGCATGAGTCCATACCTTGGGGCGAGAAAAGTGGCTTTAGGGGGACAGATAGCCCAGATTAGGTCCCAGGTAATTTCCCTATTGTCAAGCAATGAGTCGAGACTCAGGATCGTGCTTTCATAGTCTTCCTGGACGAAGCGGAGGGCTGTCCCAATGTCATCAATAAGGGCCTGATCTGGAGTCGTTCTTTCCTTTTCTTCCTCTTTACGTTTGATCAGATGAGGCCTAGCGTAGAACATAAGCTCTGGGGATGCCTGCAATTAGTTAACGAGTTGTCCTATCTTCTCTCGTTCAACAATTTTAACCAACCACTGGGGGCGTCTTGTTCAATGTGAGATCTTCAACATCAGCAAAGATGTCCAAAAACAGATCCCCAAGCAATTCCGACTTGATGTCAATTTCTGTACCGGCCAGCATTCCCTGCTTGCTGATAATGCGACGAACGACCAGAGCTGTCTTGCCTTGGCGGTCTGGCTTGGGGTTCGGTTTAGCAGTCTTCACAAAATGGACCTGACGATCTTTCCTGCTGTAGATCTGATCGACGCGTAAAAGGCGCTGGGCTTTGTTGCCCTGGTTTGTCATGACTCGTCTCACCGACGGCTGCGGGGGACCGTCCTCATCATTGCGCTCTTCTGCTGGTGCCATTTTTGGAAACAGACCTCAGTCATTCGAAGTGTACTGAAGATTTGAGGCTGAAAGATTGGATGATAGAAATGATCAGCGGCACAGCGACAGAGACCAGGGTCGCTCGGCTAAAAATTTGGATACAGTCAGTCACTGCAGGGCCCAAGCTAGCTAGTCGCCTACCAGGGCAAGGTTCATCACCCGAACCCCATGCAGCCCCTCACAATGCGGCCTGGGCCTGGGCTTCGGGCTGCCCTTGTACACCATGGGAGGCCTGACAACGCGTTGAAGCCCGCCCCACGAATCAACATTTGCCAGCAATTACAGGGGGCGGTTGGCCCGTCCTCTAATTGCCGGGACATAGCTTCCGACTTAATCTGCGCCTATCGTGTTGATAAATGTTGGTTCCAGGCTGACGCTGATCCCCACTGTGACTAATATTTATCCACCAATCAATCCTCCTCCTCTACCGATTCGCCCCTCTGAAGGGTCTGGATTGTTTGGGTGGTGAACCCCTCGAGGTCTCAAGTATCGGTGTAGCCAAGCTGAGCAATACTGCATTTCGACAGTGTCATATTCTTCCGCTCTTGCTGCCATACAATCCATTTCTGCTCTTCGTAGCGAGAGCCGCGATCTGAATCTGCTCGTGGCACGAGATCTGTAGAAGTGCCGCCCGCCATTGAGAGGACTGAGTACGTGCGGCGACGGCCCACTTGAGACCTGTACAGATATAGAGAAGACGATTATGCTGATTAATGATAGTTCGACCGCTCCAGAAGATCTCCATGAGATGGAAGAGCTGTCGCCCTTTCGTCGGGCGCTGGACGAATACGTCCAGTCAAGACGGAAGAAAAGCAAAACGCCTGCCTTCCTAGAAGAATTGCAGAGGCCAGGGTCTCTTAAGACGAAGGAGGATGTTCAGAGAGCCATGGTGGACCTGGAGAAATCATCAACAGATCGGACATCAGCAAAGGTCGTACGTACAACGATGAAACCCGTTATTAGAGTGTTATCGGACTACTCGGGTGTGATCGATACTTTAGGTATGGTAGCCTGTTATGCGAAAGCGCGCGTGATCGAAGAGGCTGAATGGAATTCGAAACAGCGCAAGCGGATCCAATGCCAACCGCTGTTATCTGGGGTTGTCTAAAAGCTGTCGTGGATGCAAGTGCCTGCAGCGAGATTCTGTGACCCACCTAACATCAGATGGCAGAGTTCGAAACGATTTCTGGCTCTTTATGAAACAATCAAAGATCAACTCGATCGCCTCAAGCGCCACCTTGAATGCCTCGTAGAATACGACGAGCTCTATGGAGAATCCGGAACAATGCAGGAACTCCTCGTAGATTCTTATAAAGCCGTGATCCGATTTTGGTGTCGAGTCGAGAAAGAGTGCACGCGTTGTGGTAAGTTCATCACGGCTAGAGGCGAAACAGCATGCTGAGCCATGCAGTTGCAAATAGGATGGGTCGAGCGCTGGCGTCATTCAGTACTTCGAAGCTTGACGGTATCGTCAAGTGTATTGAGCAGAATTCGTCAGATATCAGCAGACTGATTCCTATTGTTCAGGAGCGTGTGCAGCGAGGGGAGCGTGAAGACGCAGCCAAAGAACGTCAGTTGGCAGGAATTGCCAGAGCAGAGCAGAGCGCCTTCTTCAAGCAGCAGCAAGAAGAGCGTAAGCTAGAGATGAAGCGTATGGTTTTGCTTGTGGTCATCTGATTCACAGACTGACTATTCCTGCAGGGACCCGACAAAGAGATGTGCGGAATTGGCTCAAAGGGAGCTCAAGCGCATTGAATGAGAGCAACGACCGGCATCACGACCAATACGTTCGTCGGCGAAATCCCAATACCTGCTCATGGCTCCCTTCTCATGCGCTTTTCCGAGACTGGCTCCAACCGTCGTCCAGCGCGTCGAGGTTGTGGCTTCAAGCAGCCCGTGGAGTAGGTAAGTCTGTGATCTGCGCCTATGCCATTCAGCACATAGCCCAGCTCCCGTCCTGTTGCTCAATACGCCAATACTACACCTTCGATGAAGAGTTTTCAGCTCTTCAAGCATATCGTTCGTTGGCAGAGCAATTGGCAGATCACATCTGGACCCAGCTCGATGATATGCCTGAAGAAATCCATGAGTACACGCAGCGTAGTGCAACTAGCTCAAAGAAAGAAGACGTGAAGATGGTCATTTGTCTTCTTCTCAGCCAAACTCCCTTGACCTATGTTTTCCTCGATGGGTTGGACGAAGAATGCGATACCGAGAAGAGATGGAGGGAGCTTGAAGAAGTATTGGACTTTTTCACCGAGATTAGTGTTGCGGATAGTTCGAGACTGCGCCTCTGGTGTGGTGCTCAAGATCGGACACATTTGAGGAAGAAATTGGAAACGTTCAATGTCATCGAGGTCAATAAGAGCTTGAATGAAGGTGATATCGAGGTCTGTCTCGCGGAGCGAATATCGAGCCTTGAAACTCAAGAAATTGATCCAGGATATCGAGCTCTCATTCTCAAAGATCTACTACGCAAGGCTGATGGCCGCTTCCTGTGGGCAACTCTGATGTTGAATCTCATTGTCGATGCGTCGACTTTGAACGGTGTGCAACAGCTGGTACAGCAGGGATTGCCCGAAGACTATGGAATATATTACGAAAGGAAGATCCAAAGCGTTGATAAGTCGCAAAAGAAATTACTGTCGTGAGTTACGTCCTGCCCCTGCCTCAAGGCCAACATTAACTTGAATTCAGTATCATTCTCGCCTGCGTTGTTCATGCAAAGCGACCATTACATTTGGATGAATTGTGCGAAGCCACGGCGGTGATGTCGATGGCTAGTGGAGAAGATATCGACAGATCGCAAAAGCTATTCAAAACAAGGCTTTCAAAACTGTGTGAACCTCTCGTCCAAGTACAAGAGATACGATCTGAGCACAGGATATACACAACCTGCACGCTCACCCACTCGTCGGTCCATGAATTTCTCAAGAGTAAACCTGAAATTTTGAGCGCTACTCCAGGCCTAGACGCCTGTCAAATTGAGAGCAAGATTCTGGCTAGCGTCTGTTTGAAATATCTTTCACAGCCACGCTATGGAAAGCTCCTTCGCAAGAAGGAGGACACATTCGTAGATTTGAATGACGAAGACTTCATGGAGCAGCATCTCCTTCCATACGCTGCAAAGTATTGGGATAAACACTTGGATGATGTCCCATTCTCTCGAGAGATGTGTGACAGAGTTGAGACGTTTGTAACCTCGCCACAATTTCAGACCTGCTTACAGGTGCAAAGCTTGGTCATAGAAGGTGCGCAAAGCCCCGTAATTCTTAAAGACCCACTAAGCCGTCCTTCTAGGTCAATTTACATTCTGGACCTCCCCGAGCAAGTTCTGGCAAGGACGGCATTTGAAGCGGACATTTCCCTCATGGTATTCTGACGGTTGCGGTGCGAAATCGAGCAAAGACTACTATGAGTTCATTGGAGAATGGGGCCATGTTCTAAGCGATATTACATCTTACAAAGGGAGTCACCCTGGCGAAATTGATCGGTGCTTCTGGGGTGCCCTCGGAGACAAGAACTTTTTACAGAAGGCGACGCAAGCTCGCTATAAAGCTTTCCTGCTGAGTAACGAAGGTTGGTGTCAAAGCAAAAAGGCATTAAGTCGCTGCTATGAGACCGTTAATGGTTCAGGAGAGCGTCTTGTTGTCGTGAGACTAAATGATTCGTGAGTCTGACCTAGAGCTATCTACACACCAGCTGAGCCTAGTCATCCTGTAGGGAGGAAGCTCAGACGCATCTGGTCTTTAAGTGCGATCTCTGGGATCTGACAAGGCGACGACCCAGGCTCCAGCATTCGCAAGATATCTCTGTACCAAGGTCCCAGTGGCTGTTGTATGACTGTCCAACATCGAAGAAATGCGTCGGACGGCCAGTTCCAGTTTCTCTGACACCAGATCTACAATTCCTTAGGATCGGCAGCTCAACTTTGACGAAATCCGACGACTCTACGTATCACCCAATGAAGATCTTCGATGACCAAGATGACTATTTCGAGGACATGGCATTCTGTGACGGTTTCGTGGCGGTCTCATCTCGGCGACATTTATCAAAAGAAGATCTCATTATGACCTCAGAGCCAGGCTTCATTGGGTATGAAGAGGAGTTGGCTCGATTCTTGAAACTTGTCATAGACACCGAATCTAAAGCATCTAGCTCTACCAACCCAACTACCAACCGAGGCTCGAACGTGGAAGGATCGACACTCAGCGCAAATTCGAGTATGACTTCTCTGGATTCCATGGATGTGGAGCGGGTAGAAGACGCTCAAGCTTCGAAGTTGGAAGACCAAGACAAAGCGCCTACTGCAGAAGTCGAGGAGACTCTGGAACCTTGGGAACAGGAGTCTAACACTGATTCAGCTGCTAACTCTGCGGAGACCTCCTGGAGCGATGGGTCGACAGACGTTTCATCCAATAATATCGATGATGATGATCAATGGAACGACTGGGGCAACGAGCATGCAGTATGCGAAGATATTAAGGAGCAGATAGGCAACGAGTATGACAGTTCATATGATTACAGCAGCGACGAAGGATCTGCCATGAGTGACGAAATTGACTCCGAAATTGACTCCGAATACTGCCCTTCAGATGATTCCGACGATTCTAACCTTCTCGTTCCTGGCACTGGTCTACGTGTGACCGCTATTGAATCAGGTGAAAATGACTACGACTCTGAATCTGAAAATTCTGTTTTGAGCCACTACTCCCAGAGCTTATACAGTACATCGGGAGACGAAGAGGACAGCGACTATGAACACGAGGGTAAAAAGCTGGACAATCTTCTATTTGGCCGACTGAAGGCCGGCAAAACGGATGGAGCAAATCGAATCTCAGTCCGCATCTTTGACACGGTGAATCAGCAGCAGAAGCCTATCTTCCACTTCTCTCATGATGCCGATCGTAGTCTATTCAGCTCACCACCTAGCTTTCATCCATCCAAGCCACTCATGGTATGGCCGCTAGGGGCCGGCGAGGTCCTGTTCGCAAATTACCAAGACAATACTTATTTTACGAGATTACTTTGCCCCTCCGGATTCGGCAGTTGCCAAGTTTTTGTCAAATCGCACTTCTCGAGTAATGGATGTTTTCTCCATTTCGCCGTCCTCGAAGCCTCGAATGCGGGGGAGCAGAGCAAAAATCCAGCCTCGGAGACTCCGAGGCAGCAAGTCTCACTCACACTGCAGGTTTCGACGCACCGACTCTCCGCCAGGAAGACTGCGCGGAGCCCTCCCCACCTCGTTTGCCGCACCAATGTTCTGCTCGGCCGAACCCATTCAGTCTCCGTTTCAACTCTCCCTTACACGCTGACCTGGACTGACCAATATCTCTACTTTGCTAAAAGAGATACAAAGCTCAACGTCATCCGCATCCCCCTCTTCCGTCCTTCTAAAGCCGGAGAAAAGACCACGGTTTGCTACCCTCGTAATGACATCTACCTTCCCCGAACCGCCGAATTGCGGGACGTGTACTACTATCCTCCACAAGAGCATACAAAAAGGGGGAAAGAAGGAATAGGAACGATCATCATCGGCTCACATTCATCCATCCCGGCGCAGAGAAAACTCGTCCCGCCAAATGCTGTCAAACCGCCCATAAGCGTGTTTGTGTCAGAGGAGAAGGATCTTGGAGGTTGGGTGTGTAAGGCAGATGCTGTCAATGTCGAACAGCGGCATAACAATGCTGCGGGAAGATTGCAGAGTAAGTTTGAGCGGTTTGATCTCAAGGAGGACTGTGATATCGTACCGTATCTAGCCTAACACACTTTATATTGGATGGGTCGTTAAGTAAAATGGAGAGTCGAATTCCGTAATATCACCAAATGTATGGTATGATCTTATGGTGGGACTATTCTATCAAACAAGGGAACCGATCTCAACATGACTTATCGCACCGTACGACCAGCAAGAAAAGCAAGTGATTCATTCGTAGCGCCCTATCGCCACAGCACGGAGACTGGATAAAAACCCGGAAGACGTCGCGTTGTGGTTCGCCTCACATAAATTCTATTTTGCACGAGGCCTACTGGCCATGGGTCGAACGTATGCGCATGAGGAGATATCGATGTCGAAGGCAGCGTAGTGGCGCCTCGCTAGTCCATCTCTGTGTTAGCCTTCCCTATCGTTACTAAGGTAGGTACATCACCCTACCTACCTACCTAAGGTACTCTAGGCGGTGCGTTCAGCTCAACTCTAACACAAAGGCCACAAGGCTACGCGACAGTAACAATACCCTCTCACGCTGCTATATCTCCGCACGCAGTACAATATTCTGTGGGAAACACAAGCATCCAAATTGAAACCTCGAAGAGCTAAGCAATCCCCACCCCTCTTCCTATCACACCCTATCCTCCCTCCCTTCTTTCCCACTTCTTGCCCACCATGAACCCTCAATCCAAAATACCACTTCTCCCCCTCATCCTCACATCCATAACCCGCGCTTCCGCCAAGCCTATCCCCCCCTCAATGCACATCCCCCGCACCGATGATTCGAGCGGCTTAGAACTCGTAGATCTAGCCTTCAGCATCAAAATGGCTGAAACAGCTCTCGCCATCTTCTCCGTCACGCTGGTTATAATAACATACAGCGTACTGATACAGAGAGGTTCTTTCATGTCAACGACGGCTATGTATCCCCAGCAGTCCATCGAGCGAAATCTTGGCAGTTTGTTGTCATTGGCGTGGCCGAGGAGAAGTGGTGAAGCGCCAGGGAGAGAAGCGGATGTACGGAGGAAGGACACTAAGGCTTCTTTGGGTTCGGCTGGGTCGTTCAGCTTGAAGATGCCGTCGACTCAGCTTTTCTATTTAGGACGCATGGATACTGATAATTCTTCTGGTCTGGTTGCTAAGGGCTGGCTTGAGTGCGTCGCCAAACCCAGCCGCAAGGACATCAGCACATCCTACCGCCCTCGGGTCTGGGTGACTAGTGGTTCCCATCTCACGAAGAATGTAGTGCAACTCCTTGTTTGGGAATGGGTGTCCCTATGGCTAATAGTTATAATGGTGTTCGCTACATTGCTCTACAACGGCTTTCTGACAAACGAACTCTCCCCGGACAGTTACCCACGCCTTGTGGTTACTTTGATCTATGCTATATCCTACTTCTTCCACTTCTGGTACGTCTGGACCATCTGCATGCGGTTCTTCACCAATGTAGCCGCAGGCGCGGCCTGGAGCCTTCTCGAGCGCGCGAAGTTTGCCGTTTGTGATAGCAAAAGGCTACAACGTCATAAGGAAGGAACACCCTTCGAATTCCGAGGCATTGACAAAGCAAGCAGCGAATATGTCCCTTTATCCTTTGACGCCGTCTTCAAGCACGAGGTCGATCTTCCTCGAAGTCTCATCGACGACACTCCTTCTCCTGGTCGCGCCAGGGACCCGGAAGCAGACGACCCAAAGGAAGTCTCTGCCGCCCTCGCAACCCTTGAAAAAGTGCAAAAGCATGAGCGTGAAACGGCTACCGCCGCTGCTCTCACAGCCTTGGATCTGGTCATCGCAAACGCAATGGTGATGATGGGAGTAACCTTAGCCTCAGGCTTTTCATCCTGGACGGCGCGTCAGTTGACCAATAACACGCCTAACAACTTCGCCGTTGCGCAAATCGGCAGCCTAGCGCTTCTCGGCTCGCTCTCTCTTGGTGCTTCGACGATGTTCGCCTCAGCAATGCACCTCACCATCCTCTCTTCATCCTACGAAACAATATTGTCGCTTAAGGAGACAAAGATCAACGGGCAAGCCGTCGATCACTACAAAAAGCGGCAGGCATTTGACGCAGTCCTCTCTTTCTCCAGGGGCACCGTTCCAATCTCTCGCGTCAGCTTCTGCGAGATCCTCTCCACAAACAATCTTCGTAATTCCCTGGGCATATCATTTCTTGGTCCCGCGTTTGCTCTGATGCCTAACCGCGCGGACCATGACCGGACTTCGAAGGAAACAGCCTTTGATATCAGCGTGAGAGTTGGCTCTGGAATTGGCGAAGACGTTGAGAGTAACAGGATTCTGTTTACGACGCGGAAGACGGACAGGCATGGGAGAGGAAAGAACGGAAAGAATGTAGAGGCAATCAATGTGTGTTGTATTGAAGAGAATGAGGCTAGGAAAAGCAGAGAAAAGGTGAGTTTGATCGGCTCTCGGGATGTATAGTTGTTACTGTCATTATGGATAATAACAGTGGATCTGCAGCTTGGGAAATCCGTCGTCAGAGTAAACGAGAAGAGGGTTGCCGAGGAGGTTTGAGGAGAAGAATTTCTGCCACTAATTTTGCTCACTATGTGATGCCATCATGATGTAACGGAACGCAGACCTTTTCTTTCTCTGAGCGGCGTTGCGTGATAATCCTTTTTGTTATGCATCGTTTCGGATAATCATTGGAATCTTCCCGCATCCGGAAGGGTGAGGCCAGAGAGCTCTAAGTAGTACACGGCGTGCAGGCGTGGGGGCAAACCGGGGTGTATAGCTGGGCTAGGGGAGGGAGCGTACCTATGAGTCTAGTTCCTTTCCTCTTGTTCCTATTTCTCTTGCTTTCTTTTCTGGACCTTGATTAGTCAGAGTAGTGTTTTTTGTGGTGGGGTAGATTAGGTATTTGAGAAGGTGATTCAGGCTAAACTCGTGGTGTATATTAATCAGGTAATGATAAGCAACCGTCCTTGCGGACATGATCGTACATTGAGGATGCTTCGAAAAGTAGGTGGGCATGGGTCAAACGTTTGATGGATGGGCGGTCTGATATCGGCTTCTCTTTGCTGTGGAATTTCGTGTTGATTTGAGATTCCAAATCTATGAGTCGGAACTCCGTCGCCCGGAGCAAACAAAAGCCAAACAAGTTTTAAGCTGGACATAAAGATTTGGATGTACCGCCTATTGCGTTCAAATTTTCGGGTTCTCTGGAGTTCTGTCGCGGAATCACCATCTTACTGCTCGCGGGCTTGACAAGGTCACGATCGTACCCACGAGGATGGAACCGAGAATCACAAGGTAACCTTCGAAGACCTGTTTCGGAGGCCTTGTAGCAGCCTCAGGAAGTGGGGTGGTTCTTAGCGTGGGTCTATCGTTGCTGAGGTGGTCACCATGTTTCCCCATTTGGTGATTGCTGGCAACGTCAAGTGGAAAACCGGTTCTAATTATAGAGATTAGGGGTTGCTGAAGATCCAAAAAACTCCCGGGGAAGACCGAGACAGCTGCAAGCTGCCGAAGTTGCAGCCATCTTGGAAGGGCTAGATAATCTACTCATGCATCTAACCCAAGTTTGATGCGAATATGCTAACCCTGCTAGAAGATTTCCCTGCATGACATACGCAATAGAGAAATAGATCCATCGTTACCAAGATCAATAATGATTATTGTGCCCCTAGGCAGGGAAATGAAAATTCACCAGTCTCCGTTGATTGACTTTGCTGAAGAGAATCGTGTAGCTGCTGACGTCGACATCTACACGCAATTGCATGTAGTTTATCAGAATAGCAGCGAAAGTACAGGTTTTCTCCGAGACCTACGCAGCACCTAAAACCTGCGGTACTGCTAAACCCATAAATATCATGGTACTCAGAAACATAGCAGGGACGAACGCATTCTGCAAATCCGTTTTATCAACAAAAGAAAGCCAGAGTATCACAAAGACCAGTCCCAGAACTGTAATCGCAACAATCCAGTAGAGGATCTTGCGGAGCGAATAGCCGTGTATAGCATACATTCCCCAGCCTTCCACACCCTTCTGGCTTCCTAACGGACATGCTATATTCTGAGGGACCATTTGCAGATTTTCTTTTGCTAGGTCTGGAAAGTCAGTGTTCTCATACATGCCTGTAACTATTTGCTTTGCAGCAATCGCCATGTGCACTGATTCAGGTTCAAAGCGGTGGAATTCGTAATTGGTCAATGCATGTGGCGGTAAGCCGGTAGCTAACCTTATCACTCGATCTCCATTATTAGAGAGACGGCAGAACTGTATCATATAAGACGAATATATTAGACCACGAATTGGTGCGAGGTATTGTTGGATTTATTAAGTTTGTGGAACTTACCTGGACGAAGTTAAGGTCTATGCACATTTTCCAGGAAAACATCCTACCAATCCATCCTTGTACTTGCATGTATCCTTGGTACAAAAACTTGTACAGTGCGTTATCATTATGTATTTGAGTGGAAGATTGCAGTAATGTCTGCGAAGGTTCTGTCCATACTTTGTCTACACACCAGTATATCTCCTTCGATCTCTGCTGCATTACAGAATTGTTGCTTTGCGGAGCTACAGGCGCTTGTTCTGACAATCGAAGCGGGGGGTGCATCTGTTGGTTGTTTGGACGAAAGCCTGATGGAGTCAATTGCGTCTGCGATGCGGAGGATGTGAGTCCACTCCTCCGGCCGTAGAGAGGCAGACCAGCAGAATTTACGGGCATTTGAGAAATTGGGAGACAGCTTCGACGGTAAGCAATCCCTTGTGTTTCGAGGACGTCGACATAGAGGCAACGCTTGTTCCACTGCGGTGAGATCAGCAATTTCATGTGACCTAGACATTGCTTGTAATATCAAACTAAAGGGACCTACCTCCCAAGATATACGAATGTATCCCTGGGGACACGGTAGACTAGGAGGTGCGAGCGGCCACCAATCTATGCGAGCATCCAGCTTTCTTTCGACGTAGTGCTTCCATTCATCAATTCTGGATGGCTTTTGTACCCATTCACTGTTCGTGAATCGCAATCGTCGTGACCCATCTGAGAAGTTGCTAAGACTTGACTACTATAATCAGCCTCAGCATATAGTCGTGATATTCTGTTGTCAAAAGACATAGAAGTGGACTGCAATGTCTAGACAAGGCACTGGCAGAAGGGAGCGCTTATTCTTAGCAAATCTCCCCAAACATACATTGAAATTGGCCTCTGAAGAGCTGTGGCCAGCATCTCTTTTACCAGCACACTAATCTCTTTTGCGCGGAGATTCAGTCTGCTTAGTCTTGACAACCATTGCAATACTTCGGGTTTGATTTGCACTCCATCATCTAGTTGATCTGTTGTAGTGTGTCCTATTGTAGTTCTTATCGCATTTCGAAACTCTTTCTCTCCACTGACGCCTATGACAAGAAAGGTCAATAGCAATGTAAAAACGCAGCCCAGTGTCCATACATCCGCGGCCTGTAACTCAGAAGGCGAGGGGAAAGTGTTCTCTGGCATTCTTGTGGACACAGGAACCGGCGCTGATGTTTCATATTTTCGCATCTCAGGCGCACCGAGTTGAAACGCAGAACGGCTTTCTGCAGTATTTGTAACCCAGCTTTCGGAACTCCTAAGCTTAGTGGCAAGGCCGAAGTCCGTGATCTTTGCAATGATGTTCTTCAACTCTGGGTCTCTATATAGAAGTATGTTGGAGGCTTTTAGATCCCGGTGTGCCGTTTTACATTCCTCATGTAGGTACGACACGGCACTTGCAAGGCCCTCAAATTGAGTCCAGAGCGATTCTAGTTCCATTTCTGTCAGTTCAGGGCGTATTTGACCCGCAAATAACTGCTTCAGAGTTCCACTGGCCAATGGAAACAAGAAATTGTGGTGTGAAATGGCATTCTCTTGGAAGCTAAAAGCCGCAACGAATTGTACAATATTACGATGATTGTGCTTATTCGTAGAACATAGAATTCGATACTCCCGAATGAATTGTAAACGCGTTGCTTCTGGATATAGTCGTTTGCAGGCCAACTGATGTGATCAGCCAAGACTAAGCAATCAAATTTGGGAAGGCCACGCAGCAAACATACTTGGTCGGTGTTCTGACCTGACCGTGAGATGGATGCTTCAACCTGATAGACTTCGGAAGATTGGCCGTCGGAGATCTGTCTGCGATATAGGGACTCAGATATCTTGCCTCTTAACCCGTCGTTGCTCTCGATATGAGAAAAGCTTCGCTGCTCTCGCTATTTGGAAGTGCTATATGCAGTGGAACAGATAGCTTCCCCTCCTCTTCGTGGACCAAAAGCTCATTGTAAATGGTATCTACCGCTTTTCCACGGGAATCATCCTCAGTAGGCTCAATTTGAGCTCCGTGCCGCGTCCATTCGCCCGGCCCAACCCGCAAACGATCTATTTCCTCCTGCCAAGTTTAAGCAAAGAATAGCGTACAATTGATGAATGGACTATAGATCGAGGAGGAACAAGTACCTCTGTTAGGTATCTGGGGATTCTCAGTACCGCAATGTCGTACTTTAGCTATATCCATTTAAGCAGGGTAACCAATTGGATAGGAAGTTTTCGGTATACATTGACAGAATAATCACCTCTTAACAGTGTTTTAAGCAGGTGGATAAGCTCCCGTATTGCAATATATCGAGTATCTATTTCCTGTTGCACTGCCATCGTCCATAGCCAGATTCTCAATGAAGGAATTACTATAATTGCCAAGTATAAAATTCAGAAGGAAGAGCCAATATGTTTCAAATACAATTCTGTAATAATATCTATGGATGTAGCTTATGTATGGGGGGGCTCGGTTTTATGTGGCAGTTATTGCCAAACCCACCCTCAGCCCTACGCCCCCCCCCAACCTCAAAAATCCACGCACTCCCCCTCCACCACCTCTATCTCCCCAACCAACACGCTAGAAAGAAAAGTAAAGACAAGGAAGAGGGCAAAAAAGCAGCAAAAAAATTGGTAGCTTCTCTTTGATTGAGCGTGTCATCCTTAGTGCAGGGGCCATGCTAATCTTCTCTGTATCGTTTCAAATTGACCAAATGCCCGAAGGCGAAAGTGGATGCACTAAAGTAAAATCTAATCTTATTTTGAAGGACGCGCATTCAGGACAACATGGACTTTGCGCTCTACACTATTAAGTTGACCACCTACCTAGATCGATTCTATCTAATGATTTCATCTGCGCATTCAGAGAACGAGATTATTTACGTTATTGAATTTATCTCCCACCAAAGCCATCCGACAACAAAAACAGGCCATCGCATCAGCAACAGCATCTCTGCTCTATCCCATCCTTTCACCTACCACACATCTACCCCACGAAATCTAACCACCAGCTTCCCAAAATCCCACTCCACCCTCAATCTCCATACATCTCTATTCCCATCCTCCCATCAGAAGCCCCATGAAATCCCTTCCTCCCCCCACCCCCCAAATCCGCCCCCCCCCCCAAAACTCCTCTCCCTCCAAACTCCTCCTCCCCCCCTCAAACACCCACCCAAGATTACCCCCCCCCTAATACTCCTAAGATAACCACCCTAAGGCATCTCGCACAACGAATAAAACAACGCAATTCATGTTAGGCAAGAAAGGGAGTCGTTTATTGCGGGTATAGAAGTCGCACTCATTATGTAAGGGCAGCTCAGCAGGATCAAATATCGCAAATCATACATACGAAACGGAGCGTTGCAGATTACTTACTTATTGCTGACAGACAGGTTGGATTCTATTTACGATATTAGCTGGGTGGGTACGTACGTACGTACACGACATCAGTCATCATCATCTTCGTTCTCCTGACGATTATGATTATGATGCTCGCACATCTCTCGTAAGTACTAATCCTCAACAAAACCCAAAGTAAACTCCGGTAAGCAATTAGCATAGACCTCGCTTTTGCTCGCAAAACGGGTAATCCGTAACCAAGGTACCGTACACCGTAAACAATTGCACGGGAGCTTGCTCGCTTTGCTCGCAAAAAGGGAAAAGGGATCCTAAACAACTCTAATATTGCAATTGCATGGGAGCTCGCAAAAAGGTAAGCGGGACCCCAACGGTTCGGAATGAGGCTGTGCTGGGTTGGGGAGTGAAACCGATGGATCAGTCAGGCAGGCAGGCAGGTACAACATCGTAACATAATTTAGGTGTTAGGCACTATACGTCGGAATCACTAGTAACGAGGAGCTCAATGCACAGATTGGTCACGGTATGTCTGCAAGCTTGGACCCCAGGTAATAGCCAGCCCATCCATTTTTGATTATATGATTATGATTATACACAACGTGCCTTGCATGCCATTATTTCTTTTTTTGAACTGCCAGGTGTGAAAAAGTAGGTTCCCTTAAGCTATTTGTCCCACAAATCGTAAAGCCATCCCATCCAGATGTAATTCTCGTAGTAAGGTAGCAAAGATAAGAAAAAGATTATGTCGGTCGAGTTCTGATTCTCCAATCCCTCCACGATAGCCAAACCCTCCGGCCCCCAACTGACCCAATATGTCCAATGAAAAGTAAAATGCCTCCCCTATTAATTTTGTAGGAGGTTCATCTACGGTACAGGCACCCAGACGAACTTCCCGACGCTAGGAACGCCTGCAGAGTTCATTGCGAAGAGAAGGTAATAACCCGGGAGCATGATTCCGGGGTCGGTGGGGAGGGGCATGGTGTAGGTGTTTCCGTTGTTCGAGCTGGGGAAGAGGGGAATGCGGCGCTGGTCCGTGTTGACAGTATGGGTGGTCGTAGCGATTCTGATGAGGGACCATGCAGTGACGGGACCGTTGGTGGTAGCTGTCAGGGTGCCACCGACGGCAACTTGGCCCGGGGAGTTGGTGATGACTGGGCGCGTGGCACGGCTACCGTCGGTGTTGAAGAGGTATGGTGGGCTGAAGACCTGGGCATCATAATGGTTGGTTGCGCAGGCACCGCATAGACCTCCCCCACCGCTCAGGACTGTACCGTCAGCCATGAGAATGGCGGTAGAGTGGTAGTTACGGGGAATGGAGTTGGCGGCAAGTTTGGTGAAAGTGGTAGAGACTGGATCCCAGATTTCGGGTTGGAGCTGGGAGGTGGCGTCAGAGAAGGGCTGACCGTAGATTTGGCCTCCAGTGATGAAAACCTTGCCAGTTGGCAAGACCACGGCGTTGGCGAAGATGCGCTTATACCACATAGGGTTGATGTTCTGGACGGTTGCGACGCTGTTAGGTCCGTTGATAGTGACGATATGGGCATTGGCAGTCGCGTTGACACCTTGATAGCTGGTAGCACCACCAACCACAAGAATTTTGCCTTGGGTAGCGTCATACATAACCGCGTCACCGCACATGGCATCGTTATCATTGCCTCGGACACCGGCGGTTGCTTGGCTCCCGGCACCAGCAGTGCCGTACCAGTTCATAGTTCGGCTAGGACCAGCTTGGAAGACATAGCCATTCTTCCAGCCGAAAAGCATAGCGTGGTTGTCAGCGCGGTAGACACCCTGAGCGTCGTTGGTAAGCATGGGAGCGACTGGGGCGCCGCTGAGCTGAGTCCAGGTATTTGCAGTAGGGCTGAAAAGTTCTCCGTTCTTTCCTCCAACCCCACCGGCCCACGAACCACCAATCATGAAGATGTTGCCGTTGGAAAGAGTGGCCTGGGACGCATATCCACGAGGAACGTGCATCTGTGCAGCCGCTGTCCAGGCATCATACGCAGGGCTGTAGATGGAGGTTTTATAATCACTGTTGCCACCTGTTGCAACGAAACGGCCGGTACTATCGATGGAAAGACCTTCGCAGAACATGTCATGGCCTGTGTTGGTGATATTCCGCTGAGAAACAATGCCCGTGGAAGGGTTGTAGGTAGCTGTGAGCGTATTACCACCGGGGCTGCCACCGAAAGTGCTTGCGGCATAGGAAGACCAGACTAGAACGTTACCACTGCCGTGGTCGAGACCCATGGAGACCGGGACGAGAGGGAAATCGATGGTCGGACTCCACACTCCTTGACCGTTCGGAGGTGCAGCCGTAGTTGTTTGGAAAATGCTGAAGGTTGCACAGCTTGACCAGGGGCCACGGTTTCCAGCTTCAGTCAAGGCGGTGAACTTCACGTAGCGAGCGGTGGTAGCGTCGAAAATAGTGGTCTTGGTCATATTGTTGTCTGCGTAGGTACCCATAGCAACCGGTGTACCGTAATTGACACCATCCGTGCTCGTCTGGATCGTATGCTCGCCAACGTTGCCGTTGCTGTTCCCATCTTGACGGGGAATATATGCAATACTGTTGATGAGATAGTTCTGCTGCATATCAATTATAAGGTAGTGCGGGAGCTGAGCGGTGGTTGGGCTGTATTGAGTGTGCCAGAAGGTATTGGTGTTGCCATCGAGCACGTTTGAGGGAGGGTTGCCAGCTTGGTAGCTGTCAGCAGTAGCAGTCCAGGCAGCTGGTGTGATGGCCGAAGACATGACCGCCTCGGCAGACCTTCCTTCTGGGATAGCATCCAGGGCCATACCATCGAGGGTTTCTACACCCTCGGTGTTCAACCCGCCATTGCTCACTGACGCGCCTTGGACAGATTTCGAGTTTGGTACGCTTGAGGGAACGATTTGGGCTGGTGCTAAAGCGTTGACATAGGTCGCTGAGGCCGCCAGGAGCGCCAAGAGGCGCAACACGGTCGGCTGCATATCGTGAAAGGTAGTAAGTAGTAGTAGTATTTTGGGAGAAGATATTAGGTATACGCCGCCCGGAGGCAGGAAGCACGTGTAAGTGTTTTAATTATGAGTTAACGAGTGTGTAATTCTTCAATCAAGGAAATGCCGACGAGTTGGTCTTGTAACGAGAGTAGTTGGAAGGCAATTAAGTATTAGAAGTAGGGATCAATGGATTAAAGATAGTGGGGGGGGCAGGCAAAGAAGACCACCTATAAAGAAGAACAACAACAGCTTGGCAAAGGCCTGGCGTTGTATAAAAACGAGGAAGGAGTGGCAGGAAACAGGGGTGGGGACGAAGGTGGTACATAAGAGATGGCAGGAAATTAGACCTGATCACGAAGGCTAGGTTCGGTCAGGGGAGGACAAAGCATACGAAGAAGTAGCCCGGCAGACCGGCGAGCCTAGAGCCCTTTAGCGCTGAAGTTGTGTTCGTCTTTGCCATTGTTGGACGGTCGTAGTACTGTAAGGTACTAGTCACATCTAGTTACATCTAGTTCCCACAGACTGGTTTTTTCATGGCGGCTTAGAAGTAGGCAAGAAAAGGGTGTCTTGATCGTAAGGTCGGTAAGGGTGGGTAAGGATGGTGTTGCTAAGCGCTATGCGGGCAAGTGATATTCTTCGGCGTGGCTGGGGGATGCAACATGGAACATGGTTGGTGCAGGCCCTCGCTACATGCCCTACATGCCGCCGTTGCGGGATCCTTTCCATTCCTCTTCAGGGCATGGCGTGCCCGAGGATTCCTGCAGGGTTCCTTGAACTTTACAAAGTACGGGCTTGTCCAACCCTAAATTTGGCGGCCCCTGAGTATTTCGGGCATAGCTTACCGCTCTTTCAGGCTCTTGCAGGCCACACTCTTGCACGCTTTCGCCCTCTCTCCCTCAGAAAGGGGGCCTGATCATGCCTATCACCATTACATATCGAAGCCCCCGCGCCAAAATCACAAATGCAATCTCCCACGAGTGACGTACCGTGCAGCAGTTGCTAAAGGGGACGCCCCAGATCTGCCGAGTGCCAAGTACGGGGTTTAGGTGTAGAATCCTTTAGTATCATTAGTATATATATCGAGCTCTGCGATTGGAGAAAGCCGTGAAAAGACGGGAGTCAAGCGAGAGGCGAAAGGCCAGCAGGAAGCTGACTGCAGTACCAAGCCAACAAACACGAGAAAATCGACCACATGATGCACACGTTGATCGTTGATCAAGCCTTAGAAATGCGAGCTCGCTACCACGTTGCCCCTCTCTCCCGCCATGGACGACACCCCCATGGTAATAGTCACACAGTTGAGCTGCCCCCAACGATCCCACGGCGATGCTACTAAAAGACCCTGAGCAATCAATCGGACCGGGCAAACTCTTGGGCTAATCTGCTCCACAATAGCGTCTAGCTTCAGGGGTGTTTAGCGGCAGCGAAGGTCAAGAATAAGAATAACTCAGGTGGTAGTACTGTGTATCCCGTTGGGGGTCCTCCGCCACTACACAGTAGGATTGTAATTGGCAGGATCGGCCAAAAGGCCGGGAGCCCGTGTGCCCCGCCCAGAAGCGACCCCAATTGCGGTTTGGCGGTTTTGGCGGGTTTGGCCCCACCGGGGGGTTCCAGCCCTCGTGCGATGCATAAGCATCAAGCCAACTTCTACTCATACAAAACTTTACTGTGCACCAGCACTTGTAAGCACAATGATCAATGATCAATGATCAATAACCCTGCTAATTCTTAGCAGAGAGAGATGGTCTGGTGACAACACTTGTTGTCCAAACTGACTTCTCGCGTGGCATATTCTAGTCCTCCTCGTGGCCGGGAATGCGGGGCACTCCTTGCCTCCTGCTGTCTCTGTCTCTGACCACCACCACCTTTACCGAGACGACAAGTGAAATTGCTAATTTTAGTTTTAGCGACTCGTACGCAATATGCCGGTGATAATAGAGATACAGAGTACATCATACCTACTTCTAGCTATTGGGTCTCACACTGGGGCGTTCGGTAAGGTGTCGCTCTTTCCGTGAAGTCATCTCGCTTTATAAGCTGCTCCTGTATGGCTCGGTACCCGTATCTTAAAACTTACATCCTGCGACATGTACCGCTCACAATCATGTGTTACCGCTTATATTCTTCCTCGGAGCTTGAAAGCTTCTTAGTCCAAACGTCATCTGATGGCCTACAGTCTATCCGGTAATGAATTGGGATTGTGAATCTCGAGTTGTCGCAACTTTCGACTTTCAAAGGCACCATCCCGGGCATTCTCGATATCTGGTGACCTTGGAAGTGCAGTCATTTCATTTTAGGATGCCGGGTTCTGTCGTTCATACTTCAGATGTATGTTGCCAGCCCAGCCTGGAACAAGGCTGCTTGCAGATCGGCCTATCCAGAATGGAGGTATGTTTACGTCGATCCGGCGGCAAACATGAGCAGCGCATCGCCAACAGACTCAAGCATCTCCATGCACAGTGCGCACAGTGCCATCTCATCCACATATGCAAGCCTGCCGTGGATACTATCCAGTCGCAGATGGAGTCCAGATGCTTCCCCTGCTGTTTATCTCATTGCGACAAGACGCAGACTTTCATCATCCGGAACTGACTAGGTGTCTTAAACTCTTTTTCCGTATGGCCTTCAAGACTTAATGCTCGGTCTTCATCGTGCTCATTACCAGCCACTTGTACTACTTGCGCTTGGAGATTTTTACAAGGTCCGCTGCCTATATGCGCGGCAAGATGCTTGAATTTCCACTTAAATGACCATCGAGGGAGCTGGGAAACCATAATTGCATACTAGACAAAGAACTCTAAATTCCAGTAGTTCTCTATTGACCAGCCTCTCGAAGTTGGCTGATTCCCGAGATATCCGACAGGGAACTTTTGCCCTCATGCATGAACGTTACTGCCAGCGCAGGCCTGTCATCATCCGCATCCACAAGACCGCCCTGGCGAGGAGAATGAATACACATCATACGCTCCAATAGCACCAATAGACAGACAAGATCATGCTTGTATTATCCATGGACTTGTTCGCCTCGAGTAAAGCGACATCATCAGATCTTGTTGCATTACTAGACTAATCTTGCTGTTATATTCTACTGCATTGCTAACATGGACTTCTAGGACTAGAAGGATACTGAGCAAGGTCGAGATAAGATTCCCGGGACCAATGCGCAATTTTATGAACTTCTGCTTGCAGCCTATCAGTACGATAATCCTCGTCCAAAAAGCTAGCAGAAATGGTGAGGTATATGCTTATAAGTAAGTTATCTTACCATAGCTTTAATATGCATGCACAAACGTTGCGTCGTAGAAAAATATAATGCGAACCAAGGCGGCGCGTCATGAAAAATGCCTCCCCTGATAACCTGCACACTTGAACGATCTTTGCTAGCGAACTCGGCTTTCGCGGCTCCTCTATCTCTACCAATCCGCCAGCTCAATTCCGAACCGGCAGCCAAATCAGATATGTTCAGGCACGGTACTCAAAGACATTGGGATCACAAGAAAGTCCCCGATACGTCCTCCGAATGGATTGAATACCCCGTGCTACAATAATCACCAGGCACATACCGAAGCGGTGACAATGAATTTCCCAATCCGAGTCAGCACGTACCGTCACTATTTCCCTCCTCAGCCTCAAAAAGAAACATGAAACACAATACATCCTACTGGCCAGTACCTGCATCGTGGCTTGAGAATTGCATAAGGCTACGCCAAGAACGATCTGTGTGGAAATTAGGGCCACGTAATCGTCCAATACGGGCGAGCGGCACCCCTTTTCCGCGCAGACACGTACTTCGTACCTTACACTTAGGCCAGCTGCCGGGCGCTAGCTTCGGTCATTCAATTGAGTTATGATAGCATGGGTGGCCCCACTGCGCCAATTGGACGTTGTACTCGTACACCGTATGTGAGCGTCAATGCTCAATTGCGAGATTTCAAGCTGACAGGAGGAAGTACGAGCAGCGGTATTTTCCACCCTCCCTCCCCTTTCCAGCGCAGAATAGAAAAGAAAATATGATACGCTTCACGAATGGCTTTGCGCTTTGCTTCGAGATCTACACTCAATAGGACTATGCGCTTCCATCACCAGTCACGCCCAGTCATGCAAGCCGTCGCACCTCTGTACAAAGTACATTGCGTACGTACCTCAAGCCACAAGCCATAAGCCATAACCCTCAAGCCTCAACGTATCAAAGTATAGCCAAAGTCTCCTTATTTCATTTCCTCTCCTCTTTCGCGCCTTTTCCAGCGGTTGTATGGACTCGCTCGGCTTTCACTCTCTTTCCACGTCGCTAAATTTGCAAAAAAAGAAAAAAGAAAAGAAACAATAAAGCGCCTCCACACATGCAAGCCTTCTTTCTTGTTGTTTCTTTTTCGAAGAGGAAATTGCATTCAGGGATGAGAAGTGGGATCGAGATCTTGCTCGGTCTTTTCGACCGACCTATAGTTGATTTGATGCTTTGATTTGCAGTTCTTTCGTGCGATGATGCTGTGTCCTAAGCTGTGTGACGGAGACTTGCTTGGGAAGGCGACTTGCGAGATCCTGTAAGGTTGCTGGATGAAGCTTGATTTTCAGGAGGACTGGATGCCTTGATTGACTGGAGTGCTGATCATCAGGTTGCAGATCTCGGGTGAAGCCTGTTTTTTCAGTAGGAATGGGCTGCCTTGCTGGATGGAGCACTGATCATCGGGTTGCAGATCTCGGGTCATGCCAGAGGAAGGATGCGCACGGAGGTGGGAGGGTGGTGGATGAGGATATGACACCCTTTGGGGTTTATTGTTCTCCTGCGAAATATCATGAACGCGCCTGTGTTGCTCATCACCTACTGTCTATAATTTGGGTATACTCTATTCTACTGAGACCAGCGTGGGCTGGCAGCTATCTAAATGCATCTAACGTGTGCATCTATCTCATGAGATCAGAGAGCCTCCTAGATATAGTAGTGGACAAGCAATACTATACATACTGCGTCCTCTCTGTCGTCACAGCGAACAACCCCTTCTCTTCTAATTCTCATCGCAACTACAAATCACTCCTCACTCCCCCTCAACGCACTCTTAACCTGCTCCCCCAACCCCTGCACTTTATTCACCCCAAGCTTAACCTTCGAAGCAGCCAACGCCCCGCTCAACCCAAACTGACTCCCCACCCCCTCAATCCGATGCGTAGAATTAATATTCTTCACACACGTAATCTGATAACACGTCGCACTGCCCTGCCTCGAAATAATCGTCGACCACGCCAAAAAGAATTCCCAAATACGGAACCAGCGTCTTCCATACTTTGCTTCCACTTTATCTTTATTCGCCATCCAATTCCTGTACCAGCGCCAGAGCGTGGCGGAATAATGCACGCCGATGGTATCGATGGATTTGATTTCGAAACCTGCGCCTTCGAGTTTATCGACGAACCAGCCTAGCGGGGTGGAAGCGTCGGCGCCGGGGAAGATGTATTCGTTCATGAAGAGGCCCCAGATGAGGTCTTCGTATTGCCAGGATTTGCGGATGCCGGCGATTTGGAGGAAGAAAGTGCCGTCGTCGGTGAGCATGTCGTGGACTTGTTTGAGGAAGGTGGAGAAGTATTTTACGCCGACGTGTTCGGCCATTTCGAGGCAGGTGATTTTGTTGTAGCCGCTGGGGGGGAGGGGGATGTCTCGGTAGTCCATGCAGAGGATTTGGGATTGGGTTTCTGAGATGCCGGCTCGACGGAGACCGTTGTTGCCCCATGCTGTTTGATTTCTTCCGAGTGTGACTCCTGTGACGCGGGCGCCGTAGTTGGTGCTGGCGTATTTTGCGAGAGTGCCCCAACCGCAGCCGATGTCGAGGAGGGACTCGCCGGGTTTGAGATCGATCTTTTCGCAGACGACGCCGAGTTTGTTGTCTTGTAGCTGTTCGAGAGATTCTTCTTTGTGGATGTCGGAAATAATGCCGGAGGTGTAGATCATGCGTGGGCCTAGGAACCAGCCGTAGAAATCGTCGCCCCGGTCGTAGTGGTCTCGTACTTGCTCCTCATCTGACCTAGTTAGCATCGACTTCTTAGATTTTGAATGGCTTTCGGCATACCTTGAGAGCGAGTGTGCATGATGACTTCCGGCATCATACCAGTGAGGAAAAAGCGAAAGAGACTGATGGTGAACCTGAAGTTGGCCCAATCATGACGGTACTCCAGAATTTCCAAGGCATCGCCCTTGAAGTCGACCACCCCATCGAAGTACATCTCATGGAAAGTTTCAATTGGTATCTTGCTCTTGCCATGGTACTTCATTCGGTCTTTCTCGCTGTGGAATTGAAGATAATGCTCGACTGGACGGCCAGGAAATCGAGCTTTCTCATTTTTTCGCGGCGAGACGGTGGAGGCTAGGTACCAGAATGTAGCGAGGATCGGAATACTGGTGATAAGAGCAAAGAACAGCCATGTAAATAGTCCTCCACTCACAGAACGTGCGAGATAGGCAGGGATGATCACAAGAAGGATGCCAAGAAGAATGTTGGAGAAACTCTCGCTGCCTGCAGCATCGGCAGGTAGAGGTGCATTCTTGATTGAGGGATACTAGAGCCACACAATTAGTCTATATTCCATTCTGAAGGATCAATGGCTTAATTGATAGCCAGACCGAGCTCCAAGAGAGGGAAACCTACAGTAGTGGTTCTCACTCCATAGTCCTCTGGGGGAGGTATGGGACTAGGGGCAGCTGGCGTTTCGATGAATTCAAAGTCATCAGAGACCTCTGACCCCGATTTGGGCATTGTAACAACAGGAAAAAGTTGCTACAAAGACCAATTATGCTCTGGAAAACTAGGCTGAAATTTCCTCAAAGGGGACTTTGTGCGGCTAGATGTGGCTAGAGGCGCGCGGGTATCTCACATGTACATGGCTCAGAGATCAACATCTTATTCACGAAGTGTGGCGCTCTCCTCCCTGCTGTGACCCTCCTCCTACGTCATGTCTGTCAGCAGGCCTTTTAAGATTGTCACGCGTCGCTTCATTGTCGCTTATAATTCTGCGAGTTATTGACCCTCTTACAACTATGATTTTGCTTGATTATGGGGAAACGTAGTAACGGGTGCGTTACATGTAGGAGGCGCAAGGTGAAATGCGGTACGTCTCGTAAGCCCAATGCACTGGGAACAACCGGTTATACTGATGTGATTAGATGAGGCTAAGCCTACTTGTGAACGATGCAGAAAGGCAACATATACTTGTGCTGGTTACAATCAGCCATGGCTCGACGAGGCCCGTTATGCCGCAGTAGCGCACCAACGAAAAGCTGAGAGGCAAGCAGAAGAGCAGGAGCGTTGGAAAGCGCGGATATCCTACGAAGCTGCATTAGCGCACGGTTTTCTTCCGTTCGAGAGTGTGGGACAATCACTCAGCCTTGCCGCATTTCAGGATGACATTTGTCGATCTTTCGTCCTTCACAGGCTCACATCGGGGCCGACAGTTACAAAGGGACTGGCCTGGTGGCTGAGTCCTAGACCGCGAGTTCAAGTACAGGCTTACACACTTATCTCGGCGAGCAGAGCAATGACTGCGTCGTTCTTTGGACGCATGCATCAACAGCCAAGAATTGTCGCTCAAGGAGAATCTATGTATATCGAGGCTCTTCACAACCTACGTCAGGACGTAGGACACCCTGTGAAGAGTCGGACAATAGAAACGTTGGGTGCGACTATGGCGCTCAACATGTACGAGGTTAGCCTCCTCACCCGAAAAGAATGTTGACAAAGTGGCACTTACTGTCATACAGTTGATCAACACATCGCCAATGACGCCTGGCTGGATCAAACACGCTGGGGGCGTTGGCCGGCTAATACAACTTCGGGGACCTGGGGATCACCAGAAGTATCCAGAGAGAACTATATTCCTAGAATCGCGCATGTTGATTGTTTGTACCACTGAGAGCCTTTACCCCTTAGTACCAAGACGATCTGACCGCTCTGCCTCCAGATTGCAGAAAGTATATTTTCCTGTCAGAGAAGCTTTCTTGACGAGCCGGTGTGGAAGACTGTCCCGTGGGAGGGTGACATAGAGGCAAAGACAACCATGGACTACCTGGTTGATGTACTAGCCGACATACCATATTTTATTCAACTGCTCACGCCTAAAAGCCGTTCTTCCTCAGGCATCATTTCTGAGAATCTACCTGGTAACCAGATAGCAAAGGCGCAGCTACCCCGACTTCTCAAGAGGCTGAAGGACTTGCACCAGGCGTGGGAAGCTCAGTACCCCAGATCTTATTGGTCAGTGACTCCCTGTCCCAGGTCACCTTCCGCTGGGAACGAGGAGATAAAGTCTCCGACACCCCCTTTCGACACAGTCCTACACTTCACAGACCTAGACCGGGCCTATGACTTCTGTTTGTTCAACGCCACCCTTCTACTTGTATTATTACTCCTGGAAGAGTCGGGGGAGTCGCAACTCGTCAGTAAATTCCTGCAAGATATGTTCCCTGTCTGCGCAAACTTTTCGATACAGATTATTGCGAACTTAATATGCCGTAGCGCGGATTACCTCTTACTAGACAAGCACGGCTCTCTTGGATACATCCTCTGGACTTTTTCCGCTGCTGTTACCTACCTTTTCATGGACAAGAATTTGCCCCAAGCTATATATGTCTTCGACATTACTACTCGCAATTCTGCTAGCAGTGGTTTCGGCTTTGGCGACTTTGTACTCAAAATGCCTACTCCGTTAAGTATGTGGATGGAGGGTTGTAAGGCACGCCATCAACAACAAGCCGAGTATCAAAGCCCGGAGACGCTAGCCTCGACACCTGATGAAGAGATGACAAATCTACTCTTACGACCTCAACTGAAATCCGGCCCTTAGGAGCATGCGACTCCGAAATCTTGTTCTTCAGCCTGCGATCCTTTAAACTTTGGCTCATGCCCCTAGTCTGATTTTCATATCATGTCCACTTTAGCTGGCATCTTTTAGAGCTTATACCCCATATGCGGAGTTTAGCAAAGCGAGATCCTCTCATAGATAGCAACACCATGAAGAAGTGGACATGTACATCATGAGCTAAAGTTATGTGTATCTAGGGTCTTTATAAACATACCCGCAACTCCAAGACAAGTCGCAGTTAGCGCGATACATAATAGTTTGAAATCACCCTTTGTCCTAAGATGGTCTTGTCTTTCCTGAAGAATAATGAATCAATCTATACTATCTCTCCGTGATCACCTTAGCCCGTCCAGCCTCGGCCCCATCACCAACCCCAGAACTAGAGTATCTTTCAACTACGCAGAAGCCCGCGGCTTGCATTGCGAACGCATAGTTCTTTTTGTCTAGAATTGATCGCTGATATAAACCTGTGGTAAAACTTTCGTCGATAAAGCTTATTCCTCACGGTCAACCATGGAAATAAATCACGAATTCTGCCCGCTCAAATTTCGTTCCGAGGCTTTTTAAGGGAAGACTGTACTTCCTCCACTGCATCATATATCCGAAGCAGATTATCGTAACGCAGTGCCACAATCACGCATACCCAAAGACCTTATAATAGCAGAAGCACTGCAGGAGATTGCCATAGTCATATTGCTGGGCTGGAGATTCGCCCGTGCGGCAGCAATGAGCATCATCCTGCCTCAAGCTTTTAAACACATTGCTTATAATACATCATCCGGTCCCCGGTCCCTTGTAATCCTGATCTGGCAGGTATAGATGCCTGATTGCCCCCTCATTTGTCAAAACAACCAACCGTATCACGCCTCCCGAACTCCCATCCCATTTTATTGCCTCCCTCAATGCACCCTTAACAAAATCTATACCCTCTTGCTCGGACATTCCCTCCTTCCAATATGAGTCGCAGTATCCATAGATATAAGTGCTCCCTGAACCTCCAATGGCGTATGATTGCTTGTGTAAGCTGCCACCAAGCGGAATGCTGTAGACCGATCCCCCATGTCTTGGATCATACCCAGCGATAATCATGCCAGCACTGCAGTAGCACCAATCGTCAGCCTCACCTCACAATAGCAGAGCATAGGACCCAGCATTTCACCCACCTGAGCTGATCCTTATTTGCATAACACAATTCCTGAAACAGCGCCGCGGCCGTCTGTGTCGTTGGCGGCTCATCATTCGTTATACCATACATGCCTAAGTGGTAATGTACTATATCGGCAACGGCTTGTGTGTCGGCCGCAGACCCAGACCGACAGCACCAGATTGTGTCGTGCACTTGGGTCAGTTTGTCGGTTACTCGGTTTGCGATGTAGGCGCCTGTTGTGGTGCGGGAGTCGGCGCCGAGGATGACGCCTTGGGAAAATGTTATGGCCATGCTGAGGACAGCGGGTCAGATATGGTTGATACCTTTTGGGAAAGGCGAGGAGCTTACATCGAGGTTCCGAGGCTGTGGAGGGTGAATGTCAGTTGCTGGCTAAGGGAAAGAAAGCTCTGGGTAGACTTTTACTTGACTTCTCCGGTCTTCAGGTGATTCATATCGATGTGTATGCCATCTGTGGGTTGTAATCAGTCTTATATCTCATAGCTTGGTTCATTTTTCGGGAGATAGACCTTCATTCAGCATTCCCGTGACCGACGGCATAGTTGGTACGTTAAGAAGCGAATGGAGAAGAGTACGCGTATTTCTCAATCCTCAACTATGAAGACTTATGTCTTTGACGCAAAGCTTGAGAGATACCTACATCTTCACCAGGCAGCTTGGACGCGTTACCAAAGCTTCTGCGCTTGGCGTCTAGCGCGCGTGTACTAGCCATTTAGCCAATCAGGCAACGGCCGCTGACCTTGGCTCGCTACGTACGCATTCCATCTAGTCGGAAGGAAAGCACCAACCTACCAAGATCCCTGCGGTTATATTTTACGGGAGTTAGGGCATGGCTCCTTGAAGTTGCAATGCGTTCATATCTTGTTTGGCTTTCACTTTGTAGCGACTGAACTTCGTTTGACGAACCATTTAGTTTCCGGTCCAGTGTTTGATTAGCCTCGTTTGGTTCCATCCCTGTACGAATTACCTACACGTCCTTGCCTTTATCAAAATGGCCGGTTACTGGTCATACCTTCGATTACCAGTAATGGCGTCGTCTAGCATCGCGGCTCTTGCAAGTGGACTGTTATACTTCAAGCAAAAGTAGGTTGTAGAAATGTAAGAATCGCGGTATAGCTGATATTCTGTAGCGATCTCATATATCCACGTTACCTGCCAGCGGGATCAAACACTGAAGAAGGGGTTCCTCTTCCCACGCAGTTTGGGATCTCGGACTATGAAGACCTCCGTATTGCCACACCAGACAAAGAAACATTGGGAGCTTTCTTCATCCGAGCCCCTAACCGAGGAATTGCAAGCAATGTCACAATTCTTATGTTTCATGGTAATGCAGGCAACATCGGCCACCGAGTGCCAATCGCTAAGTATCTTGGTGAAAATTTGGGTTGCAATTGCCTTATGCTCGAGTATCGAGGTTATGGCGCGTCTACTGGGACGCCTGATGAGAAAGGACTAATGATCGATGCTCAAACGGGCCTTGATTGGATTCGCACCTCCAAGGAAACCAAAGACAACAAGATCGTTGTTTACGGTCAGAGCATAGGCGGAGCTGTTGCCATACAGCTTGTAGCCAAGAACCAGGACGCTGGTGATGTGATTGGTCTAATATTGGAGAACACATTTACGTCTATCAGAAAGATGATTCCTAGGTTGTTTCGTACATCAATCTATGGGTTTAAAGGCTAACCATCTTAGTGCTTTCCCACCAGCGAAGTACATAGCATGGCTATGCCACCAGTATTGGCCCAGCGAAGACATTCTTCCCCAAATCACAAAGGTCCCTATTCTTTTCATCAGCGGCCTCAAGGACGAAATCGTTCCGTAAGTAGAATACCTGCACCCTCCTTTTCTATGCTTCGTCTTCCCAATGGCGTAGGCCTAGCAGAATGGTTCCGTATAGATTTCTACCTATCCTCGACCTACACTGCCCTTAAGAACCTAAAATAGTCTAACTTGCCGATTGATAGGCCGCAGCACATGAAGGATCTTTTTGCCGTATGCCAAGCGAAGAGAAAGATCTGGCGGACCATACCCAACGGGTCTCACAATGACACCGTAGCAGAGCAAGACTACTTCAAATACATTTATGACTTCATGGAGGATGAGGTGTTGGGCAATCAGTGATACTATTTGTGATACCCTGGTGCGGGCTCTTAGCTGTTATATGTTTTCAATCAGGATTAATTGTGACTACCAATTTTGGAAGGAGCAGGCCTGGGAACGGAGTTTTGAGGTGGCGTTTTAGATACATCTTCCTCGAGCACGGATAATTCGAGCATAGCATTGTACTACCGTAACACCCTTGCGTTTCAGATCAAGTCTATCATATTCCTGTAACTATCAAATACTAGTAGTCTCCCCAAAGGATGAGCTTAAGTGTACAATTCTGCACCAGCTCAGCTTTTAGTGCTGCTAAGCCTCCTGACGTGTCTCGTGCGTTAAATCATTTGAATGAGATAGGATAGTGAATGACTAGAGTCTTGTTCATGACTCATGTCGGGTGTGTCATCATCCGCTTATAGAAACCGTTGGAAACATAATTTGACGTCCGTTGCCACAATAACGCAAAAAGATCTACGTACTATCGGCTCGGGTCTTTTCCTGATCCCAATTTTCTTGACTGCGAGAGAGGCGCTGGTCTTCTAAAGCTCTGTTTTCCTTGTCGTTCTTTGCAGTATCTCTCTAGAATTATATCTGTTTACCCGGATTTAGGGAATAACGCTCGGTTTTGAGAGCCACGCTTGAATGAGCATGGCCACAATTGACACAGCACTTCAGCAGGTAGTACAGGATCAATCTCAAACATCGCAACGGAGGCGACATCGTCGGGGCGGTCCACATAGGGCACGACCGCGTGCAGACGTGGGCACGAATGAACAGACTTCGACAAGTGTCAACTCCTCATTAGTATTCAGACCAGCCTCAGTAGGGCCCCCTCCTAATTCATCCTCCGCCGAGGCCTCAAGTGCGGAAGTCTCAGCCACAGATAATGGCCCGCCCAGCAGGACAAGAGGCGGAACGCCGCGTGGAGGAGATAGAGGGAGGATACGGGGAACTGGAAGAGGTGGCGAGGGCCGAGGAGCTAGAATAGAGACGTCAGGACGTGGACAAAATGCTAGACCATCTACTCAGTCGGAGGGCGGCAACCTCGAAGCCGTTTCGCATAACCCGGCAACAATAGTCGGTTCTAATCGTCGATTCGGAGGACGGTTGACTCAGGAAGGGGGTTCGTCTACCCTGAGTCAATCTGTTCTCCATGCAGATGCACAGGAGTTTCATCCTGGGCAAGTCCATCATCCACGTGCAGGTCACTCAAGAGGCGGAAGAGCAGCCCAAGCAAGTACCCATCAGAACAATCCTAGAACCCCACGTCCAAGGCGGCAGTCCTTTCTCAAATCCACGGCCCCGGACATTGCTACTCGTACACACGAGGACATTTCTAATGCCATCTATGAGTGTCCGATATGCACAAATGAGGTTGCTCGAAATTCGAAGGTCTGGTCGTGTAAGACTTGTTGGACAGTGTTTCATTTGAGCTGCATCAAGAAGTGGTCAATGAATGAAGGCTCTACACAAGCACAGCAGCGCCGTGAGGATGGGGATCTCCCTCCACCAAGACAGTGGAGGTGTCCGGGGTGCAATTTGCCTAAGGATGTTCTACCATCTACGTACACATGTTGGTGCGAGAAGGAAGTCGATCCTCGATCAATATCTGGTCTACCACCTCACTCATGTGGTCAAACATGTGGAAAATCGCGAGTTCTACCAAAAAAGTGCCCCCATCCTTGCGAACTCTTATGTCATGCCGGGCCATGTCCTCCGTGTACACACATGGGGCCAGTACAGAGCTGCTTCTGCGGTAAAAATAGATCATCTCGAAGATGCGCTGACACAAACTATGATACCGGATGGAGCTGTGGCCAGGTATGCGGGGATCTCATGCCTTGTGGCGAACATACTTGCCAGAAGCTGTGCCATGAAGGTTTATGCGGTGCCTGCGAAGTACAGCTCGATTGTCGCTGCTACTGTGGTAGAATGGAACAAACGATTATATGTTGTGAGCGGGGGGATGAGAAGAAAAGTCTCCGTGGATCGAAGCTCGATGATGGCTCGGTGAATGTCGAAACATGGAACGGAAGTTTCGAGTGTAGGAACCAGTGTGAGAGGCAGTTCGACTGTGGAAAGCATTTTTGTGAAAAGAGCTGCCACCCTCAAGAGCTGGAGGAGCCACACTGCCCTCGATCTCCAGACGTTGTGACTCATTGTCCATGCGGCAAGACTCCACTCGACAAGAGATCATCTTCTCCGAGAGTGGCTTGCGAGGATCCTATCCCCAATTGCGAGAAAACATGCTCGAAGAGGTTAGCTTGCGGCCATCCATGTCAACAGGTCTGCCACTCTGGTGAATGTAGGCCTTGTCTTCTCACCGTTGATATCAATTGTCGTTGCGGCCGTAGTCAGTCGTCTACAATTTGCCACCAAGGGGTCGAGGAGCCACCGCAATGTATGAGAACCTGTAAAGCTACACTCAATTGTGGGCGCCATGAATGTGGTGAGAGGTGCTGTCCTGGTGAAAAGAAAGCGGCGGAACGTCAAGCAACAAAGCGTAAACTTCGGCCGTTGGGTGCCTCTCGAGTTATTGACGAAAGCTTCGAAGCCGAGCACATCTGCACTCGCTCATGTGGACGCTTATTAAAGTGTGGAAGCCATGCATGTCCTGAGCTATGTCACAAAGGACCCTGTGGAAGCTGTCGAGAGGCCATCTTCGACGAGATCAGCTGTCACTGCGGGAAGACAATTTTACAACCGCCATTGCCTTGTGGCACCAAACCTCCTCCATGTCGATTAGATTGCGAGCGGCCAAAGGACTGTGGACATCCACGTATCCCTCATAACTGCCATAGTGACAATGAAAGCTGTCCCAAGTGCCCTTTCTTAGCACAGAAGCCTTGCATGTGCGGAAAGAAGACGCTCAAGAACCAGCCTTGTTGGCTGACAGAAGTCCGGTGCGGTGAGGTGTGCGGAAACAAGCTAAGATGCGGTTCCCATTTCTGCCGCAAGCAATGCCATCGTCCAGGTGACTGTGAAGACGTCGGAAGGGCTTGTCAGCAAGCTTGCGGTAAAGCGAAGAAATCTTGCGGGCATCCGTGCGAAGTGCAGTGCCATGCACCCTCGGTCTGCCGCGAAGACAAACCTTGCCAGAACAAGATTTTCATCACATGCGACTGTCAACATCTAAAACAAGAGATGAAGTGCAATGCATCAAAGGCTAGCGAAGGCAACACTAAGAAAACCCTACCTTGTGACGACGAATGTGCCAGACTAGCAAGGAACCAGAAGTTGGCCCTGGCTCTCAACATCGATCCAGAAGCACACAAAGATGATCACATTCCTTACTCCAATGACACGCTAAAGATGTTCCGAGAAAACGTGAAATGGGCTCAAACCCAAGAAAGGGAATTTCGAGTCTTTGCAGCCGATGATGCAGAGAAGAGACTACGGTTTAAACCTATGCCAGGACACCAACGGGCTTTCATACACGCTCTTTCAGATGACTTTGGACTTGATAGCGAGAGCATGGACCCAGAGCCATATCGGCATGTGGCCGTCTTCAAGACGCCACGTTTTGTTATGGCGCCGATGAAGACGCTCGCTGAGTGCGTTCGCATTCGCACTGCAGCGGAAGCAACGACTGTGACTGTAGCTGACACTCAAAAGAAATTACAAGCCAACAACGAAATCTACAATGGCTTTCTACTAACTCAACCGCGGTTTGGCCTCACACTAGAAGAATTGCGAGCAGATCTTGCGCCTGTACTGGACCACACGCCTGGACTTGCGTACGACATATCCTTCCTACCAAGTGAGAAAATCGTTATCAAAGCCCGACCAGCCTCCTCTTCCACCGTCCTCACCCCTTCCGCTATTGAATCATCCCTAAAAGCCCTGAAAAACGACCTTTCAGTATCCATAGCATCAAAACGCCTCGCATCATCCATCCAACTCTGCGCCACAGATCCATCCCTCAACATCCTCCGCCGCGAACTCGACGACCCCGCCAACAATGGTGGCTGGAGCCAAGTAGCAGCCAAAGCGGCCGCTCCTCGCTCAGCGCCCAGACAAACAACCGTGGGTGAGAAGAGCGTATACACCGTTCTTGGAAGTAAGCTTCGAGATGCTAAAAAGAAGAAAGATGAAGCTAGGAAAGCGAAGGATGCGGAGGCTGCGGTGGATGATTGGGAAGAGGAGTTGATGAGGGAGGAGGAGGAGGAGGAAAAAGCTAAAGCTGAATTGCAAGGTGAAGTCCAAGCGCAGGCTGGCATTGAGGACCAGCATAGAGAGGGTGTTCAGGGTGATGGAGCTGCTCAGCAGATTGCTTCGACCGAGATACATGACAATGGCGATCATGTCGCCAGCCTATCTGAGGTTTAGCTCGAAATGCCGTAGAAGTTGGGTTGATGCGCCCATGATGAAGATAAAAAGCATCTTACTTTCTTTTTAGAAAAGACAGCTAGCTCTCAGCAAAAGGTGGCAAATGTACAATTCTAGCATCCATACTATAACAAAAGAACAAAAGTGGCTTCAACCAATTTTCATTTCAACCACTTTTGATGGCGAGATGCCGGCTTTCCTGCCCGTGAGATTCATTATTGTGTAACATGGGCTGACGTTTTTTGCGCTATTAGTCTTGACAAGGAGGAGCTCATACTGGTGACAGTGGCTTTGAATGTAACCAGTTGGCCAGTCTCCACGGGAAACGAATCAGCATCTATCTACTTTATCGCATCGCATGAAGCAGTATGAAGCAGCGGTCAGCTTCCCTCCTGAACAATCCGCCCAAGAACGCCCACCAAATAAACCTATTTGTACAAACTATTTTTACACAACAGACAAACTCGCGGAACCCCCTCCCACCCCTCAAACCTATTCCTCACCTACCCCCCTCCACCCCTCTCCTCCCTCCTACCCATCCATCCCCTCTCCCCCTTCCCCCATCACCATCGCATCCTCACCCACTTTCAAAGCCAGCCCCTTGTTGTTCCCCCGCCACCTCCCCAAACCCCTCCTTCACCGCCCTGAAAAATACATCCAAAACATCACTCTGTTCCTCTCTCGATAATATAGCACCGCATTCTGCCTTCCAGCTTGGATCATACTCGAAAGACGTCGTGATGAATTGATCCAAGATAAGCGCGTCGAAGAGCATAAGGATCTTAAGTGAACACTCGCGGTGGATGTCGATTCTATGGCGGTGGTGAGGGCAGGTGCAGTGGTGGGAATATGGAGGGGGAAGGTGGTGTTGGATTTCGAGGGGGAGGGATGGCGATGGTTGGGGGGTGGTGCTGCGTTCCTGGTTTACTGATTCTTGTCCTTTTTCTTTGACTTGTTCTTGTTCTTCGTTTTCTGTTGGCTGGGCTTGAGCAGGTTCATATTGCAGTAAGGCATCCCAGGCGATTTTATCCGGATTTAAATTCCAGAAGACGTCCTCATCGTTTTGTCTTTCGCTATATGGAGGAGGAGGTGGTGGTTCCGTCTTCACGGTGGTGTCTTGGTGGATGAATGGTTCTTGAGCCTGCAGTGGGGAGAGCGGATTGACTTGGTGGATCATTGGTTCTTGTGCCTGCACTGGTGAGAGCGTATTGACACCATCCGCCGCTTCTGCTCCTTCGATGCTTGTAGCAGAAGCAATAGTACTGAACTCCTGGCCGCGTCTCTTTTTTTGTATTTCTAATTTCCGTGCTGTGATCTTAGCTTTGCGTTCAGCCCTCCTTATTTTGGCATTTTCCCGTGTCACCTTTCGACAGGTTTCACATTTCCTAGGTCCACCACTATGCTGCCATAGTTCCGCAACCTCCGGGTAGCACTTTTCCAGGTGGCCACCGCACTCTGCTTGACGTCGACGATATGTTTCACAGGGTTCGCGATGACCTGGGTGGGTCTCTGATGTGCTGGGCCCTGATAACATCATTTCGTTGTTACAACCTTTACAGGGTCGCTTCCAAACTTTGCACATTGTGATGGTATGAAGGAGAGGTAAGTCTTCGATGGATTCTTTTTGCGGTAGGTGCTTTTGGTGGGAACTTGCTTGATGGTTCTGAAAGGTTTGGCTGCTCTGAGGACAGGACAATAGGGAGGTTCTTCCAAGGACTAAAGTAGGTCCTTAAGTATCTGAAAATATCGTTGTCAGCGGCTGGACATGGAGGTAGAAGCTTTTATTAGTAATGAAGGGGGTTCGTCCCTTTGACCAATGAAACAGATCTTGATGCATCAGGTATGGCACATCGTAAGAGTGACAATATTTGGCGCTACGGTTATGATCCCATGTTGCAAGTAATGGATCATATCTGCTGCAGCAGACGCCAACGCTCGTATTGCATGCATGGACTCGCAGGTAGGTGAATGTCATGTCTAAGTATATTGACGAATCAAAGTGGGGTTGAGGGAGTTAGCTTTATCTGAGCTGTTTGGTGGGGTTCTTACCAAGGCAGCATGGATAAGGGAGCAAATGAAATTGGGGTTTGCTGTGAATATGAGACTCCCGATAATGTGATGAAAGCTCATGTGTCACCCGAGAACCATACACGGGCTTTGAATATATCGGCCGCGGTTCGACCAGCGGCTCGGGCTCTGGTCGTACTATATATAAGAAACATGGTGGGATGATAGTGGCAAAGATTTGCTCGATCTGGACTGAGTCAGCCTCGCCACGACTGCATGTGCAGACTTCACTTTACGTACCAACTTATGTGCATTGCCGTATCGGAGGGCTGCAGAAATATTTGGACCGAGCACATTGGACTGCACAACTCACAGACTTTGTTGGGAATAGAAGAGGTGGTACAGTGAAGTGTTCGTTTCTCTTGACCCACACCGAACTGATCACATGCATAAGGGTCCACACCATAGAATCGGAGAATAGACGCCCAGCGTCAGCTGCACCACACAATGGAAGGACAAGATCATAAGATACCAGCACTAGAATTCCTCTCCACATACGTTCGGTCATACTTTCAGCCTTGCACCGATTGTAACCGCTCCTTACAGCTTAATCGCAAACAAAGTCTATTGTACCATTTTGCAGAAAAAAACGCCGGCAAGTGTCAGGACTGAAACGCCTGATCGATTTATTCATTCGGTGAATACCATAGGACCATTCCCTCGCGTATTGATTGTAGTCATGATCTTATACCCAGATTTCGGGCATCTCCTACTCAAGATTGAAGACCATCGAGATCATTGCGATTCACAGCCTGGGTGGATACTGTGCTCTTGCTGTCCGTATTCCCGCCCAGAACTTTGTAAACGCGGGTCTAACGCCAGGCCTTCATGCCCTTCAGCGGCGATACCTCCCAAGTCACCCTCGAAAGCGGGCGTTGCTTGGCGAACATTGGAAGCCTCCAGCGCATTCGCACCATAAGTGGCAGTTCGAATTTGACCATACGGGCTATCCACAGGATATGAGCCGTCAAGAGGGTAATCCATGCTCGTTCTACCATCACCCATGAACGTGGACACGCTGGGTAACCTCTCATAGCCGCCCGATTCCATTCCAGTATCTCTGAAATCCATTCCCGTTCCTCCCGAATTATTCAGTCTCGGCACCGTGACAATTACTGGCTCTGTGGCGTCTATGGGATAGATGCATGGAACCAGGGAGTCCGTACATCGACTGCAAGATGGTAGCGTTTTAATGCACTTGACGTGCTTATACCTGCTCGGGTCATTGAGTGTCACAGCCAGCGGGTAACGAGTGAAGGAAGCGATAATGCAAAAGCTGGACTTACCTGCATCTATTGCACGCCTTATGTGCGAATTGTCTGGCAGGATCTGGGAAGCTGGGTGCGGCAGACATCACTGGACCACGAGATTCTACTGCAGGCATCGGCAATGTGTCTGGCGTTATTGAAGGCATATGTGAGACCGCTTGGAGTGCTGGGAGCATTGAATGATTGTATTGGACCGCTGCAGATGTTGGTTGGATGTCCTGAGGCCCTGTATTTGCTCGTGAATCGAGCTGCCAGCTTTCACGAGGGTTCGAATTGCCTTCTTTGGTTATTGCTCCACTTCCGGTGACATGACTGGCTTGCCCGTTCGGCGTAGACATCCTGGACGAAGCAACTGGCAGATTACTTTCATTCGGTGCTTGAGGACCGCGATCCCATGGAGACGGCGAAGACTGAGCCGAGAGTCGCTGTTGAATTTGCGTAGTGACATAATTCTGGGGGCTATTGTCTTTTTCTGCTCGTAGGAAGCTTATGAGACCCTGTGTGTGCAGACTTGGTAGCGCCTGCTGTATTTGGTTGCCAGCCTTCTGGCTCATTTGTGTTGTTGGTATCATCACCTCGTGAACAGGCTTAGAATTAGAAGGTCGGGTGTTCGGCGGCCATTCAGGGAGACACAGGACTTTCACTTGCGGAACTGAAAGATTTTGGACAGCATGGTGAGAGCGATGCCAGTCTAACAATCCATCGGAGCGACCAATCACAGCCTGTATACCGAGCTGTTGCTCTATCTCCATTCGAGTGCGTAGCCTCGTTTCGTTGCACTGTATGTGACAGATATCAGAATAACAGTAAATGGGTCGCGAGCATTGTGATGTAGGCTTCCATTTTTCCAACCAGGGCGGTTTTGCTTCTGGATTGGAATGACATTTGACAAAATCCTCGCGTCCTGTCAATGGTCGGTCACATATGAAGCAAAGATATTGTCTGCACATCTCTGACTTGTTGCTCTTGAAAAAGACACGCGATGTGTACGATGTTGTTGACCTTTTCAAAGTGAGTTAGATGTAAATAGTGTAGGTGTGGGACATCAGCCCCTTAGCGAGTATTATAATTAGTCATGACAATCCAGGCAAACACGAAGACTGCGGGCTGTGCCATTGGTGTACCGGTAGAGTGGCGCTCCTTGTGGACCAGAGTGAATAGGTCCACCTGAAATGAAAGGCGATCAGTACTCTGCAAGCATGCTACCTTGACAATATTGAACAAGAATCTTTCAAAGCCTTCCCATATTCCCTAGAGAAGTTCAACCCTGGTCATCGAACCATGGTACTGCTTCATATCTGGTCCACAATGCCTTAGCAACAATTCAATGGCTCCCGCAACTGCTGCATGACTCCTTCGATAATCACGGAATTACTGCATCACTACCCACCGTTCGACTGCTCTCTTCCATACTGCGGAAAGAAATTGGACTTTCTTATTGGACTCTCTTTCGTGCTAAAGAAAACTAAGATGGCTCTGAACGAAAGCGTTGATGCCAGCGGACGGGGCAAGCTCTGATGGCGTACCTAGAACACCAGCTCTAAAGTGATTGCGCCAGGGACAAGGTTCTTCTTTTTTTGAATTGTGCCATTACCTGTATGATAGCAACCTATGAAACACCGTGTTTAATTTACTAAACCATGGACAGATGCGAAACGCGCGTAAGCTGTCATACTCACTCGGTCTCCCCGTCCTCTGATCTACAGTAGGAACGGCCGTATGACCTACTCTTGCTGATTGGTTGCCATTAGGATGGTAGAGTACTACCTTAATAAGTCCTGCTTAAGAGATCTCTTAGCGAGTATTTGACCTGGACTAGGAAAGGACCAGACACGCACCTTGACTGACTCGGCCGTCAAAACATAACTTCAGATCTACTACCTGGTCCTTGTCAGCACAAACTCAGAAGGCATTGAAATTGATTGGGAGTACTACCGCGCAATATTTGGTTATGGTGCCTGAAAATTTGGAAGTGTCGCACTCTTCGAGACTGACATGGCAGGCGCGAAGACATGCTCGTCGTTCCTATCTGTAATGTCCACGATCGATCATCATTGCTAACGAACGTAAGCCCTACAGACGTTACCGCGGGCGCATTGGAAAGACCAGTGGGATATAAGCCGTCGCCGAGAAGAGTGTACAGCATACATAATACCAAGGGCGATAAAATTCCACGTCGTCCTCCAAGATTTTCCGGTCCATGACTTTTGGGGGGCGCTATCCGGCGAGGTACGAATGGGGCATTTGTAGAGCTTTCTAACTGAAAGACAACTAAACTTCCAGTCAAAGCTGTGCATTGTACGCGCTACCTCTATTCATACACGGAACCACCAGTCTCCACTTTCTACATCCATACGCGGCTTGGATAAGCTTAGTATAGCCTACTTACCGGCTAGGTCCATACTGTGAACCTCCACTACCTGCAGCTCAGCCATCAGTAATCACCCCAAGTCACACATGGCACACTACTCACTCGAAACCATACTTCCCTCCCCAACATTCCCCTGTCCCCACAGCTCTCTTACCTTCCTTCTATCCTCCGGCACCCCCACTCCAGGCCGCATCCCCATCCCTGCCTCATGAGCCCCAACCCCTCCCGCACCCAACCATCTCCCCGCCCTCTCTACCGCCTCCCAAACCCACTCTTCCCCCCTAATCCCCTCCCCCATCTCCACCCCACCAGCACCTCCCTCCACACATCCGACCAAGGCCTCCGCTGCCGCCCTGATCTGCCCGGGAGCCGCATACCCCATACTTCCCTCCCACTCCACAAAGGTTCCCGCACAACTTCTCAAATCCCTCTCCTTCAACAGCTGTTCCCTTTTCTCGTTCCTGCGGCGCTGTTTGGCAGCACAGGTAGCGCAGTGGCCGCAGGAGCGGTCCATGCGGTGCTGGATTGTTTGTTCGCCAGCCGGGGTGGGGCAGAGAATCCATTTGTTGTAGCGGCGACGGGTTTCGGATTCCCAGGCTGGGCAGCGCTCGTAGGTGTGGGATTGGCGGAGATCAAGGTAGCCGCATTTCCAGATATTTTTATGGATTTTGCACCTGATTGGGGAGCGGGTGTTAGCGGGTTGGTTTTTAAGGGGTGGAGTTTAAGGGGTGGGTTAGGCGTTTGATTCAAGGTGAGGAGGGGCATGGTTGGTTCGGCTACGTACATGTTTGTTAGAAGTCAAACGTCAAAACGTGCTGGCCAGATTCGACTGGTGGGATCGAAAGGAAGTAAGATTTCAGATTGTAGCAGTTGTCAGTGACGACCGTAGACGTCCATAAGAGCTGGGAAACATTCCTATAGTGATCTGAACAGTTTCCAGTGTCCACCAGATTTTGGTGCTACAAAATCTCGCAAGCCGTGGGAAGCTGACATATTAATGAGGGATATTTGTAATGGCATACAAATGCAGGCGTCCTATTTGGTCCAAGTGGCGCTGATGACTTCCACCCCTGAGCCCATTTTCGCCACATAGATACTGTACCACAGCATTGCTGTCGAGATTACTCCGTCATTGCAGCCCGCATCAGCATCTGTGCACGACAGCGGTCCCCCTCTTTACGGCTAATAGTCCGTCAGTGACATATGACGGAACCATTCAGCAGTCAGCAGTGAGATGGGTGACACCATGGACCATTGAGCTGTCTTGTGCCAATTTGTGGCCTTCCACTACAATGCGGCTCGATGATCCGTACCCCGAGGCTATTGACTACAAAATTCTCGTCAGCCAGCCGCAGATCAATTTGAAACATGTTTGCTCTTTGTTCTTTTATCACTTCGTTTTTACCTCTAGAGAATAATTCCAAATTATTTTCTTTTCGTGCACGAGAATACCGAATCGTCTGCCGATGATGTTTAAATGCAGTGGCTAATATGCAGACATCCATAGTGACAGCCTGTCAGCGGAGACAAATGTAAGAAATTTCAAATACTCTGCTATCTCACAAAATACCTCGGGAGTACGCTGCGTACCTCGAAAAGCCAAGACGATAAGTATCTACCGCATCCAAAAGCGCGATGGCCAATGCTCCTCTACAAGCACGAGTCTTCTAAGAAGTACTCATGGGAGAGCAAAGCTGGACGACACTAATGCAAAGATTGTGAAACCATAAAGGTAACATCTAACAATATGGACACATGTAATCGCGTTATTTCGATCATTGAAGGTCCATTGGACCTGCAAAATCCTATCGCATTCCATCCTGACGCCATGCACCAACATGTAAGCCTAGAAAACCGATGATTTACACAAAGGTGCTCATCACTGAGACTGTTTCTTCTGCGCAGCTGGACCCATCTCTTTATCGAAAGCCGCATATGAAACTTGCAGGCTTGCAACACCCGATATACCTACATAGAGAATTGATACGAGAATGAAAGATACAAGGAGACCCATGAAAAGACCTACAGAATGCAAAGATATTAGCTGGTTCAGACATCGAGGTTGGGACGACGCACCAGGAGTAAGATATTGATATCTTTCGAACAAAGGTCCATTCGGTAGGGTGATATTCGCATCTGATGCTCGCTTCTGGTGAGACATGTCACGCTTAAGCTCAAGGTGTACGGGCGCTTGGAACAGCGAATCCATTTCATACTCCTCGGGTTCGGCTTGCTCAGAAGGGTGACTAGTGGTTGGCGGTGATGTTGTGTATATGACGGTGTACCTGGTTTTTGGTGAAAGCAGATCAAGCATAGACGAGAGGAAAGCATCTGAAAGCGTGAGTATTAGAGGCAATCGATAAACAGCTAGAGGGTCTTGGTACCATTTTCGACAAGTTTTTGCGATCTGCCAACACCTGCTGGAGGAGCCGGAAAATCGACCGTGATTACTTGTGGTCTTGAGTCATCAAGAATAGTAAACTGCCCAGCTGCAGATTGATACGGATGAGCATCGCTTCAGAATATAGTATCATGGCTCTTACTCGACGCATCGACCCGTAGATGGGCTGCTCCACATCCGTTCTGTACTGCTCCGCTGAGATCATCCACATCGAGCCAACCCAGAACATCTTTGACCACAAGACTAGATCTTATACTCTTGTCATCCCCAAGCAATCTCTTTCTCAGGTGTGGCGCCGAACGCTTGTTCTCGTAATCTGCTGCGCCGACGCCTGGTTGTGATACGATGATGTAGGTTTCTGATGTACATTTCGTAAGTTCTGGGATGACGATTTCGCTCAGCCGGCTGGCGGATATGAGATCAGGCGATGATGTGAGAAGTCTGAAGGGTTAGCCTAGATTAGTGGAGCTTCAATCAAGGGTACGTTAATAGACTGACTCGGAAGTTGAGAACAAGAAGAAGGGGGATGTGTCTTTGAAGGCCTCCACTATAGCTGCACTGAGGGCGAGAGCCCCAAGATTTGTGAATAGCATGGCGTTCCCGAGTGCTCTTCGTCAACTGAGTTGTGGTGATGCCAATGAAGATAGAGAGGCTTTCGGTGCTCGGCAAAACGTTTTTGCGCGGAGACTGTTTCTCCTCCGCTGCCCACCAAACTCCGCCACGCCAGTCTTCTCACCTTTCCGAACAATATTCGAATTCGTGATGTTCAGTAGACCTAGGGCGAAAGCTACGGCACCTCCACCGACTAAGAAGAGGAAATTGACCTCTGCAATTGAAGAGATCGCCTTTGATCCTAGCGCAAGGGAAGACTACCTTACCGGCTTCCACAAACGGAAGCTACAGCGAATAAAACATGCCAAGGAGGAGGCTGCGAAGCGAGAGCGAGAAGAACAGCTCACGGCTCGAAAGATTGTTAGTGCCTCGATCTGACATGGTGAGTATGTGATTGACTGGGTGGTTGCGTAGCTACGAGAGGGACGAAAAGCAGATCTCGAGATGCATGTGGAGGCTGTGAATTCAATCCTCCAGAAGCAGAAAAGAGCTCTTTCGGAGTCAAGTGACGAGGAGCCTCTGACGGAGGCGGAGCAGGGGGATGGCATTGTCGAGGATACAAGAGTGGACCATGAAGACGAGTACGTTGATGAGGATCGATACACTACGGTTACGGTTGAAGCGGTGGACGTGTCAAGAGATGGCCTTCATAAGACCATTACGGATTACGAAGAGAATCAAGCAACCGCCATAGAAGATCCAGTTGAAGGCGAGACTACCAAATCAGGCATGAAGGAATGGCAAGATACCAAGCAAGAAAACCGTCTACGGAGGAAGGAGCCACCTAGCGGGCCCAAGAAAAGAAAGAAAAAATTCCGATACGAGAGCAAAGCTGAGAGAAAGGTTAGTAGATATAAAGAGAGATCTGGGAATAAGGCGAAAGCCAAAGCTAGGAAGAAGTGATAGGAAGCATTGGAACGCAGTCGGACAGGAAAGTCATGCCCATCACGCACGCAATTAGACATTATTCTTGAAGGATCTCACTATCACATCTTCAATAAGCTAATCCCGTGACAAAGGATGGAAGCATGGTTGATTGAGAACAGGTAAAGACATGTGCAGCAGGGAAGCCCAGCTCTCTTTGCCGCCACACCAGCTCAGCAGCGTATCAATGCTCTAAATGCAACACAAAAGAGACCAGTCCAGATAACGGTCTAGATATTGCCGATCTCGAGTTGGAATTCCTCCAACTCCTTCCTGACCTGTGCGTACTTCTTAGCCATATCCTCGTATTTCTCCTCCCACTGGTTCTGTGAGGCTTCCAATGCTTGGACCTTGCGCTCATAGTGGCCAGCCTTGACATCTGTTTGGCGGAGCCTATGGCAAATGTGTTAAAGATGTATTCAACGTAGATGTGCATAGAACCTCGTTAGGGCTGATGTACATACTTCTCATTCGTCTCCCTCAACTGCTTGTCTGACTCCTCAGCTTCCTCCTCCAACAGCTGCAGTCTTCTCTGAAGACTCTCATTCTGGGTGCCATGCTGAGTTCCTAGTGCGGCCTCCTCTTTAGCTTGCTTGACTCCTGCTTCCAGCTTTTCCACCTCAGACTCTAAAAGCTGGTTCTTATGCGACAAGGATGTAATTTCCTGCTCTTTTGCAAGATTCTCCTGCTCCAAATGCTTGACCTTTGCTTTGAGTTCCTGACATTGGGCTTCTGTTTGTTCCTGCTCCAAACGGAGGGAGTTCATTTTCTGGAATTTTCCTATCAGCACATACCAAACAACTCATGAAATTTCCATGCGGCTCATACACAGCACACATTGAAAGCCAAGTCTGGCATTCGTTCCCGAGGGGGCAGTGTTGGACGAAATGCATACCTGCTTAATCCCATCCAGAGACATGATTGCGTTTGACAATGATCAAAGCCGAAATGCACTTTAGTGAGAGTAGACGGAGTCTTGGACTTCAGCGAGAAACTTTCAGACGTCGAAGAGGAGTCAGCAAGCTTATGTAGTGGGGTGTACAGAGTAGCTTACTGATAGAGACCGCTGCCCGCAAACAGGCGAGGTCGCTTACTTAAGCGCGCTACCATGGCAACTGCGAGGACTAAACTAGTAAACACCACCACGCACAATTTCTACATTAGTATGTCGGTGCAGCCATGAAGAGCAATACTTACTGAGAAAGCAGTGACTACAAATGAGACTTTAAGATGCTTGCCGCACGCGATCAGGAGAATCTGGTGCATGGACACCAAGCTGCAGCGGCGTCCAAGCCGCTCAATCAGGGGACCCGGCAGCTAGCACCAAAGACTCCAGGCAACCTGCCAAAGACGCCCTTCAAAGTACCTCTGAATGACGAAAATGCTGGAGGGTTCGTGGGTGGGAAGATGGGCGGTCGAGTATTTGAGAAAGGTTCGGAAAATAGGATGAATGGAGGAAAGAAGGCGGGCTTAACTGACAAATTTGTGACTCCAATGGGTAAAGAGCTCTAATACCACTCGATGAATCCGAGTTCAGACTGACATATTGTTGACGCAGGTCCAAAGTCCCGTGCGCCATTGGGTGCAAAGACAACCAATGCAAAGGCCAAAGCCTTCCGAACACCCGCAGCAGCTCCATTAGAAAATGACCTGGGCAAGACGAATCAGAAGAACACATCGGTTCGAAAAGCAAAGCCTAGAGTATCTCATGCTGAGATGACCAAACTAGAGATCCTGGGTGACAAACACGAAATCGAAGAACCCGAGATCGAGTACATGCCTCCCAGAGCCAAAGGTAATATTCTGGGTAGAAAACCAGTGCACAGGGCTGAACTTGATTTAGATATGCCAGATTTACCAGACGACCATGTTGACCTCGACTTTTCTATGTTCGAAAATGGTGGGCTTATGAAGGATGCTTTAGCTTATTATATGACAAGGAAAGGTGAAGATGGTCTAAGTCATGTGGAGAGAGAGGAGCGGCGGCGACAGAAATTATGGGATAGAGTGGACAGAATATCAGACGCGGCTCTCCAACGGGATATTGACGGCGAACCAATTCCGTGCACGCACTATCCCGAATGTCCTGGCGAATTATGCAAGGACACAATCCAAGCCAGGAAAGAAGCAGAAGAGCAATACCAGAAAACAGTAGCGGAGATCGAGGCAGAGACTGCTCCGCTTCCGAAGAAATCAATTCCATCTAATGGGCCATCAACTCTCAAGACCAAGACCGCACCTGCTACGTTGTCGCAAACTAAAGGTTCTGCTCTGGCATTAAAAGCAACCTCAAAGACAGGCGCACCGTCGGCTAAATCTCGTCTCAACAGCAATCTCGTCTCTCGGCCCCAGAAGACTGCTCTACCAACGAATCCTTCACCAATGCGCCATACAGCAGCAACAGCAATCTCAAAGACAACAATGGGCTACTCCAAAGGTCGAGCGGCGTCTGCTACCCTTCGCAAGACCGTGCTGCCAGCCAAAGCAACTAAGACTGACGAAAACGCGATCGCTGACACTGAGATGGCGCCTGCTGATTACATCCAGCGCTACGGCGTTCCGAAATTCGGCAGCGAGATGTGGATTCGTTGCAAGAACTCTGGATGCTTTGATGAGGATGAGGGGCCGAGTCTGGAGGAGATTTTCGCGCGAGGTCAGCCCAGTGGGTTGGATGCGTACCTGAGGGAAGAGGCGGAGCAGGACTTTCAATTGACATTTTGATGCGTTGCTTTGGGACTGGGCACCGGGTTTCAATAATTATTCCCATTCGATGATGTTCGTTGAGGAGTTACTGGAGCAGGTTTTGGCAGAGGTTGCTTGATTATCCGGGATCTGCTGCACATTCTGCTGAAGCCGTACATAGTCAGTGCTGTGTTGACGAGTGCATCAACGAGCATTATTATCCTAACGATGCCCAGGTTCGTTGAGAAATAGCTGGGAACCAATTCATAGATCATTCGTATGATAAAATTAATAAAATCATGCAAGGAAAACTCCACAAGTGAGGTTTATAGTTCACTCGCCCACGGAACAGCAAGCTTTGGTATGAAGTCAAATATTTAGATCTTGTATACTAATGGCTCAAGCAGTCGCATGTAAGAAAGTATACTGGCGCATGTTCCAAATAACTTAAGACGCAATAGCTTCACGATGATTTTCAATTACCACCTCAGCGTAAGTTTTACGACGCAATTCCTCTGCTTGCCAAACAATTTTCGCATTCAACTACGTAGATTATTCTTTGAATAATTTGATGAATCGGGCATCAAACACCTGCTGACGACAATGAAGCGCTGAAGTCCATCTTTCTCATTGCGGAGGCGGTCGAAGTTAGACTTTTTGAAGGTGATGATGGCACGAATGTTGGAGACACTATCTCGGGCAGGGGTAGCCAATTGTGGTATGGAGGTAATCAATCGTAGAGACGAGCCCGGTATTTGATGGAGCTGGGTTAGGGGCGTTTATTCTGCGATTGAGACTTCTGTGGAGTTGGTGGACGCCTAGCTCCGAGAGCTTCCTGAGAGGCACTATATCTGCCCGGACGACTCTTCTGTCATGGTTGAGAAAGACGGCTTCAGGGGCAATATTGTTGGCAGAGCTTGGGACCTTTCGCCCGAATCAGACGAATAGTGGACCAATGTCATAGACATACAGCTATTAATATCACCTAGCACAGATTCTTGCCCTGGACCACATCAACCAGCCGGACGTATGGCAATTTAAGATCAGTTATCCAGTATTGGATATTGGCGTATGGATCCGGGCTTCAGTGACCGCAAGCCGGGTGCAGAGCCTTGGATTTTCTGCATCACATCAAGCTGCTCCTGCCCCCAACCTCAGTAGGCCCCTGGCCGTTAGGCATCTCCCCATTCCTGCCTACAATGAATTCTCTGTAGATACGCTCTAATCTTCCCCTCTCATCAGTGCCAACAGAGCTTCTAGTTGTAGCAAGAGACGCCTCTATATGCTTCCATTCGATGACAACGCCTTGCTTAGGGTCATTCTTGATGTTGTCACCATTAAGACCGTCCTTCGCCTCCTCTTCGAGTGGGCCACGTTGCTGGTGTCGCTCTCTACGTCTAGCAAGTTTGACGGCTTCAAGCTTCGCAATTATGGCTGCATATTCTGTGGCCTGCTGTGCACGACTAAGGCTTGGGTTCTTGCCCTCAGCTACATCTTTGCCAAAACGGAATTGTATGATGTCCTGCTTTAACGAGCGGCTAGCCTTCTTCGTGTCTTTACGCCCCTTAAAGTCATTGGTGCCATTGGCACTATGGTCGCCAAGTAGATCATGAATAGCTTCAAGATGAGCGTTATAGATTACGGCTTGCAGATCAGCGCCTGAATAGCCGCCTGTTCGACGTGCAATTTCAATAAGACTTATGCTTTTATTTGTGCCTCGAAGAATATGTGCTGCGATGTTGAGCTTCTTACTCAGGGCTTGTAGTATGTCTAATCGATCATCCAGATCAGGCATATCACACAGCAGAGACTTGTCCAGGCGACCTGGTCGCAGAAGTGCGGGGTCGATTAAGTCGGGTCTCGACGTTGCTGCAAGCACGTAAACGCCTGATAGACCTTCAGCGCCGTCCATCTGCGTTAGAAGCTGGTTAACTACGCGATCAGTGACTCCAGTAGAATCGTGTCCTCGCTTTGGTGCAATACTGTCGAATTCGTCGAAAAAGAGTACACATGGTCTTGCTGACTCCGCTCGCTCGAACAGATCTCGAACACTCTTCTCGCTTGCACCAATGTATTTATTCAGAATCTCTGGACCTTTGACGCTGATGAAGTTAAGCCCGCATTCACCAGCTACAGCGCTTGCCAGTAAAGTTTTGCCACATCCCGGGTATCCATACAACAGCAGACCAGACCGTAGGCGTAGTGGGCATTGAGCGAATATTGGCGCATAAGTCGTAGGGTATTGTAAAGTCTCCAGGAGTATTTTACGAGTCTCGTGTAGGCCACCGATCGAATCGAAAGTTACCTTTGAGGACTGTAGTGTGACATTCCTTAAAGACGCGGGAGTGAAGCCTTGCAAGGCGTTGCCGAAGTCTTCTTTAGTCAACAACACGTTTGAGTCGTCGGCTTCATCTGAGACTGTCTTTACAGATCTGATCAGTGCTTCGTTCTTTGCCCGAACGACGAGTAGCGCCAAATCGCCTGGCATATAGCCGTCAGTTTGTCCAGCCAGGTCGAGAAAGTCTAGATCTTTATCCACGCTGAAATGTTCGGACATATCAGAAGCATCTAGGTGAGGCGATGCGCCCATCCAAGCCGCCTCGTTGTCTTGACTCTCTTGGCTGGAATGCCGCATATGGCCATTAACACCGTTAGTTGAGGATTTTAGACCTTGATGATGGCCAGTGAGTGCTTGTAGCAACTTTCGCCTTCCATCCTTGTCAGGCACCTTCAAGGCGACTATTTCCCGCACCACATGCCCTCCTACTACAATATTATTTAAAGCCTCTTTATTTTGAGCTGTTGCAAGAATTACCACGCCGGAATTCGCACCACAATATTGCCGTACCAGAGAACACACCAATTCGCTAATCTGTCGGCTGCGGCTGTTGTCACTGGTCTGAAGCTCTGTTTCGACTGGACAAAGTCTGTCTAGATCATCTAAGATTACCAGTGCTCGGCCCCCCAGCTTGGTGCCCCAGGTTGCAGCCATGAATAACCTTGTTAGTGTTTCTTTGATGGTTGAGAGGCGAACCTCATCCGTAATCAGCTTGCGGCAAGGGAAGTAACTTGTATGATAGTACAGACTTGAGCGTAACCGATGACCGAGAAGATGCGTTAAAGATGACTTGCCTGATCCTAGCCCACCTGATAACAGTACTGACGAGCCATGTGATAAATGGGATACCAGCTCCTTAACGAGGCTGTCGATGCCTATCATTGATGGAGGCTCCAATGGAAGAGGATCAGGATTGATGGCCGAAGTCTTGATCATTGTGAGAGGATTGGGGATCGATTGTTGGACTTCAATTTCCGACTTCACTTCTGAGCCAAGATACCATCTGATATGGCCCTTTGAAGATTCTCTGCTGTCCTTCGACCGAGGTTCGAAGCGAACAAGTCCTCCCTCCCATGGATCTGCCGGGTTGGTATCGCTGAGTATTGGTAGAATCAGACCATCTGTGACCGGTCCATCAAGGATTCCGGGCCTTTCTCGGTCTTTGCTCCGGTAGAGCTCCTTGATCCTATTTGCAGCAGCCTCGCGGCCTGCTTTCGTTTGCCCTCCAAATCTTATGGCTTCGCTATCGCTTGTGCTGGAAATGAAAGGATAAATCTTTAATGCCTGTAGGTCGTTGCCAGTCGATCGCTGTGAAGGCGCTGCTATTCGCACAAGACCTCCAACCATTTCCTTGGCGTCTAGGGCTGAGCATAAGGCAGACGAAAGGACAGCGTGGTGAGTGTCGGGTGCATCATCCCAGGCATGGAGCCTTGCAATAATTCTTTGACTAGGCTTCCCAGCATCGCTAGATTCCAAATCTCTGATCCTTTGTTGCTGTTGTGGGTCGAGTGGAGGCTCAATTCCAGCAGGCTTCACAATCGACACACACGCGTATTCAAGGTCCCTTAGCAACTTACTGGCCAGGATTTCACGATCTATCCAAACAGCCACGCTTACTTGATCGTTTGCCCTTTCCTCCCCATTTTCCAATGAATGGTCAGAAAGCCTCTGATCAATTCCGCGGAGATATACTGCGTTCGGGCCAGCGATTTCACGCTGACTGCGCTGTCGCGTGGTTCCAGTTCGGGTCCCAGCACTTCGCCGACCAGTGCTAGCAATACTCCGGCTGGAGGTACGGTCATTCTGAGGCATGCGTGGGCGGGTCTTTGGTGCCACAATTACTTCACCATCAGGTGCGATTTTTGCAAAGGGCGTGCTTGAGGGCTGTGGTGGTGTTAAAGAGCTGACGATGACGTTTGCCGTGGACGTTGGGGACAGATGGATTGTTAAAGGGTGAGCTTGATGGCCTTGCGCTGAGGCTGGAGCGGCGAAAGAAGGATTTGGAAGAGCCCGGACTTGGAAGAGCAAGTTGGATTCAAGGAAGCTTGCATGTAGCTCGATGACTAAGAGCGTGTGATTAGTCTCCTACTCGATCAAAGACCTTCTAAGACACGCTCACTCTCCCAATCCGCCGGGGTCAATGGCTCAATATGAACGGTATGCGCCAGGGGTGGGTCCAAATGTAACAATATGACGACCTGCAACGCTTTCTTAGCGACTTCTGTCTGTTTTCCCTCAGCTCTGCCAGGGTATTCTTACCTTTTGACCATCTGCAAAACCGAGCATTCTTCCAAATGCAGCGTCAATCTCTACCACGCCGGCCTCCTCCCTGACTCTTCTCCCAACCCTGTCGACGAGCGAACTCGGCTTTGCTGTACTTGCCATCCCCGTCCAACCAACAAAGACGGAGTGCTGTGAGGGGCCATTGCCTCTTCTCGTACCCTGCGCATTGAAACCTGAATCCTTGTATTGGAGTTCGACGACGACATTTTGGACTACCTAGTCCACTGAGCACGTGTAGGAATCTGGAAGGTCTGTGCGACTAACTGCTCTTGCATTGTCTAGCACTGTGACGACGGTTTGTGGTACGTTAACGAAGCAATTCTTAAGCTGTACCAATTTGATTTCTGCTTGAATTGGAGCCATTGTTGACTGTCAAAATTACGATATCGACTCCAGACCCGAAAGTCGACATGCGAGGACTCTCTATTCTCCTTGACTTGCGCAAGTGCTTTTGTTCACACCATAGCATCTCCCGCCGCACTTCGAGCTTTTACTGATGGCAGTCACAGCCGAGGCAAGAGCGGAGCCGGGAAAACGAAAGACCGATGGCGCGTCGCGCACGCGCTTTGTCGCGATATTCCACTTTAGATGCAGGCTACTCTGCATAATCAACTTATGCTCCATAGAAGTCGAACGACAAGTTCATTCATTACCTTGATCGCCAGAAGCCATAAGGTGCAATGGCGGCGTTACTCACGTTCAGAGCGCCAGTGGACTATGCTGCGCAGCAGAGTAAGCGCTGTCGCTCCCCTTTAATATCTTCGATTAGTGATACTGATGAGGCTCACAGCCGCTTTCGAGGATTTTCTATTGAATTACAAGTCTACCCAAACGGATCTAGACACAGCAGCCACCGACGCATTCGAAGATTTGAACATTGATGAGGATGGCACTAGCGATGAGTACGACTTCATGGACGATGTGGCTGGCGGTAAGGAGGCACGGCGCCCACTCGGACGACCTTCAGAAACGAGAAGGAAGTATATGGATATGCTACAGAAGGTGGCCGATAGGCAGCTCAACCAGGTGACTGTAGAGTTGGGCGATCTGGATAATGTCAGTCTACTTCGAAGCTCGTGGTTGTTTGATACTGACCGGGTGGGAACCAGTACGAGAAGAGCTTTGGCGAGGATATGGGTCTACGACTGGTTGACTCAATTGAACGGAATGCGAAACATTACGTTGACATTCTTTCTCAAGCTGTGGACAAGGTGATGCCGAAAGAGACTAAAGAAATCTCGTTCAAGGACGATGTGCTCGACATAATCATGTCGCAGCGGGAAAAACGAAATGAGAGCGTCATGTTGGCAACCGACAACGAGCTCGACGCTTCGCAGCCTGAGGCGCTGTTCCCAGCCGAGCTTACACGACGATATACCTTAGTCTTTAAGCCAATTACTCCAGCCGGCGCGGACAGTGAAAAGAATACAAAAGCTTTAGCAGTGCGAAACGTGCGCGGGGAGCATCTTGGTCACCTCATTACTGTGCGCGGTATTACAACAAGGGTCTCCGACGTCAAGCCATCGGTACAAGTTAATGCGTACACCTGCGATCGGTGTGGTTGCGAGATATTCCAGCCCGTGACCGCGAAGCAGTTCACCCCAATGACCGAATGTCCTTCAGACGAATGCAAGCAAAATAATTCCAAAGGTCAATTGTTCTTATCGACACGTGCATCTAAGTTTCTACCGTTCCAAGAAGTCAAGATCCAAGAAATGGCTGATCAGGTACCTGTTGGTCACATCCCTCGGACACTCACGGTACACTGCCACGGTACCTTGACTCGACAAATTAATCCAGGCGATGTCATCGACGTTGCAGGAATCTTCCTTCCCACACCATATACAGGCTTCAAAGCAATTCGCGCTGGTCTCCTAACAGACACCTATCTAGAAGCTCAACATGTAAACCAACACAAGAAAGCCTATGATGATCTGACTTTTGATGCCAGAACGTTCCGAAGGATTGAGCAATATAAAAATTCCGGTCATATGTACGAGTACTTGTCGCGTTCTATCGCGCCCGAGATCTATGGCCATCTGGATGTCAAAAAAGCTCTTCTTCTACTTCTAATCGGTGGTGTCACGAAAGAGATGGGCGATGGGATGCGAATACGTGGAGACATCAACATCTGCCTCATGGGTGACCCAGGTGTTGCTAAATCTCAACTGCTCAAATATATCACGAAAGTAGCACCCAGAGGAGTTTACACCACAGGTAGAGGTAGCAGCGGTGTTGGTCTGACTGCAGCTGTCATGAGAGATCCAGTCACAGATGAGATGGTCCTTGAGGGAGGCGCTCTCGTACTTGCGGATAATGGCATCTGTTGCATCGATGAATTTGACAAGATGGACGACGGGGACAGAACCGCCATTCACGAAGTCATGGAACAACAAACAATCTCGATCTCAAAAGCCGGTATCACTACGTCTCTTAATGCGCGTACATCTATCCTCGCGGCGGCCAATCCTCTTTATGGCCGGTACAATCCACGCATGTCTCCAGTCGATAACATAAATCTTCCTGCTGCATTACTCTCCCGTTTTGACGTTCTCTTCCTCATGCTAGATCAGCCAAGCCAAGATGCCGATGAAGAACTTGCCCAGCATGTCACCTATGTCCATATGCACAACAAACACCCGGAGAAAACAGGTAGCGTTGTCTTTACACCCCATGAGGTTCGTCAATACATTGCCCAGGCACGTAGTTGGCGCCCAGTGGTACCTAAAGAGGTATCAGAGTATATGGTTGGGGCCTACGTCCGTATGCGCCAACAAGGAAAGCGAGATGAAGGTGGAAAGAAACACTTCACTCATACATCACCCCGTACACTAATGGGAATATTGCGTCTCTCGCAGGCACTCGCTCGGCTACGCTTTTCTGCTCAGGTTGTCACAGACGATGTTGATGAGGCACTACGGTTAATGGAGGTCAGCAAAGCAAGCTTGTACAGTGACTCACAACGACATTCAGATCAGAGTCCGAGCAGCAAGATTTATAATCTTATAAGAGCGATGAAAGACAGCGGTGCTGCCGCTGTCGGCGACGGTAGTCGAGGAGAGTTGAGTATCAAGAAGGTCAGGGAGAGGATAATTGCAAAGGGTTTCACAGAAGATCAGTTCAACCAGGCGTTGGATGAGTATGCCTTACTTGATGTAAGTCGCCAGTCCTGGATCCCTGAATCGACCCTCAGCTCACATGTTTTTAGGTATGGCAAACAGCTGCTGAAGGCACCCGTCTTGTTTTTATCGAGTCTGGTGATGGGGACGCGGACATGGATGACTCAGATGACATGTAGATGGGATAATAGCGTTAGGCGTCTGGTTAGATATCTTTACATAGCGATAACTTGTATAACATCATCTTCAGCAATGATATCCCTTTTTAGGTCACCTACTATTTATCACGAGGTGTCCAATTCTTCCTCCGCGTCCAAATCGTCTCCAAGGCCCAAAGGAACGACCCGAATTCCTGTCAAAATTCAAGAAATGGAGAATGATCATAGCACTAAATCTGAAACGTGAGGTTGTGGGAATAATCAATCAACAGGAATATTGTGTCATTGCTTCATGTACCCAAATAAGTCCTTTACATCATGGCAAGCGGCCATATGACGCAAGTGAAAATGCGGCCACGTCCATCACCACATTTTATTGCACATATGTTGCTAGCGGCAGTATGCATGCTAGGACGGAAGATACTCCGCTACGCCATTCCGATCTTCATGGAGCGCCGTGATATTGAATGTGAATCGGTTTGGTTTCTTGTACTCGACTACAAACCATTACAAAGGGGGCTGTTTGAGGAATCTTTAGCCAAATTTCGATGTCCGAAGTATTTTGTAGTAATTGGTGTTGCCCATTTAATGTGCCTTTTGCCCTCCGTTAGAATGAACATCGGAGCTTACTGAATAAGGAGCTCCGCGGTATGGAAACCACTTCAGATATGCATGCCTCTTGGTTCACAATGCCCACGTTGTTGGTCTCCGGAGGCTATTTGTGATACACATTTAATATCTATAGCTCTATTGAAGCCTCCGTTGAAAGATCTCGTCTTAAAATAGAAGATAATTTTTGAGCAACTACATACATCGCGAGCTCTGCCTACCATAGGCCATATGCGGTGAAAACCGGATGTTCGGCAGCCCTGCATAAGCACCGGCGCCAACGGTTTTGCAGAGAACTGTAAGTTCTGGGTCGACGGTTATTTTAGCTCTGCTCCAGCTTATCATTGACTTAGAATCTGATAAAACAATCGTATAGATGCATATCAATTATACATAGCAAACTGTCCGGACGTGTCTCATGAATCGCACCCTACTACTCCGTCCACGTAGGCTAGGAACGTCGACATGAAGATTATTTAAAGAAGCTGGAATCCTCAAACTGGGTTTGATGTTGACAAACGTCGATAAGATGACCGCAAATTTCGAACCATATACGAGGTCACCAGCATGGAGTATATCCACGTGTTCGTGTTCTTGTGCTTTAGTACATAACTTCCGGTCACTTTGTTCAACGCGCCATTGTCTTGATGAGCATCTCGATTTGATATGCCAATGCTTCGGTCTTGTTTCCGGCTTATGCTGGTTCTCTGTGGCGCACTTAGGCGAGCTTCGATCATTCCAGGCATGCCACTTTCGGTCTGAGCTTGGTTCTTCAAGAGATACATCTATGTTTTCGATTGGAGCTGTGAATCGCAGTTGTCAAGACAAAGATGTCGTCCGCTTTCACTAGTTGCCGAGCCCCACCATTGTTACTGGCTGCGCATGGCCGTTTCGCCAGATTGGGAAGCTGGATAAGAAAGGTCGAAGCGATCTTTTCACTGGTCCATCAAGTAAGTAGTTAGGCTGGACGCCTGACACTAGGTGGATGATGGTGCAGGAGTCTAGATTTCAGCTGAGGAAAGGAAATCTGCATAAAGACGTTAGGACTCTTTTCATGCTGTTTGTGCTGCAAATTTTCAAAGTCCCGACAAGCTTCTCTCTTTTGCACTTGACTCGTCGAACATGGCAGGCACTTCGAATTACGAAACCAAGGAGGTCTTTACTGTCTGCAAACGCGACGAGGAAGTGACAAGAAAAGATGATGTAGACAAGGAGGCTGTCGGATTCCAGAGCAGCGGTCAAATCCATGGCTCAGGCGATACGTCGTTATCTGACGATGATATCGCAGGCTTCACCTACAATGATAAGATGGACATGAAGCGTATGGGGAAGAAACAAGAGCTCATGAGAAACTTCCGCACTATCTCCTCAATTGCCTTTACAACCTGTGTCATGGGTACCTGGGAAATTCTTTTGACCGCAAATACCCAGGGTCTGATACAGGCGGGTCCGCAGGTTTGTTCTGGTCGCTAGTTTGGGCGTATACAGGCCAAGCATTCGTTATCCTCTCGCTGGCAGAAATGGCGTCCATCGCACCAACGGCTGGTGGCCAATATCACTGGGTCTCCGAGTTCGCACCGCGACAATACCAACGGATCCTAAGTTACACTTCTGGATGGCTTTCCACACTCGCCTGGCAAAGCATTGTGGCAGTCGACTCTTTTCTTATTGCGGAGGTGATCCTGGGCATGATTACCATCAATAGTTCGACGTTTGTACCCCATCGCTGGCAGGCAACGCTCCTGATTATTGCGACGGTACTAGGACTGGCGGCTTTCAATTTCTTCGCTGGAAAAAAACTAGCTGTAGCCGAAAACCTTTTCGTTGCGTTGCATTTACTCGCATTCCTTCCAGTTATCGTAACCTTGTTAGCTATGACACCCGAAAAGCAGACGGCAAAGGCGGTATTCACGCAATTCACCGACAACGGGGCAGGTTGGAGCTCCATAGGCTTAACTGTCATGGTGGGTCAGGTATCGTGTATATTCGTTGTCCTTGGTATGTGATCTGTGAAAACAGAGGATTTTTTCAGCGAATACTGACATTGAGATAGGCTCTGATTCAGCGGCACACATGTGTATGAAAGTCGCCACCTAGTAAGAAGTATTTGGCTGACGAGCATATTAGCAGAGGAGATCTCGGATGCTGGACTGGTAGTCCCAAGGAGCATGGTCTGGAGTTTCTTCCTCAAAATACCAATGACTTTCGGCCTTCTGATCACCTACCTGTTTTGCATTGGAAATATCTCGGATGCTATCGCTTCGCCAACGGGCTATACGTTCATTTATGTGTTCCAAAACTCTACCGGTTCCGTAGCGGGAGCAACAGGGCTCACTTTCGTAATCCTTATTTTATTGATCGTTATAACAATCAGCTCCTATGCTTCAACGTCTAGACAACTCTTTGCTTTCGCACGAGACAATGGAATGCCCTTCTCCAGATGGCTTTCTAGTGTAAGTAATGCATTCGACGAGATAAACCTGACTAACGTTGCTAGGTGCATCCACATTGGCAAGTCCCAGGCAACTCCATTCTCGTGACTTGTATGTTCACAATCCTGATGTCGCTCATCAACATTGGCTCTACCGTGGCTTTCGATGCTGTACTGTCGCTAAGCGTTGTTGCTCTCATGGCTACTTACGCCATCTCCATTGGCTGTATCTTGCTCAGGCGCATCCAAGGCGAACCCTTTCCACCAGCTCGCTGGAGTCTTGGTCGTGCTGGAACGCCTGTCAATACAGTTGCGTTAATTTATATATTGTGGGCTTTCTTTTGGAGCTTTTGGCCAAATGGCTTCGAGCCTACTGTTCAGACGTTTAACTGGGCAGTGGTACTCTTTGTGGGTGTGATGGGAATTGCGTGTTTGGTTTATTACTGGCACGCGAGAAAGTATTATGAAGGTCCTGTAGCGAAGGTCGAGCACAGGTCTTGAAGGCGAATATGTAGGCAGTGATCAAAGCGATAGTGAAGACAACCTATGGTAACGAAGTCCAAACGGATGAGTACGTGTAAGCAGAGGTTCTGGCAGACTCGGTTCGTTCACACAGGGCTGAGACCTCTAAAGCTCGTCCACTAGAAATAAAGTTTGGGCCAATAAACCGCTACCTAGGCGATCCGACTTTAGGTCATCTCTAAGGGGCTATAGGGTTGAGACCTGGACATTACTACGCTAATTTGGCACCGAATCAAGGTTCCGGCAGATCGACACTACGCAATCACCGAGCCTCGTCCAAGGAACCACCACTCTCAATAGTTTGGTGACAGAGCAAAAGCACAGCACTCTTTCACCTTTGCGCGATTACAGTCTGGTCTGAGCCAATCTTGCAGCCTGTCTAATTCCTGCCCAGCAGCTGTGTTAAGGCGTTCCGGACCCGTCTTTCACCGTTCCCTTAGGTAACACCATCACGCGAGCGGCGACTGAGAATCCGTACGCTTTCGAGATGCTTTGAAGCCTCAACGTCTTACAGTATCTTCGTCACGCCAAAAGCTTCTCGAAAGTCTTGCCTTGACACCATCCAAGCAAAAGTCAGATCGAATCTCCGGCAAGCATGAAAGACTCAGGGTTCCATCCCTTCAAGGGGAGGGTTAGCAAGCATTTCGGAGATTCAGTACGCGCCATTGTGGTTACCTGGGTTAGCAGAGTCACATAACAGACGCTGATGCTTAGTGTTATCCTAGCTGAACCCTGATGATCCATACTTGAGCTGTGAGCAGAGCATCTTAACGGTAACGTGAACAAACTAACAATGGTCTAGATTACGACATACGATGTTTGTGCGTCCATACCCTTTGGTTGAGGACTCTGGCTAAGAACGTGTAGTAATGAAAGAGGATATTGATACCCTGAAGGATGACTGGTTGACGGATAACGTATGTGGCAGACCCATAAGCATAAGACGTACACAGCTAAGTTTCCTTTCAGGTCATCTCTTTCTGGCAAGAGTATGTGCCTTTAGATCTTATAGCAAATATTGTTCTGCCGCTCACCCTTCACACAGGTTTCTCGAACGCGAATATCTCAAGCAATACAAGAACGCCAACATTGTCCTCCTTCGCCCTTCCATGTCATTCATGCTTATGCAAACACGCGATCCTCTTACATTGAAGGAAGCACTGCCCGACTTTACGCGCACAACTCATATATTCCTGCCCATCAATGACTGCCGCAATCCCTCAGTCGCAGAAGGTGGCTCTCACTGGTCTCTCCTACTGGTGAGCGTTGTGGACGGGGTAGCTTTCCACTACGATAGTTTACAGCCTTCGAACAGGCAGGAGGCAAACCACGCTACTTATCAGCTTTCGCAACTGCTGGGTAGAAGGCTGCAGTATATTGATCTCTTAGACGCCCCGCAGCAGCACAATTCGAGCGACTGTGGGGTCTTTGTGTGCATGTTGATGCGGCATTTGCTATTAAAGAAGCTGCTGATGGCGCATGCGAAGGAGAAGATTAGCATGAGTCTGGGTGATAAGGCTGTGGATGCCGCAACAGGGAGGAAGGACATATTGAGGATCATAGAGGGTTTTAGGAAAGAGGGTGAAAGAAGGAGATCGTAAGTGAAAATATTGCTAGTTATTAGGCTTCACTAATTTGCTCAGGAGGAGTGCTTCTCCTTATCCAAAGGGTTCAAGGAGCCCTCCACGTGTCGACTAGGAATGAACGTGATGTTTTGCCTGTCGGTACCCCATGCCTTCGCGCTATTTTACCATAGGCGTTCGAGATTGTTGGCTAGCACAGCGAGCTATCCATAGCTGGCGTCACATGGTTGCATAGGATATGCTTTGAGGCTCGTCTGTAATTTAGCTCGTGCATCTCTATAGTCTTCATGCCTTGACCTTTTCCACCCTTTCTATGTGCTGACAAGCCTGGTCGCCTGTCATATCATCATATCCTTCAACCCACCAGCCCCTACCTGTGAGAGCTTTTTGCGACCAATTCTGATAAACCATCGCAAGCTCCTCTGGCTTGTCTTTGGTAGCTAGCCATACCATCCGCCTCAAGCCACGTCTATAGGTCTCGGCTTGGCTACTTGTAATATCAGACAATTGTTTGAGCTGAGCTACAACCTGATCTGGAGATGAATGCCGTAGGTCGCGGTAGTCATTGTAGCCGCAACGTTGGAGGAGCAAGACTGTCTTCGGCGTGATGGCTAATTTTGTTTTCAAATTCGAGGAGCACTGCGATCTCCCATTCGCGGCGAGGTTGGATTTGTCCTCCAGTCTCTCATGGTACTGGATGTCTTTGCGAGTCTGGGACCTCGAAGCTCTAGAGCGAAGTGGTGGCATAGTTTATAGTTTCTTATTTTTGGAAAAGCCCATCAAGAAGAAAGAGCCTCTGGATATTTGTTCACGCCACTTGGAGAAAGCCTCACGCGTCGGGTTGATCGTCTCGTTCAAGGCAAGTATTGCCGAGGCACCGCCGTCTTTATTCCGACCACAGGTAAGTCTTCCTCTACTCTTACTCTGCGCACACAACCCATCCTCAAGAAAGAAAATTATCAACATCAGGCTGTGATCGGGCGACGTCCAATAAATCGACCACATTTGGGTCCTCCACCAACATGTTTGGAGTCTTGAGACCAGGCTCACTTGAGCGCGATCAGATTCCCATCTCCCCAAATTCCTCTCCGCCTCCACCAAGGTCACTGGCCCCAATGCCCGCCAGCGAATTCCGAAGCCGCGAAGATCTCCTAGCCGGCTGCAAAGATTGGGCTGCCAGCCAAGGGTACGCAGTGGTGATTGCGCGTTCACGTTGCAACCGCCTATGGCTCAAGTGCGACCGAGGAGGCAACTATGAGAATCGCCGAAATCTCACCCCCGAGCAGCGAAAGCGCAAGCGGGGTGAAAGTCGACTGCTTGGTTGCCCATTCAAGATGCTGGCTACTTGTAAGAAAGATGGGATTTGGAGGGTGGACACAGACATCCCAGAGCACAATCACGGACCTTCAGAAGATTTGAGCGCGCATCCTACACTAAGGCGCATGACCGAAGAGCAAGTAAGGAAGGTCCACGACATGTGCGACGCCGGGAAAAGTCCGGCGGAAACACTAGACGAGTTGAAAGCTACCTGGCCTGACATCAAGGTATTGACAAGAGACATTTACAATGCGCGCAAGAAGTACAAGACTGAGAAGGAATTGGCCGAAGCGACTGCTGGAATGCAAGCAGAACAACAATGGCAGGATCCGAATGAGCTGGGCCTGCCTGGACCTAATCCAAACGGGCGATGGGCTTGGGTGCCTGATGGGGAGGAAGTGACTAATAAGAAGTCGAAAAAGAAGAGGAAACCGGGGTTGATCTCGCATTCCACCCCACAGCCAGCCCCAGCACCACCAGACCAATCAACATTGGATCCGCAACTACATACTCCCAATCCTCACTCATTACATCAGCCAATGTCCGCCCCTGGTCAACAGCTTCTTGACGAATTCAATCGGAACCCTCAGCTTCCTTACGATCGATACGACCCGCCGGACACCTTACAACATCATGTTCCTGACAATGGTACTGGTGATCCTGCAGCCTTTTACCAGCCTACGCCTGAGGATACGCCACAATATCCTCCTCCGTCCTATTCAAACCCTCAACCCAACGCTAGTCCATCACGCCTGCGGTCCCAGAGGCCACCTGTACCCACAGCAACCATGTCAACGAATCAAGCGGCTGTTGATGTGAATGCTGGTACGCCAAAAGCGCCCAGCGGACAAGTGCTTATGTCAAGGATTGAGCGCATGGAGAAGGAGCAGCGGGACCAGAAGAACATGCTAGCACAGATATTAGGGGCTGTGCAGAACATGCATAGTAGTCCGGGGTCTGTTTGAGATATCACTTGCCTGGGAAGTGGATCTTAGCGTTGACATTCCTAGACCAGAGAATTCTGACTAGCAAAGGATCAGTGGGAAATGCATCAATGGCGTTCACGGGAAGATCTGCTATTACAATGCATGGTTATGAGAGCGAATGCATCATAAAGGCCATGGAGATGACTCCGTCACTGTCATCTCATCGGCTTGATTTGAAGCACGCCAGGAATGGGGCTTTAAAAGTTGGAGTAATAGAGATTGGTCTTTCTTGATCTGGAATTATGGAATTCATTGACAACATGCATATTAGATACCCAAGTTTGCAGCTTTATCTCATCAATTATTCTGTCCGTACGATTGATGGACTAAGTTGCCTTATGAAAACACTTTTACGTACATTGACAGCTCAATCCCTTCAACTTGCTCGTTCGTCCGGCTCGCCTTTCTTGATAACTCAGGTCCATATTGTTTACAAATCAACGCCGCTACTACGTCTGAGGGCATTTGTGGGTCCATGCAGCCGCCAGCAATCTTTCTGCACTGCATGGTCGGTCAACATCGTGCTCATTTCCCCATGCTAGATAATCCATTCGGCAACTTGCGAGCAACACCTGGACCATGCATCCTGCGCGAAGGAGCAAGGTGCAGCTATAAATTGGTTAATTCTCCCAATCGACTGCTTCCGCATTTAATGCAAATGAGGACTTGCATTCGGCATCCATTGACATGTGAATCCCGGTCTGTACTTTCAGGACATACATTCTGATCATTAACGTGTACATGGGCGTATACCTTATTTCGATCAGCATACATCCCGTTCCAATCACTAAGCGTACACCTTAGGGTTAGTTCTTAGCTACTGGAATTAATCAATTATTACAGCATTTATGTATATCTGTAAAGAATACTCAGATGCAATATGAAAAAGGGTACGCCGCGCAATGGGTCGGGTTCCTAGCAGGTTCTTGGCGACTCTCGCCAACTCGAACCGGATCGGGTCGAGTTGCAGCCAATGTGATCCCTATTAATTACGAGCTGGGCTAATACTGGTTTAATGATACCCATCGGTATGTTACCTTACTTTAGTACCTAATTTACCAATCTCAAGGCAACGAAATTTGCCCATTTACGGCCTTTCATAGCACTACGTGCGGTCTCTTTACACGTTAAAGATTTCGATAGCGACTCATTTCTGAATTCGACAATCTTCACATCCATAACAGCTTAGAACTAGACATAAAGACAGCTGCTACGGGAAGGCGAATGCCTGCCTAAAGAAGCTCATAGAAACTAGCATCCGAATGGAGCAAACAAGGGCCTAAGTGGGTTGATACTAGCAAATTTAACAGCTACCTAATTACTCTGTTTATTAGACAGGACAGAGATTACTTACATACGCTATCGGATACCGCTTACGGATCTTCTAGCGTTCACACAACGCGTGATTCAGCCGGGATGCAGCCAGATTCAGTGCCTTAAAGAAGGCATATGGACAAAATTACTTATCTGTCCTTTTTGTTTCCTCATACATCCCGGAACTTTACATACATACGTCTGTTTGACCTTAGCCTGGACATTGCTGATTAATTCTGACTGCCTGAGGCGTACGGCGGCCCTCCGGGGCCCGCTACCGTGGAGGCCTTCCCTAAACCAGTTTACCTCTGGCTGGCCGTACAGGGAGTTTATGGGGGGCTATCGATGTATTCGACCCTAATTTTACCGAGAACATTGGTAATATCTTGCCTTAACCTTAAGAGGCTAACTTCGCGCAAGGTGGGGTTGTTCTGGAACGCTGTCTGACTTCTCGCCTTGCCATTCCCTCGCTGTATGTTTATGTCTGAAGCCTTCACTTTGACATTCTTGTGTTATTTTCGCCTCAAGCTCGCCATCGATGGACTCTAGATGAGTATTGCCAGCTATGTCGGGATCTGAAGCTGCTAGTTTCGTACTCGCTGCAATTCCGATCTTTGTGGCCGGGCTTGATGTTTATGAGAAAGGTCTCGGTGTTTTCAAGTTTACCGGGCAAAACAAGCGGGCCATTGACGTGCTACGAATAAGAGTGCGTACCGAGCATGCGCGTTTGTCGAACTTGCTGGAGATGCTCTTCGAGCCAATGGGCGTGGAAATCGGAAATGACGGGGGATGGGACATTACCAAAACGACGGGTGCGAGACTCGATGTATTACTCGAAGAGAGGCTATCAGATCTATATCCTGCATTTGTCGAATTAATGGGTTCTATTGTTATGTGTATGAATGAGCTCGTACAACGGTTTGAAAAGGTCAGGTTGGAGATAGCCTAGTAACTCACATGAATATCTAACGACCATTTAGCCTGACAGCACAAATGCGCTGCGGACCAAGCTTCGCTTGATATCGTCCCGGGAGGATATCGAACGTCTTGTACGAAAGCTTACTGATTATAGCGATTGTCTTCAGAGTATCTTACTTCTCAAGATGAGTCTAAACACCGCACATACTGTTGAGTCCATAAAAGTGAGAGTGCCACTATCCGATGTCAAAATTGCTCAAAGGGATGCCCTATCCGATGTCAAAATGGTTCAAAGAGATGTCAGAATCCTTTACAATGCTTTATACCCAGTGAAAGAAAAACTGTCGTTTCGGAAAGTGTTCCTAGAGAGCTTTCGGATCGCGCACTCGTCGCGATATCGTCGCCAGTTGCAACTGCTATTGATTCCGCCTGATTCATCTGTATCTCGCATTAGACCAAGGCACGGTTATTGGCTCAAAGTATGTGTTAAATTCGACAGAGAGCTAGAGGAACGATCTGAATTCCACAACCCGCGGACTGGTCGCGAATTGGATGTCCCTGCTATTAGGCTAGCAAGCTCGATCGATTCCCCTACCGATAAGCAGTGGAAAAGTGTGCGATTCCAGAAACCAATCATGTCACAATCAGAGGTGCGTCAACAGAGCCGACCAGCAAAAGTTGTTTCGCTGTCAGAGTTTAGCCGTATGTTTCACGCGTCTGAGCCGCCTTCCGAATACGGACCCAGCTTGATTGGAGATCCTGCGATGCTCATTAACGAGACTAATATGCTCTCCCTTAGAGACATCCTTCGATCAAGCATACGCATTAGCCATGTAAATCGAATTCGTTTAGCAGCTTCACTAACTTGGGATGTCATCTGCCTAATCGACACGCCTTGGATGAAACGAGGCCTCAAGGTTGCAGACATCTTCTTTACTAAGAATCATGATGTCATACGTGTGGATGACCTATTCATATGTCATAGCTTTGATCAAGAGGATATTGAGCAAGCCAATCCCAGATCTCTGATCCAAGGCCAAGTTTTCCGGTTGGGAGTCATCCTGTTTGAATTAAGCCTACATAGGAACATTGAGGATCTCCAGGAAGGTCAACAGCCAGATGGTATTCCAGATGAGCTTGCCGAACGTCTCCTCATCTCTCGGATGATTGATGATGTCTATCGCTGGGGGGGGATTAAATATGGTGATCTGGTGAAAAGATGTGTCTCATTCCAGTTTGACAGCAGCCTTAATTCGCAACATCCGAAGATTCTAGAAGAAATACAAAATTCCCTTATACGCGAAGTCTTCTCTCCACTCGAGGATTTACTCAAGCTTTTCGGTAGCCTTGACCCTGAGGCAACTATTAACCTAGCAGGCTCCCAGGCAAAGAGTCCTAAACTTAAAATCTTATCTGAGGATTCATCGATCCAAGGATTGTATACGCCCAGCACTAGACCTTCAATAGACACCTTACGTGACGATTCATCGATCGACGATAGAGCTTCAACGATCGACAAGATCCAAGGATTGCATGAGTCCAGCACTAGACCCCCAGTAGAGGATTTCTGTCTGGAACACTTGTCCCTTTTACACCGATACGCTTCCGAGGTGTGCCAAAAAGGTTATGCAGACACGTTCGCATTCGCACGGGTTATGCTGGCAGGTATGTGAATCACTGCAGCAAAGGCTGTAAGCGGCCAGGCTCATGATTGTGCATCTAGCGAAAGAGACCCTCTTGAGCATAGCAGAAGCAGATGATCTTGCCCATCGTATTTTACCAGATAGCTCACAGGGAGAAGAGCTCCTAGATCTTTCTAGAAATTGCCTTACCGATTTTGTACGGCTTGAGACGTTCCGCCAAGGAGCGGAAGACAGAGAAGCCCTAGACGATTTGACAAATAGGTTCACCCTGGACGGTGGATCACTGGCTCTTTTCAATAAACGGGTTTTAAGGTGAGACATCCGCTTGAGCAAAAGTGATCAATAAGCTCACGTTTTCAAGATTCCCCTCGAACACCACAGATTCGGAAATAAGCTCAGTAATATCGGCCTCCGGAACGGATTTAAGTTCTATATTTGATGGAAAAGCTTCCGGCTCGTCGGCTGCTACAAGTCTCGTTGAGCCCGTCTGGGCTGATTCTCGCCAAGTCGCAGACGAGTTTTTGTCTCTGATCCGAGACGAGGCACTTCTCGGACCTTTGTTAATGTCCGTTTTTGAAGAATTGGAAGCATTGGACAATATCCCTTTGCGAAGCTATCTTCTTTGTTTGCTTGACAAATATTCTGAGGAGCTCTTGTTGCAGGCACGGCAAGAGTTTGGAACCGGATCACAACGTCAAGCTGCAATGATGATTTACTATCAGGCATCCTATATTGTGGACAAGATGTACGCGGAATACAGTCTCCGCGATCGTTCCGCATCCAAGATGTTGGAGCAAGTGATGTTGCGGATTCCTGGCGAAATGCACGAACAGAGAAGTCAAAGAGTTTCCAGAATTGTTGCAAATTTTGCTAAAGTAGCAACTAGGGGCGAGCTCCCAGAAGGAGCACCCTCAATCGTCTCGACCGACGGATCCTTTCATCGAGATTACTCAGCCATCCCGGCATTCATGACACAGACCGGCTTCGAGAGACGTTCCGCAGCCAGCCTCGGATTCACTACAATAGATTCGAATGCGAAGATTGTCTTTGTCGTAGTGAAAGACTTTTTAGTCTCTGGAATTGCGTTCGCCCATCTTCGACTTGCGCTTCGAGATACCCTCCAGCAGAAGCCTATGGATATAGTACGCCAAGAGGTCTTTTCCGGAATTCCTTCTTCTGACGAAAACTCCTACGATGTAACTTTCCACGTTTACTGGGACATCCGGCAGTACATCAAAAATGAGCTTACACCTCGGCAAACCTTTGCGTCAGTCCTTACGGTCAGCGGAGGGTCCCGTGACGCTTTTGCAACACCTTGCGGCTCATACATGCAATGGTTGTGGTCTGACGCTAGCATTGATCTCCTTGATGCTATAGATCAAACGATGAAACATGGGAAATATGGTTAGTTCTTGCCAGTAACATTGTGTCATTGGTCATTGAGTTCTATTAGTTTCCGCAGAAGGCTCCTTACAGATCAGCGAAGAAGACCCAAACCAGTCTAATCTTGACTACAAGCTGTCCATATCAGTGGTGGGAACCAAATACAAAGTGTCAGAAGTTGCGCAACAATTAGTATGGTTGTCCAATGTACTTAGGACAACATATACCAACGAATTGAGCCTTTCACGGATGGAGTTTATGTGGATCGACCAGGGCAGATTCGAGCTCCGACCTGGGAGACTTGCGGCTGTACCGGCAGAGAATGACTCCTGTTGGCACCCACTTCTTGGCAAAGCAGTAATTGCTGATGGTTTTCCTATTCCGCCACGCGATGGTGAGGTTGGTTTAGAACTTCCTTTCCAGTCTCTAGTTCGTCTATCCAAAGTCGACGCTGAAATGGAGTTTGATAACCGTGTCGTTCTATACGGCACATCATCCTTGCTCTACCCAACGAGCTTGAGTGTCGAATCATACACTGAGAGAACTACGCCGCGTTGTATCCAGTGGCATCTAATTGCTGGTGAAAGCCCCCACATATCTGCTAGCCTACTGGCTGAAGATCAAAATTGGGTGAAGGTTGATGATAAGACTTTCTTACCAACAGGCCGATCAATCGTAGGGTATTGCAAAACCGCTCGAATCCTTGTGGGAACAGAAGAGTACAAATACGACGAGACGAAGGGCTCAGAACTGTTAGACGATGAATCCATGCCTGGTGTCAATATCAAGTCCATCAACTTGGGCACCGCAGGTATGGGCGTATTCGGTGTGCAAGTTGCTATGGACGTGGAATACTCACGGAGCGTGGAAGTGTCACCAGAGATCGCCAAATATGACGATATCCTTGTCACCGCCCGAACGATGTCCATGATTCTATACGATTCCGGCGAACAACGGGGTTGGCTTCTTCCTGTACAGCATGTCCTGCTGCATATGGCACAGTGCTGGATCAAAAGACATACTCCTGGTGTCAACCTGACGTACGCCACATCGGAGTGGGAAGGGGGTAACGCGATTGAGAAGATATTGATCGATAACTATAAGCTTTTAGTGAAAACTCTGCTGGATGATGACAGCGAATGGTTCCTACGAGACCTGATTAAACAGATCTGGAGGGATCTGCAAGGGTGTAGAATCGCGCGCAAACAGAGAAGATCGGAGAACAGAGCAAACCAGACGCTTCCTTCTGCCAAACTGCTCGCTTGGGAGTTCCTGGACTTCATTGACAGACCTCCCGAGTTCCGAATGAAAAAATTTCCCATCGATTTCTCAGGCTGCGGATGGGATGCCCTAGCGGAAGACGATGAGATGATGATTTTAGCTTGTCGTGGGCTAGGAGACGTCATACTTCCCGCGGACACAGTCCAGCTCTGTAAAAAGTGGTCGACTGTTCCGTCGAACAGAGCTTATCTGACCGCAAGTATTAGTTGCATGCGAATCTTACCTCAAAGCGTCGTTGGTGGCCTTTGTATGAGTCTGACAAAGCGAGTCTTCTGGCGCCCTACCGCGCAAAGCTTGCTTGACGATTGCGCTCATCGTGGACATACTAGTTGCGGCAAGTCCTTGCAAAAAGTGATCACTAAGGTCGACGCTGCGCCCATAGCCTCCACAGCCTTTCCGCCTAGCGGTGCAGTTGTATTTGGAGTCAACAAACTCCACAGAAGCCTGAAGCAGTTTGGTGAAGTGCAGCATCGCAGAGCCCAGAAAGATGAAAGTGACGGAGCCGATAAAACTGGGAAGAAATCAAGATGGCATATCTTCAAACGGTCGAACAGGTAAAAACGAAGATTATCCATGTGCAACGAAAAATATGAGATAAAACAATCAGATTGTAAATTTCCGGCCGTCTGGTGATATCGAGCAGACTTAGGCAAACGTTCAGATATGTAAGGAGAGCAGGATATCGAAAGCTATTTACGTTGATGGCGAGGGAGTATTTAGTAGTGGAGAGAATAATTGGATGCAACATTGATTTTCACATCTAGTCCTTTGTCTTTGTCATGAAAGTGACTGAGAAAATTATTTCTTACATTTGAAACGGCTTGTACGAGAATTAATAATATCGGGGCTATGGAACATTGTGATAAGGTGACGGAGTACATATTACAGGTTTATTGTAAGGGGCACCAAATAGAGCATCTTCGGGTCTTTGGCGCAATGGTATGGCGGGACAGGTCCCCCCCGGCTGATTCCCGCAAGGGCCTCCATTAGCCTAAAGAAGTCTTAGTATTAAATACTTCCGGGCCCCATGGGGACCGCCCGCCCAGGGCGAACTGGCCCGGACGGTTCTATCCAGGCGCCTGACTAAGTGGATAACCTTATGTCCAATAGCGCTTCACTACTCCGTACATCTGGAATACAACATTATTGCGCACAGGGTCATTGAATACTGATAAAGCGACGCAGCCAATTGACCATCTCACCTTAGACTGGCAGACTAGAAATACTTGAGCCTGATTTGTTCACAGTGTGACCGCATGATACTAACTCGATAGTACGATGTTATCGTGCTTGTATGATATTCCGACGCACCTAATACATTAAACACAAACGGCACTTCTAGATTCCCACCCCATCAAAAGAATCGTCAAGGCTGGAAGAAACAGTCCAAAACATGGCACTAGAACCGATCATCCCAAAAATGTTACAGAAGGGTGACACAATAGCATTCATCTCACCTTCAGCGCGCTTGAACCTCCTCCTACCAGCTCCCTTCGAGCGAGCGAAGACTTTCGTAGAGGGTCTTGGATATCACGTTAAGGCCATCTTCAACAGCGGAGAGCCTACGAATTTCCAAGAGTCAGTACTCCAGCGATGCGAAGAGGTCCATGAAGCTTTCAGAGACACCAGTATCAAGGCTATAATCTGTAACGTTGGTGGATCACACGCCAACGAGCTGCTACCGCACTTGGACTATCAATTGATCAAATCACATCCAAAGATTTTCTGCGGCTACTCTGATATCACTCTCTTGCACTACGCCATCTTCTCTCAGACGGGTCTGCAGACCTTCTATGGGCCCACGACTTTCACGGACTTTGCAGATGTACCAGAACCGTTCCAATTCACCGTTGATCATTTTGTACATGTGCTACAAGGCTCAGCTGGGAAAGCAATCGGTCATGTGCCCAGATCACTGGAATACGCACAGGATTTACCTGATTTCTTTTTTGGCAATCAATCCTCCCAGAAAGCTCGAGGACTGTCACCCTCACCTGGCTGGAGATGGCTTCGAGAAGGCAACGCGACAGGTAGACTGCTCGGTGGGTGCTTGCCCTCGCTACTTCGGCTCATAGGAACCCGATTTTGGCCTGATCATCGTGGATGCATATTGTTCTTGGAAACGCCTATGGGTGAAGATATGAAGGACCCATTCAGTCTAGGAAGGACGAGGGCTTGTGTGGCGGATCTGGTGAATGCTGGAGTGATCGACGAGATTAGCGGCCTGGTCATTGGAAGGCCATATGGGTATGACGAGAAGATGCGAGAAGAATTCGCGCAGCTTGTTGCAGACCAGTGCCATGGCACAACGTTTCCTGTTCTTTTAAATGTCGACATTGGGCACACGGCCCCAATCTTAACACTACCGATGAACGCAATGGTTAGAATTGACTCGAGCAAAGATGACTTCAGCATTCTGGAGCCTGGTGTTCTCGCTTGAGCCATTGTGTAGAGCTCAAGCAAGAACCGGTCGCCCTATGGATTGACTGCCCTGCTAATTCTCACGGCCCCGGAACGGACCCCAAGAGGCGCCCGGAAATAAAGGGGCTGACATGTGCTAAGCTCCCTCCTCCAGGTTTGATCCACCACTCCACCGGACAAAGTGCGCATTAAGAGTATGAACCGTGGTCCTCATGACAAAGTAATTACTGCATGGATACTTTGGTCATTCTGGTTATTCAAAACTATTATCTTGATCTGTCCTCCCACTCCTGAATGAATCTTTTACAGGAGGTTAATGCAACCGGGTAGACTGCTTAGCAGAGCCCCTGGAGCGACAGCCTAATGAGCTTCGTCTAAGCGTTGCTTCCGGGGAGATCCACAAGGCACACCAAGTTCCGGGGCGGTACCGACTAGGATCTCAAGCGTGCTAAGGAGCACGAGGTGTGATGCAGCTGCGTGATGTGACTGAGTAGACAGGAGTGCATAGACGTATAACAGAGCAAGTCATCGCCATCCCACTATCTGTAAATTACCTAGTTGGCCTTATAGAGGGACTGATCCTCTGCTGGAAAGTACAGAGTAATTGCTTTTACTTATTTAAGATGATAATTCAATAATCTTTCTATACTAAGTATAAAGAAACACAATAGAGTCTCCCCACCTAAATAAGGATCTGACGTAGCAACTCAAGTAGCTTATAACTATCCCTAGTGATTGAGTGTTCCAAGAATCAATCAATCAATCAATCGAAATGCTCCTCTTCCTCTATGCCCTCACCCTCCCCCTCCATTCCACCCTCTCCCACAGCATGCATATCCACCCCTCTTACCTCATCGCTCCTTCCACTCTCCCCTCATTCAACCAAACCCATCCGCCTGCCCTTTCACAGCACTCGTCTTATTTTATGTACTATGCATTACACCGGTCTGCGTCCGCTCACCCTCACACCCTCACTGCCCCTCCAACACCACCATATACTTCCAATCCCCTCTTCTTCCGCTTTTTATTATGCTCCTTCTCTTATCATAGTTCAGGGAAGAGGAGTGGGCGGAGGCTTCTAGTGGTACGAGAGAGCGCGGTTGAAGGAGGGTTCAGACTCTAGGTAGTCTGTGGTGGATTGAGCCAGAAGATCGAGGTAGTGGCGGATGTGTGACGTGGGCGAGGAGGGCGCAAAATTAGAATGTGTTGTGGGGTGTTTTTTGTAGACAACGCTGCGGTTATTGAGACCTGATGAGCATGGGGGCTCCGTCAGCCCAACGCTGAGGTCTGCTGTAGTTCTGAAACTATAACGTTTGCAAATTGCAATGGCAGCTTTTCAGCTGAAGCTCAGAGGCAGGTCAGAGACCAGGAGCTTCTTCCTTGACGGTGCTCGTTTGACGTCCATGATGCCGGGTGCCGCCATAGCAGACGCATCTAAGATAGATACTGTCAAAGTGGGCGGAACATGTGGCCCAGAAGGTGAAGGAAAGTCGCGATTGGCGCCAGAGCTTTCTTAGAATACCGCCCAAGCCGCGCTGAGTTTATGAAGCAGATCCCTGGAAGCTGCCCAGTGCGACTGAAAAGGGCCAAAAAAAAATTTGATGTTGGTTTGACTACGGGCTGAACTGGGATTTGAACCCAGGACCTCTTACAAATTGGCGGGACCCAAAGCAAGAATTCTGCCACTGAACTATCCAGCCGTATTAGCCATAACTGACTTATTTCATTATATACTCTTAAATTTGATTGATCATAAAATCTGAGAATCACAAAAGTTGGTCACTTCACATCCCCATTCCATCAAGCAGGGTCAGAGGTCCAATATCAATACAAGCATCCACTCACAGCATTATCAAGATCTACGTTAATCTATCCACAATATTTCCACTACCCTGACATAATCGAAATGAGTGTCAAGATCCACTATATGCCATGTGCAAACCCTTTGAACTCGGAACCTAGGCGGCATTAAGAGGAGATACCTAGAGCGTGATTATGTGTCGCACAGGATCCTCTTCAAGGTATAAATATTGTCATTTTGAGGCCACATCATGCGTCCTTGCATACAAAACCCGGCAGATAAGCCAAGAACGTCAGTCAACCCGAGTGTGCCGCATTCTTGGCCACAATAACTTCACTGCCGACCTCACAAATAAAAAGATGGGAAGAGCCTTACGACTGATGGAAGGGACAAGTCGAATTAGCAAGTCTCTTCCAACTTTTGCGGGTACGAGATCCTCACTTCAATAGAGACGTTGGTCCGTTCTGGGTAATCTCTTTTATTCATCAAGGTTAGGAAGATAGGATTGGGTCTCTTTAGGGGACTGCCTCTAAAATTGCGTGAGGAAATTGCTGTGCTACTCACATCCTGCTTACACAACACCAGGCTTTGCGAAGGTGATAGTTGGATCTTAGTGTCGTATGTGTCACATTATTAGACGAAGATCTGATGGTAAACACTGCATTGTCTGAGGATCTAGGATATATGGGTGGAAGGTGCTATATACATGATGCTCTGCAGCTAGGATAGGGGCAGAATGCGCTAGAATGCCAATACTAGATGGGAATGAGTGGATCGCTACTAAGCCAACTAGGATGCTCATATTGCAACACCGGCCTATCCTTTTGCCGGTCCCCTATTTCTCAGCAACCGCATCGCATTCATCCTCTTGAGTATAGCACTGACCGACTCCGCCGGCCAACTTTCCACTAGTCGCGGCGTCAGCGTATGCGTCGTGTTGGGTGGCGCAGCTTCTTTGTAGCGCTGCTCCAGAGGTGAAAATGATTTTGCCAATGATACTGAAAACCAGCTCCCTTGCCCCTCAAAGCTTCTCTCCTACACCCTCCGCTAAAGCCTCACGCCTAGACTTGCTCTTCGGATCAAAGTAAGGCCTCTCTCCAAGGCCCACCGCCCGATGTCCCTTCCTTTCCCCCAAACCATCATAATCCGGCGTAGCAGCATGGTACACGCTCCTATTATCCCAAATCGCCAAATCATTCGGATTCTGCCATCGATTTCTGACCTGCAAATCATGGTTTTCAACAATCAACCTCGTGAACCATTCTAACAAGGCTTTCGATTCATCTGGTGCAAGATCGTTAACTTTCTGCACATGGTGTCCGACTGCGAAGACGGATTTCCAGCCGGTGACTGGATTGGTGCGGATTACGGGGTGCGTAGCTTCAAGGTTATCGCCGACGTTGTGGGGAGAGCCGCGCGGGGCCGTGTACAGTTTGAAGTCATTGTCTTCAGCAGCTTTATTAAATAGTGGCTGCGCATAGGTGGCAGTAAGGCTTTCAAGGAATTTTTGATAAGGTGGGGAGATACGGTCGAATACTTCGTAGCCGGACGCCCAAAGGGTATCTGGAGCGAGATATATTAGTAAGATGTCAGACAATGGGTGAAGAGGCAGCGTCCGCACCTCCGCCAGTCTTAGGCAGCTCGGTCAGTCTCAGAGCAGTATAGTCACTTGGCACAGGCTCAAATGTAATATCTGAATGCCATTGTCCTTTGCCACTCTGAGATTTGGTTCTCGGATCTAGCGCTGAGCCTTTGTAGATCTTCTTGGCTGACAGAGAACTGATAACGCTGATCTCGTCATCTTTTGTACCTTGTTCGCGACCGGAGTTGGATACTGGATGTACGTGCAAGCCTGAGGTGCTTGGCTTGCCAGAGAGTTCTCCCAGACGTTGAATCAGCTGCTTCTGAATGTCATCGGTCAGATTATCTTGAGCTCGAAAGAAAACGACACCTCGTTGGGATACTAAAATGATGCATTAGCGTTATTATGCTGGACATTAAGAAATGAAAGAACAAATCTACTTGTGATCGCTAGGTCCCGTATCAGCTCATCCGAGTTGGGCGAATTGAGCCATGCGACAACGTCAACGTCCTTGAATTCACGGCCAATCACGGGCGTTACGTCAAAGTATTCAAAGTCTTCCAAGACTCCTTTGAGCTCTAATGGTTTCTTTGATTGGTCATGATCGAGAACCTCTTTTCCTTTCCCTTGTGGATTTTTCCCTACATGACCATTGACGGCGATCTCTGAAGTGGTTGCAAAGGTTGCAGGGACATGTCCATCCTCAGCATGTGGTGCCATTGTTTGCGGTAGAGAAACCAAGATGAACAAAGGAACTAAGGCTTTGAGATGACAACAGAGGTAACTTAATGGGACTTTATATTGATCTTTCGTGAAGAGAAATGAACAGCAGAATACTTGCAGGATAGCAACTGACGACACCCTTTTCTTATCAGTTATCGACTGGTGCTGCATGATGCAGTTCCTTTGGGCCATTTATATGCCAGTACAGACTGCTCGATCATTGAGGGGAAGAGGGTTGCATCATACATTAGCGGATGGCGTGCTGTTCTCTGTATGCACGTCGCGGGATCTACGGTACTAAGCATTTGGCACCATTCATATAGCACCCATCGGAGTTGAGGTGGTCGAAGTCAACATCAGAATTTGACGATGCCTTGGTGGGGGATCGTGGGGGATCGTGACAACCCATGCTCACCTTACATGTAAGAAAGCGGCAAGGCCCGCGCCAGAAAACGATATCTACCCTTCTCAAGCGAGTATGAGTCACCTAATGCTGAGCCAGTAAGCCCGCGCAAGAGGCGAGCGGTACTCTCAGTTCAACGCCGGAATTCTAATACGCGGCGGAAAAAGCTTGTACAAGACAGCGGTAGCCTTGTTCGGAAAGCTCGCCCATCTTCACACTCCACTTCCAGTGCTAGATCTGACGGACCATGTCAGCAGAAAAGTTCATTGCCCAGGATGAGGGTTCCTAATAAGGGTCAAGGCAAAGGAGCCCTGTGTCCAAACCAGCACCCGGTGCCAAAATGTTGATAAATTGTGTGCTCCTCTGACTAAATTCGATTTTGTACGGAAAGAAGTTCTTCGCAGCAGAACTCCTCTTACTCCTTAATTTGTCCTTCTTGTAACATAGGCATAGTCTAGTCAATTGATATTGTTGAAATTTGGGGTTGAACGCTTAATTATCGAGCACTGTGGCATGGCAGTGAAGAGAAGACTTCACTGCCCTGCCACGGCATGCTTTTAATGCCACATCATTTTCAACAGATAACTCGCTGTGAACCCTCACAGATAACCTCGCTATATGCCGTGGCCGTCTCAAATGTATTGACAACCATTGGAGGAACTGTCATCGCAATGGAATCACCTTCTTCGTCGGGTATCTTTGCACTGGGTTGCTCGCAATTGAGCGATGTACAGAGTATCCCGGACGCCTTCAAGAGTCCATTGGGCGCTCCAGATCCGCCGACAGCCAAATAGCAGAAGACCGCAAATGGACAAGTGATTGTATTTGGACCGGGATACCTACAACCCGGCGAAGCGCTCTGACCCCGACCCCAAAATACCGGACACTCATCAAGGTGTCTGGCACGAAGGGGAGTCCTCTTGCTGATAGCAATTTCCTCAAGTCTCCTATTCTACTTACCAGCTGAAAAAGGATCTGGGTAACGAAAAACAGAAGCCGACATATAGATCACCGGCGGCGATGCTGTCACCAAATAGTCAACTATTTTAGACGCCAGAGTTGGTGGCAGTGTTCCTAACAATTTACGTAATCCTTGGGTGAACAGGGCTATTGGTCAAGCCTTGATTGACCTAATGCAAGCCTCATATGGGATTCTGGCAAGTTCCGCTCGAGCTAAGTACAGCGAACGTCTCTTGGTTATGTACTGCATGTGCAAGAATTCACTCTTCATCCGTTAGCCCAGTCTTATCGCCCAACCTCCTATTGCAATGATGGCTGAAGGGTTGGGCTTCAGTAATGCAGAATCGTCGGATAACCCCAAACATGTTTCGAGGAAGTCTCCTCTGAGGGTAGAGTTCAATGGCTGTCGTCCCACAAAGCTGTGTATCAACAGATCTAGCGCAATAGAGATAAAGCTACAGTTCACCTCTCGATTTTGGAAGGTACAGATGGCCGAGAAATTATTGAGTGGGATAAGTCCGCTTATCGAGTCTCTCCGATCTCCGCTAGTATTGGGAAAGATCTGCTTGCGTCGATTATAGGGCATCTTTTCGATATTGAGTCATGCCAATTCAGGATCCATTCTCTGGCTTATGACGCATCTCATGAATTTAAACCACGTTACAAGACCGCTACGATATCTTTCCGCACTAGGCCCGCACAATTAGATCTAGCACGTTCTGAATCAGATGGCTGGTCCTTCGATCTGAAACGTGAAGCCGGGAACAAATACGGCTTTGATCGTATCAACTTCGATAATCATTTTGAGGGATTTACTCCATTATCACCAGCAGAGAAGACGGATGAACAGACAATCGAGTGAGTCTTCCTGCTTTCTGAACTGTGATTAGGATCCTGACCAGACTATGCTAGCTGTGTGGTGATCCATGGGTGGGGGGGCCATGCATTGGGATCGTTTAAGTCGCCTAGGCCACCCTATGTGTGGTTACGAGATTCCTTACCAGACCACTGCCCTGAACTTCGTATTTGGACGTATGGTTATAGGTCCAAATTGACAGATCACAAGTCAAACGCAGACGTCTTCGAATATGCGAAGACATTCAAACAACATTTGCGTATTTTGCGGCAGAAAACCAAGGTCAGCAGGCCGCACCCATTATCACCCACTATCACTTTCATTGTCTTACATGGCACTCTTCAAAGGCAAATGAACATTCTATCCCTATTATATTTATGGTGCACAGCCTTGGTGGATGGATCTTCAAAGAAGTGAGTATGTTCTCGCCTTGATTTACGAAATACACTAATTCCTTTGTACATCGAAGGCTATGGCTCGTATGAGTGATAGTAATGACCCATGCGACCGACTGAACTTCCTATCTACCTATGGGGCCTTGTTCTTTGGCGTACCAAGTCAAGGGATGAATGTTAAAGCTCTAGCAAGCATGGTCTCCCAGACGCCTGCCCGATACACCCTGAACCTTCTTGATCAACAGCTCGGCTATGGACTACGAGAGAAACTGCATACGGAATTTTGCAAAACATTTGTTTATACGGACTCCAAGATTGTGCAGTTCTATGAATTGGAGAAGTCTCCCACCGTGGCTCAGGTACGAGTGTGTGCACTCGAGGTACAAAGCTAAATTGTCATAGGACGCTGTAACGGGAGAATGGTCACGAAAAGGTGCTTTGGAATTACTCGTAGATCCACTTGTGGACGATCATGGGAGACTGGGGACGACTATGTCATGTCGCTTGATGGCAATCACTCCGATATGGTCAAATTCTCGGAGTTTAACCGCAATGGATACGAGAAAATATGCAACGTCTTGAAGGATTTCGTCAAAGTCGCTCCATCAATAATCAAGGCTCGCAAGGATAGCCTCGACGCTAACGGAGAACACCAGATATCAGCGAAGCCAACCGAGCTCACAGAAGATCAGAAAGGTATGGCTTACATTGCAAGCAGATCTCTGAGGATGGTCGGCTTACGATAGCATAAAAAGCTTGCCTTCAGTCGCTGTATTTCCCCGAGATGTATTGGCGCCGGGACGACATTAACGATCCAGCGCACAATACGTGTCAATGGATCTTGGAACATGAATCGTACAAAAAGTGGTACGAAGATCAACGAGGGCTTCTATGGATCAAGGGAAAACCGGGAGCGGGAAAGTCGACTGTCTTGAAGTTTGCCTTTGAGGATGCAAAACAGAATAAGAAGGATTTGGTCTTGGCCGCATTTTTTTTTTCATGGTCGAGGTGCCCCCATCCAAAAGAGTCCTCTGGGATTATTCCGCTCTCTTCTACATCAGATCTTACAGCAAGTTCCGGGCTTGCTTACAGAATTCGCTTCTCGTTATCGACAGAGGTGTAACACGGAGGGTCAACACGGACATATATGGAATTGGAGTGAAAGAGACTTACAAAAGTTTTTCAGCCTACATGTCACCAAGACAGCAAAGACATTCCCCATGCGTATCTATATCGATGCACTTGATGAATGTGGCCAGGATTCAGCCATTAGCCTTGTCAAGTACTTTTGCGGTTTCGCGGACCCAGTTGCGATCTGTTTTGCATGTCGGCACTATCCTATCGTTTCATTGGAACAAGCTGGTACCGAGCTCTCTGTAGAGGATGAAAATACGCGCGACCTCGATGCCTACATTACGAACCAAATTCGAGATTTCGTTCAAGGGGAAAGGGCAGTTATGATTCGCCGCGAGTTGATGCAAAGATCTAACGGCAACTTTCAATGGGTCGTGATTGTAACGTCTCGGGTAATCAAACACCTTACTAGAGGAAAGTCGTCGGATGAAATTCGCATTCTAATACGGAATGTTCCATCGGAACTGGCCAACATGTACAAGAAGATTATTGAAGAACTGGAACCAGAAGATCTACCACAAGCCTTTTATCTATTTCAGTGGATATGCTTTGCATTCCGCCATTTGACTTTACAAGAATTACGCGAAGCTACAGCATTGGATATTCATAATTCTCACACATCGGTTCAGGACTCTCGGACCTTCAGTCAATACGCGGAGACCGACGAGGATATGGTGAGAAGAGTTCTTAGTCTCTCACAAGGTCTCGCTGAGGTTAAGAAGCATTGGATTGGACCATATACTGTGCAGTTCGTCCATCAGTCAGTGACAGACTTCCTACTTCACGATGGCTTTCGCCTCTTTAACGAGCTGCTGCCGGACGACCGTCTGAAAGGCAGTGCCACTGCGCGGGGCCATCTTTGGATCTCAAGAGCTTGTATCAAGTATTTCTCTATGATAATCGCGTCAGGACCCCGTTATTCAGAAATAGTCCGATATGAAGAGCTTCCATGGAGATTTGTATTGCTCAATTATGCTGCTAGGTACTGGATGGCCCATGCCCAGATAGTCGAGGAGGAAAACGTGCCTCAAGACGACCTACTTGCGCTCCTTCGACCAAATTCCAGCGTAATACGCGCACTAGGTGAATGGACGTAATATTGGATAGGGTAGTTCGTATCAAGCGAGGAATGACTGGGCTACATATTGCATCGAGTTTCGGTCTCTCAAGAGTAATTAGCTGCATTCTTGAACGAGAGACCCGAAACTCCGAGACTAACTCAAGAGATTACACCGGGAAAACGCCTCTTCACTGCGCCGCCGAGGCGGGCTATAAAGCTACAGTCAGACACCTCCTTGAAGCAGGGGCCGCAGTAGACCCGAGAGATAACCTCGATTGGACACCTCTATTCAAGGCCGCTTTTTGGGGCCACAAAAATATCGTGGAGCTCCTACTCAACTGGGGGGCCAAAGCGGATACTATGGATAACGATGGCGAGACTCCTCTATTCCTCGCCGCAGGCCGGGGCTCTCAACCCATAGTGGAACTCCTGCTCGAAAACGGTGCTCAAGTAAACACCACAACCAAAGACGGCTTAACACCCATATATATGGCTGTCAAGGACGGGCATGGATCTATAGTGAGACTCCTCCTTGAACATGGAGCCGATCCAGACTCTTTTGATGAGGAGGACGTACTCTTTCCTTGTGATGCGTTATGGAACTCATACAATGCGCGAAAGAAGGGAAACCGCTTCCACCAGCGAACCAACCGCCACATAACGAAATGGAAACAATCATACCACAGAGAGGTAGACAATAGGAGATGTGAAGAAAGGAGAAGTGTATCGAAATGCCATGCTGCCAAAACTCCAGAACAACCGAAATCAAGAATCAAAAATTCCATACAACATATCAAACCAAATCACCGAATTCCCAGTCAGGCTACCAAACCTCCTACTATCAACCCAACCAAAGCCGGAACAGAACACACCCTTCGCCCTCGAGCAATACACAAACCCACACTTACCCCACCACCCGCCTCCAATCGCGAATCCCCCGCCCTTTCTGTCTCTTCTGTTCCTCCCCCAATCCGACAGTCCGATTGCGGTTTGGCAAACAAGCCCTCCAACCCCTAGGAAGGGAGTATACCATAGACAAAAACCAAGCAGTAACGAGAACAACGCAAGCTAGAAACCAGAAAACGAAAACCAGGGCTCAAACCAATCATTAACGCAACAACGCAACCTTGTCAGTAATGAATCAACGCATAATACTCAATTCAACCTATTCAACAAAAACACCTCCCAAAACGAAACAACACCAACCCAACCGATTCAATTCAACCCATTCAATCCAACACAGACACCTCCCAAAACGAATCAACCCCAGCACAACCCAACCAATTCAGACCAATTCAACCCATTCAATTCAACCCAACCCAACCCAACTCATCCAATTCACCCAGTAAAACCTTCAATCCTCAATCCTATTAACATATGTATTCCCATCTCTCTAATACATACACACATCTTCACCATCCATCCTCCCCTCCCCTCCCCTCCCCTTTCATTTCTTATCAGGAGACGAATAAAACATAGAATACACGCAACAGGAAGGGGCAGATCTGTCGTGAGGGAAGTCAGACGGTTTAGGATAGGATAGATTAGGGTTACATAGGAGTAAACAAAGAAGGAAGGATAAAAAGAATTTGTAAGCCGGATAGGAGTAAGCAAGGGGTTGACGAGTTAATTAATGAACTGATTACTGTAAGGGATATCTAAACCGAGATTTCATTCAGTACATATATTCCCCTTCCACAGCACAAAAAATTTATAAATCCACGTGACCAACCCCCTCCCTCCAATTGACTACCTAAGCTAAGCTAAAGCCATCCCTTCCTATTCCATTGCATCCATCTAAGGAAAAAGCGAGGTGACGCTATACCCAGGCTATACCTAGGCTATGGATAACTTAGTGACCGGTACATAATCCCTCTCCTTAAGAGTAAAAACCATGAATTTACGTGAGTAGACTCCTCTCTTTCATTGACTAAGCTTCCATCCAAGTAAAAAGCGAGGTGAAGCTATAGGCTATGAATAGCTGATTAATTGATTATAGAACAGAAGATAGTAAATCTAGGGAGTAGACTCCGCTCTTCAATTGACTACCTAAGCTAAGCTAAAGCTAGCCCTTATTAATCCCCTGCATCCATCTAAGGAAATAGCGAGGTGACGCTATAAGCTATGAATAGCTAATGAAATAGTCCACAATACCTCTCCTCAAGAGTTAAAACTGAGGAGTTATGTAAGTAGACTCCTCTCTTTCATTGACTAAGCTAAACCTAGCCCTTTTTAATTCATCCATCTAAGAAAAAAGCGAGGTGACGCTATAGGCCATGAATAACTAATTGATTAATACACAATACCTCTCCTTGAGAGTAAAACCGAGATTTCGGTGCTATCCCATCTCTATGATAAATTCATTTTTCACCGAACGCCTCCGCAGTTTTTATTTAAAGCACCAGCGTAGCACAAGGCGTAGAGAACCCATCATAGCTCATTAGATTTAGTTCGATATGCGAATCATTCAGTCGTCATCATCGCCATCACCAGGCCTCCTCTCATTGCCCCTTATACCGTCCTTGCGTATAGGGATCTTGATCCCCTGTGTAGCGAAGCACTTGCTCAAGGGTGTGCTCTCAATAACACCGGGGAATTTCTTAGCAGAGAAGACATGGAAGACGTCGCTGAAGCAGGAGGCGAGGACGGGTGCGGAGGCAGTGTTGAGGGTTTGAAGTTGAGTGTGGGAGCCTACATTGACGAAGTTCATCTTCAATCTAAAGGCCAGCAGTTAGCGATTGGAAAGTATGCACATAAGCTGAGAGTGACGTACCGAAATGATCCTTCTGTTCGAACGCTGAGATCTTGCAATATGAACCAGACGCCCATTTGGTTGTCCGGATCGGTCAACTTGAAAGCACTCACGCACAGGCTGCCAATTAGATTTCTAGTGAACATACCACTAGGGTGGGAGCGAGGATCACAAGAGCCCGAAGGTGAAAGAAGCGGGCCTTGACCTTGGATCATTGCCTGTTGATAGGTTGTGGGTGTGATTGGCGTAGTTGTAGGGGTATTGTAGTAGCCTTGCTGCTGAACTTGAGAAGGTACAGGTGGAGGCGGGAGAGGTGCAGATGTTGACGATTGAGGATATTGGTGTTGATGGTACGCATTAGGCATTTGCTGGTAATTGTTGAGCTGCTGTTGCTGCGCACGATCCCTATCATTCTGATACATAAGGGCTTGTACAGTGGCGTTGGGAATATAAAGAGACGGTGCGTGGAGGTCTTCTGGAGGTGGAGGGTACGACGAGTGTGTTCCGGCGGAGATGGAGGGTGATGTAGCAGAGTGTCTTACGAGATTGACCTCTTTCGTTGCATCTGCTGACCAGAGGTCGACGGTGAGAACGAAGTAGGAAGTGTCGATATCACTGTAGACATGTAATGTCAGTTACCCTGCAGTTCTAATGCAACATATTCTATGAGGCCATTCGGCCAGAGGGAGCAACAGGTTAAGCCAAGATGGGGAATACTGACTTGATGTCTAATTCTTCTTTCGTGGTAGCATCCTTTACGATCAGCCGAATGCACGGCGGTGGTGTGATTGGCCGTCTATCCTGTACGCACCAATGACTTAGCAAAGCTGTATCTCTTGATGTGTGACTACCAACACAACGCATTGGACTTGTCCCTTCAATGATATGTACCCACCTTGTCTCCGAACCCACACATGCGGGCTCTAACTGGTTGTTGCACGACATCAAGACTATGTATGTTTTAGGGAGATACTTTGGAATTGCCCGGTATTATTCGCACCTGTAGATTCTTCCACGGTCCATTGCACTTATAGGGACCGGTTCCTGAGGAGGTGCGGTGTTGGGAGGTAAACTAACACTGGGTCGTACGGCGGATGTTGACGAAGGAGTGGGGTATGAGACTCCATTGTTATCGTTGCCACCCATGATGCCATTGACATCTAATGGAGGTGGCGTTGTCATGGTATGAAGAGGAGGAGGGATTGGTGTTTGTCGTTGTGGAGCCAATGACATGGCCATGTTGATTTGGAATTAGAATGGTATGACCGCTGCCTTCTCAAGAGGGAGAAGCGGTCTAGCTCGAAAGAGGCAAGAGCGATATGGAGCAACCTTGTTGTACAGCAGAGGTCGCCACCTTCCGTCTGAACGATGTCGGAGTTGTGGGAGAGAGAAGTGAGTGCGACCTTGCTCGGTAGAAGATTAAGCTTCAGGGTACAAGGGGGCTATATGGAAGCGAAGGATATGCAGAGTAGCTGCAGTGAGAGAGTGTAATAGAAAATATATGTAGAGGCAGTTAAGTGGAATAATATAGTAGTTCTAGCAGCGTAAATGGGAGGGACAGAGAAGAAGAGATGGGGAGTGGTGTAGAGATTCAGCCCCTCGCCATAGAGCATAGAGCAAGCCCCAAGCCCCTCCGCTGATCGAACCAGACTGCTGGGTTCTTTAAGCGTAGAGATAGGCTCAACCTTTTCCTTCAATGGGATAGTCTCCGGGCCTGAGCCAGGGGGGGCTTTTGGCGACTGCCCGCCACTAATTGGCTGACCCCTCCCTCCGAAAGGAGCCAGCAGGAGCCACAAGGGAGCCCAAGGAGCCCAAGAAGGCCTCCCGACAGACGACACCATTTTCCCCGGTCCCGCGTTCCCACCTCCCATCAAATCCCTACCTGCGAAGCACCTAATCCTACCGCGAAAATCCCTCCCAGAAAACAAGAGAGCGGATCGCTGCTGCAGCTGTCAATCCTCCCGTTCGATGATCACCGTTGTAGAATCTCGTCATTTCTCCCACTGATCAGTTCCTCATCCAGCCTACCAGGACATATCTATCCCCTCTTCCCCAATCCAACCTGGGTCCTCTCTGCTCGTCAGCGTGCTGTCTGCAGATCAACCAACGTGGCTCGCGGCGGAACAAAGACCGCGCGCCGCAAAGCTTGACGAATCCACCATCTACCGCTTACTCGTAGGAGCTCCAGGGTTCATTTAGTGGGGCGATCTAGGCACTGCTTGGAAGCCGACATCCGAAGCACAGGGTGTAGTGCTGTCATCATCCTCCATCATTCAACTGCTACCTTAGCTACTTTACTTTGCCTCACTTTACCTTACACCTACCTGCCCAGTAGCAACCTTTAGGCCATCTTCAGGCATGTACTCAGCGTCAGTCATATCATATTATGCAATCATGATGCATTCCGCTTCGTTTGTTCAGCGCCAATGTCTGATGAGCACTGCCATTCAGCAATCCTAGCCCCAGCGAAGAGGCACACTCCTCTATAAAGATCAAGAGAGATCAAAGGCGGGTATCTATACTACAACATGTCTGACGCCTCCTTCCCGAGACTCAGAAATTAAAACAAAATGCAGAATTTACAGGACTGCTCCAACGCCGTGAGAGCGTCCGTTGCTCGTGAAATGCGTAGCCCTCGTGCCCCCATTTTCCCAGAACATGATTACAACAGAAATCGCTCGCTTGCTGACTGTCAAAATTCCGCTGTAAAGATACATTATTTCGAAAAGTAAGATTATCATATCAATCCTTGAATGGACTCCGGGAGGGAAGCCCTGTGCGCCGAGGCTCCCTGTATTGAACGTAGATGATGCGTATTCGACTTGCTAGGCTCCAATGAAATGCCGTACCATATGCGGTGCTTGTATATAAGCGAGGGAAGGAAATGTTCATGCGGGTCATGAACCCGCGGAAGGAGTGGGAGGCTCATGAAGCCAACTTGACAAAGTGTTTGTTCCATATCCAGCCAACCAGATTGTCGCGGTCGTCTTGGTTCTTTGCAAGCCAAAGCTCGCCCTTTTCACCAATGACATCGAAAATCTACGATACTTGTCAGTATGGCTTCGAAAAACCACTGCTCATCACATGAGTACTTACCTCTCCAGCAACGTAGGTCAGATAAGGGTATCCCGCTTCTTTCCTTGCTCGATCAATATTGAATTCATAAACACTTGCAGCGAGGAAGATCACGTTGAAAGTCGGTGTTTGGCCCGTTCCTGGAGATTCCGTACGCGGAGAGTCAGACATGGGCATCGCGGAGGAGAAGAAGCCGGAGTATCGTGAAGACGGTGAAGGGGCACGAGCCTGCGAGCTTGTAGAAACTGGAGGGTATGTCATTCCGGAAGTCCTGCCAGGACGTGTCGACTCTTGGCTTGGCCGAGTCAAGCTAGGAGTCTCGGTACTGGGTCGAGATGGTGACGGTAGAGGCTCGGTAACAGTTCGAGGGTTCGCAGTTGATGGGCGTCCGGGGGTTGTATTGACAGGCGTTGTGCTGCTAGAGTACGTGGGGTAGCTCCCAGGGACCTCGGGTGTTCGTGGACTATGAGCTGAGAGTGTTGAGCTGGCCCGCATACGACGGTTATTCTCCAAGTATCCACTGGACGGAACTAGAGTTGTTGCGTCGGAGATTGGGAAGAAGCTCCCACTACCGCGACCACCGAAATCAGGCTGAGGCAGCACGGGTGACTGTTCGCTGCTCACGGAGAGGGTGCGTCGTTTTGAAAGCTCCAGTGATGAGCCATGACGTGTCGTACTGCCGTTATCGCTATATAGAGTGTTTGAAGCCGAAGAGTAGAGATTCATCTGGTTGGCGACCTCATTCAGCATCGAACCATTGCATATTCCCAGCGACATGACCTGAGCATCAAAGAACGCCCAGTCACCCGTGAATGCATCCTCAATGTCCTCTAACCTGCCAGGGGCTTTCTGATCATCGATAGCCTGGCTTAGCTTCCTGCGCCATATGACCTGCCATTGCAGCTGCAGCTGTACAAAATTATTCAGGCAAGCTTCGACCAGTTTTGCCGTCATGGAGAACAGCTTTGGCAATTCATCCTTAAGAGTCTCATTGAGTGCTGAATATTGTTCGCCCTGTTCAAGGGTTTTCTTATCCGGTTTGTCTCCTCGATCCTTGATGGTCTTGAGGCGCGCATAGTCAACCACCCGTTTGTTACGTTTCTGCATGAGTTTTTGGGGAGTATCGTGGAGTTTCAGCAGGGTGTTCATGGGGTCGATTACGTTCTTGCGAACAGCCGCTATCTGGGACTGGTCAGCATCAACCATGGCTCACCGTATGGGAACTTACGTGGTCAGTCAGCGCAGTCATTGACATCTCTCTCGTGGACTGCCTGAATTTGCGCCACCTGCTCTCCAGCTCGGGATAGCTTGACTGCGCTACATCAATGTGTGCCTCCATAGCTAGTGCAAAATCGCAAAACCGGTTCATGAACATTTGAACGTCGTTGGTGTACATCTCGACATCTCTCATAACCACTTGAAGCTGGAAAAAATGCGAACCAAACTTTTCAGAGACTGCAGTGTAGGCTTTATCTTCCACCATATCAGAAAGGCCTACTTGTTGTTTTATTTTCTCAGTCCGCCGTCCGAAGGCCTTTGAAAGACCAATTCGAACGTCGGACTCCTTGCGCTTGCGTGTTTGAGTGACCTCTCCCATAATATCGACACGCCTCTTCATGTCGTTCATTCTCATTGAGATCCCTTTCATTTCCCGGGCAGCAGTATCCAGAGCTGTGAAATCAGGGTGGTTCTCCGGCGTCACCTCCACAAGCTGATCCAAAAGTAATGGATATTTCAAGAGTCGCTGAACCGGCTTTACCAAGAGAGAATCGAGGTCCCATGCAGTTGTCAGATCACAGGCATACGCCCGACACTCTTTCAGCCATATCTGTACTTTGGGATTCTTCTGCAGGAATTGGAGCTTTTGATTGGCTGCGTCGTGGTTTTTAAGATAATCCGAGTAGACACGTTCCATTTGAAGCATGTGATGTCCAAAGGCCTCGCCAATGAATGTTTGACGGTCTTTCTCTTCATCAGTAAGATCTGATCCATTGATCGACGACTGGTCATCCGTCGTACTGTTGTACGATGTCGCATTACTGATACGGTTGCTCCTCCATCGCTTCGCCTTGGACAACACATAAACTGACTTGGAGGCCTGTTTCAAGGCATCAAGAAAGCTGGTCGAGAAGGCAACTATCTGGTCAGAATTACTGAATAAGGTCTTCACGTCTTCTGCAGATATGATGATGACATTTGATGTGCCTCTGTATATATCATCGACGACCTTCATGTCTTGGCCGAAAGAATGCTCAGTGTCTACGAGCTCTTTGATGATATGTCGTCGTTTGGTGAGGCGCTTCTGATCAGGCGAAGGCGATGAGTTTTTGGAAGTGGCATCCGTTGAAGGTCCGTCTACGCTGGGTCGCTCTTGAGAGACAGTAGAGGATCCCGATGGTGGTATCGATGAAGCAACCGATCTAGACTGGCGATAAGGTTCGGTATTGGGAAGAGGTGGGACAGGACCATCACCAGCTGGGGTGACGGGAGGATAGATGCTCGAAGGCACGCGTTTACTGTATACACTTGGTGAAGGCGGTGACCGCAAAACTGTTGGAGGTGGGTACTCGACTGGTGGAGGAGGTGGAGAATGATCGGGTACGGGCGGCGGTGGTATAAAAGGCGAGTCTGTTCTCTGGGGCTCCATAATGTTAATTGCAATGCCTAATCCTTCAATTGGAGGTAGCTCTGGGCGCGAAGTTGCCTGCCTTAGCTGACCTTCCCGGAGATCTTGCATATCAACTAGCTCCGTCCTTCCAGGCCTCCAGTCTTTTGGAGGTAACTCAGGCCTATCCCCTGCAGGGCTGTCTAAGCCTTCGGCTTGCAATTCGAGCCCTCCAAGCGACGGAGACATATCCCAGTCATCAGGACGATTGAGACTCGCTCTTGCGGGTCTCATATCGCCCTCATCAACCTCAAGAGAGGTAGCTGGTGGCGTTTGCTCTTCACTTCCGCGCTCCATCCGTTCCACCATTTTCTCGTCGTAATCATCTCTAACCTCTTTCTCCGGCACCTCGGGCACCATCGTAGAGCTGGTTCGCGGTCTAATTTGATGCGTCGAAGAGTCAGGTGTCGTATTCGATTGTCGGTATCTTTCTTTCGCCAGTTCTTGCAGGTATAGTTGCGTTACTTTTTTTGGATCCCAACCGCCCTGGCGGGCCAGATCTGGTGATTGTGTGAATATTTGCTGTTGAAAGTCGTGCATTAGCTCCGGGCTGACAACACTTGGATCATGATAATGATCCAGAACACGGTTTATGGTACTGTATGCGTCACTGTCCATGGTGGTTCGAGTTGTGTGAGCTGAGCTAGATGGTGAAGGAGACCAGGGCTGCGGAGTCTGCTGGCTTCCAGTAGTGGAGGTAGAAAGATGAGCTTGCTGTTCTGGAAGCGGAGGTGAATGTTCATCTATCCGCTCCATCGGCGCGTCTCGCTCGTCCCGTGGTCTGGAAGAAGTCCAAGAACTCATGTTCCACAGACCCTCGGACCCCTCGCTAGATTGAGTGTCTGGCTCTTCCAACCTTTCTTCGTATTGCTCCTGAGCCTTTGCATTTTCTACTATGGGTGTATCGCCCAGCATAATTTGTATGGATTCTTGATCGTCCTTTTCCGAAGTTGAACCTTCGGTGGTCGTTGGTCTTCGAATGTTATCTGGACTAGGAGTTGAGTCCCGCATAGTCATAATGTGATCCATCAAACTCTGCTGCTCATACGAATGATGGCGAGAGCTGACGAGTGAGTCATCCTGAGGTTCATCATCAAAGAAGGTATCAATGGAGTCGGATGTTCCCGCAGTGACGGCTGATGTAGGTTCGGGATCGGATGGTGGTGTTGTATCCTTTCCTTGGGGCCGAGCTGGGCTTGAGGAGAAACGGTTGAATACCCCAAGTGTAGGCGAGTCTTCTATGCTCAAATCCAATACGGATCTCTCGGAGAGGTGGCCGGTATTGATCGTCAATTCGCGCTCTATTTGCGGATTGTCTTCTACCGAAGTGCGGCAATCATCATGCTGGAGTTCTTGGGTACTTTCTGTACTGCGTTCTGAGGGAGCATTAGCGGCATCTTCTTGGGCGGGTAGGTCATCTCCGTTGGACATAGTCGACACTGCTATAGACTGGCGCTCTAAAGCCATAGATGCCCTCCTTTGCTCGTCTTGCCGCTCATTCTCTCTGACAGTCTGTGTGACCGCTTTTTGTATCTTCTCCCTTCTTGCTGCAAAGTCCACCCCTGCAAGCTCTGGTGGTTTGTATGGCTTTCTTTCTCGTATGTTCCGTGGGCTCCCATTGTCGTGAGGGGAAAAGCGGTCGACGACTCGAGAGCGCGACGCTGAAGTAGACGCGTTCGTAACAGATTGGCGGGGTCTCGAACTGCGTAATGGGGGAGACTTTTTTGGCATTGGGGCTGAGATGTAAGCATTCAAGCGGGGGCTAGTCGCAGGACGTTGTGTCGTACAACTGAAGTCGCTGCGCCGCGGCGACTTCTGCGGAGTATTTGATCTGGATTGCTGTGGTGGACTTCGTTGGGATTTGTTGTGTTTGGATGTGGGTGCTGCTATACGCGTTGGGGACCTGAACTTAGCTCTTCCAAGTGCTGAGTTGGCCCGTGCTGATTGTGACGAGTTGCCCGAGTCAGAGGTGGCACTCATTCTTCGAGTGCTAATCGGTATCCGTGATTGTGAATTACGTTTTGAGGTGTTAGCGGAGCTTGAGGTTGAAGGCGGATCCCGCGGCGGTGAAAGATTGGTACCGTATATTTTAAACGTTGGCGGGCCGGAAGGCGCGCCTGTGAAGTCACTTCTGGTCCGACGATGAATATTTCGGGGTAACTCCGGTATAGCCTTTTCCGTTTTTATCTCCTCTAACGTAGGCGTCGCTCCTAGATACCAAGCAGAAGGTGATGAAGGGGATACTTCCGGGCGACCTCGCTCTTGAGGAAACATTGGATTTGGACTATGCATGCTGCCTTCAGATCCTCGTCGACGACGAGTGTTTGAAGGGATTCCATAGCCTAAATCAGGATTGCTAGGGCTCATTGCTAGAATCTCCCCAAACAACGGTCTCCTCGTCTGGCTATCAGGTAGATCTGTAGTTGACTGGGAAGCTAATGGCCTTGAGCCAACCTCGTCTATCCGTAGATTCCGCTGCGTCCTTTTATATTTTGGGCTCGTCCTCACGTCCTCGCTTGCCCGCTCTCTCCGTGGATATGCTCGCGGAATTGCCGTTGTCTGAGCCAATGACGAGCCAATTTTGGCAGAGGCATTTCCGTTTCGATTTGATAGAGACGATGTACGGGCACTCACGGTACGATGGCCACCAGGGCTCGCCGATGGTGACCTCGAGGTCGATCCATTGGGCAACGGTAGGGCGCCATCAGCGGTTTGGTTGAATCTATCCACCAGGTCCTTCAACGATGTATTTCGTTTACCAATCGGCTTAGATAATGTAGGGTTTGTCTTAGTACCGCTTAATGGAGAGCTTTCTGCAGGCGTTGGATTATAACGTGAACCGATTTTTGTCGAAATTGGACTCGGTCTAGAGTGAGGCCCCGCCCCTATCATGCCGCCGTTGCGGTATTCTATCCTTCTGTCACCTTGTCCACCCCTCTTCCCTATGTGAATCCGATCATCCTCTTGGGGACGCCGGTAAAAGTCGTGTGGGTCAGGTGAGTCGTCTCTTGCGGTGCCGTTGGCACGAACACTTGCAACGTTGTGCTCGAGCGTAGAGGCCTTGGATCTGTTGGCCGACGGTGGTGAGTAGGTAGTGGCAGGTAGAGGTAGTAACGAGCTAGCTTTTGTGGGAGGAACTTGATTCTTAACTGTCGTTGCAAAGTTGTATGGGGATGATGAAGAGGTTGATTGGGTACCGTCGACTCGATCTAAGTTGTGGTGGGTGTGGTCCGTGTCGAGGGAGGACATGGTAACCCTGACGAGTCAGGCATCAATCCAGCATTACTAGCAGAGGTTCGAAAGCAAAAGCTTGGTAGCGAAAGCGTCGACGATGAAGACAGGGTGTGGGACAGGAAGTGGAGGTTGCGGCTCCGTGACTAGTTCCCAGTGTCGCACGGTGGGCTTGAAAACGAGCCACAAGTAGTGGTGTAAGATGTCAACAAAAGCTGTCAGGATTCCGAAGTGCAGAGGTAGCTGTCGCTGCGCGTCAAAACAGGGTAGATTGTACAGATACAGATGTGTCGTTGTCTGCAAGTCGGGGAGGTATGGTGAGGTGGAAGTGCTTCCTTGGCCGAGCGGCGGGAGGGCAGCTCCAATAAAATTGTCGCACGCTTTTTACCTCTACCGTCCACAAGCTCGTTTCTGAAACCTGAATCTCTAACAGGCGCTGATAAGGGATTGGGAGTTATTCGACGAGCAGAGAAATGAGCTCATCACTTTGTTGTTCTACGCACTGTTCATTTCATTGTCACAAATTCTACTTGGGTACATGATTGCAATAGTCAGTGAGGTAGGTAGTGAGTACTTTAGTACCTAGGGTAGTGGACCCCCTGGTCTCGCTACCATTATCAGGGAGATCTGCCCCCGTCGTGATGGCAATCTTAGCCTCTGGCGCCGTTGTCACTAACTGCATTGACCCCCCGAAAATGACGCTGTATGGCTGAACAGGGGTCTCGCTGGCACTTGTCTATTCCTATTCTTCGCCCTCAAAAGCATAGACACCCGACCGTCTAGGCTGTCAAGGCTGTCGAGCACTGCTTTCCGCATCTGTATGTCGCCACGCCCAGAATGGTTTATTATAATCTACCACCCCTAGCAACAGACCAGAAAGACGTTCCCATCTTTTGGCCTCATAATCAAGTGGAAGAGTAATTTCATTTTCGCTTGTTTCTTCAGAGCAGCTGTCACTCAACGAACACTCGTATGGCTTGCGTCTGCCTATACAGAAACTTTGTCTGCACCATATTGCACTAGCTAGCCATTTCTGCAGGAAAATTTATGTCTACTTCTTTTGTGGTTCGAGCAGACGACTTCGATGCGTCAACCTCTCACCACCTCGCCAACAGCAGCAATCATTACAGGGTGAGAGCCATAACATCGGCATCCTCCTCTCATAGATCAAATTTCAATTTTTCCAGAGTGCGCACCCACTGATGTGTCCTCTTTCTCTTTCTCGAGTCGTCCTTTCGAGTGTTCTGGTCCCCTTAAGCCTGCCTCGGATGGCTTCCGGCTTCCGCCTTCCGATCGGCTTGGCTTTCCTTCAAATTTTGAAGTGGCAGCGCCACAGCGCGCTGATTTGCTGACTAATCCTTCATGTGTCGCGGTTGACGCGCTCTCACATGTTGTCAATACTTAGGTACCTACATCCATGAGAGCTTTTTTTTACCGCGAAGCTACAATGCCCAAGCATGTCTGACATTATCATGGAGCGTTCCTCGTTGCCTTCATCTAACCGTGCTCGGTGATAAAATGGATTGACTCGATAGGCGAGTATTAGATGTGGCCATCTCAGTAGCAGTAGAAATGGCCAGAAAGCGAAAGCAAGGGAAATCTTCGACGCATCCTTCTGAAACACCTTCCAAACGCCATAGGATCGATCTCACCCCGGCTGAAAGGAGTCAATTCGAATGTCCCACGTTATGTTTGTACTACGTCCAAATATTGACATTGAGGAACCACCTGCTCGCAAAATTGCCCCCAACTTCAAAAATCAGGCGGCGTCGAATAGCATCCGCAGATGATCCTATGTTTGACAGAACTCTGGTCTGCATACGAGATGTTGGGAAAGAATCGTCAGACCTGTTTCGTTCGAGAGATTTCGCAGCCTTCTCTCAGCGAATCAGTCTTACAGCTGGTAGTAGTGGCGGGGCTCGCTCATCACAATCAGAATTGATTGATTTCACCATTTGGCGTCTTTTCAACAGAACCCATTGCCATGCTCATAGACCACCTCATATGCTTTGCCACGGCTATCAACGCATCAACAATCTACGGCACCCAGATGAGGATCAATGTGCAATTGCTGGTATTCCAGGACTTGTATCCTACTATCCCAACAGTAATGTCGACCTCTTGAAAGGTGCAGCTTGGACGGGGGTTCTAAGTTTACTCGGCAAGGAGGGCGATCAGATTATGCTAGAAATACTTCTCGATTGTGGCTTGTTTGTAGCCATTGATGAAGGTCAAGGCAATTACTACCAACTATCAGGTGTGACAGACTCTGAAAATTTGGAGGCGAAAGCTCATAACAGTTTTAGGCACCCCTTTGACCGACTTGACACCTCTGGTTTCCCCAAGCTCACTGACTTTGCCCCACCAGTTGAAGCAAGCAGATTCGGGTGGTAGCAATACTCATGTATTACACATTATTTCGCGGGAAACTGTCAATAGCTCTAGTGCCATTAGCTTCGTACGCAATCGAATGTTCTATGCACGCGCGGCATTGAACACGAAAGGCAGAGTCACCTTTGGCCTTCGCCACATCCGTGAGTTCAGAGAATACGCCACATTCTTAAGCTAAGAGGTTTTAGACGTATTCAATCGATACCCTGATTGTGACAACAAAGACCACACTATCCAGGTTATGAAGTATATCTTCCCACGGCAATTTGGACTACATAACGTTTTTACTTCCACTGTCGACCCAAAGGAGACTGCTCAGCCTTTCAAAGACTATACTCTACGAGAACAGGAGATTTTCCAAGTTGAACGCCGAGCTTTGCTCAAGCTAAACTCCGATAGAATTGATCCAAAAACTGTAAAACAACGTCTACCGCAAAGGCTTCGGGGCAGCGCATTCGACCTCGTAAGAAAACTCCAAAAGTTGCATTCCCAGTGTTCATACCATGAGCTTTTCAAGCACTACTGTCCGAAAACGCAATTCAAAAGTCATGAGCAGGGCAAGCGAAACAAGGAAAAGCGTGCCAGCCCGGAAACGAAGACGTCCATGCAGCCTGTCACCCAGGTCTTTCAAACTCTTTCAAGCTCAACTTCCATCTCAATCACTCCTAAACCACTGGTAGCGCCTTCTACCTCATCTTTTACCTCGTTGGCAACCCCTCACTCGGATGTTTCTGCCTTCTGTCGGGCTGTGCTCACTAACGTGATACCAAACCGGCTATGGGGTGACAGCATACAAGGACTAGAGAATAAAGCGGTTGTTATGCGCCACGTCGACAAATTCATACGACTTAGAAGATTTGAGAATATGACTTTGCACACAGTTTGTCAAGGTTTGAAGGTGAATTGTCATCCGCCAGATCACCACACAACGCTAACATCAGCAGTTAAGTCACATAGCATGGTTGGTACCAGCCAACGTGAGACCTACTACAAAAGCTTCAGATTCGGACATGCGAAAGCGCAAAGAAATATTTCTAGAGTTTCTTTACTATGTTTTCGACTCATTATTGATCCCTTTGATCCGGTCTAATTTTCATGTTACGGAGTCTAATGTTCACCAGAATCGTCTGTTTTATTTCAGACATGACGTGTGGAGATCTTTGACTGAACCTACAATCTCAGCTCTGAAGTCGACGATGTTCGAGGAACTCAAGACGCCCCAAGCTAAGCAGATTCTTGATGCTCGCGCTCTGGGGTTCAGCCAGATTAGATTGCTTCCAAAGAGTAACGGTTTACGACCAATCATGAATCTTCGCCGACGAATCACGAAATTACAAAATGGCCGGGTCACTCTAGGTAGGAGTATTAATTCGGTCCTGGCACCGGTCTTCAACGTTCTCGATTTCGAGAAGAGAAAGCAGCCAGCGCTTGTTGGCTCTGCACTATTCTCCGTTGGAGACATGTACTCCAAGCTCAAGTCCTTTGCCCAGAAGCGTCAAGAAGGGAGCTCTACGGGAGCACGACTCTACTTTGTGAAAGCGGATGCCAAATCCTGCTTTGATACCATTCCCCAACGAAAGCTGGTCCGGATTATGGAACAAATCGCTTCAGAGGATGAGTATCGAATTGCACGCCATGCGGAGATCAAGGCTTCGGATGATTGCAGTTTCGGCCATGCAAATACCATTCAGTCGAAGCCTGCTCGCAAATTTGTCTCCATGGCTAGAGCAGGTACAGCCTTCCCAGATTTTGATGAAGTGATCGGGCAAGGCCCCGCAAGAGTGAGAAAGAACACGATCTTTGTTGACGGCATTGTGCAAACCTCGCAGAAAAAGAGGAAAGTGCTAGACCTGCTCAAGGATCATGTGGAGAGGAATATCGTCAAGGTAGGGAAGAAGTTCTTTCGTCAAAAAAACGGAATACCTCAAGGGTCAGTTTTATCCTCTATGCTCTGCAATTACTTCTACGCGCAATTGGAGGAAGAGAACTTCGGCTTCTTGGAAGAGAGCGAAAGTATAATGATGAGACTGATCGATGATTTCCTCTTGATTACTACGAACAAAGCGCATGCCAGAAAATTCTTGCAAATCATGCATGACGGTGTGCAGAGCTATGGGGTAGAGGTCAATCCGGCGAAAAGTCTCGCGAATTTCGAGCTTGTCATTAACGGACATCAAGTGCCTCTCTTGCATGATGGGGCTGCGTTCCCTTATTGTGGTAACATGATCAACACCAAGACCCTAGAGATATTCAAAGACAGGAACAGAAGAAAGGCTACGGGTATTGATTGCCATTCCGCTCCAATTGATCATCTGCTTAGAAAGCGTAGTACTAGCCGATACCCTCACAGTCGATTCATGGAGAAAGCCTGGTGAAACATTCTATCGGAAAGCATTGAAGTGAGTGCCTACTTAGAAGACGACAACCTTTATTGACTGATGGGTCTTTCAGTGCCTTCAAGCTTCAGACGAACAGAATGTTCTTCGACACAAACTTCAACACGCCAAATACGGTGTTGTTGACTATCTACCAGAATTTTCTGGAGGTTGCCATGAAATACTACCGATACGGGAAGTCGATGGTGCCCAGCAGTCAGCCGCATCTGCATCTTCTAATAGGTGAAATATCTCGTTTATTATCCTTCAAGCCTGAGCTGTGGCTAAACATTGAGTTCTCTCAGGTACCATTCGCGATCTGGTCGATCTTGCGTTTGTTCTGGTAAAGGGGAAACATAAGCTTCTGATTGAGCAAGACTACAGTTGTAATGTCAGCAAAAGCCAGGTTCAATGGTGAGTTCGCCAAGCGTGTTACCCCTGGTTACCCCTGCGTTTCTCCATGATTTTTGAGACGGCAATGCAACCTGCAATGCCACCTGGCTAACGGCAAGGGTGAAAACAGCTTAGCTACTCTCGCCTTTCGCAGAGTCCTAGGCAGGAAACAGAGTAGGTATGGTGGGGTTATTGCTTGGCTTGATGAGGCGCTTCATCGGTCGATACTAGTAAGCAATACCAAAGAAGCGAAAAGGCTCAATGGGATCGCGAACAAAGGCGACGCTATCTTTAGATGTTACAAGTTCTAGTCAGCTTTCATCCAATGCGAATCTTCGCATGCCGTAATATTGTATGCCTATATGTTGTAATTGGGTGGCCTGGTGGCATTTCGACCAGCCCCCCCTTCTGTGAAACCAACTAAGCAACCAGCCGCCAATCTGCAGAGCCCCACAACCCACTACCTACGATGCGCTGTGTTGAGGAATAATTGATATACGGCGACAGCAATTGAACGTCGCAAAGATGCGAAAACATATCAGCAGCGTTTGGTGAAGCAGAAGCCATCTGAATTGATTGACGCCAAGCAAGGCATCCCGTCATCTTTCGGCTAGAGGACCCCTGAAGCAAGATGGGAAAATCAACCGTCATCAATCCTGTTGGGTGTCATTCAACGTTCAGCTGCAGCTACCCAACACCAGGCGTCCATTCCTATTGTACATATACTATACCAGTCGCTATCGCAGGCTCTTCCCGACATTCATTGGATGAACACCATCTTTACCCCGAAAACGCGAAACAAATCAATAGACATTCTTTGTTCACAACCGACCATTGGCTGGACTTCAGCTCCAGCTTGATCAATCGCTTACCTAACGAGTCAAAACATTCTTACCGACGCTCGTTAACAGATACCGCGACTGCATTCTACAATGAAATGACTTCTTTGGTCACCGAGGCGCCTGGTTCTCCGCCAGGGTTGACCGGTTCCAAGTCTTCCAAGTCCTCCTCATACCATTCCTCCTCAATCTCTGGCGCTGACGGCATTCTCTCCGACGTTACTCATTTCGAAGATATTGGTCTAGACGAAGATAGGCATCCGTTGACTCAGGTTATACATGGCATGGAGAAGCCGTTGCGGCCTCCTTTAAGAAGTGCTGCGGCAACCACCAATGGGGCGAGAAGCAACGGGACAGCCATGGCCACGATGCGCGAGCTTACAAACACGGGGAACAGGATGCCATATCCAAGGCTGCAGACTTCAGTGAAAAGCCATGGTGCAGCGCACTCACTTAACCTACCGAATGGTGCACCTACGAGAAGAGGCTTAAGAAGCCCATCCACTCCATCCCTGGCTATTACAGCCATGAGTAATCGTAATCGATCTCGATCTCCTTCTCCGAAATCTCCCAACTCTCCCAACACTGCTCCGCCGGTATCCAGGCCCATATCAAGCCCCGTCCAGCCCACAAGGCCTGGACCGGCTCCAATCCCACTGAAGAAGCCTCCTATCAGACGAGGCTCATGGCAACCGAGTCGGAAATCAATAAAGGAGTTGGAAGCGGAGTATAACGACTGTGACGAGGACCTGCCCGACGACGCTAGTCTATGGAATGTACCACTTTCTCCTCGACCTCCAACAGAAAGGAGCTCGATATCTGCCTCCAATTCCCCCATAATGTCACCTTGCAGAAGCCCAGAACGACCCAGCACCATTGGAACCGCTCTTGGTTCGCCTTACATGCAACCCCCAAAGACTGCGCCAGTCCTTACTGCTAATTCACCCCTTTCCCACAGTCTAGATTCTCCACCTTCTTCACCACGAAAGAAGCCAACACGTGGGTCTTCAACCAGCGCTGTCCCAGATAACTTGGGGTTCCAAAGTAGCCGCACTAAAAGCTGGCATGTGGCGCTATCTGAGCTTTCAGAAGATGCTAAGTCGCTGACGGAAGCCTTCGAAAACCATGCTATAATCCAAGAACAGAAACAGGAGGAAGCAGTTCAGAATGGCGATTCGACTATCAGACCAAGCATGGAGAAGCTATCAAGAGCGAAGACAAGTACTGTTGAACTACCGCCTCTAAGGATGAATAACGTGATGATTGATCCCTTGCCAATTAGTAAAGAAAAAGAGAAGGTTCTAAGCCGGACAAGACCAAGCTGGTTGCCTCCTAAAAGCCAAAAGGAAGAAAAGAAGCACTTGAAGGAATACCAGCGCATGATGGAACTCAGCCTCGAAGCAGGTAGGTGGCACTTAGGCCGTCAATCATATTCACAGCTGACATGCGCAATCTATAGAAAGAAGAAAAGCTGCGGAAGTCGCTGACTCACAGTGCGCAAAAGACGATACCAAGAGTGCTCTTCTACGGATATGGGAGGAACATGTGATTCCCAACTGGGACCATGTAATTCGGGAGCCGCGTACTCGAGAGCTGTGGTGGCGTGGCGTTGCTCCTAAATCGCGCGCACGAGTCTGGCAGAAAGCGATTGGCAATGATCTTGCATTGACAGAGGTGACATACTCTAGAGCTTTGCAAAGGGCAAAAGACATGGATGAGCGACTGGCAAAGCCCGGAGCAGGTGAAGTTGGTAAAGAGAAGGCCTGGTTCGACGCCATACGGCGAGATGTCAAAGTCACATTCCCCGAATTACACATCTTCCAGCCTGGTGCGCCGCTGTACGGTGACCTAGTCGACGTTCTGATGGCGTACTCAATGTACCGCTCGGACGTCGGCTACAGTCACGGAACTCATGTAAGCCACCTCGCATCTCAAGAAGTCCAGGCTTGGCTAATTACTTTCCCAGCTCATCGCTGCACTTCTGTCCCTCACTCTTCCTACACCAGCCGCCGCATTTTTAATCCTCTGCAACCTGCTAAATCGTCCTCTACCTCTCGCCTTCCTCACGGGCGACCCCTCCGCCACGGCGAAGGCCTACCAATTGACCGACGGCCTCCTCTTGCATAAACTCCCCCGACTCCATTCTCACCTTTTCTCCGCCGCTCCTACGGGCCTTGGCCTCACAGCACACGAAATCCTCGAGCCAATGATGCGCACACTCTTCCTGGGTCCCGGGGAAGGCCTGGGCGTGGACATCGCAGCGAGGGTATGGGACGTAATGGCCTTCGATGGTGATGGTGTTATTATACGGACCGCAGTTGCAGTACTAGGGGCTCTAGAAGGCAAGCTGTATGGTGGCAGGGAGGAGGTGCTTAATGTGCTTGGGTGGAGAGGAGGACGAGACAAGGGAGCGTGGCAAGTTGGTATGGAGGAAGAGTTTATGGGAAGGGTAAGAGCTGCTGGGAAAGAAGAAAAAGGGAGAGCAACTTCGTAGTATCACGCGTAATGGTCTTAATGACTGGAATTGGACATACTGGCTTTGGAAATGGTGTCTTTGGCGGGGGTTCTGAATATTAGCATAGCACTGCGTCTTGGATGACTGAGATACGTCGCGCCAATAGTTGGATCGGAATTCTCATACTGGCTTCGAGCCATGAATTCGATTTCTTCCTTCGTACGTGCCTCATGTTTATCTACTACCACATAAAGTAAAATAGGGGAAAGGGGGGGTTAGGTGGCCAGCCTACCTAGGGCTCAAACCTCCCCACAGGCCAACTTAGCGGCCGTCGTTCCGGCGCACGACTGGGCCGGCTGGCTAGTTCTACTGCAGACGCTTGGACCATAATTATCTCAAGACATCATCGATCCCCACCACTCTCTTCTCTCAGTATCTGTACAAATTTACACCTAGCCTTACCGTTGTGTATAATTGGGTTGATACATCTCTCATATATAAGAGCCGAGAGGTGCAGCGAGACGTCACAATGATCTCATAATACTGCCCTCTCTCCATCCCCAATTCAACCTAAGAAATCTTGCCCCCCGAACCCCCCCAAAAACCCCAGTCACCATGTCTTGGTTCGAAAAACACCTCGAGCCCATCCCCGCCCACCTCGCCTACCTCATCCTCTCCGCCTTCCTCCTCACCTACGCCCTCTTCTCCTCCCTCATCCGCAACACCCTCCACCTCTCCGAACCCCCCCTCGCCCTCCTCCTCGGCATCCTCTTCGGTCCCGCAGTCCTCAACATCCTAAACCCCACCCAATGGGGCCTCACCGACAACATAACGCAAGAAGCCGCTCGCGTGATTGTAGGACTGCAGGTATTCACCGTTGGGGTACAATTACCGAAAGCGTGGTTTGGACGGCATTGGAAGAGCGTGGGGATGATGTTGGGGCCGGTGATGGGGTTTAGTTGGGTTGTGACGGCTTGCTTTGTGAAGGGTGTGCTGGGGACGAAGTGGACGACTGCGTTGGTGGTGAGTGCGTGTTTGGCGCCTACGGATCCGGTGCTGGCGGCGGCGGTGTTGGCGGAGAGTAAGTTTAGTAATAGGGTACCGAGGAGATTGAAGAATCTGTTGAGTGCGGAGAGTGGATGTAATGATGGGGTTAGTTTTCCGTTTTTGTATGCGGGGGTTTATTTCTTGATCGAGGAGACGAATTTGGATGCGTTGAAGGAGTTCGTGCTGGGCACGTTGCTGTGGGAGTGTACTCTGGGGTTGGCCATTGGGTTGGTGATAGGACATATTTTCAATAGGGGTTTGAGGTTTGCGGAGAAGTGGGATTATATTGATCCTGCTTCGTTCTTGGTTTTTTACTTTCTACTTGCAATATTCTCGATAGGGATCGGGAGTACACTTGGTGTGGATGATTTTCTCGCTGCATTTGGAGCTGGATACGGGTTTGCATGGGACGGTTGGTTCGCGAAGAAAACAAAGGAGACTCATTTACCTAATATCCTGGACTTGATCCTCAACTCGAGCATGTTCGTCTATTTCGGCGCTATCATCCCCTGGAGCCATTTCACCCCAGGAGAATACACACAGCAGATCACACCTGGCCGCCTCATCGCTCTTCTTGTTCTCATTCTACTCTTCCGCCGCATACCCATTGTACTGGCTATGAAACCCTTCATCCCCGACATTAAGACATACCGCGAAGCCCTTTTCTGCGGGCATTTCGGCCCTATGGGTCTTGGGGCGCTGTTCCTCGTTATCGAAGCTCGCGCACAGTTAGAGAACGGTACGAGTCAACCAGAACCCCATCCGCCCAAACATACGAAGCATAAAGAAGCCATTGAAACGATCTGGCCTGTAGTTTCCTTCATTATCCTCGGATCTACTATGGTTCACGGTCTGTCTGTGGCTGCGATTAGCGTGGGCAGTCACTATTCGAGGAAGGAGGGAGAGAGGGCTCCGCTCATTGGGCAGGAAACTAACGGGTTGCATTATATGGTCCATGAGGGTGGAGGAGGGGAGAGTGAGCCGAGTGTTAGCGGGGACGAGGATCCTCAGGGTTGAACGCAATATTACCATGCCCTTGGTGACTACGGATGAAAATGACCCTCGTTAGGACGTTTTGATGATCATTATTGGCTCAGATCAGAGTCTATAAGGCCAAAAAAATGTGTGTATGGAAAGGAATACGCTACAGCCAACCAAGATGATCCTATGCCTCAAATCCTCCATGGGCTCTAGATCATCGCTCCGTGCCGGCCTGTGCCTCGTCTCGCTCTGGGACCTCCTGCTTGGCGTCTTCCTCTTCGGAGCCCGCGCTCTTTCCATACTCCTCGCCAATTGCCTCCCCTCCACTCTTCTCATCCTCCATCAACCTTGGCGCAGCGATCACGCACCCAAATTCTTCCGCCCTCCTCGTCCTTCGTATTAAGTCCTTACCCAACAAGCTCTCCGTCGCCCTGAACGCCTTCGCCTTCTCGAGTATCTTACTTGTGGCCTTCCTCTCCTCCGTGATCTGCACACTCAGATTGGTCCCGTCGTACTTCAACCTCCACCATTTTGTGCTCATCCGCACAAGATCTTCTCCAGCGACAGCGAGCTGGTTGATGAGCTGGAATCGTGCCATTTGCCTGGTTTCAGCTTCGATACTCCCTGGTAATGGTGGTGTGGCTACATCTTCCTCGCCTTGGACAGCAATGCGACGGGTGAGCGAGGAGATGAAGGCGCGATGGTGCCTGATGGCCTGTGTCATGACCCCCTCCGCATCTCGCATCTCTTGACGCTGAGAAGTGAGTGTCTGCAAGGCCGCTTGTGCGCGTTGGGCATCCTCTTCCACTGCCTTGGCTCGGCACCAAAGGGTGCTGTATGTGTCGGTGAGGGTGGCCATTGCCTCTTCTATGGCGCGCTTGTCCTCGGGGCAGGTGGGGCCAAGGGCCAGGTGTTTGTCCAGGGCGGAGACCATACGGGCGGCTTGCTCGTAAGCGGCGTCACTGGTAGTCCACTGGGATGTCATGGAGCTGGTGACTGGTTGGCCTAAGACGGGTGTCGGGTTTTGTAGGTTGTCGGACATCGTTGTGGATCAGGTGGATGAAGTGTTGGTGGAAGTGGGTTGATGGGAGAGGTGGGCTAGGAGAGAGGTAAGTCTATGAGATTGTGGAAAAGTCAAGAAGAAGTGACAGTTGAGCATTTTGAGCACTGTGTACTAAAGCCGCAAATTTGCCGACTGTTCAATGAAACCTTGATACTCACGAGCACACCCACCGAATAAGAGGGCAGAAGTCGAAGCGCGATCGTAAGAATTGTGAAAAAGATAAGGTGAGGCGGTTGAGTCCATCCAGATCTGGTGGGCCGGTGCGTACTGCGGATCTGCTAGGAATGAGGGTTTTCGGCAAAGGAACTCGGTCGCAATACTCACGTAGACAGCGCTTTCTCGCCGCGGCGGAGTTGGTATGCTGCAACCGAAATAACTAGATGAAAAGGAATCGATTATTAGCATCGACTTAGAAGGCTAATAATATCGACAACTAAGGATAATCACGGAAGTGTGAAAATCGCCAACATGATAGCGGACGCACTTGTCTCTGTTTAGGGTTACAAAATCTGCTTTGAGCACAAAAATTGCTACAATGAAGTGGAAGACAAAGAAAAACAAAGAGACTCACAGAGAGATAGATATTACAATAGGATTGATGCCGTAGGTGATGAAGTCAACAAAGCAATTTACCTCGAGCTAGAGTAAGTGTTCCTAACCTCAAATACTATGACTGTGTATAAATCGGCAAGGAAGCCTACCATGCTGCTTGGACAATGCCTTTGTGAATCTTCGACAATCTTCGACAAACCAACCAATACATCGTTCGAAAACCACAACCACAAGATGTGCTGCCTTTCGTACGATCAACCGTCCACACCTCACCTCTACCCTTCTAACCGATATCCAAAATGCCACGAGGCCCAGCGACCTCCGAAGGCACGGAGGCATCCGATGGAGTACAAGCCTCATGGTAAGCAACCTGAGAGGAGGTACACTCAACTTGAAGCGCACCGTCGCCCAAAGGCCGGAGGCCAAAATGAGGAGTATGTCCCTCGAGGAGGAGCGAATCTCTTTTCCAACAATCGAAAATTAGCTCCCCTCTCAAGCCATCCCATATCACCCAATTCAACAGCGCATCCTCATTCAACAGCGTATCCTCTTCCCCACAATGACCTAATTCCCAACCGTTTCGCCAATCTCTCGGCCGTCTCAAGCCTCCACCCCGACGACATCCAAGACACCAACACCGTACAATCCACAGCCAAATTACGAGCGCCTCGCGCTCGTGTAGGTCAAGTCATAGATCGCCTAGAAAACGGTACCCCAGGCCGCCAACCAGACATCTTACGCCCTCTCCCAGCAGCAGTGCTCGAATACAAGCCCAAACCTCGAACAACCGTCAAGCGCCGCAAGCGTAGCGTCCGAGCAGAGACAAAGCACCGTCTCTCCCGCCCTTGGGATGACATGACCGAATGGCCACCTGCACACAATCCGAATCGCCTCTCAAGGCCCTTTGATGACATGCCTGCATGCTATAGAGAGAAAACTCCCCCTCCGCCACCGACTATCGCGCAGCGAAGACGGGAGAAGAAGAAAGCACAGGCGGAAAAACAGGAGCATATGCTATGGCATGGAAGTTGTCCTCCGAGAAAGGAGCCGCCGTTTTTGAAGGAGCAGCTTGGCGCTGCTAAGGGGAAGAGGGGGCAGGATGTGTGGTATTGTCAGATGAGTTTGGTATAGGTAGGGGTAGGGAAAGAATAGACGCTAATTGCGTGTCAGATATAGAATGATTAGCCGAAAATTGCTCCTGGCGAGATATATAGCAATTTCAATGGATGGTTTCCGAGCTTGAATGCTATGATTTGTGACTTCGTGAAGCACTGACACCAGGTGAGGTGGACCTATCCTTGCAATTATATGTTGACAACAACTGCTAGATTTGAGGCACTATGCGAAGACAGAATAAACATTACCTAGTCTTACGTCGCACATTACAAATCGATCTTCCTTACCTCCCTACCCACCATCTCTATTCTCGCCATCCTCCCTCCAGACCCCCTCACCATCCACCCAACTTGCATTCCTCCCCCCCAACCCCCCATAAGTGTTAAAACAGTACCCTAATCATCCCCCCAACCCCATCAACATCCACCCATGTTCCATATCCTCCAACCCAAAAACCCTATCATAAGTGTCAACCCATTCGCCACTCCCTTATCAACCCGATAACAATCTGATATTGACTAATGGGTAACCCTCGGCAATTCAGGTCATCACAACACAATGACCAGACAATATACCTATCTAAGGTTTTTTTCGCTTTCACTTCGGACGTCGTAGCAACGTCACCTCTTGAATTGGTGGTGAGCATACCTACCTACTTACTACCCACAACCACCAATATACACCCAACGCAGTATATCTCTGCCCCAAGACCCAATACATCAGTATAAGAACAACGCCTACTCCCTCCTCTCCCCCGTCCTCACCCCAAACACCACCAATATCTCGGATATTGATTGACTTTTTCGTTGACCCATCTCAACCTCCTATCTCAACGATACACCACCTTTCCCCTGCTATACTTCACATCCCTCACTATCCTATGCTTCTGCTCTCTCGCCGGCCCGCCCACTCCTCTATTTCTCGCTTTATATTCCTCATACTCCCCATCAGTCATGGGACGCGGGGAGACATTGCGGAGGTTGAGGGTATGATCGAAATGCGGGTTCCTACCGGAGACCTTGCGGACTGCTAGGTGGGGTCTGTTGGAGGGATGGTTGGTTGGGCGGGAGCCGGGGCAACCCATGGTTAGTAGATTGTCTATTTCCTTTTTCGCTACCAATTTTTGTGAGCGGAGGCTGGTATCTAGCCTGCGGTTTACGGAGGGTTTTGTGGGCTTTGAGGGAATCATAATGGCTTTATGGACGTGTAGCGGCAAGGTTGGGGAAGGAGAAGAATGGTATTTGGCATTGCGAGAGCTTTTCTTTGTCCTATGAGGATCGGCAGGACAATGAGTATATAAAACATCAAAGGAGGAGACGTGCATGCGACGAGATGGGTATGATTCTATTGTTATTCCAAGACACCGATTAGGAGTATCGACTCTGGATACTGTGTCGCTGATGCAAAGATAGTCCACTCACAGTCTGCGTATACATCCACCGCGAGATACCGACGAAATCTGACTTCTATGAAACCAAAGATTTTCGAAGTCTCACCCCCACATTCAAAGCACGACTCCCTAGTACTCAAAAAGCTCTACATCAAAGGAAATACACCGCGTTCTTCAGCTAAGACAACGTCAAAGAACCCTTCAATCACCCTCTCAAGAAATAAAGTCCATTATACCCTCCCCCAAACAATAGCCACTCACGCATAAATACCTGCCTCCCACACCCCGTCCTCCCCTCCCCAGCATTCAAACCTCACACACTCACCCACCGCACCCCGCCTCTAAACCCAAAATCCACCATCACACTCCGTTTCCTCCTACCCACCTCACCAAAAAAAATGGGCTGCACCCCCTCCCGCCCCTCCCGCCCTCTCCCCTCCACACACACCTCCTTCCAATCCGACCGCTTCCTCATCTCGCATCCTGAACCTTCTCCTTCTCCGCGCTTTCATCATCACCATCACATAAGCACAGCGCAGAAAAGCAGGATGCAGCAGGTTGATACGATGGGTGTTCGGGGAGGAGGAGGGGGGGGTTGGAGTGCTTATGGGCAGCAGCAGAGGAGGGAGGGTGGTAGGGGGTAGGGGGAATGTGGAATGGGGGGGAGATGAGAGGATGAGAAGGAGGGGGAAAGGGAGGGGGAAGGGGGTTGATGTTGTTGTTGGGTAAGCAGAGTTGAAAATTAAGGCTGTTAGAGACCTGGGAGATTATATGATGATTAGCCTTTTTCGCGATCGCGTTGAGTGGTATTTGAAGGTTGCGGATGGTAAAAACCAGAAATGTGATTTGCATTCAATGGTTTAAATGGTGCTGAGTTTCCATACAAGTCTTGATGCTCGAAATGCAACATGCATGCAACGGGTTAATTTAGATTGCTGAAGAAACCAAAAATGCGATTTGTATTCGAGGATTTGAATCATATAGCTGGATTTTTGTTACCGGTCTTGATGCTAGAAATGTAATATGCATGCGACGGAATAAATTTAGTGCTGAACTTCTGTACAAGTCTTGATATTACATTAAAAACACGATTTAAATACATCGTAAGATACATAAACATAAAATCATATCATCCCTCATCAACCCACATCCACCTACCCACATATATCAAAGCCAGCACCCCGGCTGCCCCGGATACGGCTGATTAAACGGTCTCGAAAGTCGTGGTGCAGCGCGGCCTTGATAATTAATTTTCCTGCTAGTACCATCGAGCATCTTGTATGTGGAATGGTACTTAGGATCTAGGCGGGACGGGTATGCGGTGGGTGGTCTGGAGGGTTTTCTTCGTGGTTGGGGTTGGGAGGAGGGTTTGGGAGGGCGGTATTGTTTGCGTACTATGGGGGGAGGGGGTGGGTGGAGTTGGCGGGAGCGAGAGGGTTTGGAGGGGGTGCAGCCCATTGCGGTGGAGGTGGTTGTGGGGTTGGGGGGTGGTTGAAGGGTTTGATTGTGGTAGGGGGCAGGTGGAAAAGTTTTGTGGAAAATGTTGAGGGGGACATGGTAAATGAGAGGAGGTATGAGGTGGTGATGTCTTTCAGTTTGTCTGAGCAATAAAGGGTGTTGTTTGAAAGAAAGCCTTTCGTGCTTCATGAAACAAATGGAATAATGCATGCTGAAGTTGTTTTGAATAAATGAAAGAACCTATGTTGAAGTTGCTTGAAAGAAACCAAACAGACTATTCTGAAGTTACTAAAAGCACAAAGAACTATCTTCACAACCTTTGACTTTGTTCCCAATGCCTAGTAAGAGTGCAAGAATCCACGACACGAATGACACGTGACAAGTGTTACATTACCGAACAAGCCGCCACGCCTATGGGTACTTTACTAGAACGTTCTATGTTGCCATCGCGAGACCTACTCCGTTCATCTCGCCTGCCTTTGCCCTTTTGACCGCTACCATGTCTACCATGATCGTCTCTGTGGTGGTCATCGCGCTTTTTGTGCCTTTCGTGCCTTTCTCGCCTTTCTTGCCTATCGTGCCTGTCGTGCCTGTCGTGCCTGTCGTGCCTGTCGTGCCTGCCTGAGACGGGACGATTAATACGTGACTCAGTGACCTTCTTCTTAAACTGATGACTCTGCCGAAATGTCTCCCATTCGCCAATTACATCGATACTGAATGTGCGAACAGCACGTTGGTGTATGACATCGATCATGGTAGAGAAGTACTCATCATGATGGTCTCTCCCTGAAGCCTGGATACATCGGACGGAGGCATAGGCATGAACCATCTGTGATACGGCTTGAAGTCAGCATGGAGGAGGAAAAGGCTTCGGTTACGAAGGGGGTGGAACTTACCTCATGTAGCAGTGTACCCAACATTGCCCGCAAAGGGATCTCATTCGCAATATTCTCCAGAAATATCGCTCTTGGATTCAACAAGATGCGAGCCTGTCCCTGCTCCCCAGGGAGACCATGCCGTGTATTGCCCAAGACGCTCTTCTCTATATTGTGTGTACTATTGGCCCAGGAGACAATGACATTACCATGTAGTCGTCCACCAAAGAACACGGTATCCAAATCTTTGAATGCTTTGACGACGATGTCCGGACGGTATCTGTCAGTGCGCGGGTCATAGACGACATCCGCGAGGTTAGGGATAGCCCTGCGCTCAGCAAAGGAAATCTTGCGTCTCTCATCATTCTGCACCATGACTTCCTCCGTCGCCTTCAAAAGGCTTACAAAAGGGCCACTGTTCTTTGACTCAAACCGACCCCGGCGATGGAACTCGAGTTCGCTTTGGCTGCAAGGGTAAGGGGATCCAGATTCTGCGGAGAATCGGTCTTGGGAGGCATGGTACAAGTACTGAGCATGTTCTGCGGGAGTTGATCGTCTCGGCGAGTGCTGACGAGGCATTTCCACCTTCTTTCTGAACTTGATAGTGGCACGAGGCCAGATACCGTAATAAAGTGTTTATGCGGTGATGGCTGTAGCTATCCAAATAGCGAAGAGAGATCATTCTGTGCGCGAGAGACATACTTATAAGGAGGGTCTCTATGAGGCGTTGCGACACAAAATAAAGGCGTGTAGGACACCGCCTTGGATCGTATTACTGGTGGCGTAACACAATCACATTCTTTCGCTTCATGGTATCTGAAAAGGCAGTTTCCAGCCATCAAAGCAATGAACGAATGCGAAGAATAAAGAAGAGAACGACTGCGAAAAACAAAGAAGGGAACGACTGCGAAGAATAAAGAAGAGAAGGATCTGCCGGGAAAACAGGAGATTGATTCTCGTTGTGACCTACGGGTTTTGTGATTATGATACTAATTCTTGGACTGTGCAACATAAGGGACCTGGGTCCTAACAGAAGGGACCCGGATCCTGGTTTGGCTCCAAGCAACAACACCAGGCTTGCTCGGAAGTCGTCCGCAGACGTCCCTGCTGACTTCCATTGACCAGGACATTGCTCGTGGTTTTATCCTCGCACTGTTATTCGGTGATTTTGCTGATATATAATGTGCTACTTATCCCTGACAGGAGGGGAGAGGCTCAAAACACTTGCTCGCGTCCAAAAATAAGGAGGACGAAGCTAAGTCTTCCGTAGATGTAACATGAGGTCCGTACTAGCGTGCCATATGCGGCTAGTCATGAATTCGCAAATTGCCAAGGCTCGCCCCAACATCTACACCTAAGGTATCACGCATACACGGGTGGCTTTTCCTTTGCTCCCGGACTTACACCAAAGCTGACATTGCATCATCCTCCTGAGTCACCTCGAAGCTTCCAATACGTCTACTTCTAGCTTGGGGTGCAGCTGGTGAGAGATCTATCGTAGACTGTGTGTCTACAGCATAAAGCGCCTCAGATTTCCAGTCCAGTTCACAGCAGCTACCTTTTGGCAGCAGTGTATCCATATAAGTATCTCCCTTGAGCATTGTTGCTTTCACCTTTGCGGCTAAGTCCAGAATTCAAGAAGTGCTACTAGAAAGCCGGTGTCGGTCCTGGAGCAATCTTACCCAAATCTATCAGATCTGGTTTTTGAGAGGCTTCCTTCCTCGTAGCACCCATGAATGCCCTTAGCCGGATCTTGTGAAACTTGATATTCCTGGTGCAGTACCAACACCACGGCACAGGTTGTTGTCATCACGAGCCTAACTCGAGCTGTGACGAAGATCTGATTTTGTGTTCTTCTATCCCTTAAGTGGCTGAAATGCGTCCACCCCACTATTTCTATCAGCCATCAACCACATCCTATTGAATAGCTTATAGGTGCTTATTCCAACATATTTCATAAACATATAACATCTATAATTATATCTAGTCCTTTCTATCCTTTCTAGTTACTTACACAGCTCTATAGTCAATAAAGAAGGTCAGAAAATAAAGAATGGCGACCTATCAACAATACAACCCTTAAGGGCTGATACCTAAAGGCCCCATAAAGCTCATCCCTTAGGAAATAAGATTAGGACTTAATAACTGCTACCTATAGGGTGAGTCCCCTCGCCTAGGCGACCCGACTTTAGGCTATCTCTAAGGGGCACCCTTTTAAGCAGTATGATTCCGCTATTTACCCTAAAAATGTAGACGGCAGCTACTTAAGGGATATCGTCCCTAAATTCCTTATCGGCATCAAGAAGCTCGAGACCCATTTGCGGCCATTGTGTGCCTTGTCCGCTAAACATTATGACGAGGCTGTGACTATCTACCGGTATCTCTCGGCTTGGGGTAGCCTTCATTTCTATTCCTGTACCGGCCACGAAAAATGATCGGAAGGGCATAGGCTGTCGACCCCTAGCCAATGTGTAAGCCAGGTCTACACACCTCTCTGGGTGAGTTTCAGCATAGCTGAGACCAATCGTTCGAGGGAGTGTTCTGTATTGGCGGATAACAAGAGCAACGAGAGTTGCTGTTCTGGCTTCTTGGGAGTACCACCGGTAAGAGCCCCGTCAATTAGATTTCTATTAGTCGAAGTACCATTGATCTCTTTTTCGATTTTTGGTGGTGCATCGATGATCACCTGAGCTCGTCATTACGTGAGCAAACATTTCGATGAGGTCTCAAGAAGTCCCTATAAAAGCACTCACATGTGCGTTTGCTCCACCAATTCCAAATGAGTTGATGCTTACGCGATGCACACAATCTGTCGGCCAAGCTATTGCTCTAGTGGGGATCATGAGACCCTTCTCGTGGAGAGGGACTGGTGAATGTTAGTACAGGGTCTTGGAGGGCAACTCTCCACCTACTCTTTGGATTGGGTGTGTCGAACTTGATGTTTGGCGGAATAATCTCGTGTTCTAAAGCTAGAACGGCTTTGATGAGTCTTGTGAGGCCCGAAGCTCCCTCCGAATGGCCAACATTTGGTTTGACCTGCGAATTTTTGAGCTGCAGTTTCACGCGAAGATTTCTCGTCACGCTTACTGATCCTATTTAGATGCCTTTCTCTCCAAAAACATTGCCGACAGCAATTGCCTCGATGGGACCTCCTATTGGTGTGCCAGTACCATGACATCAGACCGTCCAAATCAGCAGGCAATCGAAAAATAAGGCGCGCATGATCACTCTACCTCTACGAAAGCGGTATCATTTGGGCTGAGTCCTGCATTTTGGTATACATCTCGCATCAACAATTCATGAGCTATGCCATTCGGCTGTAATAGGTTGGAACCCTTTCCGTCGCTGTTCGTCCCTGTGTTGCGGATCACCCCCATTACAGGATTTTCGTCTCTCATTGCGTCATCTAGCCGTTTGATGTAAAGGGCATCAATAGCTTCACCACGGGCAAATCCATCCGCGTCTGCATCAAATGTTTTGCAAGAGCCGTTAGGAGACACGATGCCCTCCCTGGTCATGGCCGCTGTTGTCGCTGGATTCGTAATTAAGCTGGTTCCCGCGACAATTGCAGCTGAGCAGTGGCCCATTCGCAAAGCCGTACAAGCTTCATGTAATCCAACAAGTGATGCTGAGCAGCCAGTTTTGATGACCATGCTATGCATTGTTAATTTACTCGCCTTGTTAGACTGATGTAGATGGGAGCCTCTAACCTAGGACCGTGTAGATCCAATTCATATGAGATTCGATTTGCAATCATTAGGTCACTATAGAGTTTAGCTCATTAATTCATTCATGTGTGCGTTGATAGGATGGAGGATCGGTTAATTTCGTTTGCGTACTTTCATATGCCAGCCGAGTCCCAGATCAATTAGATACAGCTTTGAACAATTACTCGCTACACTCAAGGGTTTTTTCGCAAACACATGGTGTAAGCATGTCTCCCGCCAAATCATACAATTCCCGCGATGGTTCTATTTTTTCGTCTTACCAGCGCCATCAAACACACCCAATCATCCCCCAATGTCTAGGCTTCGCAATATCGCCTAATGTTTCCCTTTTTGCGGGCTGATCTAATTTCTGCATAAGTAGGAACGAGACTAGCACTGTCTGCTTCTGTAAATGGGTAGCTTGCCTTTTTTCTCGCCATTGCCTTTGCGTGGTCATTTTCACAAGTCAGGGGAGAAGAAGGGTTACGGAACCCAATTGACCTAAAGCGCTACATCTGGATCCATATCGTGACGCCACGGAGACCTCCAAAGCGATTGTGCAAATGTCGTGGAGGGAGGAAGCAAAGCTTCCGGCCTGGTAGTCTCAAAATCAATCATAGTTCGATACTTATCGAGGTGTAGAAAGAGATGGGATTGATACAAATACCTGTAGCGAGCCATGTCGATTTTGGCAAAGGATACTGTCAAGATCAAGATAGGGAACGTGACATAGAAAAAATACATGGAAACATGAATACAGAGTGCCGGAATCCCTCGAGGACCCATGCGTACCCGGTTCAATCTGGTTCTTATATAGCGAATCAAGCACAAATGCTTCTGATGGCGGCGCTATGAGTGAATAGCAAAGTTCTGAGAAGAACTTCTCAATGGCAACATCACGTTGACTCCCCTTCGTCTCCGCTCGGCTCTGATTGAAGCGCCCCCGACATCATGTGTCGTTGCTGCGGGTGCTCTTCTGTGCTATGATGCAGCCCTTCATGGTTGCTTGCTTGACTTGGCGTAGCTCGATGAAGTATTGCGTCTTCCTGCTCCTCCTGCTCTGCAGCTGCTGTGAAATCAGCCTCAAGCGCAGCCATCCGATTCACAAATTCATCCTGTAGTTTCTTCATCCAGGTAGCCAGTACTTTGCCCTGCATATTCCCCTCTCTTGCTTGGGTCAACTGCTCTCGTAAGCTCAGAATGAGCTTCCGTCGCCTCGCTAGCAGAATCGCTGGAGAATGCTTTTGGCGCTTTTCCATGTTCGAGGTGAGCTTTTTCGAAACCTCCTCGGCAACACGAATGACCTCTGGAGGTAGATCAACAACTTTGGCGAGAGCGAGACCGTAATGTTCTTCTTGTACAGCACCGTTAGCGACCTTGTAGAGCATAGTCATCTTGTCTGTTTCGTGCAGTTTGACCGAGAGATGAAGATTGACAACACCGTTACGTTCAGCAAGTATCTTTGGCAGGTCGCGGAAATGAGTAGCAAACCAGACAAATGCTCCACTGTCGACTAGAGCTTCTGCCACAGCAATAGCGATACATAGCCCGTCTCGAGTGCTTGTGCCGCGTCCAAGCTCATCAATAATGACCATACTTCGCTTGTCGACGTTGCGCAAGATGAAAGCTGTCTCACGCATTTCCGCAGCAAACGTGGAGACATTCGCTTCAATAGAGTCATCCATTGAGACGCGGGCTAATAGCTGGTGGAAGATGGGAAAGGAAGCGTACGTTGCTGGTACAAAACATCCAATCTGCGCCATAACTGCCATAAGAGCATGTGATCTGATGTAGGTACTTTTACCGCTCATGTTGCAGCCCGTGATGATCTGAAACCTAGTCTGCTTTGTAACATAAGCATCATTGGGTACGAACTGTTCTGCGTGGATCTTTTCTCGGATGGGGTGTCTGCCGCTCTTGACAGCTAAAGCCTGTGTCAACTCGGGCCTGCAGTATTCCTGCGTAGTGACTAGATGGGCGAAAGAAGCAAACATGTCCAGTCGAGCAATTGCATCGCTGATTATGAAAAGGGGCGCAAGGTTCTCCCGAATGTTGTCTATCAGTTCTTGTATTTTCTGGTCGCTCATAAGTAAGACTTCGTGATGCGAATCCACTATCTTTTGGTTCCACTTGAGAAGGTCTAACGTCTGGCATTCGATCACGTTCCTTTTGCGGAACACATTAATGAAGACATCGGGAAGATTTAGTCCCTCGAGCTCCGAGGCAACGATGCGGATATAGTACTGTCGTGCTGTATCGTACTTCATCTCAAGAGCAAGTTCATGAGTACCTAGTCAGTGTTTAGCAAAGCAATCTCGACGAGCTACATAAGACTTACGAGCTAGATCTGTGACAAGCTGGAAAGCATCCGCATTGGCTTCCTTGTAAGTCTGTCTAGCGACGTCCAGAAGTCCGTTGACCCCTGCCTGAAGATCGAAGTATTATCAATCTGCCCAAATGGTCTCAGATGAAGATATGCTAACCTTGACTGCATAAGTTCTCTGATTACGCAAATCGAGAGGCTGGCTCTGGTAGGTGATGTCTTGGTTAATAGTATCATCAATGAAAGCCTCAACCTCGGCGAATGCTGCAGGTGCACATCGCTAGCAGTTCGATTAGACGGTCACTAAGACATGACTGTAGATCTTACCTCCCGGATCTCCTGGAGCTGTTTGCTGGTAGTCCCAAGTAGCGCTTCGTAGATAGGTGGAATAGACTTGATGTACTGTTTGACTAGGATTACATTGTTGATAGATTGCTCCCAAAGTTGGATCGACGGTTTCATTGGAATGGTTGTGATCTGTTCTTTTTAGCATACTTGCAAAGGCCAGGTCTGATATCACCGACCGCCGTCAGAACTCGGTCAACGTCCACGAATGCCTTGAGGGCTGTCATAATGATTAGTGATAGAAGCTATGAATAGTGCAAGGTTATACGACTACCCTGGCGGATTGCAAAGAATACGTCCTCCTTTCGTTCTAATTCGCTTAACGCGTCATAGCGGCTTTCTAATTCCTCCCGGTTTACTGACGGCTGTAGAAGATTACTCCTAAGTACTCTAGCGCCCATAGGCGTTAGTGTCTCGTTCAAGAGCCCATAAAGACAGTCCTTCGATTTAACGTTCTGCAGGTTCTGAATCAGCTCCAGAGAGCGGATGGTCGAGAGGTCGATCATCATGGCCCCTTCCGAAGGCTCGTGCTTGATGCGAAGGGAATGGAAAGGAAAGGAAATCGAAAGGACAAGTTCAACATATTTGAGGACCTAAAGAAACATTGATGTTTAGCAAATCAAGAGTGCGCAGAGGAAGTACTACATAGCAACACACCGCGGCGAAGCAGCAAGTTGCGTAGTAATTGCCTTCCAAAGACACCTTGATAGCTTCGACATCCTGCTTGAAAGCCAGACGCTGAATATACTCTATACCTGTCGTCTCTGCCCAGTATTTTCTATCAATGGTCGTGATACGGATACGAAGATTATTCTCATCGACGCTATCATGAAGGATGGTATAAAGTTTCGAAGAACTCTGTGCAGCAGTGTTCATGAAAAGTAACTCTGTTGGTTCGTAGACACACAACTTGTGGATAGTACGAGAATAAGTTTGAGTATCGGAAATCTGACAAAGAACAGCTTCAGTAGTAGACAGATTGACGAAGGCTAAGCCAACAATAGGAGAAAGTCCTCTAGACTCGCTGATTGCGCAGATGATTTGTTGATCACCTCCGCCTGTAGTAGACGTGGCAGTCCGTGGTCTGTTCCTTGATCTACTGGTAGTCGGTCTACTCATGCTCGTACTTGGACGAGGAGTTGCACGTCCGTTCTGCGGGCCACTCGAATACGACGTTGTAGCCGACGTGTAAGAACTGGAAGCACCGCTCCCGTTAGCCATACTGAATCAACCTCTGCCCGAAGACGTTGCTCAAGCTAATGTACACTCTATGGTAGGAGAGGAAAGAATTAAGGCCGGTTCAGTTACGAATTTAAGGTAGCTGCCCCAGGCGGTTGGCCCGCCTAATTTGGCGGCTGGAGCCTTACCAATATCAGAAATTCTTTTCGAATCTGTAATCTAATCGTGAAACTACTGTAATCACACTTACCAGTATTAGCTTCTCAAGGACGACTAGCAATGGCAACTGTCTTACCTCCGCCGAGTAAGCGGCAGCGTACTGCAGTCGCCGAAAAAGCAAAGGAGCAACAAGAGATCGAATCAATACCAAACAACTTGGGAAGCATTCGAGTTCAATTCGTTGACCAAGGAACTGGCCAGTCATCGGGCGCACCAGTGTCGATACCGGTTGCAGATGCCACTGCAAGAAATCTCGAGTTACTCCTGAATACTCTGCAGAGGAACGTAGGTGGGCCCTAGATCACAAGTTGTTCTCACTAACTCCGTCGCTTTACGTTGGTACTGACTCCCACCAGGATCCTTCCGAACGGATACCCTACCGCTTCACCTACCACGCCGACCCATCTGACCTTTCGAAAGCCGTTGACATATCAAATGATCTCTACCACAGTCTTCTCAAGCCTGGCTTGAAAACCACCGAGGATTCAATAACCCTCCAATACACTCCCCAAGCGGTATTCCGTGTCCGCGCAGTCTCAAGATGCTCTTCCTCTATACCCGGCCACGGCGAAGCCATCCTAGCTACATCATTCTCCCCACGTTCCTCCTCCAAACTAGCCACCGGGAGCGGAGACTCCACAGCCCGAATCTTCGACTGCGACACCGGCACGCCCCTCCACACCCTAAAAGGCCATACGAGCTGGGTACTGGTAGTCAGCTGGTCACCGGACGACTCGACAGTAGCGACAGGAAGCATGGACAACACCGTCCGGCTCTGGGATCCTAAGACTGGCGAAGCACTAGGCACACCTCTAAAAGGCCACAGCAAATGGGTGACCAGCCTAGCATGGGAACCCTACCACCTCCAAACACCCGGCCGACCACGTCTCGCCTCGAGTTCCAAAGACTCAACAGTGCGAATATGGGATGTAGTATCCAAACGGATAGAAAGCGTTCTAAGCGGTCACAAAGGGTCCGTATCCTGCGTACGGTGGGGCGGGACTGGGAGAATATATACCTCCTCGCATGATAAGAGCGTCAAGGTGTGGGATGCTAATAAAGGGACACTTATACACACTCTCTCCTCGCACGCGCATTGGGTCAATCATCTAGCGCTTTCTACGGATTTTGTACTGAGGACGGCTTATCATGATCACACGGGTGAGACACCGGAGACGCAGGAGGGAAGGATAAAGAAGGCTAGGGAGCGGTTCGAGAAGGCTGCAACGATCAATAATGAGATCGTGGAGCGATTGGTTACTGCGAGGTATGTCCAGAGCAAATATGTATATCGAGTGTTTTTTAAGTCAATGCCGTAGTGACGACTTCACAATCTTCCTCTGGGAGCCCAGCTCGTCAACAAAACCCCTCGCTCGTTTGATGGGCCATCAAAAGCAAGTCAACTACGTCACTTTCTCCCCAGATGGTCTCCACATCGCTAGTGCTGGTTGGGATAATCACGTCAAGCTCTGGAATGCACGCGATGGGAAATTCATAGCTACATTACGAGGACATGTAGGCCCAGTATATATGACATGTTTTAGTCCCGATAGCAGATTATTGGTCAGTGGGAGCAAGGATTGCACGTTGAAAGTGTGGGACGTGAGGACTGGGAAGTTGAAGGAGGATTTGCCGGGGCATAAAGATGAGGTTTATGCTGTTGATTGGAGTCCGGATGGGACTAAGGTGGGCAGTGGTGGAAAGGATAAGGCAGTTAGGATATGGTGTCATTGAATGAAGCTATGAATTACGAGCGAAAGTTGTTGCTGCATTTGTGCAGTGACTAATCCTTCGCGACGAATGTAATGTACATCAGGAGCCCCTCCAGGAGCTGCGAGTAACAATCCGAAGCTTGCCCAGCTTTCTCAAGACACAGTCAACTATGATGCGTCCCAGAATGCAAGGCTGCCCACCAATACTAGTGCCTCTTGATTGGAAAGATGGACCTACAAGTGTATTAGTGAGGCAACAAAAAGCTCGACCTGAAGCATTGCGTCAATCTTACATTGCCTAGTAGGCCAGATTGATGAAAACGAAGCAGAGGCCAGCAATCATGCCAAGCTCTGTGCTGATGTCAATACTGGTGCAGTGAAAGGCAGGGAAAGGTCCAAACTCACGGATCTCAGCGTGCTGGTAAGCGGGTTCGAACATTCGCGCAGAAAGAGAACATCCAGACTTTATCTCCATTGCTGCTTGTATGCTAGAACCATGCATTCCGTCAGCTCGCCTGTAACATTCAATCGAAGCCTCCGGGTCGCAATTCTGAGAAGGCTCATATTCTTGAAAGACGTACCTCGCCAGCTCGCCTACGACACTCGGTCTGAAGTCACCCAGTCAGGACATTCTCCCTTAAAGCCTTTCCAAAACACGTCCTTAAGGAGCTGTCGGCCCATAGGGTTTCCAGCCTCATCCAGCAACTTTGCCTTTTTATAGATGCCATAGTCGAAAGGGTTGATGAACGGCCGTGGTTGACTATTATTGAACCCGACGATCATCTCAACAATTCTCTTGTCGCAATCACCCAGGACAGCGGCCTGAAAGTGCTGATGATTGAAACACACTTTACAGTAGTTGCGGAGGAGGTTGACTGCCAGATATTGGTTCTCGACGATGGCGTTCATCATGGCGTTGTCTGCTATGTACTTGGGACTCATAGGTATTATTGCACCCCATTGCCACAGCCGATGAATGAGTTTCACTTTGGCCGGACCCCAGGGCTTTTGCAGCAATAGTTCGTTGGGGATTCGGATTAAGGGTTCCAGCCGGACACGGCGGTGATGGCGATACCTTAGGGGATTGATTAACCCTACTTGTAATTTCTGGAGCCGCAGCACCTCACGCTGCAACTTTCTTGCGAAACTGTTGGAGAACCATTGCGATCGCAAGACCAAGTTCTGTGCACGTTTTCGGATTTTAGCAGTTTCGTCGTCTGCGTATGGCGAAGGACCATATGTGAAGAAGATTTGAATGCAAAACTGAACTCGAATAGATTGCGACGAAAGAGTCTGAGAGATCCTTTTATTTACCACGGCAAAGGACGGATTTTCGGAGTAGAGGTAGATTCGTTCCAGGATCTCTACAGGAAAGATCTCAAGAAGACATGGAGATGCAGACCCGCCGGTTCGAGAAGACATGTTGCAAGTGAGCTGAGCTTGAGATTGGATGCTGACTTGGATTAAGTAGTAGTCACCGCTCTATAGGAATGGTGTCAATTCGAGATTGGATATTGCCATTGAGCAGATTACAGGTGGACTCACTCACTTATGCTGTCAGAGACTGAAAGTCCGCGGACTGTAGCCCAAATTTTGGATGCACAATTGGATCAAGTTGCAGTCACTGCTCTGTAGGTATGGTGTCAGTTCAAGATCGGCCGTTGCCATTGAGCAGATTAAAAATGAATTGTCTCACTTATGGTGTCAGAGACTGAAAGTTCGCTGGCTGTAGTCATAAGTTCATGTCTGGATGAAACTTACACCGTGATGGGAGGTTCATAGAAATTGAAAAGGACCCCGAGCTTAAGCCGGTAGAACAAAGCACGAGACTGTAAACAAAAACTTTGCTGCATGATCACTAGATACGGGAGTGTGAATGCATTGCGCTACGATTATTGACATGGTTTTTCATGGTAAAAACAGCTAATGCTACACGGGGGAAAGACATGTGCAAAACAAAACAGCTCTGAAGCAGATATGCAGACATGCAGACTTTGCTTGAATTGTTGATGCGTAAGGGAGACCAGGCAAGCTAATCTACTCTCAACCATTTCAAATACAATGTTATTCAAACTGCGAGCAGAGTCGTACACAAAGTATTGGCTCGAGGCTTGGCGTATACCGACGCTAGTGACACTAGCTCACGCACATCCATAAATCCGCGACATCTGTCCTTGACCATCACCCAGTCCTCAGTCCATCAACTTCGATACGGACATTACCATCAGCAGCTTCGACGCAAGGAGAGTCGACTAACAAGAGTCTGAAAACGACAGAGCCCACGATGGACTACCTCCAAGAGGACTATTACCCCCCGCCACCAGGCTCCGAAGCCTCAGGTCCCGAGCCCCAGCCATCTACTCCTTACCCAAACGACGAATACAACGGCATGCCCCCACCACCAGAAGGCGAATTCCCAGATCTTCCTCAACTCATGAAAGCATGTCAAGAACACGCCCGACGGCACGGCTACGCGTGTGTCACCTCAAGCAACAACTACAAGCGCGGCATTGCCTATGTTCGCTGTGATCGTGGCGGCGAATACGTCAACCACTGGCATCTAACAGACGAGACAAGGGTGCGCAAGAATCGGACAAGAAGGCTCGTGGGCTGTAAATGGAAAGCGAGGGCGAAGCGAAATGCAGCTGGCAACTGGGTGTTGACGATGATGCACGACAAACACAACGGACATCCTCCATCATCAAACGCTACCGCGCATCCAAGTCTGCGACAACTAGGGCCTGAGGCAGTGGAGGCAGCGCGGCAAGCATTCAATGATAAGAAGAGCCCGAAACAAGTATTGGAGTTGCTGCAGCAGCAGTTCAATCCCGATGTCACCGCGCAGGATGTTTATAATCTCAAAGCGAAGATTAACCGGGCTGATTCAGCCAAGTCGACGCCTGCGAAACAAATTATGCAGAGGACGGATCTGGAGATCCCTACTGATCCTGCATTGCAAGGTATGATATATTCTAGTGAGTGGTAGATCTTACAACCAGCTGACAAGGAGTATAGATCCAACCAGTACCATGGATATCAATGCTTCAGCTAGACCTCCTGGACATAAGTGCACCTGCACCTGCTGCGATCATTGAAGTCCTTGACATCGAAACTCTCCATACATATCTTCGTCCTCCTTCCCTTATGAGTATTACACCGGGCTACGAGATACCAGGCGTTACAGGGAACCAGGGTATGCCTAGCAGTAATCTTTCTGCGGTTCATTGCTGTCTATGGAAAGCATCAATACATTAGTCTTGCTCGGCGAAGCATGGGGTGCTGGAGGCATGTTTATCTTGTTGGCAGGAAGCATGGCATCATTCTTGACTTTTTGGCAGCACACCTACACGAACATCATTCTCAGTTTGAGCCATTACAAGATCAGTACTCCGAGCCGTCATGTGAAATCCGAAAATCTCAATGATGCATTGCGTTAATTCGCACCCTTCCTTAACTACACGCCTATCGTCTCATCATGAAATTTACAAGAGCCATAACTCACACCACAAGCCCCATCACCACAATCCCCCCCACAAACCCCCAATTCCACATGTTCATCCCCGTCCATCTGCCTTGCCCCGCATTGACCAACTCATTAGCCACCTCCCTCGCGTCCCCACTCCCACTAACAATCTGATATTTCACCCTCCCCACATTCTGCGCATACTCCCCCTCCACATTCCCCGGCGGATAATATTCGCAAACAAGATACCACCCCGTCGCATTCCCCCCACTAACACCATCGCAATCAACAGCTCCACACCTACACACACCCCCCATATCAATCAGCACAATCCCCTCCCCAAACAACTCGCAAATAAAAGCCAGCAATAAAGAAACACATACCCCACACTCATCGTCCCCTTCCAAACCAACTGCGTCCAATGTCCCGTCCCCTCACTAAACCCCTCCCCCACATGATACCCCCTCCCCTCCCCCCCCCACCCCCCCACCGCCGCACTAACATTCCCATACCCCTCCGCTAGATTCTCTCCATACGGCCCCCCCGAATGTTTAAACAAGCAATGAGAAGCATATGATGAGGCGTAGGTTGCTAATGTGGTGTTCCAGGTGAGAGAAGGGGCGGAGGTGAGGTTGCGGTAGGTGTTGGTTGTGTTGAGGAGGGTGGAGATGAAGAGGGTGGGGGATGTCCAGGAGGAAGAGGGGGGGGGGAGGGGGAGGGGAGGGAGGTGACGGTTGAGGTGTAGGTGGAGTAGACTAATGTAGAATAGGTGGAATGAAGGAAAAGGAAGACGGAGAGGAGGGGGAGGGGAAGGGTGATGAGAAGCATGGTTGGTGGGTGGTGAGAGTGGTGAGGATAGTGGGAGGAGCGTGTATTTGTTGTTGTGATAATTTCAACAGCGTGTTGAAGCCAGCATCAACACTCGCGCAAGAAGATTTGGTACAAAGTAAGAAGAGCAGTGACAGTGACAACAGAGATTCAAAACATTGTCTAAATTCATTATCCCCTTACACAGCTCGCTTAACATGATAGATACGCGTAAATAACATGATAGTCACAAGACCAACGCTATGACGGAGGTGGATGGGCGGGAAGCGAAGCCATTGACTGGGGACATGGATTCTTACTTGAATCCTGGGGATGGACGTTTGAAATGGCTTGTTTCATCGAAATTCGGTTCGTCCTGGATGATCCGTTAATAAAGTTGGCGGCTAGCGCTTGATTGCCGCGACTTGTTGACCACTCATGGTGGTTTTGCTGTCTTTATCTGGTACAAAGAGGATGAGGAAGTTGAGAACTTTCAGGGAAGGCTTGATTGATCTGATACACGAGATGTGAGAGGGTTGTGCTTTGGTTGCTGCAGACCGCTCCAAGATTTAGTATTAATTCTAGTCTTTAAGGCATGCGTCTCGTTAACTGCTCTATCCTTGCATAAGGTCCTCCAAAAAAGGCAGTGAAGCACCCCCGTCTAAGTATAATATTCATATAGCATTGAAACGATCAGCCAAACTTATACAAAGTCTGCTTCTTGTTTTTGTTTCCTTTCTTCTTCCCCAACTCAGGCTCAGCATCCACTCCGACTGACGGAGCTGAAGGTGTAGCGGTTCCACTGCTGCTACTTCCGTTCGCATTTCCCCATGGATTCATTGGGTTACCACCACTCCTCGGGTCATCCCACCTCACTGTGCCCCTGGTGAGCCCAAAGATCAGAGTATTCGGCTTAGCCGCAGCGGGCAACGCTGGAAAAGCATCGGCAGCAGTTGCATTGGCTTTACCAGCCACAGGGGCTGTTGAAGCTGGCCGCGACGGAGTTGGCGATGGCCTCGATGAGGACGAAGGGCCGACCCACGGCGTAGGGCCCACGCGGCCTGCTCCAGCCCTATTGGCTGAGGCGGCAGGCATAGAGGGGAGAGGAGTCGCAGAAACGTTGCCCCAACTGCCTTGCTTGCTGACTGCTGAACGGGACGATTGGGCTGTTGAATTCTTCAGTCGGAGCACTCGGTTGCCTCCAGTCCCTGCTGCAGCGGCGGACGAGCCAGGCAAAACACTACTGGAGCCTGGTAAAGAGGGGTAGTCTTCGTTGATTGCACGCCAGTCATTCCAGGCTTTAAGAAGGCCATTGCGCTTTGCTTCGTTCTCATAGATGTCCGCAAGTTCTTTCACAAGTTTGCCGAGATCGGCTGAGGATACGTCGAACAGTGAGAAGAATGAGTCTATGAGTTGAGATGCAGAAATGGCGGAAGTGCGGTATGAGGAGACCTGGCTACGGAAGTCCGAGACTTTGGTCTGGTCGTGCTTGAGCATCGTAGATGCCCTATCCATGACTGCAGCATGCTGCAATCGGCGAGCTTGCTCTTGTGGGGTCAAAGCTGGAACAGCTGCTGGAGCATCATCTATAGCGTTGAGATTTAGGTTCTCTATAGCAGGGGTTGAGGTGTTCGTGGTTGTATCATGACGAGGTACCGTGACCGTACTTTGGTTTCCGCTGTTGGGTCGGGCAGCATGAGGATTTGTAGAGGTTAGTTGGCCACCAAATGTTCTAGCTGTAACCGACTGAGCACTTTGAATAGCCATCTGCCTCTGATAAGCTAGCTCATCTCGGCGCATTGGCTGCGCTGTTGACTGTGGTAGAGGCTCTATGTTGGGATCTCTGCCGCGACCTCTACCCCTACCATCTCGCTCTCTCCTACCTCCTCGGTTGTCTTGGTGCGGAGCACGGTAATCGAATGTAGAGATGTCAACCCTCCTCGCATCTCTCCTGGCATCTTTCGAAAGACCATTTGGATGCGACTCAAGCTGATGTGCTTTGAGATCCATCTCGGACTCGAATACAACGAACTTTTTATCCAAACATTCTCGGTCATCACAAAGGAAATGGTCTTGTCTGAAATGCTGCTCTAGAGAATCGTAGTTCACATAATATTGCTGTTGTCTCCCCGGATTTCTTCGATCACATATATGGCACTTTTCGTGCTTGTCTCTGCAGTGAGTATATAGTTCGTCATCGCCATAGAATCGCTCTCGGCAAAAGCCACATTCAGGGTGGCCTTTGAAACCACTCTGGTCCACGGCTCCAGGGTTGTCGTCGCCAAACTTTTGATGTTTACGGAGCTCCTGTACTGTAAACAATTCATGTTCATGCGTAAAGACCTTCTTGTTCTTCGTGCATAGATCACACATGACCTTGTTGTTATGTTCCCTCCGGACATGGTGATGAAGGGCTGGCCAATTCGAACAAGCCACGTCACAATCATGCTCGGGGCAATTGTACCGTAGCAGAAGTACAGTATCGTCATAGATCTCCCTCTGTTCGTATTTGATCCCTAACATCTCGTCTACCTGCTGGAAATCCGCATCGACAAAGTCCTCATAGCGCTTTGTTGCATCGTCTGTGAAGATTACAAATCTTGCTTCTGTACGACAATGTGCGCAGGCTCTTGTCTTGTACAAAGCTCTCAATCGCAATGCGCAGATATGACAAGTCCGGTGATTGCATGGTGCGACGGAGTTATGGACCACAGGCGACGCACAGATGAAGCAGACCTCTGCCTCAACATCTTCCTCCGTGCCGGTCTGCCCACCCTCCTCTCGCTGCTTCCCACTCCTATCGCCCTCTACATTTTCGGCATCTTTGGTCAGACGATTACCAAAGCTGCCTCCACCGCCAAGGTCAGGAGGAGGTGGTGGTACTATGGGAGCTACGGGTTGGCCTGCATGATTCGAACGTCGTCGCGCACGTTGATTTGGTCGTCCATCTGATCGATAAGACTGATTGTCGCCTCCCCGTCGACCTCCTCTTGGGCCGGCTCCTCTAGCACCACCACGGCCCCCTCTATAGGTATTTAAATTGTTCTGATGTGGGGGTCGAGGTCCATTTCCACCATCTGTTCCTGGGCCGACCTGGGTAGAAACTGGAGTTATTGTCGTAGATGCCATTGACGATTAAAAATGTTTCGTGGGATGTTCGTGGGATACTTAAGAGGTTGAGGCGCTTCGCCCAGATGGCACAGTGCTTTTGGTTAATTTCCACTGCCTGGATTGGAATAAAGTGGTAATGTACGTTCACACTCGGGTTGCTCAGCGGGTGGGGTGAAGATGCCAAGAGGCCCAAAGAATAAATTACATGTGTAAGTTATCTAGCTTATTAATCTTTCTCTGGGAAGCATCATCTTTCCATAACATGACTCACATAATGTCGCCTGGGTATATTTCAGTATCTACGCTCACGACCATTGATCCTGACTCATACGACTGTCTCAGTCAGAGTGTGGTCATTGCCACATTACAACGCGAGCAGCGCTTTTATGTTGTGATCCTTGTAAATTATTTTCGGCTGCCTAAGGTATTGCTAGAGGAATCCTCAGCCAGGTGGTGCATGATCATAACCCCTCGCCGTGCGGGTTAACAATGAAAGATTAATTCGGTTCGCTCCTTACACATTGAATCTAGCACGACTATGATATTGTTTTTAATGACCCCGTTCATGCTAGAAATTTCTAGATACGAGGCCGAGAGTATCAAGTCTCTCCCTTCATAGCCTGAACATCCCGCAGTCTCTTATTAAAGCCTGGAAACCCTAGGGTCATATATTTGCCTGTAAAATTAACATATACTCACTTTAATTCATATGATCTGACAGCAAAGAAACCTGATACTACTATGCCGAAGATGAAGGAGCTGCCAGACATCATTCTAGACTGGTCATATCCAATCGTACTGTCTGCTTTAGACTAGGTAGGCGAATTGACTCACGAACAATGACTGTTTGTTCCCGCCATGCGTGCTCCATCACCTGAGGATTCTGAGGACGCTCGTGGATGGAGGGGACAAGAACGTGATCCATGGATTTGATAGGATTTCAAGGCGAAGTCCTGGTTTCTTAATTTCAATGGAGGATGACTCCCTATCAATTGTGGCTGTATGGCAAATTTGCTGCCGCCAGAGGGGACAACCTTGCTAAAGCAATTAAAGTAAGAATCACAGTCAACGGTCCATTTAGTTTAACCTTCCTGATGTGTCAAATGTCCCGGAAACTTTGGTCGCAAAAATAATCAAAAAGTCTCTTTACCGAGTGTCTAAGAAGTTCGATGGAAGCGCGAATCTTATATCTTAGATTGAATTGAAGCCAATTGCAAGCTACCTATCGCGATAAATCATGCAGTAGAGTCTGCCGCCTGCTCTCGCCGTACGCCAGCGCTCAATAAAAACAAGTTGTACCTTTATTCGTCCTGATTGTACATGTTTTGACTGAGTATCTTGTTCATCGTGAACATATGTACCTTTTCTTGCTTGAATACGGCTTTCAAAGGCTCATCGCACCGAATCATACGTTTGTCACTGGGGTCCTGCAGATCATGAGAACGAACATAGGCCCAGATACGTTTGACCGTCTGAGGTCGCGAAAGCTGTTCAGCGGCATTAGTAGAGAAGGAGGTGTTGCTTGGACCTTTGAGCTTACTTTAGGCTCGTTGTCGAGCAGAGCTGATAGGGCGGGTGACAGCCATAGCTCCTTCTAAGGGCCGATTAGCAAGGTAAGGCGCATTGGAACATATAAGATTGAACGTACATGGAATCCACCACTCCGATTGACCTTCTTCTCCTTGGCTCCGTCAGAGCCATCTAAATCACTGTCGTCTTCGGCTTTGACTTTTGAGGAAGTCTTCTTCTTCGGTGTCTTCTTCTTCTTCGGGGCCGGGGCTTTGGGACCACCTCCACGTGTAGACCTAATTCGACCATTCTCCTGCGCTTGAAGCTTGGCAGCAAACGCAGCGTCGCTGTCGTATTCCACTTTCCTCTTCTTCTTCTTCGGAGCTGGAGAGTCTCGGATGTCTGATAAGTCTTCATCATCTTCCTCTCGCTTGGATTTCGTAGACACGGGTGGAGTAGCTGCCTCCGTGGCTGGGGACGCCGAGGAATCGGGCTTTACAGTGGTTGAATGACCATTCGTTTGCGCCGATAATTTCTGTCGTTGGGCGTTGAATATATCGAACCGAGCCAGTATTAGAGGCTTAATAGCAGACTAGAAAAGCATAAGTCTTACATAGACCCGAGATGGCAACTCCCGTAAGATCCTTGGCTCATACCTTCTGCGGGGTTATGTCATATTCGACTTGTTGCTGTAGACCTTTGCGAATGGTCTTTTCGGTGATAGTATCCAAGTCGCTTGCAGCGAGGATTGAATCAATGATCGTAATGAAGGAAGCTTCAACCTCCGGAGGTACTAGACACAGAGTCATAGTTAGCGGTCTGTACGTACAACCTTGTAGTATGGGTTATTATACAAGACATGGTTGAGGCTGGTGTAGTTGCCAAGCTAAGGGTATTGGCAAGACAGTCAGGAATGGAAAGTGAAGAGTTCAATTCCTTGCTATGATTTGGCGAGATACGCCGGTCAAGTATGCCCTGATATGGCAATGTGCATGGATCTCAGGGTCGTTGGCGCGATCATCAAAAACGAAGGATAGTAGCCTTGCGAGAAGGACACTTGTACTGAATCGAACGATTGCAATTGCTCGCACAGAAAAGCAATGGCTATCCGCTCTGTTACTGAGTGGGGAGTGCAGGTGTGACAATGCTCATCTGATGGCTGAAGAAACGCCCCGGAAAGATCGACGCGGCTATCGGATAAGCCCGCAGGACAGATGCTAAGCCTGAATTGGTATTCGCCACGAACATTTGACGTGAAATATACGGTTTGGAGGCTTGTGATCAGGAGGAGTCAAGAGACTGAGTAGATGGTCTCTAGAATTCCTGCATGGTAGTCATATTGAGTAGATCTGGAGTCAGAGACGAGTCATAAATCACCCAAAGTGGCAAGGCCACCGTTGGTGGGGGGTCCCGCCTTAAGCGAATTATACGGCTTAGCATTGTTTCTCAAGGAAAATCGCCCACATCGTTGATGACCGCCTTCAGATACTGCCCGCTTATTATTTATATCTCCACGAGTGCTGGAGTAGACTCACCAACATAATGGCACCCAGCTTCGATAATTTAACAGAGGACAACGGCACCTACGACTCAGACGAAGAAATTGACTTTTCAGGTGCGCCTCTTCTTGCAATGTTCAAGAGTCTTCGGCTGACGGGTACAAAGATTTAAAAGAGCAATATGATGTTCGGCTCGAGCAGGGCTTAGACGCATTCGTGGTGGTTGATGGCCTGCCCGTTGTCCCAGAGGAGAGCAAGCCAAAACTTGTTAAATTCGTGGTGAAGAAGCTTAACGCTGTGGGCAAAGTTAAGGAAGATGGATTCTTCATGCCTGTCAATGACCAAGGCAAGACCGAAGGGTATGTCAACACACACACACTTGAAGCTTGAACTCACACATGCAGTTACGCCTTTGTCGAGTATCAAACACCACAGCAGGCTATTGCAGCTACCAAGCAGCTTCATGGCACCCTTATTGATAAAAAGCACACTTTCGCCATTAATAAGCTCACAGATATCGAACGATATGGCAGGGAAGGACGTATAGACGACGAATACCAACCACCGTATATTGAAGAATTCCATGAGAAACCACATCTTCGCTGGTGGTTAGGCGATCCAAACAGCCGAGATCAATTCGTCATGCTACGGGGGGCTGATGTGGGAGTGTTCTGGAACAAGAAGAAAGATCCACCAGAATTGATTGTTAATCGCAACGGATGGACCGAATCACACGTGTCATGGTCTCCTCTTGGAACCTATCTGGCCACTATGCACTCCAGAGGTGTTCAATTATGGGGCGGTCCAGAATGGACAAGGCAGACAAGGTTTCCACACCCTTTTTGCGATCTTATCGAGTTTTCTCCCACTGAGAAATATCTTACGTCGTGGTCTTTCAAACCAATCGAAGTAGCTGAAGACGATCCAATACTATCACAAGAGGAAGATGGTAAAAATTATATAATATGGGATGTAGCAACAGGTCGGCCGTTGAGGTCATTTACGATGCACGATCTTCCAGCAGCTCCTGAGAGCGAGAGCGGACAGCCAGTCAAGAAGAAGATTCCATGGCCTGCATTCAAGTGGTCCTCGGATGATAAATACGTTGCGCGGATGTTGGAGGGTCAGTCAATAAGCGTGTACGAATTACCTAAGATGACACTTTTGGATAAGACATCTATCAAGATCGAGGGTGTGATGGACTTCGAATGGGCCCCAGCACTACCCCAAAGGGACTCAGTCAAAACATACGAGCAATTGTTCTGTTTCTGGACTCCCGAAATTGGTAGTAATCCCGCAAAGGTCGGACTAATGAGCATACCGTCCAAAGAAATCGTCCGAACGCGGAATCTCTTCAACGTCACCGATGCAAAGCTCCACTGGCAAAGTCAAGCCGCATATGTCTGTGTCAAAGTTGATAGACACTCAAAGTCCAAGAAATCACTGGCCACCAACCTCGAAATCTTCCGAGTAAGAGAAAAAGGCGTTCCAGTCGAGGTTGTCGACTCAATCAAAGACACCGTCATCAACTTCCAATGGGAGCCCAAAGGTGACCGCTTCGTTCTCATCACCACCGCAGAAGTGGTCATGACAACAGCTGTCCCGCCCAAAACTGCAGTCTCGTTCTTCTGCCCAGAAAAGATCAAAGGCGCTGGTGTCGGAAACTTCAAGCACATCCAAACGATCGAGAAAAAAAACAGCAACGCCATCTACTGGTCCCCCAGAGGACGCTTCGTTGTCGTAGCTACAGTACACTCCCAGCAAAGTTTCGACCTCGACTTCTGGGACCTCGATTTCGAAGGCGAGAAGCCCGAAAGCGATAAAGATCTCACCGCCAACTTAAAGCACATGAACACAGCAGACCACTATGGCGTCACAGACGTAGAATGGGATCCCACAGGCCGCTACGTCTTCAGCAGTGCCAGTGTCTGGAAACACACCGTAAGCCCCTCCCCCTCCCCCAAACCCCAAATCAACAAACCCTCTTACTAATCCCCCTCCCTACCAATAGATGGAAAACGGCTACCACCTCTACGACTTCAAAGGCGAGCTCCTACGCGAAGAGCACATCGACAAATTCAAACAACTATCCTGGCGCCCCCGCCCTCCGACCCTCCTCTCCAAAGAAGAGCAAAAAACGATCCGCAAGAATTTGCGGGAATACAGCAAAGATTTCGAAGAGCAGGATCGGATTGAGGAAGATAAGGAGAAAGGAGCGATTGTGGAGGAGAGGAGGAGGGTGTTGAATGAATGGTTGGCGTGGAGGGAGAGGGAGGAGGAGGAGCTGATAGAGGAAAGGAGGGAGTTGGGATTGCCGGAGGAAGGTGTGGATGGAGAGGAGAGGGAGGCAGAGGATGGGGCGGAGGGAGCGGTGGTGGAGGAGATTGTGGAGGAGGTGTTGGATGAGGTTGAGGAGGTTATATGAGATGTGCTAAGGGAGGAGGTGTGAAGGGGAGGGATTGGCTATAGTTTCAGCGTAGATTTCTGTCGTCCGGGAGACAGCTACCGCGAAGCATTGCTCAATCTAAGCGCATTGAATCTATGAAATACAGCAGGAGCTTCCGTGCTTCATCTCTGCTGGGCAATAGATCCGCAAATGAATAGCAAGGCTGGCATATTTTGACATGATGAGCATATAGCCCTGCTTGTGTCATTGTAGCTCGGTAAGAGCATGCTTTGCTATCTACTGTCTTAACTTTCTTTGAACGTAGAGCACCATTTTCAACCATCAACATGATCATAATACGACCGTGTCCACTCGAAGCCTTGAAGCAACATTCCACAAAAATATATCTGCTGAATACTTTTTTGGCCAAGCTTGCTGAAATCATAGTGAGCCATGGAAAGGGATGTTGAAGCCAGCAGCAAAAGTTCACCCATGACGTGCGTAGGATGCAAACCATAAGTCTCCTGTAAGCTTGTCTATATCCGATTCCTCCTCCACCTCGTCATCCATGGATAGTTAGCGTGCGATCCCTTACCATTCGAAATATTGGTATGACCTTTGTGCAGCAAATCATGCGCCAACACTTTTCGAAACTGACGAAGATTGAGGTGCTGTTCCTCTAGGATTGCCCGATTCTCCGGATCCAGGACCCTTGTGAGAGTGACTTCTTCGAGCAACATGTTAGGCGAGATTCTTCGCACAATTCTTTGCCATGAAGCTTTACTCTGTTGATTGGGCTATTCTTCTCCGCTGCGTTAAGAAAGCAAGAACACAGATTGTGACTTGATAGACTTTAAGTGATAGCCTGATTTTCGAGAAATTCTACCGCGGCCATGGAACAAGTCAAGAAATCTCATAATTAACATTTTCAGGATTGTCAGCAGTCAGGGCATATGTACAAAAGTTTCATGTTCCCATAGTCCTCCATATCGTAGTTTTCAAGATCCTCAGCTTAGGTATTCGCGTTACTGAGGGCTAGGACTGAACGTCGAAGATCTGGCGCTGGCTAAATGAGCTTGATTAACTGGTTTTAAGGCGAAAGTCTTTTGTGTTATTGCAATTGATACAGCTAAAGACGTGCGGTCTCCAAGTTTGTTAGATGGTAGAATGCAATTGTTATTCGGGTCCCTGGTCCGTCTGATAAATGCCAGAAATTCGTTTTCATACCAAACGAATCCTGACACTTATTAAAGCTCAAAAAGATGAGGTAGATTTTGCTAGCGCAAAGGCAGTAGGTATGACTGCTTTCAGTAGGCATAAAACCAATGTAAAATCGTTCCACTCATCGTAAGGATCCTTCAGGAGTGTCCTGTTCTATGAAGTAATTGACAAAGCCGTTGTCCCGATCGCCAGAGATAGTTGTTGATAAGACGTAGCACTTTAACGGCCGTGCTCGTGTTATAGCTGCATACAAGCTCGCATAAAGAGAGTGAGTGATAAGACGTAGCACTTTAACGGCCTTGCTCGTGCTATAGCTGCATACAAGCTCGCATATTCAATCGGCAGTCGGTACATCTCGGTCGTGCAAGACGGGCTGTTGGAATTTTGAGCTTGTGATGTCCGCATAGAGAATCCGAAAGATGAGGTTGGGTACTTCCAAAAGGAGACAGTGAAGCACTCAGCGGTGCGTGGCACAATCTCATGGCCGGTCTGGTTGACGAGTAGGCACTAGGTCAGATTTGCAAGCCATACTCGCTCTAAGGCAAAAAAAAATTCAGGTAAGGGAAGGAAAGGTAGTGATAATGCGGTCAACCCTTTTCGGGTCAAGTAACAAGGGTATTTGTGTATCGAACCGCTCTCCTAGAGAGAGCACGGTCTTTGCAGCGTCGAACGTGACCATCGGGAATATTTACATACTGGTACGACTGTTGTGGATGGGACAAGCCCAGCCTTATTGGCTTGCTTCCAGACAGAACAGCTTGGAAGGGGGAAAATGATCCCATTTTGATATCACATCATATAGGGGTATTGGCGTTGGGCCAGCACATGAGAACAATCTTATTCCATGCCGGCAGTCGTGAGACAACGCAGGTACGAAAGGGTGCGTTGTTGGCCAACGGGCGCGTTTAACCGCAAAGCGCGGGATCTGTCAAAGCCTCGAAGCTTTGATTCTAAGGGACCCTTGCTCGCCTTGGTGGCTGCTATCGCACCCCTAAATCTAACCCTTATTTGCGGCGCTATCTTCAAACCGCTTCCATCACCAAATTTCGTCGATAGTATATTGGATACAGCCGATGCTGCGATTTCAGCAACTGACTATCCGACTTGAAGTCTAAGAGAGAAGGGTATTCCAGGGATGATCCTACCGGTAAGGGAGACAATATTTCTCTGTATGTAACATGAATGAGGCATATATTACCGGAGCTCTTTCCCAGCCCCGAGGCTTCACTTACAAGAGAAGGGACGTTGAATACAAAAGGCAACTTCGAGGTAATCTCGATACTGTATGGATTCAATTTTCGCCTTGATTATCTCTGTTATTCCTGCTATTCCTGACTCGAGTCCCGGCTCACTGTTGCTGCCACCATGATCGATCTTGCCCCACCCCGATCTTCAAAGGAAATGGCTGACATAGAACTTGCCATCAGCGAAATCACCTCCGAACTTGCGCGCCTACCCTCAATGATGGTAGTTGGGGACGAGTATCAGACGTCTTCGACAAGGTCTGAACCAGTCCAGCATCCCTCCCAAGCCTCACACCTCCGCCACGACCCTTCCACCGTTCCCACTGTACGAGGCGCGCAAGCCACTCCCGTCATCGTAACTCCCCAGTGTCAGGATGGTCCCCATATCCGCTTTCGAGGAGCCTCTTCAGATTTTCACCAACAAGCGGAGGAACATCCATACGATCCAAGGAATCATCTCCCGCACGAACCTCGCTTAGCCAGCGATAGTGATATGCCTCCACCATCACCACGTCTAGAGCCAACACACCGCTCTACAGTGTCTCTGAACGGGTCTGTGGCAAATTCTCCAAGCCGTATAAAAGTAAGGGATCTGGGTCATATACAAAGCTTCGCGAGCGAGGAGGTCCTCACACGGTCAAGACATCCTTCGAGGCACTCTTTAAGAGGAAGGTTGGCCGGTGGTCAACAATACGAAATTAGTTCCATGCCAGTCGGGGATATTATTGAGATGGTGGCTGGCCTTTTAACGAAGATAACTACGACTGTAATTCGCCCTAGAATGTCATACTTCGTCTGGCTGTGACTAACGGGCCCTGCAGAATGACCGCCAACATGAACATTTACACAGAAATATACCGCCTCCAGAAGGTACCGCAGGACTAAGTTCACAAGCTTCAAGTGTACTTGCTTTCCATGGGAAAAATGTACCCAGCATAACGATTGCAAGTTACCTAAGTCGCATCCATAAATATTGTCCGACGACGTACGAAGTATTCCTAAGTTTGCTAGTTTACTTCGATCGGATGACAGAAATGGTCAACAGCGGATCGTTATCCACTTTTGCCAGAGACGAACAGCATCACAGTGCTGGAAGGCGAGAACACACAAGAACTGGTTCAAGTAAATCAAGTGCAACGGAAGTTCATTCTTCACCCCATGCACAAGCGTTCGACTCATCGCCCCATGGTCCTATAATAGTATCACCTGCAGCATCAGATTCATCAGAATCACAAGATCAAGATCACGATCATGGAATGATGCCTTCGTCTTCTATACCTCCCACCCTGTCCGATGCCGACGCATATGACTTGTCACATTTCTTTGTGGTCGATAGTTTCAACATACATCGACTAGTGATTGCTGGAGTTACTTGCGCCAGCAAATTCTTTTCAGATGTTTTCTATACGAACTCAAGATATGCTAAGGTATGATTCTACAACTCCGAATGATATAATGCTAAAAAAGCTTGCAGGTTGGAGGACTGCCCCTCAACGAATTGAATCACTTAGAATTACAATTTCTCCTACTGAACGACTTTCGATTATCTGTGCCTATAGAAGAACTCGACGCATACGGGACAATGCTCGTTGAGTTCTATGCCAGGGAGGTCTTGGCGCAGCAGCAAGGGCATCAGCATCACATGTCAGATGAATTATATATGGCGACATAACCGTCGCCATACAAATAACCAAATGAATCTGGTCTCATAGGGAACACTGGCGTCGCTAGCCAGTACGAAGAACGCTAGCAAGTCAACGCCACGCCAAATTCGAGAATATTCCTACTAAACACAGCCTCGGCCTACATGCATTCAAATCTCCCCATCTTCTCTCCAAAGACGCGGATACCCCTGTGCGATCGTTATCAAATTTGACATTAAAGACCAAACTGTGCAACTTCACGACTTTTTATTTTACGAAACAACCTTTGAAAAAGAAATGACCCTGATGACCGACCGATCTATTTTCTTCTGTAGTGGTAGCATGCGCCAAATGGGGGCCCAAATTGCATGTTCTAGAGGCGTTTTGGGGGGCGGTTCAATGTCTAGGGAGATAATCATTAGTTGATAGTGATGGGCGGTGGTGACGGCGCGGGCTTGGACGGGAGGTGAATGGGGGGGGGGGGGGGGGGGGGCGACTACCTTTAGAACATCTCGTACGCATTAAATGTAGATTGTTGCGACGTCGTGCGAGTGGCTTAAATTATAGGAACAGTTTCACACATCATCCCATACTCCCTTTTGCCCGTGAGTATTTGACCTCCCTACTTCAAGCGTATGACATTGTGGTTACGATCTTAATTTTAAGTGAGCCACACGTCCCAATTCCCTGACAGCACTATTCCTCCAACCCCCCCCGACCCGTAGGATTTCAACCAGAATGTGTGTACACTAGACGGATTAACGAACCATCGTCGTGCATCACTTGCCCTACACGGGATAATGAACTGGTATCGTCAATCACTTACCCTCCCTACCTACCTTCCCCCACTTACCCTTCCATTATTCCGCAAAAACGAACTAGATAACCCACAGCATTCCTTTCTACCTAAAAAAGAATCAAATGATAGGGTAATGAGTAGCATTATGGATACAATTTCTCACCTCTAAGGAGATAAGAATGGTATTCTTCTCTTCTCCTTTACATACCGCAAACCATCGTCGCATGCGCTTTGAGATTTATATAATTTTCTATAGATGAAGCCGAGAGGTAGATTCTTCTTCTATACATACATTTATGGTTACGCTTATCTACCGAGAGCACTTCCTGGTAGATAGCAGATTGAGGGAAAGCCGAAAATGATAGTCTCATGTTGACATCTTGAGTACTCCAAAACAATGGATGCCACGCATGTTTAAGAACAGATGACTTTCCGGAAGCAGGCTCCCGATATCGTAGATATTGGGCCGAGGAGTAGTCCTGATGCACCAAGAATGATACTCCCACTTCTAACCACTGCAGGACCTTCATTCTCACTGCTCCCCTCCCCGTCCATTTCGCCCCTTACCCCCCCTCTGCCTCCTTAATCCTCTGAAGAATCATCATCTTATAACCCCCTCTAAATGACCTATGCACTTCGCTCACCAAGCCCCAAACCTTTTTTCTATGAAACGGTAGCTTCTCCAATTTTACAGCTCCCAAAACATACCCCGCCACAGTACTGATAGCCAAAGGTGGATCGCGGAGGCGGCTTGCGATTTCTTGGATGTCGAGGTCTTGATGATACCAGAGGTGGTAGGCGCGGAGGTCGCAAGGGCGGGCGACGACGGGGCGGGAGGGGGAGAGGGTGGTGGTGTAGTGTGTGAGCCAGGTGTTTGCGAGGATGACGGAGGGGTGGAGGGGTTTAGGGGTGGGGGAGGGAAGTGAAGGTTTTGAGGAGGATGTATCCTTGGTTGTACTTTTAGCGGCTTTCTGAACGGGTAGGTCTCCTGAAGGCTCTTTTGCGTTGGGTTCTTCGATTTCTAGGTTCAAGAAGTCGCCAGCTAGTTCTTCAATGGAGATGGGGGTGTCAGGGCCAGTGTCCAGGCTGGAATCTTCCAGGCTTTCCGGTACCTCGTCATTATATGTGGCCACTGTTCGCCCGTTTGCAAGACGAATGGGAAGATTCAGTTCTGCGTGCGCAGGGCGAGGAGGCGTCGGATCTAGAGCTTTTCTCTTCGCTTCGAGGATGTGGAAGAGTTGGAAGCCAGCGTATGAATCGGATGCGGCGTCTGTGGTTATTTAGAACGATGTTCCTAGACGGCAGGTATAAAACAAGATGACTCACATTGAATCTGCTCATAGTTGAGATCCTGGCTCCAGTCACTCGAGCGCACCTCACCTTTCCACAAAGGTAATTGCAGATGCTCCTTGACTTGCTGGGCCAGATTAACGAGCACCTTGTTGATCTTCTTAACATCTCCGTATGAGAATTTGACTAACTTATACAAATGACTGAGCTCGAAAATCCCACGGGCCTCGATGTTCATAAATTTGCGAAGTCTAGTACAATCCCCCTTAACCGAGACACCAACTTTGGTTATATTGGGAGACTCCATAATTCTCTTGAATGTAGGAGCCACAAAATCGTCAACATCAGTGGCATTGGCATATCGAGCGATATGAAATAATGCTATGCGCTCTTCACTAGCGATTTGTATGAGTGCGACATTCTTCTTAACTCCATCGGTGGTCGTTGCGTTCATCGTCCATTCGATATCAAAACCTATAACCTCTTCATGGAGAAACAGCTGTGAGATCCGCTCCGTAGAATCCTTGCTTTTACAATAATGTACTTTGACTTTATCTTTTTCTCCACCTGGTCCCTGGTACAGTGTGTACTGCCAGTAGGCAGCCATAACGGACGGTGCAGCATCGATGGCCCGTTGTAACTTGGCTTTCGGGATATGGTAACCTAGTGGAGTCCTGAACGGCATATCCGCTGATGGAGTTGAGCTATCTGCACTATCCCCCATAGCTGATCCATTGTCCGCATTGTCCCCATTTGTCCCATAGTCTGCAGGTTTACTTGCGAATTGTGAACCTTCAACGACAGGATAAAAAGGCTCACTCTCGGTGAAATACTTCGAGGTGGACAAATCCGAATACATAAGTGGCATTGAACATTGGAATCTTAGGCCACCTAAAGAGAGGAGGGGATTTTTGTCACTGGAACAAGTCTCATTGTCACTGTCTTCCCAGGGGGGTACCGCGCACCGCTCTGAATCAGTCCCATCAATTGTCGCTGTTGATTCTGCTTCCGCTGGGTTGTGTTCGTCGAGCGTGCGCAGCATGTCGTCCCTAAGATCAACATGTGGTCTCTGGGCGACAATGTCTTCGAAATAGTGTGCGGATCTTCGGCCATCTTTTAAATCTTGACGCAAACTCGAGACCATTCCGTTCAATGGTACACTTAAAGTCTGCTCAGCGGACTGACGTCTTAGATCTTGAAAAGACCCTGCTACAGCTCGGCGCAAGTCTGAATTTCCCCAATGTGGCTCCTCTGAGTGTGTCCCCTCGGTGCTAGCTGCCTCCACCAGTGTTGAATCTCGTCGTAGAGTTGGCTCAACCTGACGAGTGGTATCCGTGATATCTTCCGAGGCATCATCAGCAGCCATTGTTCGCGCAGAGCTAGATAGTTTCCTGGCTTCAGCTTGGCTAGAGAATGGAGGTGATGGTTCATCAGAGAATCGGATCCAATTAGACGGGTTCAGAGCCTTGACCTTCGAGTCCGCGAAGGAGAAACCTTGCGTTGGCTTCCATGTACGATCTTGGCGCGTTGCCCGACTGTTTACTAACGTCAAACACTCTCGCCTCCTCTGAGCATAGGATTGAGCTTACCGTGGCATATCCGTTGGCAAATCGTCCTCATCCTCTGTCTTGGGAGACCCTTCTTTCGGCACATAGCTACTCATCCTGAGGAAAGAAGCCACGGCACGACGGGAACGCCCCCCCAGGTTCACCAACTGCCTGCGCTGCAACAGCATAGTGATCGAGCATCGTGCTTCATCACCACGGTGCCCGTGGTACTTTGTGACTCATAAACCACCTCTGTCCCCCTGAAACCAGCAAACGCGTTTCAATAGCTTCAATGGCGAACAAAGGACGGGGCAATTGGCGGAGAATGGCTCATCGGACATCGGTGCCTGGAACGCTAGCGCTAGCTCTCCGCAGGTTTATGCCAAGAATCCCAGCCCTATCAGGACTAACATCCGATCGTTCTTGTGTCTTGCGAAAATCACTCCTTCGTTGTGATTGATGATGGCTTCGCAATTGTTGCCATTAGGTCGGTCATACGGATGCGTAACAGGTCTCCCTCTGCTAACGACCATTGGTAGAATTGATCGACAAATGTGTTGGTTCCCGGATATGGGTGGTCATGAAGGGAGACAAAGGTAACTTGCTGGTTCAGGTTATCGTGTGCTAAGACTGTACTTACTCAGTCTCTCTTTTCGTAGAGTTTGCGGGTACTCTATTGGGATTCGATGACTATGTCAGTATGTGCTCACTTCTCTTCCCCGATTTATGTCATCAACTAAACGTTTCCATTCAGATATGGTTCTCGAAGACGTCACAGAATTGTACGTTGATTTAATTAACCAAAGATCGAGATTGGATGTGCTAGCTGGTCCTAATTTGTTCTTAGTGATTATAGCGGGACCAATACTAAATTGTCCAAAATTTTGCTGAACGGCAACAATATTTGCATGGTAACGATGAGTTTGTATGCCTTTGGACACGTCATTCTGGCTGACTGTTACTAGCTGATCCCTGGTGGCGAGGGTCCTGAAGGCGCTACAACATGACATATAGATCGTGATCGGGAAGTACTTTTTTACACGGCTCTATGGACCGCCACAGGCTTCAGTTCTGAATCGAAGTGGCATCAGATAGATGCGGTGGCGATTTCGAACGGCATCATATGGAAACCAATCGGTTTCCTAACCAGAACTACAGGGTTTCGAATATGGCTTGGAAAGAAAAGTTTGACTTCGAGTCGTTCCTGTTACTGGAGCTGTGTGCGCTGGCTCATCTCATAGCTTGGACAGCGCTTGTGAGAGCTTTGATATAGTCTCCATAGCGTCCCCTCTCACTTCCTCGACTATGCTTTGCGCTGAGACGACTTCCTTCACCAAACCGACTCCTGAGCCAGCGTATGCCGTCAATCTGCCGTTCTCCCCCCAACCTTCATCGCCCTTCTGCAAAGCCTCATTGTAAAGGGTTTTGTTGTCCTCAATGCTCAAACCATTCTTTGAGTCCAGGAAACTTTGATTGATTATACCTCTTCCATTATATCTATCGGGCCAGCCAGTGATCCCCCTCAAGATATCGTACACACCCGTTCTGGCAGTAGACAAACCACCATCCTTGGTCCTTATGACATTGTCTTGGTACCCTTTAGTGATGTTTGCTTCCTTACTCGCCAAGAATCTTGTGCCCATTACCACCCCAGTGGCTCCAAGTGCAAGGCAAGCAGCTGTGCCTCTCCCTTCGACAATACCCCCTGCCGCTATGAGAGGAATATGACCCATTCCTATATCTCTTAACGCATCCGCGACTTCCGGTAAAAGACTTACTATGCCAGCACCTTGTGCAAGGCCATGTCCTCCAGCGTCAGCACCTTGAACAACAAGGACGTCGGGATCACACGCCTGAGCGACGTGTAAGGCGTCCGTGACAGTACCAATCTGGACCCACACCTTCGTCCTCCCTCCAGTCATCTTCCTAACCTTCTCAGTCCAGTCAATGAGGTCTTCGTTCTGCTTGGGTGCAAAAAACCAGACCGCAGCGGGGGTGTGCATTTTAATAGCTTCCAGAGCCAAATTCAGATTTGTACCCCAATTAATGAAACCTACACCGATTGGGAGAGTGGTGGGGTCCACCCCTTTAATTGGACTCTTTTGCAGCAAGCTTCGTGCTCTTTCCAGCTCGGCTTTGAGATCGCCGGTGTCAGTGCCAGCAGCAAGGAAGCCAAAACCCCCAGCTTTTGCCACTGCAACTGCGAGTGGCGCTAGAGCTATTAAACGCATAGGAGCACTGACAATGATTGGATTACGTACCCATGGATATGCTAGATTCATAGCTTTAAGCATGTTGCTGGGGAGGTTCTCTTTAGAAGTATCTAACAATATGCAACTCCAAAAGATGTTCTACAAAGTAGAGGTATATAAGAATAGTCAATTGATGAGTGAACGGTACCTTTTCGGGCTTAGGGTCGTAAAACCGACTCTCGACCTCGGGTCCTGGTGTCGATCCCCGGGACGCAACCTTACCTAGTTTTGGAGAGGTCTTGGCGCGTCTGGATTTACAATCCCACGCTCAGCGGGATTCCATGGGTTTGTTCCCCGCCCAATAGGTTGACATTTGCCTGATCATTCTCCCAACAGGGCAGGCCCTTGCACCTTTAGCGTCCTATCGCTTGACCCGCTACCGTCCAACCGCATGCTTCGTCAGCACCGTCTTTCCGTATACCAACAAAACCTCAATTGGTCCTAAGAGCCTTGTGCCTGGATCGTAACTGAAAAATTTGAAAAACAACGGCGATTGTCTTCGTGACTTGATTTCTACCAACTCGTTGACTGTTCATAAGATCCATTGAAGGTCCAGATCCCTGCCGACCTGTCCGTCACTCCCGCTTTTTGCATCACACTGCAGCTAGATTACCTCGGAAGCCAACATGGTCCCAAAAGCCTCCGAGAAGAGTTCGTTAAAGCGTGGAAGGGTGAGTAGCTGGCACTGGCACGCAACTCGAGACTTGCAAGCTTACAATTGTGTTCATGGAGAATTCTACTGCTGAAGGACAAGACATCAAGAAACCTCGCCGGTCCGAGCGCATATCGTCCCAATCCACACCACTTAAAGACAAGAATAAATCCTACCTGCCTTCGCCGTTGACACACGAGGAATCGACGGCATCAGAACTTTACAAAGAGTCCACTGCCTCGCCTCCAGAAGGTCGTCCAAGTCAGATCCGGCATCGCACTCCTCCAAGTTCAACTCCACCCCATCTCACACAATTCTCCTCGCCTCCTGCGGATACGCAAGCTTTCTCGCAATTAAATCCCTCGAAATCTTTGTCCCATGAGGTGGAGGATGAGGATGCTGAAGGGGTCTGGGGCTACTTGGTACCCATAGACAATGTTTTTGGCGACACACTGGTCTTGAAGACGAGATCCGCATGTCCAGCACCATTCCCTAATAGCGATTTCGGGAAAGGCACCGAGAAGCGCGCAAAGGCTCAGACTGGGGTCCTGCACTACGGTCATGAAGAGGATAAGTATGAAGCAACAAAGGTGAAATCAGGTTTTCCTTCCGGTGGCTACCTTATTGGGCGGCATCCTGAGTGTGGTATGCAAGACAGAAGAGCAATAATACTTCACCTGCATGCTGATAGAAAGCAGATCGCCAGCTTGAACTTCCCACAATATCGAACCGGCATTGCCTCATCTTTAGCGAGAACAAGAATGGAAAGACCGTGGCAGTCGTGGAAGATCTCTCGAGCAATGGCACTTTCGTCAATGAGGCCATTATAGGGAGAAATAAGCGTCGCGAACTCGAAGATGCCGATGAAATATCCGTCCTTGACGAAGCGAGGTTCATGTTCTATTACCCACGCAATACAGATAGCAGTCCTTTTCGACAGCAGTACCGTATTCTGCAGCAGCTTGGCAAAGGTCATTTTGCTACGGTATATCTCTGCATCGAGAGGTCCTCAGGCATCCATTATGCCGTGAAGAGGTTCGAACGCCGCCAAGGAGACAGCGGAAAGTCGCAGGTAGATGGGCTACAACAAGAGATTGGTGTGTTAAAGGCTGTCAGCCATCCAAATCTACTTTGTTTGAAGGACACTTTTGAGGAGGAGGATGGTGTGTATATTGTGCTCGAGCTTGCCCCAGAAGGAGAATTGTTCAATTGCATTGTTTCGAAACAAAAGTTAACGGAGGAAGAATCGCGGAAAGTTTTCATTCAGCTCTTTCAAGGAATTAGATATCTTGTATGCGGACTTCGACCTGCCCTTGCTACTGATACTGACACGTTTTAGCATGAGCGCAATATTGTACACCGGGACATCAAGCCAGAGAACATACTGTTAGCAGATAAGGAATTAACGGTGAAGCTGGCAGATTTTGGTTTGGCTAAGATCATTGGTGAAGAATCATTTACCACAACATTGTGAGTCGCCTTGTCATGTGTCTAGATGAAAGACTTATAAGTCTTCCAGATGTGGAACACCGAGTTACGTGGCGCCTGAAATATTGGAGAACTCAAGGCATCGCAAGTATACCCGAGCAGTCGACGTCTGGTCCTTAGGCGTGGTCCTTTATATTTGTCTATGCGGTTTTCCTCCATTCTCCGACGAGCTCTGGTCCGAAGAAAACCCATACACACTTTCGCAGCAAATCAAGATGGGCCGCTTCGACTACCCATCTCCATATTGGGATTCAGTTGGCGACCCAGCCCTGGATCTCATAGATCGCATGCTCACAGTCGACGTGGACCAGCGCATTACCATAGACGAGTGCTTGACCCATCCCTGGATAACGCAAAAACATCTTTCAAATCCCGGCGATAGCACCGATGGCCTCACAGGAGCTATGGACCAACTGGACTTCTCCAAACGCAAAGTCGAGCGAGAACGGACGTTCCTTTGTGATATCAACGAGGTCAAAGTCTCTAGAGTTATCGAATGGGGAGACAAGAAAGCGCCGGTCAAGATCTTTGATAAAAATCCTAACGGCAAAAGGATACATAATTCGCAGGCTGCTGCTAACGGCCATGATGTGCCAGCGCCGAGGCAGGAAGAAGCGCCCGCTGCACATCGGCAACCGGATGTATTTATGGGTATGGGAGGAAAGGGTGACCAGGTGCTGTTTGGGAATGACACAGGAAGTCGATACGAGCCTGATGAGGTTCCAAGATGATAGTTGTTGACAATGGCAGGACCAGCCAAAGTTCTCAACATGTTATTATTATCATTATCATCTTTGGCTACCCGGCCATACGAGTCAAGCTTTTATTGACCAATGCTTGGTGCAAGACACTAATAACAGATGACAATCTGGGGATGTTGGATATGATATCCGATAGCATTTGGTGGTTGAAATATACGACCTATGTTATGCTAGTGGAGGATGAATTGGATGTAATAGTGCTGGAAAGGGGCAGAATTTCAGCTATAAGAGTGATCGTCTCGAACGTGATTGCATAGAAACGAAGATCAAAGCTGGTCTGTCATTCAATCAAATGGGTGATGTGAGATCAAATAGGGTAGTCATTTATTCAATCAGATGGGTGAGGTAAGATTAAGTAGGGTACCGTGGTAGAGTCCGACTCTTAATGGCATTCATCGTTTTTGCCTCATTAGAAGCCATAGTCAAAAATGCCAGCCTTAGCAGCCAGCAGGTGATCTGCTTCGGCGCGAATTTAGTAAGGGAGTCGCATGATGTAGGCTGTTTATCTGTGGAATCTTCCTTCATCGACGTGACTGTTTGCCAAAAGAAAAATTCAAATATTCCGATAAGATTGATACCTAATACCTCGAGAAAATGAGAATGGAGTGAGGATCATGCATGAGGAATAGAGAAAGTATTGCGAAGACCCTTTTCAAGATTTATATATTAGTCATTTGCTAAGGGTCTATCATCCTTTGACAAAATTCTAGCCGTCTAAAAGAGCGTACCTACCGCTCAAAGATTTCTTTCCTATGTCAAAACCCTTCTCCATTTATCCCATAGTCTATTCTTCTAAAAACAATCATCACATCCATTACTCTCTATACCTTACTCCTCCTTTACCCGAATCATCCCATCCAAATACCGCCCCTTGCCACTACAATCCCTTCCCACTCCAATCCCCAACCCCCACCCCACTCATCCCCAACCCAACCTTACTCACCCACCCACCCCATCTCAACTCCCCGCAGGAAACCCCATCCCCAGCAAAAACGCCGGCTCCTCAACATTATGATGCTGATAACTCAGCACCCCCACCGCCCCCGGCTCCATCATCATCGCCAACGGCATCTCCAGCGGATATCCCAACCAGCGTTTCGCAAAAGCCCGCAGAAGATGCCCGTGGGAAACCTATACACAATAATACAGAATCAATACCTGCCTCATAATTAAAAAAATAAGAAGAAGAAGAAGAAGAATGTTGCACCCATTCCCCATCTCCCATCTAAACGATTGATAGAAAATTCGATGAATTGTTGACTGAAAGAAAACACAGAAGAGACACATACAAGCAAGACATCCGCCCCCCTCCCCCCACCATGTATCCACGGCCCCTGCATCTCCCTTATCCTCGCAATCAGCCCATCCAGCCTCTCCGTCACTTGCCCGGCTGACTCTCCGCCCTCACAACCATCCCGCCAAATATCCCACTCCCTCTCCCCATCCAACCCCCTTTCCTTCCTCCCCGACCGGATCTCATGCGTTAATAGGCCTTCGTAGGCGCCGTAATCCCATTCCGCGAGCGCATCTGTCGTAGTCACTTTACCTTCTTTGGTGAGGCGATTCTTAATACCATTCTCATCATCTTTTCCTTCTGCTTCTGATGAAGAGAAAAGAAGTTCGAAAGTCTGCTGAGCGCGTAAGCGCGGGGAGATGAAGATGTGAGCGAGGCGGGAGGGGGAGATTAGTTTGTTGGGGCCGATGAGGATGCGGGAGGTGGAGAGGACTTGTTGGTGCCCGTTTGGGGTGAGGGGGAGGTCGGTGGTGCCGGTGTAGCGGCCGTTGATGGTCCATTCGGTTTCCCCTGGGAGGGTTAGTATTTTCTTTTTTTCTTTTTTCTCTTCTTCTTTTGGGATTTTTGGAAGCTGAAGGATGATTGAGATGGCCTACCGTGACGGGCTAGATATACTCGCGGGGTAGAGGCGTCTTTGTCGGACATTGTTGGCGTCTACGAATGAAGCAATTTACAACTTTTTGCTCCTGGTCTATGGTGTTCAGGTTATTACTGCGTAGCTTAAGCGTAAGGTATGTCGTAAAGTGATAGGGAGTTCGTTACAGCTCGGTTAAAAGCGGCCCCGCATGTCAACCCTTCTCATTCATCCATGTTGCCTCCATACACAAGTGCAGTTTTATGGTGTTCTATGTTTACCAGAAAGGCTGGCTTCAACTAGAACTAAGTCAAAACACAGTTGAGGACTCCACCCCCGCTCTCTCGGATAGGATATTTGAACCCTGAATTTAAATGCTTGATTTATTGTACAAACAGCTACTTTGTACACATCTGTAAAGCTATCGAACAGTAACGGGTATCTCTTGCCTTCCTGCCAAATCATCTATCCAGCCAAAACTCCAAATTTAGCCCTGATTGTCTCAGCAACGCCTGCGTCTATTTCCGACTAGGACTATGAAAACAGTTACCTCATTAATCAGCTTGCTGTTGCATATGACTCGGAAGATTCCAACCCGCATAATCTAAATGCACAAACGCTCGATCCACACTCGGCACGCTCTCCAGCACATACTGCAAACTTTCTCCCAAATCATGGCTATCCCTCAATGTCATGCCCTCATCCAACACAATATCAACCTCCACATTTAACTTATCCCCCGCGTGATACGCCTGCAACCCCTGTATTGACTTGATAGTTTTCGCGAATCGCATGGTGAGGTAGAGCAGGATATTCCGGTCTGCAGGAGAGGCCGCTGCGCCGGTGAGATTCCGAATGTGGGTTGAGGAAGTGCGGGACCAATTTACAATGACATAGAGGGAGAGGACGAGACCGCCCGTAGCGTCGAGCCACCAAAGAGAGGCATAGTAGCCGACCAGTGGAAAGATGATGGAGAAGATGTTGAAGACGACGTCCGTCATGGCGTCTTGGGCGAGGGCTTGAACGGAGCTGTTCTTAATGAGACGGCACCAGAACCAGCAAGCTAATTTTATGAATACAGTCATGGCCATTATTATTATGGCGGGGAGGCCCAGTTCCACAATTGAGTGGTCGGGGCCCGTAAGCCGGTTGAAACATTCAAGGAAGACTTGAAAAAAGGATGTTATCATTATTACGCTAAAGACGAGGACGCCGATGGGTTCAAGGCGGCGCCGGCCGACCGGGTAGGCATATTGGTCTTGGTGGGCTATTAGTTTGGTTGTAGTCCAGACTATGGCAGTGGAGAGGAAATCAAGGGCTGCATCAACTAGAGAGGCGAGGACCGAGAGGGAGGAGGTGAGCACTATCACTGCGATCTTTCCGGCAAGGAGGATGGCGTTTGCAGCGAGGTTGATGTAGATGGCGACTGTCACTATTTTGCTGCCGCTGGAATGGTCTTCGTCGTCGTCACTAATTGGGAGCCCTAATGCTTTTGGATCATCTCCCTGCTCATCGTCAAGAAGCCGTGTGGCCTCGTCAGGAAGTTTGTAGAGGGCTTTTGGTGTTCGTTTGACTTTGACTTGGCTGGGGTGGCCGTTCGCTTCCATATTTGCTTCCACCACGGAGGGATGACGCTGAGGGGTAGTGGATGGGGTATGCTCTGATATGGTTGGTGGAATATTTACGTCTGCCTCGTGTTCATGATTGTATTCCTGGATTAGGCTGTGTGGAAGTGATGAATCGAGGAGTCGGTCGATGTACATATATGAAAGTACCAAGTGATTGTTTCGCTCATAGTATTCTCGTATAGGTTTCTTCATTGACTTCAGTTCCTCTGGGCTCTTGTAGTATTGCTCCCATCTATATCTTGGGTTGCTGTTCCCTATCAATCGCATGCTCCTCATTTGGGGCGTCATCAAAACGTCGGCCCCGTCACTACCACTCATCATACTCATCCTCCTTGCTTCCTTTCCCGATTTACTCTTCGAATGCCTTAGTTCAAGGTGATTGACGCTTCTATCGTCGGCATCCCTTTCGGCATCCCTTTCGATATCGCTCTCCTGATCTCCCTCCGGCTCGGGTGTTGCAGATCTTCGTTGCGCCGCTATCTGGACGCGCAAATCTTTAATGTTGGCAGAGGAATTGCTTTGGATTAGTGATGGAAGCTTCTGGCCACGGGTAGAGAATGTGTCGGAGAGGGGGAGGAAGTTCTGTAGCGAACCTATACGGTAGGCATGCGGACGTGGGGAACTGTCAGCCATGTTTGATGATGTCAGGATGATGGCCGAATTGAGCGCAATTCAGTGTATTGAATGATAGGGGAAAGGATCACTTCTGATATCTGGAACTCTTTAGCCAAGTTTGTATAACATTGAGCATTCTGCATGCGAACGCCTGAGGAGTGGATGATGTCTAAGCATGGTAAGTTGACAGTCCTATAATTCCTGGCAGCGCTAATTCAAGCTTTTAGCTGGAGTAGCCCTGCGGTAGCACCCGCTTACTTTGTACTGTATGGACCCCCTTACTATAGCCCTACAGGGCTTGACCTAAAGCTAGCCAAGCGGGCCCCAAAGCCACCCCAAAGTCGGAACGCTCTATTGTCGTCGCCTCAGGTGGCCAGATTTGCTTCACCAGCTTTAGGTCCAACCCTATAGAATAGGGACAGTAAGGGCTTCCATACAGAGGTAAGCGGGTGAAATCTGGCAGGCTGACTACGACGCCAGCTTATTGAGCAGGCTGACGACCCCAATTGCGCTTTCCAAACTCCAAATCTCGGATTGCGTAGCCTTGCACAAAAGTCCATAGTCGAGGCGCTGATATTACCCGAGACTCAATGATTGAAGAGCGTTTGATTGAGCCATCAGCATGAGACAGTCCTCATAGTGCGCTGTTCAACCAACCCAACGAATCTAAAATCTAACGCATATCAATTCATCTGTTTGCGCTTTTGCTCCAAATTCTCTGAACAAACACTGTCTTTTAAAGAAATTGGGTAGCGGCGGTTTAGCATTTGTCTGTACGATACGCGTAACTCCTTAAGCCTAGCAATCGATAAAACGAAGGCAGGAAGATGAAAGATCGGATCGCCTGCAGTTCGCTTTGAAGAGTGGCTCATCAAAGTTCTTTCTCTACATCTTTCATTTGCATACTCCCTGGCAATTTCTGCGACAACATGGACAGGCAAGGCCCTTGCCAGCGAGATGCGCCTCCAAAGGACTCGTACAACTACAAAGAGTTGACCGGAGAAGACGAGATTCGTCTCCTGCGACTCGCTCACGGGGAACAAACCTTCGCCATCGAGCATCAGAGAGTGAAGGACGTCCCTGCGTACGAGGCGCTCTCTTACGTTTGGGGAGACGACAGTCGACGCAACGAGTTTTACTTGGCCGACGGAACAGTTCTGTACCTCAACGACAACCTCTTTGAGGCTCTTCAATATCTACCGCAGCGCTGCGAGACTGAATATCTCTGGATCGACCAGATATGCATCGACCAAAGCAACATCAAGGAACGGAACCACCAAGTGAAGATCATGGGCAACATCTATCGCCATGCATACAAGGTTCTCATCTGGATGGACGCTGATGACTCGGTTGCTAGGTCTCTCAACGACCTCTGGGAGGATTTTCGGAAGGAGGCGAAAGTCACCTCTCGGGCACGCTTGGAAGAGTTTGTGGATTCCAAAAGAAAGGTTTACCTAGCCGAAGGAGAGTCGAACATAAGAAATCGTCTACAAAACCAAGTCTGGCACCACCCTTGGTTTTCGCGGGCCTGGGTCTTTCAAGAACTTGCGCTCTCCCAGCGGGCCGTCTTTGTCTTCGGCCAGACTAGCACAATGTTTCTGACCGTAGTCTGGATATCCAGGGCCGTCTACCCGCTGACATATGGTACCCAAAAGTTCGATTGGCACACAGCGGCTACAATGACAGCTATGGATAGGATGAATCGCCACTGGAACCACAAGGATCAACATTTGCTCACGATTCACTTTCTATCAGAAATGTGTCCCATCTACCAGGCTTCAGATCCCAGAGATTTGATCTACGCATTCATGGGCCTGTTTTCTTCCAAGCCTAGTTTGCACGAATACTCGTCAGAAAGAGAAATTCAGCCGAACTATGCCCTCAGCTACAATAGCGTGTTGGCAGACGTGGCGGCCTACTTTGTCAGTCGAGGGAAGGGAAATTGTTGCATTAAAAAGGCCACCAATCGTTGCTGGTTGTGTCAATATGGCGACAGAAATGCTCTCGATATTCTCGCACACATCAATCGCGATCTACCAGTACCATCTCATGGAAACGCCACGTTTCGACCATCCCCAGAGACTGGACTGCCTTCGTGGGCTCCGGATTGGAAGTACTCGAGATCCTCATGGTGCTATGAAGCAAATAACGCTAACCTGCGTTACGGCAAGCCAATCCCGCCTCGTTACCAATACAACTCATTCTCTCCTGAGGTTCACCCACGATTAGATGCTGAGCACCCTAGGCAACTCCATGTCCTTGGCGTCTGCATACACGTAATCAAACAAGCTGGAATTACCATAGCAAATGAGGAGTGGCAGTATTGGAAGCGTTGGCAGGTATTTGTCGGTGGTCCATACCCAAACGCAGAAGAGCTCGGAAAAGTGGAGTGGGCTGGCGATATTACTTGGGGACACTCTACCATACCCGGCGACAAAGTATGCTGGTTGTCTCGATGTTCCTTGCCTGTCATCCTACGAGAGGTGGAATGCGGAAAACATATCGTTGTTGAGACTTGCTACCTCCCCAAGACATTTCCTGACCCTGACAAAAGCACATTAATTAACGAGACGTTTCTTCTTATCTAATGATCCGGTACTCAGGGCAGAAAGAGCTGGATGAGAGAGGCGGCAGTGTGGCATTACACTACAGCGTTTGGTATTCAGCCAACACCGGAGAACATCATTAATTCACGAGCTAGCTTGGAGCCATATTGCATGACTGACACAGTTCTTGGACATCTCATGGATTGGCCCATTTCTAGGCCACCGCGGTCACCTTCACAATGATAGGGGGCGAAGTGACAGTAAGAAAAAAGTTCAGACCTTCTGCAATGTGGCAGAGCTACGAGCCTATACCAAGGATATATTTCGCAACACATTCAACTAAGAAGGCAGCAATGCTGTTTTGAGACACTTACTTCGGAAGATCTTTTGAGGGAGCTTATGGAAAAGTAAAGTGTTGGCTGCCGCCGAACTTACTGCTACAATAAACTTGAGCTTTCTGCGTGTCCCGTCATAACTTTGTCCTTGTAGTAGCCAAACATGATAATGATATCCGCATTTCCTGAGCCATCTGATTGCTATTGTATCCTCTAGACGATATTAGTCGCCTCAACTCAAGGTACAGATCCGCGTGGCGATCATGATTGAATTTGCGCGCCACAATAGCCATAAGGCTGATAATGACTTCCTGTATAGGTGTAAGGCCTAGAGCTCGGATAAGACCTCTTTATGAGTATTAGGGATAGTGGGGAGCTCAGTGGTGGAGCTGTGATGGAGGAAGTCTGTTATGCTATAAAAGGAGACTCTCCGCAAATCAGGCGTGAGGGTGACGATGCGAACGTGATTTTCTAGTGGGAGAGGTTCAGAGTGTTTAGGAGTGGCTACGGAACATAACTTATACACAATAATGGGAGATGTCGATCTGTGCACAGAGTTTGAAATGCTTGAAGTCAAAGTACCCATCATTTTTCTCGGCACGGTGGGTTTCTCGCCACTTAGGGAGGGACGTTACGTTCGATTCTAATGGCGCTGGTACAATGCTGTAGTGAATGTGTTGCTTTCTTACTCGATGCGAATTCTCCAACTAGAAGCTCTATCCAATTGACAAAGCCGCCAAGATATCATACGCCGGATGATGCAACCATTGCTCTGTACAGTACCTCCGAACAGAGTTTGTACAACATTGATATATACAATCCCCTAAAATTCGGTTCCCCAGCCTACAACCTCCACAATGACGTTCCCAATTGTACTGACAACCCACAGAATCACCAGCGCCACCCCTACTTTGCGATCCATCCACCAACCCCTCAATGGAACCACTATAAGTAGACCAACTAAGGCAACCATAAGAGTAATACCACTGATCAACAATGTCCCACCGACCTCAATCTCATACGGCTTATACTTCATCGGCTTTCCAGGATGTTTCTCATGTCTCTTCTCGCCACTTTGGATCGTCATGTAAAGCCCGCTAATGCCGATGCCGAGAAGTATGTTCAGCATAGGCCCTCCAAAGCAGGCACTAAGTGCCATTACTGGATAGCCTAGTTTAGCGACGGTGATATCGGCGACAAGATCCCCCAATGAATTGCCGACAGCGAAGATGGTGAGTCCAAGGATCGCGTCGCTGATGCCGAGGATCACACCGAATGCTTTTAGCACGCCAACAACCTCGTTGGCGATGGTAGAGATCCAGGCGATGGAGACGATGAAGCCGAAGAAGCAGAGAAGGTAGCGGTATCTGGGTGGGTGAGAGGGTGTAGTCGTCAATACGAGAATGGCAAAGGCGATAAGAGAAGCAATTAGAGAATAGAGACAAGGGAGAAGAACATTGCGGATAGAGAGTGTTGGGTCGGTGTTCGCCCAGTAGAGGAGCACGATGAAGAAAGGTGCAGTGAAGATTTGCGTCGCTACAAGCCACCGGTTCCAATCTTTAGGAGATGATGGTGGTTCAGATGACGCTGTATGCTCCGGGATGTGACGTGAATTGTGCCGGTTTTGGGGCAGAGGTTTGGGGTGTTGAGAGGGAATTGAAATGACATCTCCATCTTCAGGGCCAGATATATTTATAGCTGGAGAATTTATGCCCTGTTGCCCGAGATTTGGGGCCTCTGGCAGGTCATCACCATTGCTAGCTTGGATGGTGGGGCTGTCAGGGACGAGAGTTGCTAGTGTGGATCCCCTCCGAGCCTGAGTATGTTGCGGAGAAAGTAAGCCTGGATCTGGATCAAGTGTATCTGCAGCATCGTCCTCTTCCTTCCCGACTTCAACAATGGGCAATGTCGTTGCGAGTACGAAGACGCTAGGCGCGGCAACAATACCCAAGAGCTTCTCCCAGATATTCTTGTCCTTCCAGGAGTAAAGAGTGGGGAAAAGAGTGGCGAACAAGACTTCTGGGCAAGGAAGTAACTTGTAAGGCCACCATCGTAGCGGCTTCTTCTCGGGAGTCTGATATAGGTTCCTGTGAAAGGTAGATTCAGAATCAATGCTAGAAGGTGGTAGCCGTATGCTTGGTGCACGCGCCGTAGGCACAAAGTTTGGGTCATCGAAATATTCTGGGAAAGGAGACAGAGGGCTCGATCCATGAGAGGACTTGGATCCCGGAGCACGCGGGATCTTTATTCTTGGTACGCTTGATCTCCCATTCATGTTTGGTGAGTCTTTAGGTGTATAAGTTGTGCCATAATTTTGAAAGTCTGCTTGTGGCTGGAGATGGGTACGAGATCCGGCGAGGCTTAAATCAGGTGGAGCCAAAAGCTCGCCAGACCGCTCGTGCTGCACCGGCGACATAGGGCCTGGACTTGTGGAAAGGTAGCCAAATTCATCCCCCGCAGGCGATAGAGTCATATTCGAGCCTGGAGGACTCGGTGACCTTGTCCTCGCTTTACCATCTGGTGTACCATCCACGGGCTGCAGTCCAGCACTTCCTGGAGGTGTTGGCCCTAACAAGTTTATCTGTGGCCTCTGCAGTACATTTGGGTCCAATCGCAGTCCAACAGCATCATTCGCAGATACAGCGCGAATACGGTTCGGACCAGTCCGTTCTGTATCTGAACCGGGCCGTAATGATGCATTTGAGGCAACGTCATGAGCATCAACATCATCGAGACTGATCTCTGGATTCGACGAAGTAGACAGGTTGTCTTGCTGCTGTGCTGTAGTAAACGTTGGGTCATCAGAATATCGACGGAGATTGATGGGGATGGCCTGAATGTTCCTCGATTTTTGTAGAGAAGATAAGACGGCTCTGAATTCGAGAGCACCTACAAGACTAGGTCGAATCGGGTTGATCGTGTTTCTGCGTTCCCCACGCTTTGGCCGGCTAACTCGCATGTTACTGCTGATCTCAGCTAGATAACGATCGCGAGTCTCATCATCTACATCCTCTTCCTCGGGCAAAGGTTTAACCAAACTCCCTCCTCGTTCCAAGCTATTGAAGTCATTCTGCGAGACCGTCCTTGAAGGACTCCTTCTAGCGCTCGCTACACCTTCCTCTTCTTCCTCGTCACGATAAGGCTCGTGTTCAGCTTCATCCGTACTAGGAATGTGGAAGTGGCTTCGAGCTGCGTCCTCCAGAGCCAACCGACGTGATCGACGGCGCAAATACCAATGCCACAGTACAACGAAAATTACATAGAAGACATAAAACGCGACCATCGTGGCACACTCCCATAGATGTAGATGACCATCTGCCAGAAAAACCATGCTGAAAGCTGCCGCAACAATGAAGAAGCTGACGTCTCGGATGAAACTTTTTCTTGCAACCTTGAATGGTCTGGCTAAAGCCATTGAGCCAGCCACAACTGCCGTGATGAATCCAGCGGCACCGATAAGCTCGCCAACAGCCAGACTACCACTATGTGTCTTCATTGCAGCGAATGTAGAGAAGACGTCCGGGCTGCCGTTTCCGAAAGCCAAGAACGTAACGCCAGCCATGCTCTCGCTCATCCCCAGTATGCTGGCAATGGTGCTGAGATTTATGCAGAAGAAGTCGCTGGCTGCGATACCAATCGTGCTGAAGAGGAGTCCGAGCCATAATACTAGAATGATGAAGGCGACCGGCTGAGCCTTGTGTAGTCTGCAATAATAGAGCTGGAGGTAGGAGAAGAGCCCTGCTTCTTCGTCTTCGCAGTTGGCGCGAACAAAGGCGCATTGGTCTTTAGCGCTATGAACGAGGCGACACTGCATATTCAATTAGCTACTAGATAGCCAGCAACAGTATGGATTCGGGCAAGGTACGCACTGCCTCGTCCCTCCGTACTAGTCCCCCACTATTGGCATGAGCTGCACCATCCCCGAGACTGACTTCTGCTCGACGCAAAAGCTGGCCATTGGAGCCAGCAATAGATCTAGATTGAGGACTACTCCTGCCCGTAATCAAGCTGAATGCTGTGAAGATTGATATCACGAGAACGACAAGATAGAACGCTCTTGCTCCGGCGAACTTCTTCCTAGGCTGGGCACGCGATGTCTTCTCTCGCGTCGGCGGCAGTGATGGAAACATTGCAAATGCATTATGGGATGTTTGTCTAAGGATAAGTTATAATGATACAGCAACGAGTGCGACCCAGTTGAGGTAAAAGGTTGTTCCATATCAGCTTGGGGTAACCGTCGGCATTACTACCGAGAGCGCCAAGTATTGGTCGCTGTCCTTGGTCGGTCAAATCTTTCCGATGACGTTGTATCTAAGTTACATTAATGGCAAATGTCTTGGCATTTCGCATGCCCATCTAACCGTCACTTAGGATCAGTCGGCGTCCATACTTAAGATGTCAGAGACAGATCCTTTACTCCCCAAGGGCAGCTCAGCCCCTGAAATCTCAGGCTATGGTTTCTCCAAGGCCCAATATCAACCCCAGAATGAAGTCCTTGATCCAGATAAGAACGTTGAAGAAGATGAAGAGCAATCAATCCCGGGCTATGAAGGATTCTCTCCTCTCCGTACTCTAGTTGTGCTATTCACCGTTGTAGTTGGCTGTGCTGTATTCATCACTTTGCTCTTTCCTGGTGCTTTTCATAGTCCTTCCGACCAGCCTGTAGATGATGCCGTGACTATTAGGGCGAGGGTGAACAAGATTCTTTCAGAGAACCCATTGATAGGTCCTTATTCCTCCTGTTGTATTCGGCGTTAATGAAGATCTAAGAATCATGCTAGATGGGCACAATGATCTGGCCATCTTGATACGTTTCGTTTACCAAAACAACTTATACAACGAGAGCTTCATCGAGACTTTCGAGAATGGAGGCATGTTTGGCCAGGTCGACATTCCACGACTACAAGATGGAAAGGCTGGAGGAGCTTTCTGGTCTGCTTTCACTCCGTGCCCACCCAATGGCACGGACTTTTCCGACAGCAATTATGCTGAGTGTGAGTTGTATTGTTTCTTACATTCGCATTGTTACCGTTTCTATCGGTCTCAAAGAGCGAATTTATAAGGCTCTGTTTGAGTAAAACCGGCGCTAACAATAGACAGCTGTATCCATGACGCTCTCCCAACTTGATGTAATCCGCCGTCTCACAGAATACTACCCAAAAATCTTCTCTGATCCCAAGCTCAACAGCAGTCGTGCTCTAGCCAAATTTAAATCCGACCACCAACTCATCTCCCCAATCGGCATAGAAGGCCTGCACCAAATCGGTAACTCTTTTTCCAACCTGCGCCTCTACCATTCTTTCGGCGTTAAATACGCGACCCTAACCCACAATTGTAACAATGCCTTCGCCGACGCTGCTCTCACCACCAGCTCCACCGGCAAAACAATCGCCGGCCCACCTCACTGGCATGGCTTAAGCCCTCTCGGCCAGCTAATGATTCAAGAAATGAACCGCATTGGCATGCTCGTCGACCTCTCGCACGTCTCGAAAGAAACGATGCTCGATGCCCTTTCCGCCAGCAAAGCTCCTGTCATGTTCAGCCACAGCTCTGCTTACGCACTCTGCCCACATCCCCGCAATGTTCCCGACAATGTGCTCCATCTCGTTAAGAAAAATAACGGTATCGTCATGGTGAATTTCTCCCCAGATTTCATATCGTGCACCCCATGCCCTCCCGATTCAGATACAGGTATCCCGCCTTTCTACCCTCAAAACAACACACTCCATCAAGTTGCGCGGCATATCGTCCACATCGGCAGCTTGATTGGCTACGATCATGTTGGTGTAGGAAGTGATTTCGACGGCATATTGAACACGCCAGTCGGATTGGAGGATGTGAGCAAATTTCCTGACTTAGTGGCGGAGTTGTTGAAAATGGGGGTCCGGGACGAGGATGCAGTTGGGGTTGTGGGGGGTAATGTGCTGCGGGTTTGGGGGGAGGTGGAGGGGTTGGGAGAGAAGATGAGGAGCAAGGGAGTTAGGGCGGCACAGGATCCCGTGAAGAGGTGGGAGTGGTGAGATGGGTTGGGTGGATTAAATGGAAGTTTGGGAGTTCAAGGATGGTCATTGGGGACAGGTGGCAGCGTTTAGGAGGCGTTGTGATGTTCATGAGGTTCAGACTGATGTTGACGCAATAGATCCATCTACGTGCAATAGCCAACGAGTAGCTAACATAAAAAGGGGTCTGTCCATCACTGATACATTGGCCAGTAGTGCAAACTCTCGGAGCCTAAGTTCTTGACACCGCTTTTAGAGCATCGAAGATTAGTTATAATGGATTTTCCACCATTCGACAGACATGGGCCCATAGCATAGGTATTCACAACCACTTTGAACAACACATAGAATGGTATCCCAGCCACTTCCAAAGCAAATAATTCCAAAGGCATAAATGCTGTATATGGCTCTCCCTCCAAAGCACTAGGAGTTCCTAACAAGAAATATCGACTCTGACGACCGTCAAACCCAGCTATGGCAGGGCATGATGAAGCGATGTGCGGCGCAATTCCGCCTTCCCACCTAAGGTCGCTCCCGCACGAAAATTATTAGGGCGAACGTGGAACTTCCCCAATATTGCTCGTTCCTTCGCTTGCTCTCTAGGTTTTGTCAGGAATCAATGATGGAAACAGACAATATGGCAAACAATGAGCCTTTCGAGTCAGGCTTTGAGGCCCGAAATACTGTCATTGGTTCTGTTCCCACATCTACTAACAACCGTGTAGTCGACAAGGATTGGGAGAGGAAACAAAGGAATCGGGAATACCGAGTCGCAGCTCGAAGAGAGAAGAGAAACCGTAAAGCAGACGAGAAGAAGCAACGAAAGCTCAATGCGACCATCCTTCGGCGAATGACCAGGAACCCTGACAAATACAACAAAAATGCTGAACGCAATCGTCTACGAGATATAGAGGGTGAGAGGAGAAGGATTTGGCAAGAAGCTGTTCGTCAGGTGCAGCGCTTAGCAGCAATACACGACCCTTCTGGCGCAATATTCAACGTGGGGCCAGTCGTTACGCTGGAAGACGGCAGTGTCATCTCAGAGGAAACTTTGCGCCGGCGAGAACAGAGGGCCCAAGAAAAGGCCGCCGCTGAGCGAGGCAAGACTGAAAATACTGTTGATCCAGCATCAACCATTCATAGCGCCGGCAATGATACAGTTCTGCCAGCTGCTACGGCTACAACAAACTCACCCCCTAAAACGTCCAGTGAGATCAACCCAGGTCGTCTTGCACGTATCGACGCTGCAGACCCAAAACCTGTGAGGGGATTGAGCAAGTCCCAACAGAAGAAGCGGGGGGCTCTAGAGATACGGCCTCCACCACCGAAACCCACCATCCCGGAAAACATACCAATTCCGGATGGTGAAGAAAATTGGCTCGCATTATGGGATTTAGCTGACGAGCAACTTGAACGGAGAGTCCTACGTGAGAAAAAACGCAAAGCTGCGGAGCGAAAAGCTCTGCGGATCAAGCAGCAGTCGGGCAAAGCAGAACGTCGTGAGGCTAGAGACGAAAAGAGGAGGGTGTACCGAGAAATCAAACTAACGTGGAAGGCAATTAAAGGTAGGTTCATCTGCACGAAGACTGATTGACGTGGAGTAATTAAGTAATATCGACTGACGAATAGACAGAGGAAACGACCAGGGAGAAGACCAAGATTAAAAGCATAGAGGATGAGGAGTCAAAAAAGATTGCCGTAGATGTCAATGTTATGGAACGGCAGGCAGCTCTTGATCATTGTGCAAGCTTAGGGTTCACTATTGCCAACACCTCAGGGGTAGACGAGATCAAACCCCGAGCGCTTGGAATGAAAGGTTTGGAGGTCGACTTTAACGCCATAGAGGTTGGCGAGAGACGAAGCGACGTTAAACCCAAACAAGGCAGCAAGAGAGTGGACCTTAGTAACGTGCCAAAAGATGCCAAAACAGCCTACATTCCCAGCGGTCAGCGTGGCGAAGGTGGCGACTCAGAGGAATTCATTAAGTTTGATGCTGGTGAGGAGAAAGATTTTGAGGCGCTTAGCTACAACCACAAGCTACGACGCAAGCTCCGAAGAGCGATCGATAATGCCGAAATAGGTAAAGAGTTGTTGGTCCGTCAACGAGCCATAGACTACTATAAAGAGAAGGATTTAGAAGTTCCCGCGGTACTGCAAACACCTCCCAAACCCTTGAATGTTACGGGTCAGAGGATTTTAGACAATGGAATGTTTGAGACTGCCAAGCAAGAGCGGGTGAGAGCAAGGATGGAGCTTGCCGAATTCAATACGCAGATGCGAGTTCTGAGAAAGCAAGCCAAAGATGCTGCCATATATGCAGGTCTACGCAAGCACGCCGAGCTGACCGGCAAAATACCACCTAGTGATCCTCCAGTGATACAAGACCAGGAACAAATCTTAGCGCAAGCTAACGCTGCTCCTCTGACTCTTCAGGAACCCGAAAGCAACCCCAAAAGGAGCAGGTCCGAGACTAATGATTCGTCCATTAGCGACAGTGATATCAAGTCAGTGGAGCCATCAGTTATATCTTCTATGTCAGAGGATAGCTCAGAAAGCGAGCCGCCAAGTTCAGATGATGAGGCCCCAGTCAGGAAGCGGCCAAAACTTCAGAATGGCGACAGCAACCCGAGCAAAGAGCAGAGCGAGTCGACCAACAGCGACCGCCAGGCAATGATTGACGCTGAATCAAGACTTCAAGCAAATCTCCAAAATCGTAAGGACAAGAGACTAGCCAACGGGACTAGTTCATTGAGAGAAGTTGACGCCAATGCGCAAGATAGAAACCGTAGGTGGAAAGGCAAAGGCGCGAACGCGGCGGCGAATTGGAACGTTGACGGTCTGTCCGGTGACAAGGCTCGAAAGAATAAATTCATACGGCTACTTGGAGGAGGTGAAAAGTCATTATCAGGTGCAAACACGGCGGCCGTAGTTGACAGCTCAGATTCGACAGCTGATCCCGGCGCCCGAATCAATGCAAATTTGGAAAGGCAGTATGACTATGGCATGGCTTATAAGAAGGAGGCAAAGCGGAAGGGCCTTGGTTCATAAGGCTCGCGCTCGTTCAGGGAGCGGTATTGAAGCCTCGAATAGGCTAGAACAGAAGGGTCTGCATGGCATACGTGCACGGTTACGGCATAGCAGACAGGAACTGCGCAGTGGAAGTCCCTGGGTTCCTGGGCTGGGGTGAGAGTGTTCACAGACATTGAGGATACAGGCTATGAGACTGGCTGAGCTACGAAGGCATGCGATCCATCCAACGCATTTCGTGCCACATGTCTAGCCCTATCACTAGCTATTATCAATTGGCCAGCATCCACACCACTCATCTCGTGATGACATCAAGCTAGCGGACCAGATAATATATGCCCTGCTTTTCCTCTGTTCCTATACATCCCATGAATTCTTCCAATAACTGTCCCCCCTCAGAAAAACAGCCGTAACAATTCAAATATAATCCCCCCACAAAGCACAAATATCAGCACACCTGTCGCCCAAAAGTTAGCATACCATCCTGCGCCCACCCTCCTGCCCTTTGCCTTTCCCAAAGAGATATGCTTACCTATCCAAAGCTTTGATATAGGCGGATCCCATTTCTGCTTGTGCTTCACCGCACTCTCTGGTTTCCCTCTTTTTGCGGCTTCTTGTCTGGCGTAGCGCTCGTTGGCTTTGCGTTGTTGGGGAGTTTGGGCCTGGGGGAAAGGAAAATTAGCGGTTTGGAGCTGGCAGAAAGGGATAGAGGAGATGAGTACCATTTCGGCTAGGGAGGGGGGTCGGGGATCGCAGGGTAGGGGGGTTGGAGAGGCAGATGTTGAGGTATCCTGATGCGAGATAGAGGCGGTGGGCTATATAGAATCTCTAGATTGTAGGTATTTGAGGGTATCTTGTGGTAGGCTTCGAAGCGAAGTACGGTGGCTGCAGAGGGGGTGGTATGAGCTTCCAGCTGAGGACTGCGGCGGCGGAAGCTTTTCTTTTCTCCGCAAACTCTCACGCTTACTCTCCAACCTCCTATAGCAACCAGAGGCCACGTTGCAATACACAATTGCTGCCTATACTATCGATTGAACAGATCGGCAGAGAAGACAATAGATACCTGAAGTTCACGCCTTCGAAATACACCCTGCAGCCTAAAGCGTTGTCCTGCAAGGAACTACCAGCTAATGCGCCTACCCTCCATCTCCCTTACACAGTTACAACAATGGAGAAACCCTCAAAACCCATGTCGCCCCACGTAATTGGCCCACAAAGCTATCCATCAAATACCAGCTAACAATCCTAGGTGGGCTTCTACAAATCCTACGGTCGACCCATAGCAAAGGTATTCCTTGGCGCCGTGTTCACATATCAAGCCGTCTACTGGCTATGGGTCAAACTCGAAACCGACGAGATTATGGCGAGGAAGAAGAGTGAGGCTTTCTGTATCAATGGGGTCGAGGTTATTTGACTGATACATGGGATCCCAGTAGAGATTTCGCGGTTGGAAGCACAGATTCGAGATGCACAGGGCAAGTCGACACCATGAGAAATCTCAGGTTGGGACCGTTTGCATTTGGAGGCTGGAACGCTGCGGGTGCTGGCCTGGGAGGTCCTCGCTACGTGACGATTCCTGTGCACTCCGCGCGTATACACAATGAGCGGGGGTTACATTTCAAGAATGAGGGAGCACACTCGAGTTTCTAGAGATGCGCAACAGCAGGCAAGACCGAAGTTTTTGGATGTTAGACTAGTTTAAAGCCTGGTTTGTCATCCGACTCCAGGAGGAGGGACTGCAGAGAAACGCTGGCGGGGAAAGAAAGGTGCATCTTAGGTCCTTGCAAAGGGAATGAAGCCGGCTTCTTCACGAGCCATAAGGGGTAACGAGATTTGGAAGTGTCAAATGGATGCGAAATAAGGCATTTCAACCGCGGAAGCGACCGCTTGTTGCAGGCTGAAGGACGAAGATGTGCATTGAAGAGACATCGCTGGCGAGAACTAGACTCTGATGAGTGCTATCAACACTGCACAGCGAGTAAATAAGGAAGGTCAATATTTGCAATCGAATAGCAAGAGTCAACGCCATGTCTAAATCATACCATTCTCCTGTAATGTATTGTTGAGCTGCCCATTTAAGAGCATTCTACGATATTTAAGGTATACAGGACTTCTTGGCCGCGCGGAGAAGACCTCGTGCAAAATGCCTCTATTTAAGTTCTGCAGCAAGGCAGCATTATCTATGCTAGTCAATTCCTCCGACTTTCTCATTGTTCGTATCCGGCATCGCTGGCTTCCTCTTTTTCTTTTCCTTCTTTATCACAGGAGCAGCTTCTGCATCTTGCAACCCCTGTGTTGAACCAGCTTGGACACCCGTCTCATCCTGGTGCTGGGATTCCCCAACCGGATGCTTCAGTTTCAATTTCTTCTTTTTCTTCACTAATATGCCTTCTGCAGGAGTTCCGTCAGTGGCTTGTATACGCTCTGAAGCACGCTGCATCTCCAGTCTTAGCCGCTCCACTTCCGCGAGAGCTTTTGCCATTTCCATGTCCTGCGCCTCTTGTCTTTCAATGTCAAGCTGGCTAGCCGGGGTGTCGCTGCTATTGAGTGAAAAGCTACTAAGTCCACTTGAGTCAACCTGAAGCAAAGATTTCTTAGCCTTATCACGTGCGCGCTGTTGCGAAGCAAGTTCGCTTGCAGGAGCTCGCTGCGTTTCATCGAATCCCGAAGCTTCATTATCTATGGTCTCATCTTTGGTGATATGAACTTTCTTAGGACGTTTGCGTTTCTGTTTCCTGAGATCCTTATCAGAGCTCTCGGCTACAAGAGCTTGGTCACCGAGGTCCAGATTCATTATCGGAATAGAGTCGACGTCAACATCTTCCCCGTTCGTGCTCCTAAGAACATCATGAAACGGTGTCGAAGTACCCGAAGAAGCATCGTCGTTCCCTATATAGAAAGGATCATCTCGGTTTCTCTCGCGTCGTTGAATGCGTTTCCGCACGAGTGCATCACTGTCTGACAAAGTATAATCATTTTGCTGATATGAAGAGGTTTCAGGCTCAAGAGAGGGTAAAGAATCGATGGCTGGTCCACTTATAGCCTTTTTAATGGGGCGTTGATTATAGAACGTGTCGAATTCTGCTGCTTCGGTATCCCCCGCGAAGTCTTGATCTGCGCGTTGTAGGATGCCTGTAAGATCGCTGTTGATTGGGGTATCTAGGCTTAAATCACTGGGTAAAGGGACTTTTCTTTGGGCAGCCGGGGCTACTGGATTAAGCTCGAAACCCGTAAAAAGTTGCGGTATTGCTCTCGTAAGTAGAAGGGGCCCATCAGGATTCTGCACGTCGTGGCTAGCGATGGCCTGCAATGTTACCCTCATGAGCTCAAGGAATTCCACCGATCTTTCTTGAACCTCAAGGTTTGGGTGCGTCGTCAAAGGCTCAAGGAAATGAATGACTCGCGCCACTAGCAGGGAAATCATCGTTTTGCGCTCTGGGCCCCATATCGGAGATTCATGCGAGATAGCGGAAATAAGCACCTTGGGGATTGCCTGGAGATAGGCACAGATGACAATAGGTGAGAGCGTCTGGGCCTTTGGATGTATGAGCGAGTCCAAAGCAGCGTACGAGAGCGCAGAGCTGTTGAAGTATTCGCCTACGACCCAGGCTGCAAATGCCAAAACACGCTGGCCACCGGGCGCCATGGTGTCATTACCAGAAACTGAAAGTAAAGTGTTCGCAGCCTTTACAGCCTCCGTTCTGACTGTGCTTACCCTTACAGCAATGTTACGCAATTCCCATCCAATTGCACTGGCGACATCTTCTTCTTGTGAAAGATCCCACGCATTATCGCCCTGAAACTCCGAGCCAGCCTGGTCTGCAGCAGGTACTAACCTCACCAGTTGGACCAATGTATCGATATACCACTCAAAGTCTACCACATTTGCATAAGTGTCCTTGGAACACATTTCAAGTATGTGACGAATGATGGTGACCCGGTACTCGGCTGGCAAGGCAGGGGTGTCATCTTGAGGTTCTGCTGTTGGCCTCAGTCTCTCTTCTGGATCCTCTCCGTCGGAGTCTGCCGCCGGCTCAACGCCAATCGAGTGACGCCGTCCATCGTCAGCAACCTCAGTAGTCACAGGCGCATTACGCAGTTGCTGCAAAAGACGCTCAACAACTGCAATCAAGTTATCGCTGTTCACCATACCAGCACCTAATCCTAAAGCTTGTAGGCGGATCGAGATATCTGGATCGTCAACACAGCCCATTATCACGTCTTCATGCATGGAGACTAGATGCGGATGTGAGGCAACTATCCTATTAAAAGCGAGGAGGGCTACGTATTTGACTGCAACCATGTCAGCACGATCCTGGCTCGGGATATAACTTGACCTACGATTGGGATCCCCTTCGACGGCGATCATGCCTCGAAGTTTACCAACACATAAGGAAGCGATCTCTTCCCCTTCTCGTGCGCCTTCGGTCCCTTCCAAGATGCCCCCTTGAATCACGCCGTTGATGCACTCATAAAGTAGAGACATCGCTGGCGTCGTACGAATCAAGTTTGTCAGGGGAGGCAGGAGTTTCTTGATCAAGCGTGGTTCCAAGGGGGTCAACGTTGCAAACTAAAGAGGATTAGTGTACAGAAACCAACATACGTCGATGGACAGACGAGCTTGATTATCTTAATAGCCATCCAATTATTACCGCCATCAACTAATAGATCAAAGAGTCTGGGAGCCAATGCCAGAAAATCTCTCGGCCTTCTCCAACCCAATTCACAAACAACATTAACAACAGCCGCCGTTACGCTCGAGTCTTCCTCTTCATTCATGAGAATGTCCTTTATTTTCGGCCAAGCCGAGCGCAATGTGTCCGGATATACTAGTGCAAGACGGTATAGAGCAGCAATTGTCTTCTTCCGTATGTTAGGGTTCGAATGTGATAGCCTTGGTAACAAGTCCGACAGAAGGGAGAGGGCTAATGAAGAAGTGATGATGTGTGGCAACGTAACAAGTGGCAAGGACATCGTTGGTGGTAAAGGGGAGGATATATCCTGCGCTCCATCAGTTGAAGCTCATACATCATGTTGTGAGCTCCACACCTTCTTCAGTAAATTCGTCGCAAGCATCAAGACTTCGGTATCTGGACGAAAGCTCTGAACTGCTGCAAGATATCCTACTCGCTTTTGCTGGTATTTGGGACTTGACATGACTTCAAGAACATGAAAAGAAGCCCATGACATGTCGTGTCCGAACATCTCGAGATATATGAGCTTCAGAAGCGCTGTGGCTTTCAGGTCCATATCCGAACCACGGATCTCCGCCCGACATTCTCGAAGACTGTGCTGTATATATTCCCTCTCGTTGCCCTTGTGGTTCCGGAGACCTCTAATGAGGTCGTATAAGGACTTCTCAAACCTAAAACATCCTTTAGTAAGCTCGAGTGTATCGTAGATAGTATGTCCCACATCGTAGCAGTATCCGAAACTCATAAGCAGTAGAGGATTGAACACCAGATTTGTTCTATCGCAATCGCAGAGTCCATATCAAAGACCACCTCTTTCCGTATGCGTTAGCTGTCAGACACTCGCTCATGAACACCAGGAATCTCTTCGATGTGAACATAATCTGGGGCGAGATGGGCCTTCAAGCACGAGCAACATCCTTCCGATATCCCCGACGACTTCGAGGAAAGCTATGCCAGGTTGAAGAAGCCAAAGTGCCCTCCTAAAAGGAATGGGCTTTGGTCTTTGTGGGTGTTGAAGATCGAAGCTTCCTTTCAGCCCTATCATATCGAGTTCCAAGGCAGGAGGTGACGTCCGGTAGCTCCGGTAGCTCCAGCTGGTATATTTGGTGGCCGAAGGTAATCTAAACAACAATTATTCGCGTGGTCCATCACTCTACGGGACATCAGCTCTTTTAATGGATGGGTAGGTCGCGCCATATTCAATGGCCTACTGCAACTGACAATCCTAGTCTCCAGCGTCTTCGAGGCAAAGCTCTGCAGAAGATAGCTTTACTGTCCACGACTAAAGCCGAAGGATCCCACAAGTTGGACTTGGAAAAACTCTACAATTGTTGCCCTTCTGGAGTGACCCAAAATGGCCAAGACCTTTCTCAGTCCCCCATCGATCTCTGGGAGCTGGATACACTGTTCGCTCTCTGCAGAGCAGCGCCTTTACTGGAAGATGTGGAGACTGCGCAGCGACTTCTCAAGCAGCTAAAGCCTTACCTGCTTGAAGCGCCTACGCAAGCCATAGCACCATCGCCTTTCTTACAATCTATCGACCCTTCCCCATGGGAAGCGCTTACCTATGACCTGGGAAGTGCAGTACTTGAAATTGGGATCAGACATCGAGTCCTTCATCATTACGTTATCGACTGCACTCTAGGATACTTACGCAACTGCCTCCGAGCTGTCAACTCTGCCTCCGCCAAAAGTCCTGATTCTGATTCGACTGGTGACGTCTCTATTGAGGAGACAGTTGGCATTGCCGCTCTTACGGTCTCACTTCTTGGCTTCCTCGAAGCTGTCTCGCTCTACATCGACTTCTATGATGTTTCTGAAAGGCTCGACCTTGTCAATCTGGTACGCCAGATACTGGACGAGAATCTCATGGTGTCTGTGGAGGGTGTCTTCTCCTCAATTCGGACTTCTGAAAGTACCAATAGAGCTCTCTTAGACTGGAAGTCATACGCGAGGCGATATGCCGTAGCTGGCAGACCTCTAGGAGCGATGCTGCTACAGCGTGGCTTCATGAGACTTTTGGTGTCCTGTAGCTCACTAGAAGTATCTGATGCAGAGCAATTGAGGAAAACAGACATATTTGAGATCTTGACATCCGACAAAGAATTCATCTTGCGCGAGCACCATGATGCCAGCACTGCATTACTAGAAGTGTTGTCGGAGGTTTCTATTGAATCGATGCGTCTACTCGAAGATGGGTCTGACTATCTCCAACTTGGATCAGCTTGGCAACAACGGTTGGCTTTCGCTGTTAAGGCATACACATTAAATACTTTCCTCAACTGCATGGTAGCTGATGAAGACATTGCCGATGCCGATGTTCTGATGTTGTGGCTTGATAACACCATGGCTGATCCGGTCCAGATGGCCGATGATACATTGGCTCGTGTAGTATTAAAGTCAATGGCTGTCGTGGCCAAGTTCTCCCCAGCCATTGCCTCGAGTCTTAGTCGCTCTTTACCCAGATATATCGTGCAAGGTGGTATCAAAGGCGCGACGGTTCTTGTTGCAGCTCGTAGCTTGACCTTCATCCTTCGCATGTTGTCCCAAGATGCGGTGATTACCGGTCTTTATTCACTTGGCAATGTCCTCAGTGCTCGATCAGGGACCGACAGGGCTATTGGGGGCGCGGATCAAACCAACGGAACTCTGAACTCTTCAAAGAATACGGGACAATACACCCAACATTCTACGGGCAGCGCGATCTCTTTTACTCTAAGTGGTGAGGAGGAGACTGCAGCAGCTTATGGTAATATAGTACGTGCAATTGTCACTATGGCAAGTATCTGTAAGGATGACAAGATCACGGCGTTAGCTCAGTCAATGCTACTGCAGAAGCTAGGCAGGGTCAGCTTAGCCGTTGACCTACACATCATAACAGAAACGGCGAAGCTTGCCATTGTTGGAGGACCAATCGACTTCAAATCACTGCTTAAACTGTATGCCAGACTGGGTCATGATGCTGTTGTTGGAAGCGATAACACGCTCTTGGAAACAGTAGGCCTTCCCATGACTTGTAGACTTATATATACTCATTTGTTAATGCAGGTCCGGAATGCCAGACTTTTCATCGCTAAAGCTTTGAATCACGACTCTCCGTTGTACCCCATCTACTTGATCCACCTTCTCGAGACTATTGTCAGCAAGGGAGACGTTCACGAGAGCGACAGAACACATCAAGCTGATGTGGACCTCGCTGCTCGAGAAATAGTCGAGCTGATACCTGCTCTAGCAACTCTTGCGTCAGTTGAGACAGACAAGGCTGAAATTAGTGATGACGAAAATGTTGGACGCCTACACCATGAAGCTTGGTTCAACGTGGCTGTGCACGGTATCAATCCGTCATCCTCCTTTGGCCAACATTGCACCAGCGAGCTACGGACTCTAGCTATGCACTCGAGGTCTTTGATCGCCGAGGATCGTGCAGATCAATTCGAGAGTGAGATAGAATTGAACACGGTTCTGCGACGCGGGATGAACGCGCCTCACATAGCAGAACAGAAGAAGAGACTCATCACACTCCTGCCGAAGTGTGAATCTGACATCCGAGGTTTAAGTTATCCTAAGGTCGTCTTCCTGAGCGCCGCGCACCTAGTGGAAACACTTAGAGCTAGTGCTGGTGATTGCTCCCATATACTTACCTACTTCCTAGAACCGAGTCTCAATGGCACCGCGATGGCAAATTGTATGGGAGCGATAGCGGACGAAGTCATGACTGTGTACTTGAAGACGGCGTTAATTGGATCTCACCAGGAGAATGCCGCACCTTTGATTGCCGAACAGCTGGCAGCTATGTTCGCTGGTTGCTGTCATCGCATTCTGCGAGTTCAGCAGGTTGCTGCCTCTTGCGCCGACAAGATCATCAACCAGCTGCCCTCGTCTCTCTGCCAGAGATCATCCTTATTTGCGCTTTTGGAGTTGCTAACAATTATGTGGACGAGCTGCCTTGAGGCTGAGCTTGAAGAATACGAACTGAAAGCAAATTACTCATCAGTACGTGGCAGGGTTTCGGTAGAGCTGTCAGACGATTACGATTTAAGAAGGAGCACGCTTAATAGTCTTTACAGACAGGCCAGACGTTGGGTAATGAATGTCATCAACATTGCTCCTCTGGACGTGAAGGGGCTGCTGCAAGTATGCATCGCTCCAAATTCGCCATTGATCTTAGTTGATAATGTTTAGACGTACCTCTCCGAATATGATGACGACGGGGCTTACGGCCATGTGTCTCTGGGACGAAGCTTTGCACTTGAAATGGGTTCTATTATTCCGCTGTCAGACCAAAAATTAGGTCAGTTCCAAGAAGTACACATGCAGCAAGAAAAAACCGCTTACAGATTTGATAGGGGCGATCGATCATCATGGCGAATGCAATATCAATACGGCTTCTGATTTTGTCGCCCAATATACGACGCGCCAGGAGTACAGGTACGCTGATGTTCTGCCTGATTATGAGCAAGAGTGGGCGAGGTTCTTGCATTTCGGTAAGTAGCATCTAATAACGCTGCCTCTTATTGAGCTTATGGGTTTCCAGAACGTAATAACAAAGGCCTACCCAATGGTGTCAAGCAAGACGCTGAGGAGGGCCACGCAATCCTGGCTCACCTCGAGCACAGGACTTCGGTGGAGGGCAAGTTTGTCTCGATTGGAGAGCTGCGTGATATACTACGAAGGGCCGCTGCTCTCCTCTGCAGAACGAGCCTAGATCAATGCGCGATTGTGCAACACCTGGTAGGAATACCTTTCGCCGTGTTTACCAAACAATCCATCAAATTAGGCATTTCCTTATGGCTTGGAGTCATTAATGAGAACCCGCGTATGGAACCCAGGATTGTGGCCGTTATAGCGGAAAGTTGGGAGAAGTCAGTACGCACCCGCACTGGGGTTTTCAGCAACAAATTACAGTATACCATCCACATGATCTCTCTAGATGTCGCTAATAAGCCAGCAGGCACCCGGATCCTTTCTACATCAAGGAGGAATTCGCACCCTCCGAAAAGACCCTCTTGGTGAAGAAGCAGCAAGCGGCACAGAATCTAATCGCTCCTCATCTTCGTTTGCTCCAATTTTTAGCCAGCCACTTCAATGCTACCCGATTGAACAGCCCTCACTCCCAAAAAATCTTCCACAAGCTCATCCTCGTGACGCTTGAAGGTCTGAAACAGTCTGCTGGTCACCCTCTCGCTCGGGAATTTCATTTCCAGGTAATATTGCTCGGACTCAACTTCTTGAGGCATGGCACTGGCTTAGATCAAGCGGCGCGATGGAGGTTGAAAGACACCATTCTTAGCGCTGCACTCTTTTGGTTTTCATTTGCCCCAAGGTATGGGAACTTAGTTCTGAGTAGTCAATCAGCTGCTGAATCTTCTAGATGGTCATTTGGAGGAAATCGACTCCAGATCAAAGCTGAGGTTCAATTGCTTGCCGACGTTGAAGCTGCCCTAAGAGCGGTGTCTGTATTGTTCGCGAAGACAACTGGAAAGCTGCAGTCACTTGCCGGAAAGCAGGATTTACTGCAATTATTACTCGAGGATGAACAAACGCGTTTGGTCGTGTGGCTATATCCCCTTGATCATGAAAGGCGACGTATTTTTTCTTCAGGTCACAATGGCAAGGTTCCTTCGGACGTAAGTCAAGCACACTCTACGTTCAGTCTTTGTCGCTGATGCCAATTATAAAGGCTGTCCTTTCATCGATTTTAACAACTGCTTGGATTGAGCATCCTGGCCTCGCAATTCAACTGACTACTCGTTTCGCATCTTTTAAACTTGCCAGCGATGTACGCTCATTGCTCCTAAGATTTCCCGAGCGAGCTCTTGGAGAGCCTGATGCACTTCAGATCCTTATTGGGGCTTCATTGCCGACAGATGTCTCTTTCCAACTTAAGGTAGATTATTGTCTTACAAAGCTTCGGACAAGACTGATCCCGCTAGTATCTGCTCTATTGGGCCGCTGTCAATCCAGTCACAGCCGTAACGTACTTTCTGCCGGAATACCGCAATGATTCATTCATCATACAATATGCCATGCGAGCACTGGAAAGTCATACAGTAGATGTGACATTTTTCTACGTGCCGCAGATCGTTCAGACATTGAGGTATGATGTTCTGGGATACGTTCAGCGATATATCATCGAGACGGCCAAATTCTCGCAATTATTTGCGCACCAAATAATATGGAATATGGATGCCAACGCCTACAAAGACGAGGATTCTAGCATTGTAGGTTGACTTTATAGATAGAGGTCGAAGAGTGAAGTACTGATTTAATTTCCAGGAGGACTCATTGAAGCCAACGCTAGATATCGTCAGAGACAGAATGATCGCGAGCTTTTCTGGGACTGACAAGGGATTTTACGAACGAGAATTCTTGTTCTTCAATGAGATCACGGGCATCTCTGGAAAACTTCGGCCATTCATAAAGAAAAGCAAGCCAGAGAAGAAGCAGAAAATTGAGGAGGAACTGCGGAGAATCAAGTTGGAGATTGGGGTGTACCTGCCTAGCAATCCTGAGGGTACTGTGATAGGTATTGATCGCAAATCGGGAAAGCCTCTGCAAAGCCATGCAAAAGCACCGTATATGGCAACTTTTAGGATTAAGAAGAATAGGGGCGGGATGGAAAGTACGGATGATATGCTTGAACAAACAAACCAGAATGGTGGAATGGGCGACGACATGGCCGTCACTCAAGAAAACACATATGAGGTCTGGCAATCTGCGATATTCAAGGTTGGAGATGACTGCCGACAAGATGTGCTGGCTTTACAGTTGATTGCGGCGTTCCGTGGCATATTCAACAACGTTGGGTTGGATGTGTATGTCTACCCCTATAGAGTAACTGCGACTGCGCCAGGATGCGGCGTCATCGACGTTCTGCCGAACTCAATATCACGTGATATGCTGGGCCGGGAAGCTGTCAATGGACTCTATGATTATTTCTTGTCCAAGTATGGAGCCGAGAATTCCATAAAGTTCCAACAAGCGCGCAACAACTTCGTCAAAAGCATGGCCGCCTATTCTGTTATCTCCTACCTTCTTCAATTCAAGGATAGGCACAACGGCAATATCATGATCGATGACGCCGGACATATCCTCCACATTGACTTCGGCTTCTGTTTCGACATCGCGCCAGGCGGTGTTCGTTTTGAACGGGCTCCATTCAAGCTCACGTCGGAGATGGTGGCGGTGATGGGCGGGAGCACAACCTCACAATCCTACAAATGGTTTGAGGAACTCTGCATTAAGGCCTTCCTGGCCTCACGGCAGCATACGGAGAAACTTTGTCACATCGTTGTGCTCATGCTTGGCAGTGGTTTGCCATGTTTCAAGCCCGAAACTACTACACACCTGCGGCAGAGGTTCGTACTAGAAAAGAGTGAGCGCGAGGCGGCGGACTTCATGAGAGACCTGATCAAGAAGAGCTACAGCAGCTATTCGACGAAAGGTTATGACCAATTCCAATTGCTTACCAACGGTATACCTTATTGATATCAGCAGTGTTGGGGAACAGGGGTTATAGGAGGTAGCAAGAGCCAATAGGAAAAGTTCAAGCCTAGATTCCACTAAAGCGTCTATGCATTTGGGCTGGATTGGTTCCCATCAATATAATTGATCCATAGTTCTTTATATTATATTTCCAATACTGATCGCATGTAAGCGTGAATGTGAGTGAGGTAATGTCACAAAAGGTATTTATAGAACTGGCCAGTGCCGGCCTTGGTGGCCGTGCTGCAAGGGACCGAAAGAACGGAAGACAGCGCTAGCCTTTCCCTCGCGGGCATCCCTGGCCTGTAATTTACACCCCCCAAATGATTCATACTACACGCTCATCTCCACACCAATTGATATAATGAAGCCTGCAGCATGCATCTTCCCTTACTCTCTATGCTCTAAATCTCCTGTTGCCCTTAACACGCCGTTCATTGGTTCCTCCCAACGCAAAATAGCCTTGGGAGCATTTGCAACATCTCCTGTAGCCGCGTAGCGTTCTGAAACAACTGAACCGAACCCCTTGAACCTGCCATCATTGGACCTCTGCAGGTGATTGAACGAGAGGTGGACACATCAGGAACCTCTTTAAAGCTCGAACCAAATCCCCGCTAGGAAGGCGCTGCCCTTCCCATCTCCACGATGCTACTTTAAATGTACTTGTAACACTAATCCCAGCAACGGCGGTACGAATGACGAAGCGACGACAACGAATCTCTTTTATCACGCAAGATAACCTTTTCGTAAGCCCTATTGTGCCAAAGTGACTGCGTCCAGCGGGGACAGGAAGAGAGCGATATCACTTTCTCGGTCCGAAGATCCTCGCAATACAAGACCACAACCTAGGCCAGGAGATACTGGCAACACAGTGGTACATTAGAGGCAAGGGTACTGTTAACTGGCCTTCAAAGAGCTTGGAATCATTCGATACAAAGGCACCTACACGAAGGCAAAGTCCGGTTGGAACCAAAGTGCCAGCTATGGCAACCCCTGGAAGTCATGCTGCGCATGGCTCGGTAGATCCGGAAACATTGTATTCCAGGCAGCAATGCATTGGTATGATGTCAACCCGCAGGTATTGAAGAGACGTCTCTGACACGATTCAGGTGGTGGGAGCTTCGGAAAGGTCTACAAAGGGTATATACCGGCATCCCTACCTATGGTTGATCCATGTTGACTCTTCCTCTCAGAGTCGACCGACGCACAGGTCAGGCGGTAGCCATCAAAGTGATCGACGTTGAAAATGCGGAAGACGAAGTCGAAGATATCATCCAAGAAATCTCGATTTTATCTGAGCTACATTCGCCCTACGTAACGCAATACCATGGGTCCTTCCTCAAAGGGTCTGATCTCTGGATAATAATGGAGTTCTGCTCAGGGGGTAGCTGTGCCGATCTATTGAAACCAGGTCACATAGCTGAAGAATACATCGGCATAATTATAAGAGAGCTCTTAATGGGCCTCGACTACTTGCATTCGGATAAAAAGCTCCACAGAGATATCAAAGGTAGGATAACCATGTGAACCAACTGTCTTGAATTACCCCAACTAAAACCCATTTTCTTAATCAGCTGCCAATATACTCCTCGGCGCAAATGGTCAGGTTAAGCTTGCAGATTTCGGCGTGTCGGGACAACTTTCTGCTACTATGACGAAGAAGAACACATTCGTAGGCACGCCGTTCTGGATGGCGCCAGAAGTTATCAAACAGTCAGGTTATGACCACAAAGCAGATATTTGGTCTCTTGGTATAACTGCTCTTGAACTGGCCAATGGGGAGCCGCCTTACTCCGATATCCATCCAATGAAAGTACTGTTCTTGATTCCTAAAAATCCGCCTCCTACACTGCAAGGCGATTTCAGCAAAAATTTCAAAGAATTCGTTGATCTTTGCCTGAAGCGTTCGCCACAAGAGCGGCCATCAGCCAAAGAGTTGCTAAAACATCCTTTCATTAAGCGGGCAAAGAAGAGTACCTATCTCACAGAGCTGATTGAGCGTCACGAGCGTTGGCAAGCTGTGCACGACGACCGAGAATCAGATGATGGAAGCGAGGATTCGACCCAGGAGCATCAACATCACGGGTCAGAAGACGACGATCTGTGGGATTTTGGGACCGTCAGACCAGCTGGGGGCAGAGGCGCCGGTTTGAAGGCTATGAATGACTCAGCAGCAAATTCAAGAGCAAACACTGGCTTGGGTGCAGAACCAATCTATAAAGACCACGATGTCAAAACAAAAGATAGCATTAAAGATAAAGCTTCTCAGCCTTCGGAGGACACTGTGAAAATTAATCCACCTACCGAAGGCCAGGCTCGTGGCTGGTCGCCGCAACGGAAACCCTTAGCAGCACCGGTTCCACCAATGTCTCCAGGGGCAGCAGCTAGAGTACCTCTTCCACCGTCACCAATTAAGGTCGCAGATAAACAATCACAAGGGCCGATGTCCTCACGTCTAACACAACCCTCAAACATACCACACAGTACTCAGCAAGCGAGTCCACAGATATCAGACTATAGTTACAACGGCCAAGAATCTTTGGTTGCAGGCATGGGACTACTAAATGTGGGACCTACCCAGGACAGGGAGTCACGGAAGCCATCGAATGGGGAAAAGGTTCATCATTTACCTGCACCACCTGCAGAACGTCCCACCTCTAAGGGAAATTACAGTAGCATCCAACAAATCCCACCCTACCGACCCACAGCTGAGGGCCGCAAACCACCAGGATATGTACCAGCTAAATCATCTTCCCCTGCTGCCGCGCCATCTGAACAACGATCTCCGGGCCGCCTTCGGCAGCAGCCTCTCCCGTCTGGGTCCTTTGATGACTTTCTGGCTTCCCAGCCAGCCTTGGCGACGATTACAAATCAGCCACATCAACATGGTGATTCAGCCCCTCAAGCGTCATCCGAATCGAGCACTTCAAATACATCTTCAGGCAACGATCCAGACGACAAACTCACAGCTCTTACCGGCGTTATCATCCCAGCACTCTTCTCAGCCTTCAATCGCCGCACTCACAAATTCGAGCGAATATCCGCCGACAACCTAAAACTGTCGCTCAATGCCACACGTGACGAAAAAGAAGTCCTGGACATCTATGATGCCAAACTCAAAAAGGTCCATGATAAAATCAAGCGCCGCGTTAACACCCTCGCTGGTATATTTGAAGATATCGACACTTTGGACAGGGAGGCTATGGTCGGTATGGGTGGTGAGGTTGGGCCTTTCCTTGAGGGGTTTTTGGAGGAGATGCTTGTTAGGATTGAGGAGGAGCCTGCGCCTGCGCCTGGTTAGAGAAGGTAATCGGTGGATAGAAACATGAAGGTGATTTGTGTCAGATGAGAGTCAGAAGAGCCTGCGTCCGGCGTGGTCTAGAGGAACTAAGAAATCATTGATACCTGACTCCAAGGAGGGTTCTCGGTAAAGGAGTTACTTCCCAGTGCTGGAAGATTATCTTGCGAAGTCAAAAAACCGGGAGACATGGGGTTATTATTGCGCGTTTGAATGGCATACGAAGAAGGAAGACTTGTTGACCAGCTAGCTAGTGCGCTGTACGAAGAAGCTATAAATGCAAAAATCTCGCAATACTTTGACTAGATATTCCCATGGTTTCTACGGGGGTAAAAGCTATGCTAAGATAGACAGACTTACGGAATTCTGATGTAGAAAAGAGTTACTTACAGATAGTGGTAGGATATACTCCCGTTCAATAATAGCACTTCCCAACATCGGTCTAAACCCCCATACATACACCCACCGTACCCACCCAACTCCATACCACAACTCCACTAACAAATCTAACGCATCGCGCTTACAAATTCATTCATTCATATAGCAGCAGACGCTTATCCAATCCTGGCTGGGGTCCACCTCTCAGGTGGCCCACGTCAGAGGCGCTTTTCAGTTTTTACGGCAACTTCCACTCAGCACAGCCCCCTCGGAAGACACTGACTTGAGAGCTGTCTTGTGCCAAGCTTGTACTTAATCATTCTGCCGCTGTGGACGAGGGTCAGCCATCAAAGGGATATACAATATACAAATTCCGTATGCTAACTAACCCTTCCCGGTAGTTTTACTGTATAGATAAGCAGGACTTGGTCTTTTTTCGGTTTTTGCTTATATACATATTACTACCGGGGGAAAAGTGTGATGGTAGGTGCATGGATGGACGGAGGTATTGGATATTGTATATGTAGGTAGGGACGGATGGGCGGGTAAATGGATTGAGATGGAAGATGATGAGGGAGGGAGAAGTAGCGTATTGACTGCAGTTTTTTTGAGTAGATTCTGTAGAGTTTCCGGGTAGAGAGGAAGTGTGATGGGAGGGTGATGGATGAAGAGTTTTGGATATTGTATATGTAGGGACGGATGGGTAAGTGGATTGAGAGAACGATGAGGAGGGGGAGAATAAGCCCATTAAATGCGGCTTTTCTCAAGTAATTTCTGAATAGGGGGGCCAGAGAACAAAACTGCGAATGACAATTGATGTGGTGTTGGTCCTCTGGGGGCCGGAAAATAAAAAGACGAATGATAATGATGTGTGGTTTCGTCCTTTTGGGGGCCTGCGTTTAGCTCGCAGAGCTTTCACCCGGTAAGGAAAAGCGGATAGGGAGGATATAGGCGTGACAGGTTGGACACGAATAGTAAATGAAGATCTCCGCGTGTTAGAAGGCCGCGTGTTAAAAGGATAAATGGTGATCTGCAAACAATAGCACCATATGACGACACGAATACAGTAGTAAATATGTCGATCAAACAATTCATCCTTTTCTCTCTTAGGTGAAAGAATTCCCTCTACCTGCGAGTTCCGCTCGCACGAAAATTGAGCGTTTAACAAAATTTATAGAAGATGCCTCCTCTTTTGCATCGTGTATACGTATATCCGTCCAAAAACCACTCCTCCCATCATGTGTACGAAATTCGCGATTTCATTATTCGTGTATGTTTCTCCCACCCGCTTCTGCCCTCTCAGTCCGTTTGACCGGTGGGAATCAGGTCGCACTGCCAAGCATTACACCCAGTGGCTTCACCCCGTGGCTTTGCCCGGTGGCTTTGCCAAGCTAGGACTCCGGCCCTCTCGGAATGCAGTCATTGGAATCAAAGGCGTTGAACTGAATTCCGCCCCGCGCAGTGCAGCCGCACGAAAACTAAGAGAATGTCCCAAGTAGCCTAGGCACCTCCGCACGCAGGTAAGGAAAAATCGTATGAAATCGTTAAAATCGTTGCTTTAGGCTTAGAATTCCGTGTTGTATCGTATTCGTACACGGTTTCGGCTCGGTGACTCGTACTAGAAGATTGTAACATTAAGAAGAAGCTGGCCAGCAGGATGGGAAAGAAGAATATTTGAGCTGAGTGGCGAGCCGGAACCTGAGTAAGTCATTCGTACTTTTGGTAAATATTACGTAGGTCGGTTAGAATGGCCTCCCGGGAACCCAACCCACCGGTGGTTGTGGTCCCTCTTGAGTGACTTTCTGGAACATCTGCACAAGTCGTCTTCCCACGCTCGTCTCTAACTCCGTACCATCTCTTGCAATCTTCACCTCCCTATTTGCATTCCAAGGATTCCTAAGACCTCTCGTCCGGTAAAAAGGCAAACGGTTCGTGGACAGCCATTCAATTTTGAAAGGTTTGCCGAAAGACTGGGCATCACCGGAAACCGCCGCCTCATCTTGCTCTTCAGCTTTCTCCTCAGCTTTAATGACGTCTTCTGAGTCGTCGACTTCGTGATCAATTATTGGTGCGAGGTCCTCATCTTCAGGGTCTGCCTCCCAAAATATTGTGCCACGCGCAGAGTCATCGATAATGCGGCCTTTTGGTGCGAATTCAGTGGCAGGGGTCGGTATCGAGCGGGGGACATCAGGATCATCAATGACGGCTTCTCCTCGAGGAGCCCAGTCAAGACCTGCTGCCGCTTCATCGGTGATTGGAGAGGCCATTCGAGCGTAGCCGAAGTATTCGCCTGATTTATTAGCTGAGAAGATAAGGTAGACGTTTTCTGCGGTCTAGTGTTGTAAGCGGAAGTATCATTAAGAGCAGCTCGAATTTCTCACATTGTAGGCTTTGTTCAAAGCATCTTCATTATGCGATTGAGTAGCCCAGATACTGTTACGTATGCTCAATTCCATATCTTCGACTGTCAAGCTCTTCATAACAAAATATTTATCTTTAACTTTAATGTTCGGATCGCCCGACCTCGCGGATTCAGCAGCAGCCTCCTCTGAGGCTTTGGAAGAAACTTCGCGATTCTGCGTGATGGCTTCAAAGGCTGTTTGAGAATAAGCCGTAGTAGGCATGAGGGCTGCAGGGCCTGTAGGAGCCCCAGGGGTTGCACTTGAAGCAGAACTTCTCCGAAGGCGACACACCAGCCGGACTCCTTGGAATCGTGAGTCATGAAACCTGTTCATAGCGGCTGCGCAAGCTGCCTCACTCCTGTAGTTGACAAATGCGCAGTTGCTTTTCGAGATCAGGAAAACGCTTTCGATATCTTTGGTAGCATCTTTTGAAAAGTGGTCTTTGAGGTCGCTAACAACGGTCCCAGATGGAAGATTGCCTACCCACAAAGCGTGACCGGATTGTTTCGGTTTTCGAGGCGGACCTCTGGGTGTCGAGGGAATACTGCCAGTACTAGAATTCGAGCTGCCTCTGCTTGCCACTGTACCAACGATTAGCTGTTTGAAAGTACTAATTGCGAATTGCAATTACCTGGTAAAATACCAGGCCTAAGGTAGGGCCCACTCGTCCCATAAGGATAGGGGATAGCGGTACTAGGTGAGTAGCCACCATGCATCACTCTGCCGCTCACAGCAGAGATTTCTCCAGCCTGCTGCCCAGGCGCTTGGTTTGACCCTGGACCAAAAGCACCGGAATAAGCGCCATGCTGGGATTGTCCCTGCTGTCCGTACTGTCCTTGATAGAACATGTACGGTTGTTGCTGAGGCGAATAGTAGGCGCTGCCAGGATATGATGACTGTATTGGACTAGGTCCTGCCGACTGACTTTGAGGACTTGGCTGTATCTGACTATAGAGTTGTTGATATGTCGAGGAGTACTGTGGAGGATGGATGGGATAGGCTGCAGGATTTATTGGGGATTGACCTTGGTACTGCTGGCTTTGAAAGGGAGAAACATTCGTTGGAGTGCCTGCTACAAATCGTTGTTGATCATGATGCGACATCTGCGAAGGTGTCGAAGATTGATAGTCTGGCAACGCTCCAGCCATACCAGACATGCTGAAGGCGCTTGGGGACTGTCCTCGACCCAGCTGGTAGCCAGCGCTTTGGTGTGCGGGCATGTTGAAGGGTTGGCCACCCGGCATTTGTTGTTGAGGAGTGGTTGCCTGCGAATGGAAGTCATATTGTGCATTACCGGTGGAGGCATTTGCTGCTGGTCACTTAGCACGACAGATGAGATGAAAAGATGTGATGATGGAAAGATTCCAATGAAAGATGACAGGGTAAGGAAGGAAACGTACGAGGTTGGAAGGGTCCTTCTCGTTCGCTTAGTCTGGCTCGCGCCGAAGGGTCCTGCCCACCGGGTGGCAACCTCCCACCCTGACCGTTGTCTTCTAGCATTTCTCTGTCTTCCACAATCACAGGCAAGACCGCCCACTGCTGTACCCACATGAGACGCATGTTAATTTACCATCTCCCACAACGATAAAGACGCATCGGGAAGAAAATGGGGGAGTATACTTACGGCGGTATGGCCTATATGTTTTTGGTCAGTGTCAAAGGCTGAATGTCTAACCGTGGCAAGGATCGGAGACTTACAAGGCCGCCTTAATTATCTTGAAGCTTTAGACAGGATCCTGATTCGAGAATTGGAAAGGATTGATCTGAATGCGGAGTGGGATGTTCAGCGGCTTGTCCTGTTGCAGCAGATGCTTGTGGCAACGGGTATAATTAAGCGAAGAGTATCCTCCCAAGCCATACCCAACCGGTGAGGAAAGATGAATGAAACGCAGTTTGGGGAAAGGCACGAGGAAGGTTTGACGTGTAGGTTAAGTTTAGCAGACGAATGGAAGGGGAGATACAGCAAAACGGTCAAGAAGAGGCTTTGATAGTGACAGGAATAGATCGACGTCACGGCCTGCTTCCATGCAGATAGACGCTATGCGGCATTGGGAGAGCAGTGGTGTACGATTTCTGACAGCACGGGGGTTAGTGTCTTGTGTGCACGTACCGATGTTTTCGAATAAGTGTGGCGAATTGGCAACAGCGATTATCGATTGGCTGAGCAAGATTGCTCGTGGGTCATTAAAGCCCGGCGTATTGGGATTAGGCTGGTCTGATCGTGCATGCAGCTATAGGGGGAGCTGAGAGGTGGTGTGGATCTCCCGGGCGTTGTTGAAACCAGGTATTTGGGCATGCACGAAACCTGGTGGTGGAAATGGTTATTGAACGTGGCCCACGAGCCTTGGGATTTATGATTGTGCTAAAGTATGGAGGAGTCATTGTGATAACGGGAAGGAGATAGAATAATATGACTTCCAGGGAGTGTTGATCGTGTCTTCTAGCAGCCAAGCGCATGATGACGATTATTGACCCTACTCTAGAGACAACAGTAATAGTGAGCAAATGGGAGAGTATGGGGCACCGTGCAAATCTGGGCGGCAACTCAGAATGGGCCGAGTCCAGCCACAGGACGTTTGGACTGTCTAAGGTAGGTAACCTTCCAACCTTCCAAGGCTTCCAAGGCTTCCAGGGTCTAGAACTTGGGGAAGCTTCACAAGCCATTTTTGCCATTTTATACCAAGCATGGGGCCCGCCTCGGACCCACCGCGCCTCGATGGGATTTGCAAGATTTACAGGGGGAAAAGGGTCAGCTAAAGACAGCTAAACACAGTTGACTGGTTAGTCTGAGCCTCAGTCGCCTCCTTCAGCCACTCGACCCCCAAATCCGGCATTCGCTCATCTCCACTGCTTTTACTACCTCCTTTCGGAATAATATCCATTTGCTTCAATAATCGACACCGAGATTCTGTGCTTACGTGCAGACCATCATCCTGCTGCTTAAATCTAGTGTACAGTCGCGTGGATCAACGCAATCTCGACGGACAGAGAGCCTAATGCAATACTTTAGTAGTCTTCTCTTTACCTTAGGCACTCCAGTAAATAGTCTGTGTCTAGTGTCCCGGAGACAGCTCCGTTTAACCGTCTGTCTTGCATCCATCTACTTTATCTTCCTGGAATACCCTGGCTTTGATCAAGAAGACCATCCTTCGTGTTCCGGTCATCGCAGTCGCGCCCGATTATCACTGCTCTGACTGATTGGCCTGCTCTTACAGAAGCTCAGTTGCGCCGAGTTCACCTTGGGCATTGATGCTTTAATTCGAGGCCGTCTTCGCGCATACGGGATCATTGAAAGTCTGAAGATGACCTTCGTAGTCGTTAATGCTCCCGTTTTTGTCCAATAGAGTTTGCTCATTGGACCAATTGGCCAGGAATGTCTTGCAGTAGAAACTAATTAAAGAATTTCTACGATAGATGAGAAGTGATCTTCGAGAGATTCCCGTGCTTGAAAGGTTAGGGGAGTGTCAGTCGGTGGACTTAAATAGCAAGAGCATCTGCTCTATCGAAAAGCCGTTGAAAATTTCGTAGATCATCCTCTATGACTATATCACATGATCAATGTTTCCGATTATAGTGGTGGGAAATGACCCAATTGGGCCTGTTTATGAGCCTGCAGAATTTTCAGAGTGACGCCGTTCGGGTTGACGCGGTAAGAGATCTGCCGGATGACATACTCCCCGTTAGGCGTAATATAGTTAGCCCGACGCAAAGCGCTAAGGTTTTCCATACCTAGGTACATCATACATACCTTACAGTACCTGATTCTTAGAGACTTGAAAAGGAGAGATGGATATCGATTCCTCTGCGTTCGGGACATCTCGAAGCTTCTAGTGTGTCGGTATTTATACCATACAGTGTAAGGTACTGCAAGGGGTTGTCAGTGGGCCGCGAAGCCACAAACACTGGATACCAAAGTACGGTGTAGATCTTTCAGAATTCGTTTTCTCAGAACGCCACACCTTCGCTTGGGTGGCTTTCCGAGCCTAATCGTCGTGTTCGGGAAGCCCAAATGTCGAGCTACGGCGGGCCACGTTTGCTCCCGACATCCCAGTTTGTACACCGGTACACCGTACATCAGGTCTCTAGCTGAACTTCTTACTAGGACTTTTGACATCTGGAAAATGCTGTCCTCAGCCTTCGTAAAGGCCAGCTAGCTGCCCCACTTTTGTGTTCTCTACTCTTGTTGTAAAGACGGATTGCGCTGTTCAGCTGAGTATAGAAGGCCTGATTCTGGGCTTTACAAAAGCTTGCTAGCCCAGACTGGACTCCGCAGTTTCCACTGAGGAGCGGCGGCATGCACACTGCCACACTTCTTTATTCTTGATATACCGTACTACTTTTCCGTAAACAAATTTGCCACAAAGAACCGTACGGCTCAAGCAAAATGCAATGATATGCAATAGATCCGATAGTTCCGACAATGGCAAAGTTGATGGGAAAGATTTTGTCGATGGCTTATGTCATGAATATACCAGTAGGACGGCTCGGCCGAGGCATCTTTTTGCCACTTTTCTATGCACTGTTGAGCAGTATTGTCCGAGGTAAGCGAATCCATGTACAGTGATGTAGTCCCCATGACGATGTATACGGCCCCTAGAATGGCAGCGGAGTGTCAGGCCACGAGGTATCCGGGAAAAGCGCGGAGAAGGTAGCGATAGGTAGGAAAAGCACAGCCACCATCCCACGCTCTCGGGACAACGCTAGGCGGGTAACTAGGCCGGAATGCCTCCAAGTCCTTAGAGACCCGCACTTCAGGGAAACGCAGGGAAAAAGCAGGATCGGCATCCGGTGGTGGCTGAGAAGGGGAAATCTGGGGATGATCTCGTAGGGTACTACACCTATAAAAGTATTCCGTAAATAGAACTACGAAGTACAATGGCCTTTGCGAGTCTGGATCCTCTGACTACGAAGTAGCTCCACCAGATTTGGACCCTTAACGCGACGATGAGCGATCCTTCAGACCTATTGACCACACCCAGATTTCCGTGACAACCGGAGAGCTCTTCTTTTAGTTGTCATTGGCCACTGTGTTCAGAAGATGAGGGCCTCTCGGGACTTGAAGCCCATACTTGGCAAGTCCACCGCAAACTTTAAACCATACAACTTCAACGGCCATGTTGATATGAATGCCACATTCCCTGTATGTCCTTTGCATTGACTTTTGGGGAAGGATCTTTGGCGTTTTGATCTCTTGCTTGGTCTGGGTGGGTGCTTGTTCGCTGAGTCGTATTGTTGACGCATAGGGCATCAATGCGATCTACTTGTACATGTAACCCTGTCGCATGAATGAAGACATTACCGAGTCGACCCAGGCTTGCATAGAGTGTAGGTATTCTACGTCACCACTGGTTTTTGAGCCCGTGCTCTTCGTTTGCCACTTGGATTCGTTGCCTCATCGTCGATGAGACTCATTCTTAGGGCAATCTTTGGTAACGTATTGCATGACCGGTGCATGGACAACAAATGACTCGTTCTAGGGGTGCGTAGTATCCCATGACACTCACCAGGGTCTTTGGTGTTAGTCTCTCATGCCGCATTATGCGCTATGTCATACACCTAATATCCTCACATAGCACGATCTTATAAGATTTGCTGCGCCGCCGTGTACTAGACTGCTCTAAATGATGCTATTGGCGATATGATCAGTCTTTCCCAATCGGGTGTGGCTTACATAAGGCCTGAGCGCTGCTCTCGCGACGATAATAGAACCCTTAGCTTTCACAAAACGAAAGCTTTCTCGATCAGGCACTAACATCTCGTAAACAATCTCGATCCTTATTAAGAACAAACTATAGCATAGACATGCTTCACATCACTGTTTGAGAGCGTCGTTCCAACCCTCCTCTATCACATACTATATTGATAGGGTGGAACGGGGGAAGTGTTTGCTCTACTTATGTTGAGTCAGCAGAAACTCGTTTATATATTCTAGAGAGACATGCCGTCACTGGTGATGTATCGCAAGGTACCGTCGGTGCTTCGCGCAGATGTAAGGATGGGAGTGATGATAGAAGGTGTTGCCATAGGAAGTAGCGCGCTTCAGATCTTAGAGCAACTTCATGCAATATGCGTTATAATATTTATGTAGCGATGGCAGGGCCACATTGCTGGCCTCTTCTTTGCTGAGCACGCGCAAATCACGGAATCCTAGTAGCCCGACCAACACTACCAGTCTCGAAGACTTCGATTAGACCTGCGCCCAAACACTCTGCAAGGACCCAGTCGAAAGAAAGGCCATAGAATTGTTTCCACTTGCGAGTTTGGTGTGGCAAAATTCCCGAGAATTCGCCTCTGTACTTTTTTGCCTTTGCTGCAGGATCATCTGCAGATATACCGCCATTCCAGCGTTCAAGTAGGAGATACAGAGGAAGTTCGCGATATTTGGACTTCATGATGAGGGATACGAGATGCGAACGAGCCGCAGTCAATAGCTTCAAATATGGGCCTGTGCCTGGTAACGACACCCTAAGGCTTTGTCCTTCACAGATGGCATCGCTACCATCTTGCTCGGATTGGAATTGGGAGCTGCTTCGACGCATGCCTCCTCTTCCTCCCGCACCATGTATGGCATCCTCTCCGCCTACAGCAGCCATAGACCCGGATGCAGCTCTCGACACACTCGAGATAGATGTTGCAGTTCCCTGAGACGCAGAGTCTGGGAGATTGCAGAAACTTGCAGAACTGGTATGGGGAGTAGAGGACGTCAAAAACCCTGCACGCATCAATCTGGTGATCTCTTGCCCAGAAAAACCGCCAAGCGAAACAATCTGCGTGGTGGGTCTACTACGAATATGTTCCAAGAACCTATCTAGTGACTCGTTCAATGATCCCATTCAAATAGGTAATTTGCCTGAAGGATGAAACTTACCGCTGAGACCTTGGTCTATCTCCTTTGAAGCATTAACAAGTCTTTCTATGTCGTTGAACAAGACCAGACCCTCCCCAACGCTCGATCCCGCTGTGCCTCGCCCAGGTATAACCACTTTCCTGATCGTTCCTGCCTTGGTCAATTCTGCAATCTCACGTTCTGTTTTGGTCGGTGAATCAATTAGGGCATGAACGTGAGATACGGTGACAGTGGGAGGTAAAGATCTTCTAAAGTTTAGTATTTCCGCTATCCTAGTGCTGTTGAAGCCTCCGCTCTCTGGCATTGCATCGAACATATGAGACCGGATATATAGTATTGTCTGGGCCACATCCCGTAAGGAGAGGTCTGTCGCTAAAGTCTTGACGAGTCCAAGGTCTTCGAGACTGTCTCCAAATATATCATCGCTGTCGTCGCCGCCGTCGATAAATTCCGGCTTAGATAGGGAGCGTGGGACAGGCTTCCGCTGTTTTAGATCCGTAAAAGGTGAAGACAAGGAGCGCTTTGGCAAGGGATTTCTACGATTATTCCGCTTTGTTATACGAGATGAGTGTGCAGCCGAAAAGTTAAGACGCATATTGCTGTTGATACGTATAGCGGACGACTGCGGCCGGAAGCAATCAGCAGTCAGAAGCAGAGATGAAATGATATGCCCGCCAATTCGTCGAAGAAATTCCCATGTAAATTGGAGCCCCAATGCGAGTGTGGTCACGCAAGTCGGTTAATGCTCTGCATAAGAAAAGGCGTTTTGATCATAGCACCATCCTCATCATTGTTCTGACATCTGCACATTCGCCGTTCCATGAGAGTGCAAAACGCCCACGAATGTTCACGTACGGGATATTCAGTGAGTAAATTTCTGTTCGTAGGACGCAGCTCGCTGGGGTTTGAAGAAGGTAAATTGAGGTCCGACCAGGCATTTACGAATCGTGATCATCGACCCAAGAGGAATTCTGGTGACTTACGAGTATCATAGGCAAATGACTCTGGATGAAAGTTGCATAGGTGTAGCATGAAATAGATTGTGAAACCCAGCTAGGTAGGGTTGCAGTGCGCCACTGCGCCAAGACTGATCTCCAGTACCGTGCACAGCCGTGGAACTTCTCTACTTCACTGTTTGAAGCGCCCAGATATGACAAGAGTCCGACAGGGCTCGTAAGAGCTTTATCTTGGTTGAGAAGTCTTTCGACGGCAGTCTGATCTCACCACTTCAGCAGGAATCTAGTATTCTGAAAATGGCAATGGCGGCTACGCTCAACCCTGAGCCATCATTGTCGACAGAACGTCAAGAGCATCATTTACCACCAAAGTCTTATGCCGATGCGGCAGTAGAGAACACTAGTCCTGACGCGAAACAAGACAACACCTCCCAAGCCCTATATGCTGGTCAAGGGGAAGATGATGCTCCTCGAAAGCCACAACGAAACATGCACAAGAAGACCGGGTCGTTGCGGGTCAACGGCTTCTCCAAGGATAACAAAGAACCCCATGTGGTGGTAGAGAGATTCGAGGATAGGGACGGGGAACATCTTGTCAGCATAACGCCTGGATGGGACAGTAAGAGAGGCAAGCCATTGGTTGCAAGACGAAATAGCGAACTTGTCAGTGGCCGGAAGGCTGGCGCACGCTGGGAACAAAGCCGGTATGGCCATATTCAGACTGCTGCGGAATTCCACTAATTGATTAATCTATCCAGTATCCACTTCGCTCCTCTGTCGGTCCCATTGAAGAGACGTCTCCAGACTCTGGCGGTCCTCGCCCATACTCTCAGCATTGCCTCCCTTCTCGGCTTCTTCTTCCTGCTCTGTTCCATTCCTCTCTTCTGGCCTCTACTCGTACCCTACCTCATCTACGTACTCTTCTCCAATGCCGGCTATTCAGGTACCCTGAGGTATCGATCTGACTTTGTTCGCTCACTACCCATCTGGTCTCTTTTCGCCTCTTATTTCCCTGCCCGCCTGCACAGATCGGCAGTTCTCCCACCGACACGGAAGTATATCTTTGGCTATCATCCGCACGGGATTATCTCACATGGCGCTTTCGCCGCCTTCGCTACGGAAGCCCTCGGCTTTTCTCAGCTTTTTCCAGGGATTAAGAACACTTTGCTCACACTCGACTCCAATTTTCGTGCTCCACTGTATCGCGAATACATTCTCACACTAGGTCTGCAGTCTGTATCACGTGAGTCATGTGAGAACATCCTCTCCAAAGGTGGCGCCAACGGAGAAGGAATGGGCCGCGCCATTACGATAGTCGTGGGTGGGGCTCGAGAATCTTTAGAAGCACAACCACCTTCGCTACGTCTGGTCCTTGCACGACGCAAAGGTTTCGTCAAGCTTGCGATCCGTACTGGAGCTGACCTAGTGCCCGTCCTCGCATTTGGTGAAAATGAATTATATGACCAGGTGCAACCGGACGATCATCCAATTATCCACAAAATTCAACTTCTTGTCAAGAAATTTCTGGGGTTTACTGTACCTCTGTTCCACGCGCGAGGGGTCTTCAATTATGACGTCGGTGTTATGCCTTACCGGCGACCATTGAACATAGTCGTCGGAAAACCGATCAAGGTGGAACAAGCGAGCAAGCCATCCGAGGCTTATATCGCTGAATTGCACGGGCTATATGTAAAGGAACTGCAGAGGATATGGGAGGAATGGAAAAATGAATTTGCGATGGGAGTCACTAAAGAGTTTGTGATTGTGGACTGAAAAGCAGCTAGAGGTGTTGTAACTAGCAGTGAGCATGCCGTTGTTCAACACGTTCTATGTATATATAGCGTCCTGTAATCAATAGTATTCCTAGCAGTGCGACAAAACTTTTCTGCAGCCACGTGGTTGGTTCCTTCCTGTAATAAGGTAAAGAGCAACAAGCTTTCCTGCAGCTGGCCGAGCCGTAGCTTCCAAGGACGCATCATCATTCTATCCGCCCTATGAACCTTACCAATTCCTCTATTCATTCTTCTACTCCACACCGTCAGAACCACATTCGCTGTAGCTCGACTATATAATCTTGATCCATTCTGTATTACTATCTTTCGCTGCTTGCTCTGCTTACTTATACACTCTGCCAACCAATTTCTTTCTACGTCTTACTCGCAGCCAGCGTCAGTGTTTGATACACTGAATATGGCACCATTAGGCAACCTTGTGCGTCTATTGCCGTTGCACATCAACGAATTACCCACCCATCCAGCTCTCGATTCCTTGCTGCAGAACCCCAGTTCCAATCGCGAGAGCGTCAGTAACAGTCCCTCGCAAACTGGCAAAGTTGATCCCCGCGAACGTCCCAACCTCATCTCTTTCATGGAAGAGATCCTCGATCAGGCCGCGATGTTCGTGGATGACACATTGCCTGCTACATTCAATGAAGGTGGACTGAAGAGATCGGAACCTTCGGTAGCCAAAGTTCAACTATTGAAGCGAATGGTTCCTCCTGCCGAGATCGAGGCAATTCCCTGGATCAATTCGAGCATTCCTCGCAATTGGTCAGCGAATGGCGCAAAAAAGCCAGGAGAGGCGTGGTTCGCAAGGAGAAGTCGTCATGCGAATCACAGCCAAGAGGGGACCGCGGACCTTGACGAATTCGATTATGGCCTGCGATACAATCATTCGAAACACGAAGAAGACTACACTCCAGATGTATTTGACTCATACAAAGTTCTCGACTGGTCCGAGCAAATTGAAGCTGCCATTGGTAATGGGCCAGGTATTGACGATTATAGAGAGCTCAATATGAGTAGTAAGTAGGCTCTCACTCTACTCTCCTCCTATAGATGAATTGTACATGCCAGCCGCTAAATGTGACTGGAATCCATGATTTCTAATTTCCAAGTTTCATGACCACTCATTACCTGCATTCAGCTAACGAATCGTTTCTCAGTATACGAAATGTGTCACAAACTCCCCGCCATACTCTCGAATAGGGTCTTCCCAGTGCTTGTTCTGACCGCAAAACGAGGGAAACACGCATTTGTCGTCGTTCAGATCCCAATCAATATAAGGAATTTGGCCGCGGCCTTCTATTCCAATCAGAGGAACCTGAAGGAGGGAGACAGCTCGCTGAAACGACAGAAAGTGGTTCTTGGGTAGGTCTTGATACATGATCCAATATTGGTGTGCGTATATTGACAATCTCCTAGCGTTTACACGAGCATTGAGGCTTGCCGCATGCTGCCTGATCAGAATATCGAATGGACAATGGCTACGGCAAGTGATGCAAAGGGCTGGTTGCCGATGTGGGCTCAGAAGATGGGTGTACCCTCTGCAGTCGTTAAAGATGTCGGATTATTCATTAGATGGGTCCACCGGAAGAGGCCGAATCTCCGTGCCAACCCACTACCTGGCTCTGAGGCAGAAAATGGCTCAACTTCAGGCAAATGATGTGGGACATACGTTGCGCGGTCTTGTACATTATTGTTCTCATACGACGTTTGGGTGGCGTTTACATACGTGACGAAGAACGGCATTGACGTACACGCTCTGGGACGTTATTATGAAATATGCATTGTTTGGTTTGGGCTTCAGGTATTAACATATTGTAATACCGCTTGTGTGGATATCATTGGCCAGGGAGCTGCCTTATTAGCTAGTTATTGGAACACTTTCCTTTTCGGATTTCCGCATTCCCCATCTTGGCCTATCTTCTAGCTTTGAGAACTGTTGCAAGTGCTTCTGAACCCACTTCCTAGTAGATTCATTCCACTTTTCGTATGAGCGGTAATGGCAAGGAGAAGCTCTGGAGCTATGCCATTGGCTAGAGCTGCCCGGCGCTTACAGCGTCGAAGTGACACCCTGCCACCCTGCAGCACCATCGACGCACCAATGAAGGAATTAACGATAGTGGGCGGCTACGGGTACCTTGGCCCGTCCCCTGCGATCAGCTTTACGTTCTTTACGCAGATACATAATCAGAACGTGACGAAGCTGACGAATGAATGAACGACTTCTCTTCGTCTGGCGCTGTTGAATCACATCCACGCCGAGTGTTGCGCGAAGCAACCCACGAACCTAACCCTAATTTGATGTGGATGTTCAGGAAAGCTATTAATACCTTCACCAACTAGGCTGACCGTTTCTGCGGCCCTCATACTTAAGTATGAGCTCCGGCAGCGTGCGTCATGGCAAGGACGAGATGTTTCTTGACCGGCCATCAAACGGCGACTCGCCTACCATCGAACCACTGAGGATATACAAGCGAGATTCACGCTCTCCAGAACCTGATAAGCAGCGGACTGGACTTCCGCAGTCTACTGCTTTTCCCCTTCCTCCTGGCGCATCCAGCTCACCGGCTCCATTACCTTATCCTGACGATCGTCAACGCACCCAACCGCGTCCCACAAACGCTAGAAAAGCTACGGACGAGCACGGTAGAGCCTCGCCAGCTTATCCTTCCTCACCTCCACGCGCAGGCTCGACAGAGCCAGCAAGGATCGGCGTGCAAGAGTACCCATCTGCGCTACGACCCCGAGATGGGCGAGACACTTCATTGGGCCAGTCGAGCTCGAAATTGGCGGAGAGGAGGGGTAACTTGCCAAAGCCTTTGCCAGACTCGCCAGGGCCTGAGGCCCCGGACAAGGAAGGCCTTTTTCAAAGAGCTCCGCAAAGGCCTGGTGTCACAGCCGCCACAGACAATCGAGCGCCTTCTCGAACGGAGGCGACCCCATACCCAGAATACTATCAGCAGTACTGGCCTCCACCGGGAGAGACTTTTGACGATACCCCTCCGGGCGCCTTGAATGTACCAGTCCCCGGTGGTGTAAATAGACTGAGCTCGACAGCTTCCACGTCAACTACAAAAGCCCAACGAGGCTCGCCTCCCCCTCCCGAGACTCCTATAGTGGCACCTGGAGAATTACCTGGAGGAGGCATCGAAGCGCGATATGCGGCGGCAGGTATTGCTGGTACATCAACTTTGACAAGCTTGCAAGCCCAAAATGCGGCGGCAGCGCACAGAGCCGCTCAATATCCCCAGCCTGTCAGACCGCAACAATTGGCAAGTGCGCAGCAACCTGATCCCACGCGAAGACGCTGGACACCAACAGAAGAGCCTGGGACCCAGCCACATGGACCTCCTACAGTCTATCAAGGGCCGAGCCAAGCGTCTGGCTCACCTCCTGTGCAAGCACCCACACCTCAAGTTCAAGCTCAGATTACCTCTCCTTCGGGCCGAACGCACGCGCCGACAGCACTGGAGCAAGATTTTCAAAGAATGCACGTTACGTCGTCTCCTCCTCCAGCATACTCGCCCGCCGGCTCCTCAGCCACTGGAACCCAAGGTTATCCCGCCGAAAAACGTAATCAGCCAGCTGCATCATCGACGACGGCGGCTGCAGGTGCAGCGGTTGGAGCCGTAGCTGGGGCGGCAGCTGCGATGTCCTCTTCCGCAGAATCAGCGAATGCTGGCCATCCAGCGTTTGCACATGATACAGCCGCTCAGACCGTGACGACACAGCCACCAGTTCAAGCCGCTACACAGCCATCGCCGCAACCTGTGAAAGCTTCTCCGGCGCTGGCTGGTCCGGGCCCTTCTTCCCCACCACCCCTCCCAGAGGGCTGGATTGCCCATCTCGACCCCAACTCTGGCCAATACTATTATATCCATTTGCCAACTCAATCTACACAATGGGAGTTTCCAAAAGGACCTACTCCGCTGAATCTCAACGAACCACTATCTCCTACGGGCAGTGTGAACTTTGGAAATCCATTAGCATCTCCTGGACTTAGTGCGTTTGGTGGCAAACCATTGGCATCTCCTGGCTTTGCACCATCGACTCCTGGCTACCAAGATAGTATTATGAGCATGCAGTCATCCACTCCTACTGTGGCAGGTTTCACCGGTCCCCCACCAAGTGCTGGGGTGGAGATGTACAAGATAGCGCCAACAAACGGAGTTTACTTTGGACCCTATCTGAGGTACACCAACATGGACCTGGAAAGGGGCCTATGGCTAGGTTCGATATTGCTCGTCACAGATGCCCCTCAGCCCCCAACGATACACATACACCAAAGTGTAGATCTCTCTCCAAACCCACGTCAATTGAAGGCTAGTCCTATCTCCCATCACCAGCGGTGGACTTTCTATAGGTACGACATCGATCTACAAATGGAAGAGCATACTGGTGCAAAGTGGACGTACGCAATTACCTCTCATCTGGGCTGCACACGGTATGAGTTCTTGGTTGCCGGCAAAACCGAAACCAGCTGGCGATTTATCGCCACATCAGGGAACGACTTTGCTCTCAACGTTAACGTCAACGAGCGGGCAAAAGTTGGGGGAATTGGTTACATGTGGAAGGACATCATGCAGAAACATGTGGAATGTGGTGGGTTCCATACGCAACTTGGTCTTGGCGATCAGATATATGCCGATAGGATATGGAAAGAGATTCCTCTCTTGAAGCAATGGCTTGCAATGAGCGGCAAAGAGAATAGGAAGAATGCCCCGTGGACCGCCCAACACGAGGAAGATGTTTCGCATGCATATTTCCATTACTATACTAGTCACTTTGATCAGCCGTACTTGCGAGAGGCTTTTGCACAGATACCACATATTCTGCAGATTGATGATCATGATATGTAAGTCGTGTACGCCTCCGCCATCTTCTTAAATTACACACTGACGGTTTCACCTTCCAGATTTGACGGCTTCGGTTCATACCCTGAGTACATGCAATTTTCCAACATGTTCAAGAATATAGGTCGCGTCGGTATAGAAATGTATTTGCTTTTCCAGCACCACACCAACCTCGAGATTCTCCGCAACGTAAGCACCGACACGGACATCTTCACCATCACCGGCACCGGCTGGCATTTCGTGAAGTATCTGGGTCCGGCAGTGGTGGTGGTTGGTCCTGACTGTCGTTCGGAAAGAAACCCGCATCAAGTGATGGCTGGGCCAACATATCAAGGGCTTTTCCCGAAAGTTGCTCTACTACCGACTTGTGTACAGCATTGCATCTGGATGATCGCAGTACCTCTGATCTATCCAAGACTGGAAGCGGCCGAGCAAATTGCCCATACTGTCGCCACAGGTAAAAAGGCTGTAACTGGGGCGTACAACGTACTTGGTAAAGTGACTAGTTCAGTGGCTGGCGTCGTGGGGGCCAAAGGTGTGGTCGGTTCAGGCTTTGATTCTGTGAAGAAAGCAGTCGGCAAATCTGGCCTCATGGGCGGTATATTGAGTCCATTTGGCGACATTGACATGTTAGACGAGCTTCGCGATCAATGGACTCACGAATCAAAGGTATGCCCTCGTCACCCCAATTTCGTCTATTATGCTAATTGTATCTAAGGACCTCGAGCGCACCTACCTCATCCGCATCCTACAAGACATAGCTAAGCAGAAAGCCATTCGCATGACCTTCTTAAGTGGTGCAGTCGACTGTTGCGGCGCTGGCCTCATGCACGACCCATCCAGACCTTCTGACCATAAAACGATGTATCAGTTGATCTCCGCCTCTGTCGTCAATACTCCGCCGCCCTCATATGTCCTCCGGCTCCTACACTCCTCCCAGAAACCACTCTACCTCCCACTCAACGGCCATCGCTCCAACAACGCCCCCAGTGACACCAAGGAAGATATGATGGAGATCTTCACCAACGAGCCCGACGGGAGACAAAGGGACATGCGGAAGCTCATGGGCAGGCGCAATTACGTGGCCATTGTTGCTTACGATCCGGAAGTCGTGACTGGAAGCTTTGGTCAAACTAATATGCACGGAACGGGGGCTGGCAAGCTGAGCTTAGCGGTGGATTTTATGGTGCAGACGGATGGTACGGGGTTGGGAGCTGTGGGTGTGACTAAGTACGGACCTGTTATCGTGCCGAGTCTGGAATATGGCAGGTGAGAGGTGCTGATGTTATCGGGTCTCGTGGCTTTTTCACTTCTGCTCCCATCTATTTTTTTGAATATAATTGAATTATATTATCAGCACTGGATATAGCGAAGCATGTGTGTGTGCATAAACATTTCGGAGAGATCTATACGAGCTCAAGTATTTACAGTCAAATATAGTAAATTTGATATGTATGTTGGCAATCAATCAAGCGACCACCCAGCTCCATGCTCAAACAACTCCTACTTTACAGAATATACCTCACCAGTCTCCTCCCACCACACACCCCTCTCCCAACCCCTATTTCCTACTCGTCTTCCTCTCCTCCAATAACCTCTTCCTCCTAACCTGCAACTTCCTCCTCTCCCCCCCATCAACCTTCACCCCCCTCCTGACCTCCCACATCCCCTCCTGCACTCTCACAATAGCCTCCGCGCCCCTACTCCCCTTCACAGCTTTGATAAACGGCCCCACTATCGTCCTAGCACCCACCACTTTCATCCCCTCTACCGGCTTCAATTTATCCATTTCCAATTGCTGTTGCTTCCCTACCACCTCCCCTTCCTCCTCCTGCTTCGCTGGCGTATTCACAACCATTTTCTTCACCCGCACCAACCCCCCCGACTGGGTGCTCGTATCCCCAATCTCAGCTTTCAACACCGGCACCTCTACGACTTTAATCCTCGCCTCCCCATCTCTCACATATTGGAAATCCCCTCCTACGCCAAACATCCCCTTTCGAAACCTATCTCTCCACCATAGTAGGTAGCGTCTTGTGCGTGCTGGTTCGACGCCGAGGTCTCGTAGTTGGGCGGAGGTGAGGGAGAAGAGAGAGGGCCAGTTGGGGATTTTGGCGGCGTGTTGGGAGAGGTTGCGGCCGATTAGGGTGAGGAAGGTGGGGGGGTCGGGGACGAAGGGTGTGGGTGAGGGGATTGGGGAAGGAGTGGTGGAGGTGCGCGCGTGGAGGCAGCGGGTGCATATGGTGATGCTTCGGAAGAGGGTATTGGGGGATTGGAGGGAGTGGATTATGGGGTTTCGGACGATCATTGCGGTGGTGGGGGTTGTGGTGTGTGAGTCGAGAGTTTGGAGAACAGTTGCATTGTTTTTTCGACGGTTTCTGCAGCCCTATGGTTAGCGCGAAATTGGATATCAAATCCCAAGCAACCTCTTTGACTTCTTATACAGTCTTTATCACTGCTGCTACGAGCTGGAAGGTGACCTCCAGGACTAAATCAGTAGTATCTGTCTTTGTGATCAGAACCATGGCGTTTTCGCCAGTGATCACACATGAGGCTGCATCTAGCATCAAGGTCACTGCCACCAAAGCAAAGTCCTTGGCTGTTCGAACAAACTCGACCTCTCAGAATGAGGCTCTTTCTGAGGCCAAATCAGGCGGTCAGGAGCTCGCAGAGAGGCTGAACCAAGAGACCAAAGACAAATATGTCAAGGACAAGAAGCTCGGCGAGGGAACTTATGCCATCGTCTACTTAGGTCATTTAAAAGCGGACCCCTCATCTCTAGTCGCCATCAAGAAGATCAAAGTCAACACAGAGTACCGAGATGGCCTCTCCATGGATGCAATTCGAGAAGTCAAATATCTCCAAGAACTTTCACATCCTAATATCATTGCGTTGCACGCCGTTTTCTCCTCGAAGAACCAAAATCTTAATCTAGTGCTTGAATTCCTACCCTTGGGAGATTTAGAAATACTCATCAAAGACAGTGAAGGTATACGCTACGGAACTGCTGAAGTGAAGGCTTGGATGGGAATGCTGGGGCGGGCGGTGTGGTTCTGTCACGAAAATTTCGTGCTACATCGAGATATCAAGCCGAACAATTTGCTCATTGCTGCGGATGGAGAGGTCAAGCTTGCGGATTTTGGACTTGCTAGATCATTTGCGGATCCATATCGGCCTATGACTTCTCAGGTCATAACCCGATGGTATCGCCCCCCAGAATTGCTATTCGGTGCCAGATACTATTCTGGCGCTGTTGATGTATGGTCGATGGGGACAGTGTTCGCCGAGCTCATCTTAAGGGTGCCTTTCTTGCCGGGAAACACTGATTTGCATCAACTGGAATTGATCTGCAATGCGATTGGCACCCCAACCGAAGAGAATTGGCCAGGGATCTCCAAACTGGATGGCTACGTCAAGTTCGACAAGGCTATAACGGTCCCTATACGTGGAAAAGACTTCTATCTATCTAGATTTGGCACAGCTGGACCTGTGGGAGTCGATTTGTTGATGTCCATGCTGGCCTTGGACCCCCGGAAACGCTGCACAGCGCGTCAAATGCTTGAGCACAAATGGTGGATGACTGAGCCACAGCCCACAGCGAAAGAGGATTTGCCAAAGAAGAGCGGTGGTCTGGAGAAGATGGGTGATGATTTGAAGAGAAGAGGAGGAGAGATCGAAGATGGCCGGGGCGACAAAGTTGCGCGGAAACTCAACTTTGGTGCTGCGAAGTGACGAGTGAGCAGAAGCACAAGAAGCTTCTCAAAGCTTAATCAACTGCCGTTACCTATGACCTAGGTTGTTGTGGTGATCAGCTGAGGCGCGGAGCCTTGCACATCACTTCGTGGATATTGGGATACTATTGGGGGCCATGAGTGGGATATCCCACGGTACCGGTGTTCCACCGGAGATTGCTCGCTTGGTGCTGACTACATCCGAGAGCCCCCCCCGTGGGACAGGACAAGAAAAGTCATGGGTTCCACGTTGGAAATGCATGTCGTTGATGTCACGTTGAAACTTCTCCAGCAAAGCTTCTTCAAACATCCTATCTGAACCGGGATCAGTCCTCTACATTGGGACTGCCATGTGCTAAAGTAAGCTCAGTTCAAGCGAAGCCAAAAGGGAAGCTTTTCTTAGAAGCGATGGAAAGGGCAGCGATCTTCGGGACCAAGAGTACTACTACTGCAGGCACCACCTCTACCCGTTTTGACGTCCTACTATGGTAGCTCGCTGTTTGATGTTTGAGGTCAAAACTCTGGGTATCGGAGATGGATACGGTGTCGGCCTCTACAGTTCTCCGATATCTTAACGGCCGTATGAGTAAAGCGAGTTAGCATTGGTGCAGTATGCCGTGTTTTGGTGGGTGGTCCATATGAGGCTGGACTCTCATTTCCCCAGAAGTGGCAATTGGTGACGTTTGTTGGTGTGATGTCTGAGCCTCTATGCAGGTCAGTAGCGAATAAATGAAGCCCCTTTTCCTGCAGTGTGTGATAGGAATGGAGAGAGAGGGTCTTTGGTGAAGGGAATAGCGGAACCAAAGGCCTAGCTCAATCGTTCATAGGGTGCTTTGAGTCTTCTAAATGCTCGCCTAAACGGGCCCTAGCAAGCCCCCTCGGACGATCCAGTCCAACCCTTGTCGTAGATTCTAGGTCAGGATGGTAGGCATGCTAGTTGGTAGTCAACCCCCTCGAGCCTTTCAGCGAGTGACTCTGGTAGAAGTTTATGTAGAACCGTGGATCCAAGCATTCTTCACCACCTGTCGTAACCTGCTTACCAACTAAACTCTTTCCCTATTCATCAAGACGACTGTGAAGTGTTCTTTCAGTGCATGCAGCAACCTGGAAAGCTGCAAGACTGCCCAACAGCAAAATCGAGCCCCTTCACAGATACCAAAACCTGAAACATTTGCGGGGCCCGAACTGGACTCTTGAATAGTGAATCCTCGCCCACCTCTGCTCTTACGTCTTACGGTCTCAACCTACTCTCGGTGCGCGTATCGGTCGAAGACACGCTCTAGCCACAAGAATTCACGGAAAGTGAAGCCGAATGGGAATACCATCGAGCGCCAATTGCGAGTAAGAGTAAGGAATTCAAAGCGCTGGCGCAGGTCTATCTATACCAGAAACGGAGGTCCAAGCCACAGAACTTGACTTGAACAAGTGAGAACCTTACGACCAAGAATACAGCAGACAATAATCAGCCTTTCTTACTGCTGCTTTTCCTGAATTTCTGTTCTTTTGGATGGTTGGATCACTTCAACTGCTTCTTAGCTTACTGGGTTACTGGAAGTCGCGATTGGTCGGCAGCTCCCTCACTCTCTCGTCCATTCCAAAGGGAAGGCGTCACCACTAATGAATTAATTCAACCCGACCTTACTCTTCACGTCCTCGCGGCCTCTTGATAGCGTGTTCACCACCTGAGCAATACCTACCAACACCACCGACATCATGGCAAACAATGTTACTCAACCTGCTCTTCCCCCACCAACTTCTGCGCTGCCTCAACTACCGATGTCCAAACTCCGTATACCTTCAACAACAACTCCGATTACAACTCCATCAACTACAGCAACATCTCCAAAGCTCGGCCTGAGGACACCCTCAAAAATAATAAAACCACCCACTCTAAGTACCATTCATTCCACATCAAGCCCCGATATACCTACACTCCGGTCGACTTCAACCACCTTGACCACAGGCCAAGGCGGTGATCCTCTGGCCGACAAAGAAGTGCGGCGGTCAGTCAGTATCGCCAACTTCCCTCAGCCTCCCAAGGTCCGAAGAACAGGCATTGAGAGCAAATATTCCACAGCGTCGTCGTCTCCTTCGCGGGGTAACGAGAATGGAGAGGCGCGGAGGGGCAGTTTGGGGGTCAAAAAGCCTAAAACACGGGTTTCGGCGGACATGCTTAGCCGAACATACAGCACAACCTCCACCCCTAGCTTGTTGAATGGCAGTGGCGAAGGCAAAGCCGTTTTGAGTGAACTAGGCATGAAAGCAGCGATCGATATGATGAGCCCTCGGTCACCACCTCATAGTCGAAGCTCTTCTGCTCAAGAGTCGTGTTCTACTTCAGCAACCACATTTGAGGATACAGAAGAGAAGAGGGGTCGTGACGAAGTACACGTTGAAGAGAGAGAAAATAGAAGGGAATCTGGCAGGACGGAAAAGGAGGGCAAGGGTAATGTTCTTGTCAGCGTGCGAGTACGGCCAGATGCAGGTGGAGACAGGACGTCTGGCAAGGACTGGCTAGTGGATAGCAGGCAGTCACTGGTAGCTTACAGAGGAAGGGAAGGAGGGGACTATTACTATGGTATGCTAAAGATCCCCGCCAAATACCCAAGTAAATTTCGAGTTCTGATCGCTAATACAACGTCGCTGCAGACAACGTTTTCGCGCCATACGATCAAAATCATAAAGTCTACGATGCTTGTGCGAAACGGCTTGTGCGCCGTGTTATGGAAGGTTACCACGGGACAGTCTTCGCCTATGGCATGACGGGCACTGGCAAAACTTTCTCCATGCAAGGAACCGCAACCTCTCCCGGTGTGATACCACTAGCTATTACTGACATCTTTTCCTTCATCCGAGAGACGCCCCACCGAGAGTTCCTGTTACGAGTCAGCTACCTAGAGATCTATAACGAGAAGATCCATGATCTTTTGAGACCTCCAACCGAGGGTGGTACTGGACCAGGGGCTGCGCAGCAAGAGGAGATTAAACTGCGTGAGGATCCAAAGCGAGGAGTCTTTGCAAGCCCGCTGCAAGAGGAAATCGTGCAGAGCCCAACCCAGCTGCTTCGAGTCATCGCTAGAGGTGATCAATCCCGGCGGACAAGAAGCACCCAATTCAACGCTCAGAGTTCGCGGAGCCACGCAGTAGTGCAAATAGTAGTCGAGAGCCGAGAACGACCATTCCGGGGGAAGGGACAAACTGATAAACGAGCCCCTCTTGTTCCTGGAGGTGTTCGCGTCTCCACTCTGAGCATGATTGACTTGGCTGGCTCAGAAAGGGCTGCAGAAAATAAGGAGAGGAGAACAGAGGGCGCTCACATCAATAAGAGCTTGCTCACATTGGGGACTGTCATTGCACGACTCTCTGGTGACAAAGATAGCGCCGGCAACCCAACAGACAAGGATGGAAAGCATTTGCCATATAGAGACAGTAAACTCACTCGACTGCTGCAGCCAGCTTTGTCAGGTAACTCGTTGGTCAGCATCCTCTGCACCATTCAGTTAGGTTCTCAGGGCAGCGTGGCTGCCGCCAATGGTCATACTGGGGAGACACTCAACACACTCAAATTCGCAGCCAGGGCAAAGAATAATATTGTTAGCCATGCAAAGAAGGCCGAGGAGGCACTTGGCAGTGGCACAGATGCAGGCAGCCGAGTGCTTCTTGAGCGGTATCGGATGGAGATACAAAGCTTACGGAACGAGCTTGACAATCAGAAGAAGGCTCAGGAAGAAAACCCCTCTGGGAAAGGTGATGAAATTCCACTCGACGAGGAGGAGAGAAAGTTTGAAAGGGAAGCTGAGCAGCGGCGGGAAGAGCAAATGCTCGAGATGCAACTCGCTAGGACAGCTCTGAACGACCGCATTGAGCATCTAAACCGCCTAATCCTGTCCTCGAAATCTTCGGGGGTCAACAACAGTGGCAAGATGTCATCGTTGAGTATACATCCGACGCTGTCGATATCTCATAAAAGTGAATCATCTGCAAGGACTCTCCGGTCTTTGCGTTCTTCGGCGAGCCATTCCACTCTTGGCGGTCCTACAGCGTCACAAGCCCGCACGGTTTCAGTTGGCTCTACCGTTACAATACCTGGCTTAGAGAATACGCAGCAGTCACCCATTTCCTCGCAGGACCACGAGGAGGATTCAGGCGGCGAGTATGGAGACGGCAATGCGACATCAAGAGCACGTATTCGTGCTCTCCAATCAGATCTGGCAGACAAGAATAGATACATCTCAACCCTGGAACAGAGACTTCTACAAGCTCGAAGGTCCAGTCAATCTAGGACCTCGCTACTTGCTCAGCAGCCGAATTCGCCGAAAAAAACCAACTCCCTCGAATTGGATCCGCACGCTGCCGATCTGCTTAAAGAAAAGGATGCCGAAATCGCGGAGCTGCGTGCTCAACTCGAAGACAAGGATCGCATGGTCAAGGCCTTACAATCTGCCGCCCGGCATCGTGAGATTGCAGACCTGGCATCCGAGCCAGCAACACCTCTCGAAAAGCGCCGGGAAAGCCTGCATCAAAGCAAAGATAGTAAAGATAGCAAAGACAGCAAAGACAGTGCTGGTAGCTCCGGCAGCGGCCACGGCCTCTCCTCAACAGTTAGCCCAGTCCAACTTCTCTCCCCTCACAAGGAGAAAGAGAAGGAGAAAGCGATGAAGAGAAAGAGTATAGATGAAATGACCAAGATTCTTGACGGCATGATTCAGGATCGTGTTCAGACTGGCGGGCTCGTCGTTGGAGCCAATGGGGTCGTGAAAGCGATGCATGAGCGCAGAAAGGAGAGTTTGAATGGTGTGCCCAGTATTGGTGCGCTGGCGGCTCAATTAAGACCTACGTCTACGATTTCAGAGGGGGGCGGCGGAATATAAAAGCTTGCATCAGTCGAAACGACTTTGGAAGGGGGCGGGCATGAACATTGGCATGAATGGTGTTTTGGTGTTGCATCATAGCTTTCTCGTTCTTCTTATCTCTGTTTTTCTTTCCTTCTCTGTATTCCTTCATCACACTTTTCACTTTGTTTTTCTCCTTTTACCCAAAACAGAGGATACCCCTATACCCAGAGAGTTTCATCATTTGTATTTCCAGATACCCCAACACTTTCAAAGAAATGACTGCAGGTTATGAAGCGTGTTGGGAGAGCCAAGGAGTGCGGTTTTTGGGCGCTTCTTATGGAGTGCGGTTTAGGCGCTTCTTATTTATGAATGTGTAATGGCTATGGTGGTGAAATGTAAGATAGAGTGATGAGACAGTGTGTGATCATGGGCGAAGTATAGTAGAAGAAGAAGAAAAGCGTGCCAGAAATGGCTTCTTTTGGTCTCCTAACATCGTCCACACAAAATCCGTCGTGAAGCAACCTGATTTCACATGGTCGTATTCATCCACGGAACCCCTTTCATAGATGGAGATACTTATTTTCATTGCAGTAAGTAGCAAACGCCCTATTCTGTTCTGTTCTGTTCTGTTCTATTCTGTTCTATTCTGTTCTCTTCTGTTCCGTCTTACCTTACTACTTGTTAGATGTGATACACAAGAACAAGATCTTGCTTGCTACCTAACCACTTTCTTGAATTCAAAGAATGCCTCTATCTTGAGGTATAATTACGAAGGTCACTCACTCTTATCCTTCGCATCATGAACAAAGGAATGTAACCGTCATTTATGGCGAGTCCCCGTGATGAGTAGCGGTAATACGCTGCAGGAAGCCTTAATGGTTATCATACAGTTTAGTATGTGACCACCAGTGATCACCCTTTTGGTCTAGTCGTAACGGGGTCAGCTTTTACCCGTCCTCGCTCTCCCCGCGGCTTAGATCTGTAAGCCTACGGCTAAGCTCACCCCCCCACCCCCCGTGGCTTATGGCGGAGTTGGGAAAGCGATTCTATATAGGCGGTCTTTTCGTGAGCGTTTTTGCACGAGCAATTTCACGCATCATCACCAACCCCCCCCGCCCCCCAAATACGAACTCACCTTTCCAAAAGTTGCTCAGAGCTTCGCAAGGCTATTTTCATCCATAATAGGTAAAGAGGATGAGTGTATATCACCGTAGCATAGCATATTATTTTCAAGTGAATTCAGTCAAAGTATGGATAGGAATGAGATTTGTCAATTTCATTTTCTCAGATGATAGCAATCTATTTATGGTGTATGCAAAATGTTAAGGATGCTGAGCTAACTGATGCATGAGATACTCGCTCGCTTACTTACTCCCTCATGATGAAGACATGAATAAGGAGGAAGCTTGATGAGAAGGCCGCTCCTTTGGCGAATCGACCAATGATTAATTACACGACCCCGCCAAGATGTAAGGTACTGCCGAGACATTTTTTTTTGTTGTTTTTTGTGTTCAGAGTCCACCACCTGTCCAATTGGATTTGGACTGATTGCCAGCTCAAAGACCACAAGAGTATCGTCAAAAGGAAAAACGGACCACCGCCGTATATGCTCGCTACAGAATAGGTGATCCAGGCATACATACATAATCGAAAAAAAGTAGAAATTAATTCCCTAAAACCACCTCACCGCAACATTCCATATCTGATTCTCTGCACGCCAGCGTGGATACATGCTCGTCAAAACCTTGTCTAAACGTTATAGAGTGTTCGTGGGAAGGCCGATAAGGGAGAGCGTATGAGATCAGAACCTGTGATCGCCCCATGCAGGCATGCATGGTTGAGTGAAGAAATGACCTGCTATGGGGGATCGCTTTGCTCCACGATATCGTTTCCATGCATCACTTCGCTCCTTATACTCTCGAGGTGCGTGTTGTGTGGCTACATTAGTGTTGATGCTGAGCACCAAGGGACTCTGGCTTTGGACCATTTCTCCACTCTTTTTTGATTTTGGGTAGCCGTAAGCATCCCGTCCTGACTCTGCTTCCTCGTCCCATTTGTCAGCAAGGATATCCTTTCTGAGCTTCCAGCTCTCGACTTCGAGTACCGAATCCTCCTTGGAAGCACAACGAAGCCGAGCCCAGCAGCGCTGGAGGCCGATGTCTTGGAAGGCCCAAAGAGGTCTGATCCATCTCGCCCCGATGCCTTCGAACTCGGCTTCATCCAAGGTGCAGAAGGTGGTGGGTGCTACGTTAAGTGTCAGGTCGAGCAGAAGATTCTTAAGAGAGCATTCGTCCGCGACACGCCAGCAAAGATTATCCCAGAGGCGGTCATGCTTCGCTTTCCAGATCTTGTTGTCTGTGAACTGAGGATTACCGTAGGCTGTATATTTAAGGGCTAGGCTAGTGATGGATTTCATAGCCACCGGCGTAAGCTGATCAAGGAAATGGCGTAGTGTGCCGAGGGCGTGGAAGTGGAAAGTAGACTTTGCATAGAAGACTGATGCAGCTTCGTCATGCATTTGCTTGTTGACGAGAAGCAGAGTCGTACGGATTGCTCCATAGTAATCGCTAGGCAGACGTTGTCTGACAGCTTGGGGTTTGTTTTTGATGTCCAGCGACCGACGACGTTGAGCGGCATCTTTAGGGAGTACAAATCTCGTGGTGATATTGAAACGCGGGTGGCGGTATGTTAGGCTCTTGCTTTTGTGATTACTGTTGACCCATACAAGCTGGTACTCATCTTTGACAATGGCAAACTCATATATCTGATTCCTGATCTCACCAGGTAGTTCTAGGAATTTAAAAACACCATCACGCTCATGCCGCAGTGCCCGAGGAGTCTCCGACTCACAAGGTAGACGGACGAGAGGTCTGAGTGGTGATCCTGGTGAACGTTGATCCAAGATGAGATACTGGGGCTCAGGTAGACCAGGGATTATCTTCTTGGGGGATGGGATGCGAGGTATTTGGTATCCCTGCATTCGCTGACGAGTTTGAGGGTGCAAGGCTTTGCCTTTCTGTGCGGTCTGCGTGAAATTGTTAGCTTGCGGCGTTGGAAAACACAGAATGGCTCTCGAACTTGTTTGCTCGTGCTGGCTAAGGAGGTGCTCTTGCTCTTGCTTGCTTCGATAAGCTTGTCGATTTCGTTCTTCTTGCCGACCATACTCTTCTTCTCGCCGCCGCGGGCGGGCTTTCCATTTTTCGCCATAGCAAGAGCGATCGAAGTACAAATGTGGTTGGGAATGAGAAATCCCGAGGTATAGATGTGGAATTGCGTCAAATAACCGAGAGAGAGACAAATCCGGAGGTTAGGGAAGTGTAATTGAGCTTTCAAGTAATGAGAAGGTATTCAAGACGCCACAGACAAGCAAGGACTCCCGGGACTAGTGCCAGACAGTCGGCCGGAGAGTTTTCAAATCCGAATATTCAAGTTGTAGAACAAAGAGGCAAGTATCGAGAATGTGGGATGAAACCCGTGGAAGTGATCAGGTCTGCCAGAAACCAGAAGGCGTTGATCTCGATGTCGTTGTATATTCGAGCTTCGCAGATGCATGTATTGTCAACGAGGTGCAAGAGGAAATGATCAAAGAGGAATTGAGTGGGGGAGAGATCAGTTGGGAGCCGAAGATGGCTGGGAATGAAGATAGAGGGAGGCGGGTGGTCATCGGAAAGTGTTGATGAGGTGGGAAGTAAGCTCAACAATGGCTTCGCGTCACTTTCGCGGAGCAACAATAGGCTAGTAAGTGAATGATGGTGATTTCGACCATGACATGTGGCAACATGTCAATAGTAAGACTCCGTATTGTTCCAAGCCCTCAATGTAGGGTATGACAATAGGAACCTTGCTCGGGAAAGCCCGCTTATTGGGGAAATCCCATCGCATCATGGTGGCAAGAAAACGGCAGAATTTGGCCACTGATCAATATCACGTATTCACTCCTTGGTCTCGATTCAGAGTTATGTTGTAGGGGGCTGGTCGTTCCAGGATTGAAGGTTGGAATTGACTTCAGTTTCGGAAAGGGTGTAGATCCAGATGAAACAGGCAGCAAAAGGACGGCTTCACGAGAGCGCAGTATTGGTCAGCTTTTAACGCCAATAGCTAGAAAGGGATTTGGTCAACCAGCAAACCTTCTATAGCGCTTCCTCTAATTACTCCGTATGTATGCGCTTTGTTCTAGTAGGAGTCAAACGCAGATACCTATGCCATGTCCATAAGAAAGCAGCGTACAGTTGTCTCCTTCACTTCGCCGAAGGCTCGATTCCTCGCTGCACCATCGCTTCTTTCACATCTTCATATATCTCATCCGGGCTCTTCACAGCCTTTATCTTCACAACTTTGCCCTGCTTCTCAAAGTACTCCACGACAGGCATGCTGGTCTCGACGAAGGTCTTAAACCGCTTCTTGATGCTCTCAGCATTATCATCTGTCCGACCACTGGTCTTCCCCCTGTTGATCAGACGCTCTGACATCACATCCTCAGGGCAATCGAAGAAGAGTGTGAATTTCGAGGGGCAGACGGCTTCTTCGAAGCGAACAGCTTGGTCCATTTTGCGTGGAAACCCTGCGAAGCAATGAGCCATAACATTCTTGTCACCAAGCCTCTGATGTTTAGGCGAAGGTAATCGAGACCTGGGACAAGAGTGTTGACGTACCATCGATCAAGAACCGGCCCCTTCCCTCGTCCTTGTCCATGATAGCATTCTCCAACAATTGGACCGTAACCTCCATAGGTACGATCTTTCCATCCTTAATATACTCCTTAATCATGTCCCCAAATTCACTGCCTTCCCTATCTTGCTCTGCTCGCAGCAGATCTCCTGCCGAAAGATGTGTGAAGCCGTAATCCCGTACTAGCTTGGCGCATTGGGTCCCCTTGCCTGCACCAGGGCCACCAAGGACGAATATAACAGAGGTCTTATCAGGTGAGAATGTCGGAGTAGACTTCGGAGGGGCAGAGAGGCGAGGGGAGGCCGGTGCCATGGCTAAGTGTTGGGTTGGGGCTATTTAGGAGTAATGGAAGGGCCACGGGCTTTTGGGGGGTCCTTTGCACGGGCTTTGACCATAGAAACGTAGGCTCCTGTTCCAGCAAGGAAAATCAGTATGAAAGGCCACACTTTCACCTGCTGTTGGTTGGGGTTAGGCCGAGATGAGTAGTTTCGGCGGAGGTTTAGAGAGGCTTTGTAGACAAGATATTGATGATTCCTATGGACAATTAACCCCGACAGGGGAATCGGCACTGTTTTATTTGCTGTAATGGTTCGCAATAACATATGGAGGGGATGGTACTAGGTGTTCAGGTGGGTTGAAATTTCTCCGGCAGGGTGCACGTTGCGGGCGTATGATGCTGTCTCGAGACTAGGTCATCACGTGCGTGGCTTAAGGTACTTTATCTCTCAACGTTAGATGTCAAGATAAGTCGCATGCTCAAGTTTTGCGCAATGGTCATAGGGTTTTTGATAATGAATTGGATTTATGTGGTGGAGTTACATAGCTAGATGCTAGATTATATAGATAGACTAGATCAGTGACCTCACACCAGCCTAATATGTGACAGAAAATGGTATAATAAAATTCTTAAATTCCAGGAGAACCTGTACTCCTTCCAAACCCATTCATAACAGTCCTATCGAAGATTTGCAGGCGGGAGTCTTGGACTCGTTGGTGGGCTTTCTACCCTTCCCTCTGTGGTGTATGCTTGCCCTGGTTGAGCGGCTCCAAAACCTGGACTGTTTAGTGGACTCGAGTATGCGCCTGGAATTGGCACAGCATCGTAGGTCTGCTCGCCCGGCGCTGCCGGGACATGGTCCTGCACCTGTGGCTTTGGCGCTGACTCGAATCCACCCTGCGACACTGTAGGACTGGCCGCGTGTATTTTGATGGGAGGTGGCTGCAACGTGAATGGCTTAGGCTGAGAGAAGGATTGGTGTTTCGATGCGAATTGTGTGCCTTCAGAGTAGTATTCACCATTCTCTGCCGCATCAACAGGGTCATCGTGCAAATGCGATGGGAAAGAGGCAGTCATAGGCGTCTTTTGGATGCCAGGAGTGTTTGGAGCAGATTGGGCTTTGAGTTGAGCCAGGTAAAGATCCGAACGAGCTCTGTCCCGCAGATCCATGGACTTGGCGAGCCTCCGCTTGGAATAGAAGCGAAAGAAGACAATAGCGTAAATCGTAATGGTGATGACTTCCACAATGATCTCGATAAAAGCACAGATAAGCGACCAATTCTAGGACAATGTTAGACTGAGAAACTTGTAGATATTTGGAGTATTATGTGAGACCACGAACCTGAAGCCTGCAGACTAAGGCGTAATCGACCTCTGAATCAAAGACATCCTTCCGCTTTCCATCCTTGCAAGACCATCCCCACATGTCTTTGCCTTGACCATTCGCTTTACTTGAATGCAGCACTGCGGCACCAATGATCCACATGACAGTTGCGAATGTGAAGTAAGCTATTGAGAAAAATGTGTAGTATATCGCTGCTTTTTCCGCACGCTTGTGACCGCCTTTCCAGTAGCCGTAGATGACCACCAGAGACATAGCCAGCGAGACACAAGCGATAGTGAGTAGAGTAATCTGTGGCCATGTTTTCTGGCCCGGAGCCCAAGGCGGCAAGTTGCTCCTGGGAGACAGCGTCTTCGTAGCATTGAATATCGAGAAGGTCGTGGACAACATAGCTAGAACGATAAGACTGCAGCTGAAGTTGGTTCCACGAAGACACATCTTGGCCATTCGGACGCGGGTTTTTACTTTCTGGGAAGCTTGTTAATATAGCTCACCAGTACAAAGAGTGATATGCTCACGATGTCTTTTGCATTTTGCTTTTCCGTGTGCTCTTCGCGCTTTTCTAGCATCTCCTCTTCCCTGAACGTGGGACTGAGTGGGTTAACAAATCGGCCGGGTGTTCCGGGTGGCTTCAGAGCACTTTTAAGAGGTGAGTTTGGGGTAATGGGAACCTCGACGCCGGCATAAGATGAGTGCTTCGAGCCAACATTGTCCGACATGTAGCCGAAGCCTACGTCGGAGGGCTGGGCTTGAGGCATGAGGTGTCGTGTCGTGACCGGAGGATCAGCAAATGGGGATCTCCCAGTGGTACTAGGATCGATGGGTGAGTTGACTGATGTTGCTTCTGCGAAACGAGCTGTCCTGGGTGTTTTGATGGACAGGCCAGAGGAGGAGCTCGATGACGTTCGTGCTCTCACCAAGACCTGGGTGTTCTTGGTCTTTTCGTCTGGAGAGGTCCGCTGAGGATTCGACATACTAAGCGATCTTGGTGCTGACGTGGGACTGCTAAAGCCTTACGTTGAGGGGTATATAAACAATGAGAACCAGCTCAGGCACTTTACAAAAGGTCGAACAGAAGCAGCTGCTGAACCAGTCGCAGAGGAGACAGAGAGCAAGATGAAAGAGACTGCCTGGTAAAGAAAAGGTGGAGTGACGAAGGCGGGTACGATGGGGTTTTTGTGGCTTAAGCGCTCAGTAGAACTAGGCCTCGATCTATCGACCACAAATATAGATATAGACCATGTCGCAATGGGGAATTAAGTAAGAGCGTCAAGGATGAAAGAGGCCGAGATGGGAGATGTGGGAGGAGACCATGATGAGTAGCACGGCGCGAAGGGCATGAGCAGGAATCCTATGGGAGGGGCTCTGATAGGTAAGTCTAGATTGCTAGAAATAGACGCCCGGGAGTTCGTTAGCAGCCATACAGATAGCTGCACCACACCAGCTAACGCACTGTCAGCACACTTGCAGGAAAACGGCTTCGTTCTGGGCACCTTTACAGAAATCATATCCGTGCCTCACGCAGACTCACCTCATCAATGGTATGCTCCTTTAAAGCATCGTGCTAATGTCTCTTTCTTTCGTCGCATCGAAGCTGGACACCTTGAGGCAGAGATTGTGAGTCGAGTCGAGCTTGGATGTGCGGGAGGCACTTTGCTAGCAGAGCGGCAACAGTGAAGCTTAGCGATGTGATAGGTACTTTGCGTTGGTCGATCATCTCCCCTGCATGTGAACCCCGGGCGGGCGTCAAGAGTGATTACTTCTACTTGGGAACAGCACTTGATTGGCTATCGTTGCAACATCCGACGAAATCGCTTCGACCGCTACAGCCAAGATAATTTTAGACCATCTGACAATCTTCATCCATGAGCAAGGGAGTCTGAAGAGCTCCAGCCTTACTGTTGTGACTCAATTCACATTCGCAGGAGTGTCAACTCTCATGTTTGTAATCAGACATGCTTTCAAATGGCCAAAACTTTCCTCCATTGTAACGGCTGTCATGTACTGGAAAACGGTGCGTTCAACTTGCAGCCACTGTAGGTGTAATTCTGCGATTGGCGTTGAGGCCCACCGGGCGCTTAGAATCAAGATATCCAACCCCGAAGCACTTGTACTCAATAATGGATATGGCCCATTCCAACTTGATATGTATAATATGGCTATATATATTTTCTCTGCTATTGAAAGTGTATTAGTGTCCGTGAACCTTGTCTCCTACGCCGTCGGTCATTCTCTGTGGCCCAGCATTCCGCTGGCACAGTCCCATGGTTGCCGTCTAGTAGCAATGATATCACCCTTGTAGAGAGGTATTGGGGACATTGATGCTTCACTCGTTCCATTTATCCCCAATCGGCGTAATTACTCAGACTTTCTTTTGAGGCTGCCCGCAGTGCAGAAATGCCAGCAAACCCCCGGGTTCTAGAGGAGTTGAAAAAAAAGACTTGGCAAAAGCAATCAACAGGCATCCAGTTCGCTCCGCACCGAACCAATTACCGTCAAGACAGGAAGTAGTCTTTTTATTCCGCTGCTCAGGAAAATGACGTTGCCAGCGTCTGTGGAGCTTTAGATATCACGTCTCTGCCACTTCGCAACATCTCACGGATCAAGCACGTCTACGCTCATTCTTCATAATTGAACACACATTGCCCTCACTGGATTTTTGAAGTCTATCCCGACAGCAAGCAAGCAGTCAAAGAGACAAATACACGCTCTCAGATGCCAAAAAATGATGACCATTGGCGCGTTACTTTGTCTTGGTGGCTGTATCCCCTTGACTGCTGGTAAGTCAACCCCCGCGGGAGCTAAGCCCTATAGGGCTGAGTATGCCAAAAAGGATGTTTAGGGGGGGGTCCTTAAAGAACATGCCTATAACGCCCTTAGGCCGCAATCTTTAGGGCTGCTCTGGGCGTGGCCTCTAGGGGCCTATAGGGCCAAAAGTGCCTAGTCTTGTTATCAATGCCCGCAAGCCAATTATTTTTTTGATAGCTTCATGATTTGTAGGCATATAATAAAGATATCTACACTACTACCTATGAAATTTTATAATATAGATGTCGAAGGTTAAAAAGATATTGAATTCTAAATATACAGGAATTTGGCTTTACTAGCTTAAAAATCGAGGACTAGTGCCGGATATCGGAGCTTGGCATAAGTTTATACCCGATTAGGTTTAGTTTTAGGGGGGTTGGCTTACCAGCAGTCAAGGGGATAGTAGGTTGCTTGGTATTCACGTGAGGATTGGTAATCAGTCAAACACTATGGAGTTAGACTTAAACAATGGGACGCCTGGGACACCTGAAGACCAATGTCTAAGGTACGCCAGGGTTTGCGGGGCCCCATCCCACCATTTCATACCACACCAATACACATACTTCTAGTACCATCCAAATGTTGTGATGCTTTGACGTCAGCATCTTACCGTATTCGTTCCTTCGAGACTTTGATAACTTTGCGGCTGATTTCAGTGGTTAAGCACGTGGATAATATTGCTTGCTGGATTTAACTTCTAACCTTATCAACGACATGAAGATATGAACCTAGGTTTTCAGTCGGCAATCGTCAATCAAAGAGAGCAAGCGCGTGATATGTTGGTAAGGGCAGGCAGATGAGAAAAACCCTCAACAGTATTATCTTATCCGTTAACGAGTACGTGTTTACGGATACAGCTGATGCCTGCTCGGCTCGGTAAGCACAGGTGAGCATTGTTAGGGTACAGAGATTAAGTTGCTTGGAACAGGATAAGGGTGCCCTAAAGAATCAACGGGAACGGCACCCAGATTCGGGAGACGGAAGAATTTTCCATCCGACTACGACGCTTGACCATAAACAGGCTGATCTCAACAACTTCCAGTGCTCTGATTGGCCACGGACAACTGCAAACACCGACTTGGCCGACTCTTGGCAAGATTTGTGGAGCGTTAGGGCATCTCGAGTCATCGAACGGATACGCCTCCCAATCGAGAAATTATGCAAGCGTTTGATTGATATCATTGTTGTTAACTCCTTTCCTTCATCGCCCCTGCTGTTTCTCAATTCTTTTCCTTGTATATATGTAGCATCATCAGTATGCACCTGTGAAGATTCTCCTCCTCTACCTAGTCACATTCTTCTATCACTGATAGCGACCCTTCTCATAAGAAACCCCACGCTCCTTAGGCACACCAGCTGCCTCCCACCCTTGACCTCCCGCCCACCATGAAGTTTCCTACTCTGTCCCGATCCAAAGCCGCACCCTCAAACAACACGGACGTCTCAGCCCCAACCAACATGGATGAAAGCCTCAATACGCCCGCGCCTCGCCTTTCCAGTGAAGCTACCTCGGCAACACAGGTAGAAAAAGAGACAGCGGTATCTCGCGCCTCGTCCGACAGCAAGCCAATCCAAGAGGATGGAGAGAAAGCAATCTTCGAGAAGACCCCAATCGAAGAGGCGGAAGCGTTGGAAAAGCTCTCTGATGAGCCAGAATATCCACAAGGGGCCAAGCTCGGCATAATCATAGCTTCACTGTGTCTTTCGGTCTTTTTGATGGCTTTGGACAATACCATTATCGCAACTGCTATCCCCAAGATTACAGATCATTTCAAGGCCTTGGACGATGTTGGGTGGTACGGTTCAGCCTACCTTCTTACGACTTGCGCCTTCCAGCTGTTCTTTGGGAAACTGTACACCTTCTTCAGCATCAAATGGGTCTATTTGACAGCCATATTCATCTTCGAGATCGGCTCCGTGGTCTGCGGAGCTGCTCCTACTTCTGTCGCCCTTATAATTGGGCGCGCGGTCGCAGGTGTTGGATCTGCTGGTATATTCTCAGGAGCTCTTGTCATTATCGCATACGCTGTCCCATTAGTGAAGAGACCAATGTTTACCGGAATTATTGGGGGCATGTACGGTCTCGCTTCTGTTGCAGGCCCGCTCATGGGTGGAGCATTTACTGACAAGGTGTCTTGGCGATGGTGTTTCTACATAAATTTGCCAATTGGAGCCATCACAATCCTCGGCATTGCGCTTTTCTTCAAGTCACCGGAACGCAAGTCTGAAAATTCGATTGGCTTTTCGGAACGTGCCAAACAGTTCGATCCAGTCGGAACACTTTTCTTCATTCCATGCATCATTTGTCTCTTACTCGCGCTTCAATGGGGAGGAACGAAGTACCCTTGGAGTAACGGCAGGATCATTGCTCTTTTCGTCGTATTTGGGTTACTCGCTATTGGATTCGTCGCTGTCCAGCTGTGGAAGCAAGATAGCGCTACAGTACCTCCGAGGATAGTGAAAAAGCGCAGCATTGCATGTGGATGCTGGTTCGTGTTCTGCTTGGGCGGGTCGTTCTTCATATTCATCTACTATCTACCTATCTGGTTCCAGGCGATCAAGGGAACCTCGGCGGTTGAATCTGGCATCAGGAATTTGCCAATGATCCTGTGCTTGGTCCTAATGTCCATATTCGCTGGAATAGCGATCACACTACTCGGCTATTACACTCCGTTCATGATCGCTTCTTCCGTGATCATGGCCATAGGGGCAGGTTTGCTATCGACTTTCAAAGTCGGCACCGGACACTCCATGTGGATAGGATATCAGGCTATATTTGGACTTGGAATCGGTTTGGGAATGCAACAGCCTCTGATTGCTGCGCAAACGGTTTGCGACCTAGCAGATGTTCCAACAGCGACGGCTGTCACCAATTTCTGTCTAACGCTTGGAGGCGCCTTATTCATCTCCGTTGGCCAGAACATCTTTTCAAATAAGCTGTTTACCAATCTGGCCGCTACCGTGCCTAATATCGACCCATCTGTGGTCCTCAACACAGGAGCGACAAGTCTACGGACGGCTATTGACCCAGGCGACCTTTCAGGTGTCTTGGAAGCTTACAATGGCGCTATTGCAAATACCTTCTATGTTTCCGTCGCCATGGCGGCGTTCTCCATTATTGGGTCCCTGGGTATGGAGTGGAAGTCCGTCAAGGGTAAGAAGCTTGAGGTTGGGGCCGCTTAGAAACGTTGCTTGGGAAATACGTCATTAGATGAGCTTTGGTGGTTATCTTAGAGATGCTGATAGACAAATTTCGCATAGCCATGGCGTTCTTCAGGCGGTCTTCTATTTTCTGATCGAACAATACTTCTTGGCCTTTTGTAAGCTGGTACTGGCTACTGTATAGATAGCGATTGAAAGCAGTCCATACCATCTCATCTCATAGAGAGCTTTATATAGCAATGGACAGATAGTCTGTATCAATTTTAACCATCGGACATCGAAGCCTCGAGTGTTGCAGCACGTGTTGGTCACAATGATTGTATGAAAAATGATGTATTTGCACCATGGACAATTTCACCGCCAATCCATAATTACTTGAACACCATCTCAGACTGGACGGGCACTTCTCTCGGTTAAACACCGGCTAGGAGCTCCAACCCTAAACAACTCGTATTAGGCTCCAAAGCTCTTGTCCCCAACGTACGTCTCGGGAGCTCCAGTTGAGTATCAGGGGCTTGAAATTTGACGACAAACACAGTTGAAAAGTACTGTACTTCCTGCTCCACAGCAATGGCCCACACAGAAGCAGCCAGCGTATACCCACCCCTAGAAGCTCGACCCATCAAGAACACAATATGTCTCTTCGATGTCGATGGCACCCTAACTCCAGCACGCCGTGTAAATATGCCCCAAAAATCCCATATCCAGCTTCCAAGATATACTAAACAACTCTCCTAGTCTGTCTCCCCCGAAATGCTTCAGCTCCTCTCCGCCCTCCGGCATAAATGCGCAATAGGCTTCGTTGGCGGCTCCGATCTCGTCAAACAGCAAGAACAGCTCGGCACACCCTCCATCCCCGTCACGGGGCTCTTCGATTTCTGCTTCGCGGAAAACGGCTTGACGGCTATTCGACTGGGTCAGACGTTGGCGAGTAATAGCTTCATTGGATGGCTGGGGCAGGAGAAGTATCAGGAATTGGTGAATTTTTGTTTGAGATATATTGCGGATATCAAGTGTCCGGTTAAGACGGGGACGTTTGTGGAGTTCAGGTATGCTTTGGGATAGTCCTGTCTTAGGAGTTGAGTTCAATTGGTAGCGTGGTGTGGAGAATTATTGAGCTAGCATCCCTGCGAGGAGGAGTACGGGGGAGATGCTCGGTGCTGCCACATGTACCAATGCTGACTCGGCACACCTCTAAAGGAACGGCATGATCAACGTCTCCCCCGTCGGCCGTAACGCCAGCATCTCAGAACGTAACGACTTCGAGAAATACGACAAAGAGCACCAAATCCGCGCCAAATTCGTCGAAGTATTGCGCGAAAAATTCGGCCACTTTGGTCTCACGTAGGTCCCCCCTCCTACCTCATCCTCGCCCAATTCATATCCATCCCAAACCTCCCAAACCTCCACTAACCCCTTCCCCCTTTTCCCCAACACAGTTTCTCCATAGGCGGCCAAATCTCCTTCGACGTCTTCCCCACCGGCTGGGACAAGACCTATTGTCTCCAACATCTCAAAAACGAAAAAGAGATTTCCGGCGTCGATTACACGACTATTCATTTCTTTGGCGATAAGACGTATAAGGGGGGCAATGATTATGAGATCTATGAGGATAGTAGGACGGTGGGACATAGTGTGAAGAACCCGGAGGAGACGATGGAGGAGCTGAAGAAGATTTTTGGTCTTTGATGGGGGAAAGGGGGAGGGAGGGGGAGAGGGGGGGATGAGGATGGGGCTATAATGTGGGGCGGGGGGGGGGGAAGATGGGATTGGGATCAATCTTTTTCTATAAGGTTGAGTAAAAAGTTATGAAGCGTAGAACGCAGGCGTACTTATAGACTTGGGCTTTTCTTAAGATAGAGTATGCACTAATAAAACAGTGAATGCACGGGCTGTCTCAGTCCCTTTTGGAGTAAACCCTTGGGCGTTGTCCTCATCCTCTCTGTTGAATCTCGACATCAAGCGGAAGCCTTTTATCCTCGTCCACCATCTAACCTCCCCTGTAAAGTAGCCACCACTTCCAAACGGAGAACCAAATTTCTACCTCCGGGTATCGTAATCTTGCAACCCTTCCCATACCAGCAACGCCACGTTCAGGACCCATGTTGAGGAGCTCCGATCCCTGCCCTCCATCCTAGGCAGATACCTCACATCAACAACCGCCACGCACCCAATATCAACGCCGCCGTACCCGTACAGACGCCCCTAAAAAGCCCAACTCATTAGCAAAAGTCCCCTCCCACCCTCCACCCCCCCCAAAAACCCCCAAAAAAAGAAAACCACACTCACATCAACCACTGCAACGTCGAAAACTTCACCCCCTCCACCCTCTCCTTCAAAGCCGCCACCTCCTGCTCAATCCGCGTTTCCGTCTCCTTAATCTTCATCTCCTGTCCCTTCGCCTCCTCCCTAATCCTCCCTTTTTCCAAATTTAAATCCAATCTTACACTCGCCTGCGCTCTATTAACTTCGTCGCGGAGGCGGGAGTTTAGTTTTGCGAGATCGTTGGAGAGGCGTTCGTGGGAGGCGAGCGTCATGGAGGTGTCGGAGGAGTCGAGGGCGAGGAGCTCGGAGCGGAGTTTGGTGAAATCGACTTTTTGGGTGTAGGTGGAGCGGTCGGCGTCTGTGATTGGGGAAGGGGGGTTAGGGTTTGTTGTGATATTTTGTGGGGGGGGGGTTGTGGATTTTACCTTCTTTTAGAACCATGGTGCGGGTGAGGTTTTGGATTGATTCTTCGATTACATCTGAGAGGACGAGCATCATGGCTTTTGATTGTTCTTCGGAGAAGCCTTCGGCTTTGAGGCGTTGGACGAATTTCAGGGTGTCGAAGTGGTGGTCGCGGTAGAGGGTTGGGGCTGCGGAGAAGCCTCTGTTGAAACTAAGTGAGGGAGTGGAGGATGGAGGGGTTAGTGAGGATGGACGGCGGGGGGGGAGGAGCGAGGATGCGGTGGTGGGGTTGCGCCATGCTGTTGCTGATGAGGTTATGGGTCGGTGGGGAGCTTTGGATGCGGGGCTTTGTCGGAGACATCTTGTTGCATTGGCTATGGGGGTAGATCGTGGAGTTGTCGCCTTCCATGATAGCTGGGGCAGTAGGAAGCGCGGGATTGCCGAAGAGGAAGCCATGCTGTTTGTATGTGGCGGTAGGCCGTTGAGAAAAGCGATTGAGATTGGGTAGGCGGAAAAGATAGGAATGCTTGGCAGGCTCTTCGGGTTGCAGGGTGCCAAGCAGCAACCCCATCAACTCAGACATCCTCAACTGAGAGTCTTGTTTCCAATATTTGGGTGCGGTATGGAGTAGCCCACAATCATAATTGCTTAACTAACCAAGATGCACAGACCCAACTCTATCAAATCCTTTCAAACCCTTTCAAACCCTTTCAAACCATGCAGAACCTCATCACGCTCTATCAAGTGACTTCTATTAATACACATCCAGACCCATTAACGCCGTACACCCCACATTAGTCCCTTCCCCCCTCAACTCCTTTCCCACTCTTACCTTGTTTCAAATAACCACGGCACGAACCTGTCATCCCCCCCTTATTCTGTACATCAATCAGCTTGCCAAGAAAGATACCCACAAGCGCCCGTGGAGCAAGTCCAGAAGTCTCTACCAGGGGCGGACGAGTTCACACCCGTGCGATCATGCCTAGAGATTAAGCCGCAGTCGCATAGCGGGTTACCCGGCTCCACGCCCTTGTCATCGTCCCAAGTGATCCAACCCCTGCTATTTCGACTAGAGACTGATTTGGGGTTCGTCTTACACTCGGTGCAGACGTAGTAGTTGCGGCCGCCGTTGCCATTCCCGTTTGTGAAGCCAACAGTGGAGCGGTATTGGGGACTGCAGTGACAGTGGCGGCAGGAGGGTTTGGGGCTGAGGGGGAAGGTGGGTTGATAGGAGTGGCTGGTGATTGTAGTGGTGAAGGTTTTTGGGAGGGAAGCGGTGGGTGAGGGCGAAACATAGATTGGACGAGGAGAGTAAGATGGTTGAAGGGTGGAGTCAAGGGGGGGAAAGATGCTTGGAGGAGCGCGGGGCTTTTTGCGTCGTGAGAAGCAAAGGCACATATTGATGTTGTTGTTGTGTGATAGTTCCTTGTACACAGATGTTCCTTGTGAGAAAGGTTGAGGATCTTGGAAGCCAATGCACGAGGCTTCCTCGCAATTATATAGCAGCGGATTGGAGTTGGGGGCCAGCAGCCTGCATTGAGAGCGGCAGGACTCCAACGTAGAATAAGGCGCAGTAAAGAGAGAAAATGGGTAGCGACACAGCATCCGAAAAAATCTAGGCGCTAAAGGAATTGAAAGGGTATAATGCAGGACGACATTGTTACTTTTGGGGGATGTCAGGCTGACTGCGAAAAAGAAAAAGAGTGGCCCGGGGGTTGAAAGTGCTTCCTAGATGCATGCCCGGTAGATAGCCTTATCCTGAGCACAGGGTGGCTTAGCCTCAGTAACCATCCTTCCTCACCTCCTCTAGAGATGAAAGAATGGCTCCGTCAGGCTTCTTGCGCATATTGAGATAGAGATCTCTATCTTTTGTGTACGGTTTCTTGGTAACGGCTCTAGCGGCCTGTGTACTCCTCAACTTATACGGTATTCACCATTCCTCTAGGGATCACACGTCAACGGCTGAGGATGCCTTGGCTTGGGTGAGAGTCTTTCTGTGAGACGATTGGAAGTCATCATCCGAGTTCCCAATCTGGCTTGCATTTCCGATCTTTCTTCAATGGTGGACGAAAGGTTGCTAGAGCACGTAGGAAGCAAGTAGGTGTTCGACCTAGTCTTGCGAGGAATCTGATTATCCCTACCTTACCTCTTGCATTTAGTGAATAGAGAAGTAGTATTATAGGGAGACAATGCAGGAGGGGTACTTTATAAGGGACTACTCTTCCCATAATTATGGCCACAGACGGAGGTTGGGGTAAATCTCACCTATCAAGCGGACACACCTATCAAGCGGACAGCCCTACAGGGCTGGACCTAAAGCTGCTGAAGCGGGCCCTAAAAGAGCCCCCAAAGATCCCCTCGGGAAGGTCGCCGAGTGATCCCCGAGCGTCTGAACTTTAGGGCATCTTTGGGGGCAGTTTCCCCAGCTTTAGATCCAGCCCTACAGGGCTAACCGCTTGATACGATAGAGTTAGTATTAAATGGTGGTCCGGGAGCCCGTAAGTCTTGGCGTAGAAGGGTTTACCCCCCAACTATATACACCTCGCAACCGTATAGCCCCCTGGAGATAGCCTAGACTTAATAGTTTAAGCACTAAAAAGGGTTCTTAAAACTAGGGTTTTCACCTCTACATCTTGTTTCTTAGGGGACTAGTTTTAGGGATCTTTTACACCCTCTAGGTATTAGCCCCGCAGGGTGGTACTTCTATAGGCTCTCACCCCTATATCTCGTCTCCTAGGGGACCAGTTTTAGGGATCTTTCGCACTCTCCAGGTATCAGCCCCACAGGGCGGCACTTCTGCGGGCTCCCGGACCACTATTTAATACTAACTCTATCGTAGGTATGTCCGCTTGATAGGTGAACTCTTCTAGGGCTAATGCCTAGAGGCCCTAAAGCTTCTCCCCTGAGCAGATTTGGGCTAATAGCACAATATTTCTCCTTACTTCTTGACGTGCCTTACAAATATAGATGCGTCAGACCTTTTGTTCAGTATTCACACAGTCAGTCATATCTTTCGATCATAAGCCCGTAACGCAGACGCAACGGTAGGCTTTAAAAGGAAGAGCATCATTGCCTGGAGAATAAACAAAAGGACGACGAATGGATACTGAAACGCAAAGCTGAAATTTCCAAGTTGTATGCGATCTTCGAGTCTATTCTGTGAAGTTGTCTCTCGCTATCTCGTAAGCTGAAGGTCATCCATACAAATAAAAGTGTCTGGCAAGAGATCTCATTCCTCATCCTCAAGCTTGGTATAAGTCCCTTTCCTGCCAACCCCTCCTATCACTTGTTGCAACAAGACCTCTTCCCTTGGGCTGCCCAGGACTATAGCTGTTCCCCGAACCTCATGGGCTAGTTTGACCTGAATGCCGCCAACAATTCGATCTGCTGGGGCTCCAATCCACTTAGTCCCTGCTTTTTCGTGTTCGGTGTTAGAGTGCTCGGCTATAACAGACCCCTTTAAAGAAGTGGCGATTATGACGCTCTTGATATCGCGGTAATCGAAAAGCAGGAGATGTTGCCAGCCATGTGTTCTGATGATCTCATAGACCGACAGCGCAATGAGGAGCAGGTTTACGGTTGCAATAGCGTAGATAGAAGAGGCCTGGCCAAGTCTAACGGCGCCTATCTGGGCAATTGTGGGTGTAGGCTTAGTGCTGTTTGCTATGACTATCTGAGAGCTGGAAAGGCCGAGAAGGATGTCGTCTATTATGGACTCAACGGAAGTAGTAATTGCGTAAAGGCTGAGGTTATCTGTTCCGAGATCTTGGTCGATGAGGCCATGTCACTGTGCTGCTTGCGCATTTTTTATGTTGTCGTATAACGTATCTCCAACCACAGAGGTCCACAGAGAGGTGTTGATCCGTGTAAGACTCGTCATCCCTTTCATAACCTGCGAGGCAATGAGCCCGAGGCCTCTAACTCCAGTGCGCATGCGGTTCTGGCATATGCCGCGGATACACCCATATTCTGAGAATCTCCCATTATATGTTGTAGGATCCATATCGATGATGTCCGTCCCAGCTACCTTGACAGTAACATTTATAACTCTTTGCACCACATCGACGCCTATTGTAAAATTGGTTGGAACGAATTCGATAGCGCATTGAGTGTAGTTGAGTTCGGCGTACTGTGACCCGCCAGCGATGGCTAGGAAACCCCCCTCAGTATTGGTATGTCCACTGAGAGACACAATAGTATTTGATAACGCGTACCCCATCTGGGCATAATTGTCCATCGCACCATCGGGGAAACTTCCGTTGGCAGAGAGGATACTTGGGTATGCGCGCCCTGTATTATCTTGGGTTATTGTCCAGCCCCATAGCGAAGATGTATTTTTGATGCACGCGACAGAAGCCTGATAGCCAATTTCTGAATAAGTGTAGGATATAAAGCTGCTATTGTTCTCTGGCGGATCTACGAGACCAGGTGATGCACCAACGCCATAAGAACGACCTTGATAGAGGTATTGTGTCAGATCGTTCTTGGAATGCCTGACAGTTGTATCATTGATAGATATTGCTGCTGCGGCATTATTGAGAATCAGACCTGAACTTGTAACGCCTGGCGAATAAGAGAAAGATCCAGCATCTGTGTAACTGACATTGGCACGAAACGGGGCCCAGGAATTGTTCCAAGATCTACTGGATGGATCCGGCTGGTAGAATGATGTACTAATCGTGGACGGTACCATCTTCGTGGTTAGAATCGGTGTAATAGCGCCAGCCCATAGGGCTGCAGGGATGAATGAGACGGCGACGAAAAGAATGGAAAAACACAGAAATTGGGGAGGTAGGCTCCAGTCTATGCGTTGACTGGACATGGTGCTCCACCATTGCAAGCGGTCTAATGACACTGAGCGGCTCTCGAATCGTAGCCTTGTTCTATTGCTGAGACAAGTAGTGAGGACGAGAGTGTGCGCAAGCCCTAGGAGGTGTGACACAACCTGGACAATTGTCTGAATATTCGCTCGGTAATCGCTCACGAGGTCGAAGATTTGCGTCCTGTAGCTCGTACGTCCAGCAAAGTCCATGTATACAAGAAGTGCTGAAATAACAGTAGTGACAAGTAGCCCTGGAATATAAGCATACTTGGAAATCGTGCTCTGCTCTCTCGGCAAAGGCATGGTATCGTCCATACAATATATATTGTACACTAGGGCGACGAAGAAGACGAGGAAATATATGTATTTTTTCCTTGAAGAAGTGAAGAGTCTGTGTAGTAGCATTGTTAATTTAACGACCTCGGCATACTATTAGGATGTAACCCTTAAAGCGCTCAGCTGAAACTCGGATTGCTACTATTAAAAGTGGAACGCTTCCATCCATAAAAACGATAGGAAGATCTGAAACGCAACATCTGACATGCATGAAATTGATAGAATCCAAAGGTAACCAATAGATTAAGATTTCTCTTCCTTTGTCGCTATCAAAAGCGGCACGAGGATATACTAGTAGTTGATCAATCTGACCTGCAGGCGATAGTACAAGGCTGAGTACCAGAAATTTTGGCGGCTTTGCAAATGACTGAGCAGATTCATTGCAACATAGAAATGCCACAACAATATCACAGCCAAAGCTAGATAACTTTTGCCGCCAAAATTTCTGTGTAGGCCAAATAGTCAAACCAGCTGTTTCTGAGGTTGAGGGAGACGAGCTAGCTTTGCATTGTTCGAGCTGAAAATGGCGCTTAGACCCCTTATCTTCTCCACTCTCTATCCGCCCATTGCAACATCAGCCCTCTGAAAATACCCCTGTCACAATTAAGGACCTATGCACGAGCACGAAGATTGGGGGTTCGATCGAAGAAATTCAATGGCCCGTTAGGACGTGTGCTTGCCGCCAAGCTGATCCGAGTTCCATTTGTGAAGACGAGAAGCTCACAACTTGTAGTGGTCCAATGGCTCCCTTCTTCGTTGCCGGTATGTTTGTCCATTTTCTTCTTTGGTGGCAGTGGGTTAGAGGTGGATCGAAAGCGAGCAAAAGGTTGCTTTATGAGAAGATGGTAGGAGGAAGGTTCTACCCCGGGTCGAAAATTCCGGGGCAAATTTCTGCCTTTTTGGAACTCCGTTCTCCGGCCAGAGGAGCCAAAGAATCTACCAATAATCTTTACTTGAAGCTTGATGATGGTCCTGGGTAGCTATTGCGGAACTGATATTGCAAAGGCCGTTGAGTGCGTGCCATCCATTCATCGACCTATCTGCTTCAGATTTACTGGGGATAGATCACAAGAACGCCATTATGCCAAGACCACCTTCCTCACGCCGTCTGTTATTGATACAATACAATCATCTTCGTTAACCACCCTCAACAATTACAGCCGTGGGGTCCCTTTTTATGGTCAGCTCTTCTAAACCTGGCTCATTGTTAATCGTAAGGCCCTTTTCGTTCGCCAGATGAAGAAGACATATGAAGCAGTATGACGTTGATATGTCGTCCATGGCTTGCTTGGGATAGATCTGTTGCAGGTTGTTCATTACCGAGGTGAATTTCAACGGAGCGTCTTCGTTTTTAACTGGAGCATCTGCGGTGGCAGGTGCTTGGGGAGGAATGTTCTGTGTAAGTGTCAGAGCTTAAGTCAATAGCGAAAGATTAGGGGTGAACGTACGTCTTCGAATCCAATCCCTCTCCACATCTCCTCCTTCAGCCTCCGCACATCGACTTTCTTCGCTACCCGAGCGTACTGTACATACTCCGGCCGTAACCTTCGACTTTGCGTTACGAGTTGTGTTCCAAAGGCACCTTCTTGAGATCCACCTGCTGCACCCTGGCTTTCACCTCCAGCCTCAACTTCTAAGCCTGGTGATAACACTTCTCTGGCATCCGCGAACTCCTCTTCATCGTCGGGTGGGCCGTTAGGGAAGCCAAGACCATCATCCTGAAAGAAGTTGGCGTCGTAGTTGCCTCGTTGTGCTTCTCCGTCCGGCATGGCTTGATTTGCATCATTGTCTTTCCGTGCCCAGAATGCTTCGTCCAACTCATTCTCAGGCACTTCTTCCTGTCTCATCACCTGCCGTCGGCTACCAAAGCCAACTTTCCGTGAGCCCAGTCGTGCTTCGGGTTTCAGGAATAGTCTGAGAAGTTGTCTGGAATTGAAATGCTTATCATCAGGGAGCAGATTCCGAGTCTTTGACTTCCATTGGGCCTTCGGTAGCGAGATTGCTGCGTTAGACGTTGCTGGTGTGTATATCATCTCGGCAAGGGCAGGATCGAGAGGAGACGCAAAGTCAATTTCGAAGGGCTCCTTTTCTTTTCGTCTTGATGGCGCGGGCGCTGAAGCTTTATTAATATCCTTTATTCTCCGGATCCTCCAGTGTTCAGGTCCGGCCCAATTCTTCTGTAGCGCATTGTCGAAGTAGCTGAGAATGTCTTCATGTCCTCCTTCGGTCTTGTGATGTAACGAGACTGCATATTGATTGCTGGCAGGGTCAAACTCTCCAACTCCCATACCTTCCCCTTCGCTTTCACCAACACCCCCCTCTTCAAAGCCCACATCTCGAATATGCATTTGAGGCTCGATAGCAGCATTCTTGGCCCAGACATCGCCACCCTCTCCAAAACCAGCATCTCCACCAATATCAAAGCCCCCCAGGACACCGTCGTCATCTTCAAATCCAGCGACATTGTCGCCGTCTAGGAATATGCCTGTCTGATCACCGAGACCTCCTTTGACCGGACTGTTAGTTTCCTGTCGCCAGTCTTCGGGCGCTTTGAGAAAAGGTATGTCCAATGATCCTGCAGGATCGCCCAGATCGAAGTTCTTTAACGAAGGACATATGTCTTGCTCGTCTAATTTGGCCAGATCAGGAAAAAATTTCGCTCCTAGTGAAGCAATATCAATCTCCTTTGTCTGAGATTGTACAACAGTACCTTGATCCTGCTCTTCTGGATCAACTCTCTCCTCTTTACCACCGTCTTCCAATGTAGCCCCACTTTTTCTCCTAATACTATCCCCCTCGCCATTCGTATCTTCAGCGTCGTCGCTGCTGTCGAACACTATTCGGCCGTTCGAATCGATGGCCAGATGGTTAAGCAAAAGGCCTTTCGCGCCGCCTTCATCAAAGTCCGCTGCCACTTTTTTGAAGAGAGGATCTACAGAGAACTCCAATTCAAACTTTTTGAGCTGTAGCGAAGCAAAGGAAGGGGCCAAGGTAGCTTCTGAGGATCTTTGTGTCTTCTAAACGTTAGAGCCAGGTTCTCCAATCTCAACAGTCGTTTCAAACCTACTCTCTTCCGTTTTTTTCTAGTACCGTCCTCGTCCTCTCCACCCTCTTCAGCTTCGGAACCTTCTCCTTCCCCTTCCTCTTCGCCCTTTTTACCCTTTTTGCTCCCACTATCTGCCAATCCACTGAGAAGCTTTCCTGTTTCTGTTGCAACACTGTCTACTCGACTAGTGTAAATTTTGACACAACCATCCAGAGTGCAGCTCGCTTTTTGGAAATTAACCCCATCCCCCTCTTTGAGTAATGACATGTCGTGGAAGTAATCAATAAGCGCGAAATTCCAGGAGTTCGCAGCATTAATTTTGTTATCTGTAGCCATCTTCATCCACTCTTCAAAATTAGCCAGGATAGGAACGCGCTTCATTGGCGTCATTGAGCTGGTAGCAACCACTGCCAGACCACCATCTTCTGCATTCTCTTTGCCCTTGGCTGCATGGTTGCGTGGAGTCTTGGGGCTGTCGCTTGCTGCGCGATTGTAATTGTTCAGCTTCCGCATAGGTGAGGCCGCGGCCCTCAACGAGTTCATTTGTAAATCATGTAGTGCCTGCCGAGATTGAAGACGCACTGCCTTCTCCTGCCGGTCATCATTGAGTGGAATCCTGTGCGTCAGGATTAGGCCCTATACAATGTACGCAGAGCGCCCTTACTTACTTGAGTGGTGATTGATGGGCTTGTTTGCGCGGTGTAGTAGCAGAAACATTGTTTGCCCGCGGAGGGTTCGCGACTCGAGGCATCTTTATATAGTACGGCTTTGGTCTCCTTCAGCATGCCCTGAAAGGCAATGAAGCTTCACTGCTGAGCCAAGTTATCAGATGTCGCGACAAACACTGGCTTTGTTTGAATTTAGGGCGTGTTTACAACAAGCCAGAAGTGGAAAGCGGGGTGGATTTACCAAGCAATGGGTGTGTCAGGATAAGGTAAAATATTCAGCCGCTAGTACTAGTTTACGGTGGCCGGTAACTTTTGGTTTTCGTGAGCTTTGGGCGGCTTAAACAAGATCGGGTTGAGGACGATCAGTCGACATACTTGAAGATTCTGCGCGCGTACGAGGTCGAGCGCTATCCACCTAAGCTCAGTAACGACTCTGAAGAATTTGCCCGGCTATTATTACTTCTTTAATACGCATTGCAAGACATATGAGCACCAGCCTGCCTCGGACGGATCGCTCGACAATAGCAACGAATTGACACGGCCGGAAGTTAGAGGATTATTCGGATTTCTAAGACGTACATACATACTACCCACTAGTAAGCTGGACTTCTGGAGTTGGCAAGAATGCCTGGCTTTGCGGACTCTTTCTGGTCAGGGGACTATGCTGGAGGTTTAGGGGTTCTGTTCGGGAAGCTTCAGCAGGGTGTGATAGAAAACCAGCAAATTTTGACAATAGCGAGGATGCGAGCTGATGCCGAAGAGATGTATGGCCGAAAATTAGCAGAAATTGCACCAACGACGGACAAGATGACTGGAGGCTTCGCCAGAGATGATGGGGCAAGCCTACGGAAAGCCTACGAGGGGGTACGCGGAGAGATGGAGGAGGCCGCCAAAAACCACAAAAAAATTGCCTCGAATATCAGTGAATTGGTAGTATTACCTTTTAGTCGATGGTGTGAAGCTCACGAAGGCCGTGTCCAAAATTCACAAGATGATTTGCAATCTCGTATGAAAGCACACGACAAGCAAGCTGAATACGTCAGGAAGTTGCGGAGCGCATACTTCAACAAGTGCCGCCAGCTAGAGGATTTGGAAGAGGAGAATAAGTTGGCCTTTCAGAGCCCTGAGAAAGAAATAGCTAGTCCAAAGCTGGCACCACCGACCATTAAGTTACCTGATCCCAAAGACACAGAAGAAGATGAGCCCCTCGAAATTGGAGATGAAACATACGACCCAGAACAGGTCAAGAAGATCTTAACACACATGCTGAACACGGTCAAATTGGGGGAAACTAAAGTGCCTATCTTGGGTACCTATCAAAACGTATCTACGGGCTCCGACATCACAGATTACATACAAAGGCACATGGGCGCAACAAGCGTCAGCTATGCAGAACGGATTGGCCAAGATCTTGTTACACACGGGTTTCTAAGACTGATCGGCACTGTGGGCAATACCTTCGCCAACAGCTCAAAGATGAATTATCAATGGCGGACGAAGGCATTTCAAATAACAGGTATCCCGGAGAAAAAGAAGGCATTGGATCGGGTTTCATCGATAAGCTCGACGGCAGAGAGCATTGACTCGCCCGTTGTTGGTTCTATGGGTGAAATGCTATCAACGTGGAACCCTCTTAACAACGCACATCCCAATGAAACTCCTTCGGAAAGGTTGCGTAGAGAGTCGCGTGAAGCAGACGAGCGCTATAAAGCCAGTGTCCGCAGACTCGATGAGCTACGTTGTCAACTGGAAGAAAAAATGATTGATCACCTTAAATTCATGGAACGATGTGAATTGGACCGCCTAAAGGCTATCAAGGCTGTCATCCTGGACTTTTCTGGTGCAATCAGTAACGCCATACCCAGCCTGCAAAGTACTGTCGACAATATGATGCTATATCAAGAAACGGTTCAACCTGCAGGAGATCTCAGGTATCTGCTTGAAAATTATCGAACAGGTGCCTTTGTCCCAAAGGTTCAGGTCTATGATAATTATTATAACACCGTTGATGGTAAGGTAGCAGGAGTCAATGCTTGCCAACAATTACTGATATGGATTACAGAGCAAACTTATGGTGTAGATTTGGAGGCAAGAGCACGAGCTGATAGGAAGCGAGTACCAATAATAGTCACAACGATTCTTACTTTCTTAGATAACCGTCAGTACTCTTTAGCAGGTTCTTGCAACCTCAAGCTGATAGGACACTGCTAGATTATCCCGATTTGGAGGGCGACGAGGCTCGCCGTGGTATCTGGCTTGTTGATGTACCTCTGGCAGCTACACATCACCTTCGTAAAGCCATTAATACCGGCAAAGCAATACCTCGCGAAGTACTCGAGCGCTATGAGATACCCATTGTTGCAAGTGCATTGAAGCTTTATCTTCTCGAACTCCCCGGTACGTTATGTTCTCTCTCAGCGCCTTGGGGAGCCTAGTTCATGAGTGAATTAGATTCTCTTGTCTCATCTCAAGTCTACGAAATCATAAAAACAATTTACTCGACCCCCGATTCGGCTACCTCCGCACAAACTCGCATTTCTGTGCTTCAGAACACATTAGGACAGCTGCGCCTTGCAAACATCGCCACCCTCGACGCGCTAACTACTCATTTTACTCGCCTTATCGAACTCACCTCCGCAGACGAACCTTATGTCTCTGCCCTCGCGAACACCTTAGCTCCCTGTATCCTTCGACCGCGTACCGACACCGCGGTAACAATGCACGAAAAGCATGCGTACCGTCTGATACGTGACCTTTTTGCGCACAAAGAAGAGATCTTTGGTGAACTTAAGCGCGCGTCCACACTCTCACATACGCCTAGTGGAGGTAATGCTTCTAATTCCGCGCGCATGAGGGCTATAAGTACAGACGAAAGCAACCGCCGGGCGAACATGGAAGCACGGAATCGGGCAATAGCCAACAAATCACGAAATAGCAGCCCTGCACCCCACTCGAACGGACGAAGCCATCGAAGAGATCGATCAAGCGATCCACCGGCGACGAGATTCCCAATACATCCAAGCTCACCCGCAGTAGAAAGCCAGCCACGAAGAACAGCCGTGAGGGCGAGTCTAGATGTACCCGAAGAAGGAACATCTCCAGTCACAGAACGACAATCTAAACCAAGCAACGTCAGCAGCCTAATCAACAGCATCAACAATAACAATAACAGCACTACGAGACCCATCCCCGAGGACTCACCAGCTCCATCTTCACAAGCCGAACCTGAATCCAATTACACGCACTACACCGCGTCCGAAGACACCAACGGCACCACCACCTTCGCCGAGAAGCGCGAGTCAATGAACCGGAGTAGCCGTTTCCCACCACGGAAGGCCGGCGCAGCGGGTAGTATGGGTCGGAACGCGATTGGGAACAGAACGAGTGTGGAGTCGGGGATTGGGAACCGGGACAGCATTAATAGAGATAGTATGGCGAGTTTAGGTTCGGAGGGTGGTGGTGGTGGGGAGAGGCAGGGAGTACAGTTAATTGATAAGCCGATGGATGATTGAGTATGCACCCGAGTAGGTGATGAAGTTTACAGCGTTTTTTCATAGATTAGGGAGGGTAGACTTCTTTGTAACATATTGATGGTTAGGGCGGGTCGGTGTGTATATCCAAAGCATGATGAGGAAACGGAAATTCATCAACGTTTAGAATATACAAATGCAGTTCGTTTTATGCTTGTTAGGATATGTACTAATGCCCAACAATTGCAAGTAAGGTATCCAGTCTCATACAACACACACGCTACGCTCCATGCAAATGCAAATGCAATGCTCTAGGCTCAATATGCCTATCGCCAGGTCATTAACTCCATTCATGCACCCATTCACCCATTGATGATCAATCAGAGGCCAACAAACTCCTCAAGATCCCACCACCGACCCCATCCAAACAACTCTTCACCTCGGCTTCATTAACAAAACTCACAAACCTCTTCTCCTTCCCTACAACCCCTTTACCCTTCTTGCTCGGCGTGCCCGGCACCATGCCAAATCCCCTTCCACTCTTCTCTTCCCCAATCAAACTCAGCGTCTCCAAGCCCGAAACAACGTCCGCAAATTCCGTGCTGGTAAGCGGATGCAGAGCTTTATCTCGCTTACAAAGCCCACAGTAGGTCTCGTACAAACTTCTAACAGTGGGCGCAGGCGGGCTTTTAGAAGGTGTAGCGAAAATGGAAGATGCGCTTTTCTTGAATGTTTCTTGATGAAAGATCAGAGCGCAGAGTGCAGCTTTTTGCTGGAGGTTGAGCGTCTGTAGGCGTTGGGTTGTACCATTGCTGAGTGCTGCGGCGGAAACACGTGAAACGTGGGCAATGGTGGCGCGAGGGGCCGTCTGTGGTGTGAGCGTTGAGAGGAAAACCGCCAGGCTTGGAGTGGACGATGTCGGAGAGGAAAGATTGGGATTTTCGCCGAGTGGTCTCTTAGAAGGAGAATTTTGGAGAGATAGATTAAGCCGGTAATTTTGCTTTGTTTCAGTCTCCACCAGGTCAACGGCTCGACGGGCTATGTCGAACGCTTTTCGAAGATCACCACTTTGGGAAGCCACTTTTTTGGAGCACAGTTGTATCGCTGCGGGATGCAGGAACGGAATGTGATCGCTTTGAGCTATGTCACTTGGTGTAGAGAGAGATTTAAGCTTGGTGGTGACGACCGCAGCAATCTGAGGCGCCGTATAGGGGAGGAATGGCAACAATTGTGGTTTTAGGTTCCTGGCCTTGAGTCGCGGCAGAAATCGATCTGTCAAATCGAGCGCGTTTGCTATCCCAATAATCACAAGGCGTGACGATCGGTGGAGGGACCATTCAAAAAGTGTGTACAGAATCTCCAAATCTAGCGTCAAAAGATGGTCAATTTCGTCCAATGTAACCAGGTATGTATAATCGGCGGCTTTCCATTTCGGTAAGAACATAGCATTTAGTCGGACAATCGGATCTTGCTCCATCTCGTAGTCACTGCCAACCAGCTCTTCCATGAGTCTGCCATAGACGTCGTTGGAGCACTTTGCACTCATGCAATTGATGTATGCAGTTCTGATTCCCTCAGAACTTTCAAAAGTTTGGCTGACCTCGCTGACCAGTGCGCTTTTGCCAGTACCTGGAGGCCCGCTCACGTACAGACACCGGCCAGATTTAGAGGCAACGCCCGCTTTGATGAAATTCTCCAATTCTTTTCTCTCATCTTCCCTGCCGATCAATGGACCGGGAACGGCGCTTCTTGTGAATAGTTGACGTGCGCAATTATAGACGGTTTGTGTATTGCTTGGAGTTGGAGGCGTTCGCGGTGTTCGAGGTGTTAATGGCTTCCCAATCAACCCAACTCTATGGCGGGGGGTGATCGGTACGCGCTTCGAAATTGCATCACGGTGTCGAGGAGTTTTGGGCGTTGGAAGCTGTACGACATCCTCGTCTGAACCATTTGGAGGCACATTTTCGTCGTTGGCAATGATCGCGCAGGTTCTGCGCTTCACGCGTGAAGAAATGGAAGGGCAGTCTGGCAGCTGTTAGAAAAGGCAGTGGCAATGTGGACGTTCTGTAGTCATACCATTGCTGGTCTCGGTAGCTCTTGCTCTCTTCCCTAGTACCGACGCCATTGCTGGAGAAAAGTGTCGCTGTCTTAACGTGGTAAAGGAAGTTGCGGAGCGCCAAGTTGAGCGCGACGCGATTTAATGACCTGATCAGGGTCCAGCTTTAGTACGTCCTGTTTTTAAAGATACTTGAAGTAGGACGCCTAATCTCGCCTCGCCAAGGCATTGCACAGGCAATTTTATACATGTGGCTATTCCGAACCGTGTCCGAGGTCAGATCCGAGATCTGCGGCCTGCCTTCGCTGGCAAGATGTCAAGCCAGTCGTACAGTATACCTAGTGGATAGTTAGGCAAAACGTCTTGTAGGGATTCGACTCCATGAAGCAGCATTCACAAAGCTATGTCGGAAGATATTCAGATCCTCGTGTCACTGTGCATTCGGTAGTGGAGAATACAGGTACCCGTATGTAACCCAATAAGCACGGCACCGAAGTGGTTTAGCACCAACGTGCCGTTCGTATGAGACCAATACTTCTCCTCCATCATTCACAGGTAACTTCGCCGTGCAAGGGTTGATTGATGCCTCTCTCTGGTGGCTCGAAGCACGAAGACTCAGTGTAATGAAAAGAATGCTCACGCGACGGAGGTAGAGCGATGCACTTTGCTTCCAGCGCTCGAGTAGTAGGCAGACTGATCGCTGTCCCCTGCTCGTCTCCTCATGATGCCAGAGAGCAAATATCGGGCGCAGCGCTCTCCATCGCCTAAAGCAGCACCTTCTGTACTCCCTCCTTTGTCCAAATTCTATTACGGACCTGCCGCAGGTTGGGCTTCGACAGAATCGTCTCCTAGTCATAACGGTATGCGACAAGTACAACATGCCAAGACTTGAAGGACCATTACTGATGAAGCATCAACAGGTTCCACTTGGAGTCTGAATCACAATCCTGAAATCCCGCCAACAGTACCGCCTCGATTATCGCCGGGCATACCCGCCTATACGTCGCCTCAATGGTCAAACAATTTCCCGCAAGCTGAAGAATCAGCGCAAGGATGGCACTCCCCCTCTCCTTTACCTTCAGCTCCCTCTCCAACTCAATTGGGGAACATGGCCTTTAGTTCAAACAGCTACGCCTTCATGCCTGGCGCCAGCCAGGAGCCAGTCAATACTACGTGGGACAGCGGACCTCCGGATACTTCAAAATGGGGTGTGAACTACAAAAACAAGTACACCCAACCACGCCCTCCAGAGCCAATATCGAAACCACCATTACCGGTGAGTATTTCATAAGGGTTATCATACCAATGATTTTGGACTAACATCCCACGTCTTTCAGCCCAGACCAACCCCTCACTCAGAACAGCACGCTTCATACGTATCGAAGACTTCTTCTACCCGCCTCTCAGCTACAACGATCGATGTACCTCTTTTTCTCCAGCCTGTCGCTTATGACCCAGAGACTGCGCCATCGTTACCACACCGACCACCATCTCCAGGCCAAGATATACAGAGCTCAACCTCCCCTCCTCATCCCCAAAGGCTACCACCACCACCCCCTCGGAAAATACCCTTAGATCAAGAAGATGAGCCGCAAGAACCAAAAGTTGCAATTCGCCGCCCCCAGTATGATCCGGAGCGTAGTTACGGTGAACGGCCCCGAAGTCCGCAAAAGCTACGCCGTCCTCGCTTCGATCCCCAGAGATCGCACGATACCGGAGTTGCATCTAGCTCATCTCAATGGGAAGATCAAGAAAGGGGACCTAAAATTCCGACACCGCACTTCTCTAGCTTCAACGTTGAATCGGCTTTACCATCCGTGCAGGATCTGCACCAGGCATCAATATCCTCGCAGCAGGGTCAGCCTCCTCCAACGGCTGTAACTCAAACCAACGATAGCGATCGCTTTCATGCGGGTCAGAGTTTACATAAATCGTCGATCTCGCCCATAGGTCGCAACGATTCAGACCGCTGGCTGCCTGGTTCAAAGCCATGGGAATCTAACACAGCCTACGTACCATCTCCAGAACAGCAGCATGCTGTTCTATCACACGATGGACAGTCAATATCGACCACAGACTTTTCTTCTACCACCGCAGGCAAGTCTACTCCAGAGTCACAGCAGACTTCAAATACGTCTTACCGAGAAAATGAGAATCATGTGGATGAAAGTAAACAAGCGCAACAGGGAGACGACACGTTCTACTGGAATTCTGGCCCTTCGTCCTCAGAGGCCGATGGAGATCACAGTCAACTTGGATCTCCCGCAGCGACACCCGGAGATTCCATTTTGGGTTCCAGAAGCTCGGCAACGACTTCGACGGTAGTTCCACTTGAGCATGAAGCGCTCCCCACCCGGTCTACAAGTCTTTCGCCTGCGCCAGCTATACCATATGGAGCCTCTGCATTAGGGTTCGGTGGACCGTCAGATTGGGAATACTTCGGAGATTATGAGGCCGAAGAAATTGACGACGAGGAGCTCTATAGCCGTCCCAGGGCCCAGGACAGCGCAAATGTGAAGGACGCCTCAGCTGAGTTACCGGGAGACACCATCTCTGCTGAAGTGGGGCATGAAAACCAAGAACCGAAATCGCAAGACCCGGGGTCAGAGTCAAGGAAGACGCCGCCATCACGTGACACATCTCGTGCAGAGCAGCTCAGAGGTAGTGCACCATCGGAGAAAGTTGCACAAGACAAACCATTGCCCGGTCCTAGTGGTCATAGCATGGCGCACAGTGGGGACCAATCTCACGCCGTAGGAAGCGACGCAGAAATGGCTCCAGACATGTCTCCTGATCAGCGACCGGATCTAGATGAAGTAATACGAGCATGGTCAGACGCTCCATACGTGGGAAAGCTTGAAGATGATGGTCAAGGAGTCGACACCGGACTTGAACCGCCGGGCGTTGCGGAGGCATCCCTAGCTTCTACACCCCAGGAACGAATGCTGGGCATTGATGTGATTCTAAGAGATGCCCCTTCACTACCAAAGCTGCCTGCTTCACTTGAGCAAGTAAACTCTCCTGGAGAGCATAGTCGGCCTAGCAGCGAGTTGGTGAATGTGGATGCGACCGCTTCGATCACCCACAGAATCAACGAAGAGCAGATTTCCTTTGTCCCGAAGCAACCTACAGAGCGCAATGACCTAATCAAGGGTCCAGACAACCTCCTGGGAGGAGATGGTGAAGGCCTGGATCAAGTCAGGCTTGATGGCAATCAAGTACCACATGTCAATCAAACCCTGCCTAGTCACGCAATCATATTAACAGATACCCATCAAACCGTGCCCAAGATCTCGGACACCAGAGGTAATGCATCCAATGGCACTCTTTTAAGCGACGAAACAGAATCTGCTTTGGAAATGACCGATATGATGGTTCAGAAAGCTTCTCAGATGCCCATGCCAGGATCAACGGAGGATTCAGCTTCGACACCTTCAGAAAATGTCCCTGACCGAGCTTTAGGCGAAATTCTGCCAGCTAATGTATATTCTTCGGTGCAGATAGCCGACAAGCCAAGTTTACAGGGGAACCTACTAGAGCCAAAGCAGCAATTGCTCCACGAGGACTCTTCTGCCAAAGCCTCCGTGGAGCCCCTCAGGACGGATTCCGAAGAGACATCACAGTTCATTCAACCACAGGGTACTGGGCAGACAACCCGAGGTAGTCAAGAGATAGTGCGTAAGGCGTTACCAAAGGCCTCGACGGCTATGCCCTCCCTAGTGTCAAAGGAAGGATTGCAGAGTGGGAGTCGTATCTCATCTTGTCAGCAACACTCGCTTGGGGACTCGAAGCCGTCGGATGCCGTTGAAGCCGTCGACCACCCAGCGTCAAGTCTAGTCAGCACCAGCAAGCCCACACAAGAACAGGTGGTCGCTCAGCCCGTGCTTCCTGCTGTCGCTGCTCAGGAACCAATCCCAAAGCTAGATCAAGGCGGCGACCCATATGCAGACCTGGATCCATGGGGCAAAGCATCGCTGAATCGGTTCGCCGCGATGCTACGGGAAGAAGCCCGAGCAGAGAGTAACAAAGACAAACTGAATATCTTCAATGTTTTTACAAGCCGCGAGTCTCGCTTGCGTGTTGTCCTATATGGTACCGACGAGGAACTGTTAGCGCCACTTAAACCGGCAGAGCGAAGAGTAGAGGCCCAGCCGAAGCCGGAGAAGGTCGGGTTCGTGAAGCAAGCTGTCCAACGGGCTAATACCATGAATCTTCAACGTTCATTGAAAGCACTTCCTGCACTACCGTCAAACAGAGACAGCATTATGGGTCTCCCTGGAGACGCATTGGCCCCTCTCGTGATTCAAGATGGCCCTAACTCAAAGTCAATGGGCGAGATATCTCAGGCATCTAGTGAGGATACACCCGAAGATGAAGCTCAATACAGCCCTGGCGGCAGGCCCATAATCACTTCACGACTTTCGAGGATTGGGAAGGAAAGTGGCGCAGAGTCAATGCAGCATACACGTTCATCTTCTATGCAATCGAACCTACATTCTTCTGAAGCCGCTGGAGCTATGAATGCAGTGCACTCGCCAAGTTCGGATGCGCCAATCGCTTTGGGAACCGGAGAAACAGGTGAGTCCAAGCAGCCAACATTTACACCCGTCAAATACAACGAGGGTCGATCCGAAGTGAAGAATTATTTGACCAATCGAAAATCGATTTGTCGACCGTATGCGAGCTTAACCCAAGGGACGTTTGAAAGCGGGTCTACCTTCGGGAGAGAAAGAGATCTTAATCTTCCCGGGAATCCGAATGCTCCAATCACGGCACCGACCAGTCAGTACAATCCAAATCTAGAGGTCAAAGGGGATGATGCTTCCGACACGACGATTAAGCCGAAGCCCCTAGGGCCCGAGCCGCAGACTGATCTGCGCCGTTTCGTCAAGGCTGATTTCGACCCACTTCTGTCAGTCCTGCCAGAGTCAGAAGCGATTGTTCCCGAATCCGCTCGACTTGCAGACCTCAGGAACGTCATAGAGGCCGTTCCGGACGACTTTAGCTTCATACACCAAAGCGTCGTTGCCTGGGACGCTAAAGCGAAGAAACAACGTGAAGAAAACGACCGACAACGGCATGCACGACAGGTAGAATCCGAGCAGAGGATTGACTCGCTTTTCGACGACCATGAGATCGGGTATGGTGACATATCGGAGCTGGAGGCAGAATTCAAGCAGTCGGAAGCCGCCAGAAGAGCCGATGAGGATCGATCGGAATATCAGACCTTTGTGGCTGATGTTTTCAACGTTGTGTGGACGCGGCTGCACTTCGAGCTTGACCAGCTTATACCTCATTACGAGCAGTACTCAATGTTGATGAACGATACGCTAGCTGGCAAAGACATGTTTGAAGGATCGAAAGACGGACTTCCGCTTGCACCAACAATGAGTGCCTTTCTCGGTTTGCATCAAAAACTCGAAATTCGGCATCAAAAGGCATTCGAAGCAGTCCTAGAAAGAGATCGGCGGCTAAAGAAGACGGAAATTTCACCCTGGTATACTCTAAGTAACATTCCGAAGGTTAAGCAGCTCGAAAAACAGTTCGAGGACGCGGAGAAGAAAGCCATCATCGAATACTGCCAGCAGCGGGATATGAGAGCCAATAGGCTGATGGATGTGCTCGACCAAAACACCCTTCGAGGAGTGGGTGCCAATCAAGATTATATGGAAGCCATTATGAAAGCAGTACGCAGAATCGCGTCTGGCAGAGCTTTTGCTTCCGTGCCTGGCTCGAACGAGCCGATAGCTGGTCTTGAAGAAGTGAAGAAGGCCAAAGCAATCACTACGCTCTTGGCTACGTCATCAGAACAAATCGTGCAGACGTTCCACGTTGCTGACATGCTTCTGAATTCTGCGGATTACGAAGTTTCCGTCGCAAAGGCCAAAGTCGCAAGGGCGGATCAGGCCACGCTTGCAAAACTGAAAGAGGAAAGGATGAAGGAGGATCAAAAGTTGATGAGAGATCTGGAGCATCGGTTGGCGCTTATCCGGGAAGACTCTCGCAGGACGAATGACGAGATCGTCAAATTGATGCTATTCTTGGGCGTGCAGAACGGCAGGGCGGATAATTCACCAGTGCATGCAGACCCAGCCGATGCAGAACACAAAGCAAGAATAGAAAAAGCGTTGGAAGAAGCTAAGAAGAGGAACGCATTAAAGGAGTCTGGTGGATGATTGTGGATGATTGTCCGTCGGCATTTTCCGGTGAAAGCGAAGTTTTTGATACCCCTCGTAGCGTACAGCAGGCGAGATAGCATTGTTGGGGCGGGAAAAAAGGCGTTAAATGCGTTGCTACGATATATGATGATCTGCAGATATACGGATTGATTGGGACTGGGGTTGTTTAAGCGTGACGAAACGGTCTTTACGATTCTTTATTATGAAATGAGGCTCTTGGATACGTGTGCACGATGAGTAGTGCGCAGGGTCGCATTGTACATGAAGATATATAGATACTAATCATAATCGATACTGTGGATGAAGATGTTGTTAATTCCCGATCTTGGTGGCATGTGATCGACGAAGGTGAAGAGTACCTAGCTTCGGCTTAAATAAACATACACCAAGCATGAATAGGTGATCGCTAAGTCGGGAAGCGTCATGTTCCCGACGTGGTATGCCACTAACTTGATTGAGTAGCGCAAAGAATACAGAATACTTGGAATTGGAAATATAATGTCCGAATCAGTCCTTATGGCCCAGGCAGCTTGTTCTAGAAAGTAGTGCGGTATGCGGTAACAGGGAAAGGACAGGTGTTGGGTGGCAGCCTTCCATGACAGATGACTACGCCAAATAAATGAGTTGGCTGAGTTGGCTGAGTTGGCGGGCGATCAGCGTGGCTGAGATGGCATTAGCCTTTGCTACCGAATTATCGCCTGCAAATCCCGACCAATAAAACCGGCGCGACTGTTATGGCTGCCCCCCAATCTCGCGCCTTGTGGAGGCGGACGTCAAATCCGTTGCGCCACGTTCGATGGGAATAGGAATTATTCCACCTATAGTGGCTTCGTAGTAGGGAGGAAATAGAGGTAGGGCATGGAAATACAAATAACAACGCTGTTACATGTATTTCCACACGCTTCCAGACTCCGGCAATTAAACGGGGAGTTCATTCTTGCTTGAGTGCGAGTGCGAGTGCGAGTAGTGATCACTTGCAGCGTCAGCTCAGCTCGGTAAGGATCACGCAAAAGGGGAGAGGCAAAAAGAGGCAAAACAAAGGGTCAGTTTGGGGAAAGCGCATGGCGTCTGCATGAATTTTCGCATTCCCTTCAGCATTTTTTACCTAGGAAGTTACATGCGCCCCAAAGCTCACTCCACCACTCCATCACTGCATCAACTGCATCAACTGCATCTTCGTATCCAACAAGCCAGATCTAGAATATCTCGGATTTCAAAGCAGCTTGAATACTTGATGATGCAAATACTCGTACTTTACTTAGCTTATCCGGCAGTGTGACTGAATTTGTTCCCACGGTTGTAGCTTCGTGCCCTGGGGAACTACGGGAAGATTTTACCTGCCCAGCCACCACTTTAGCAGGGCGGTGGCTGTTAGCCTTGCTGTGACGCAGGTTCGCTGCGACCCAAATCAAGTTCACCTCACCTCCAGACCAAATCCCCAACCATCTGATCATTGGTCACCATCGCAATTGGCAGCAACAACACAGCACCACTCTACAGCTTCCTCTGTCTGAAACTTTTGCTACTGTCGCTATCCTGCAACCACAACCACTCTGCTCGCACATGGCGCACCAGGCTGACTGAGACCCGATCTACGGCGCCACAAACAACAGGCAAGAATCTCAGCATCTCAAACACTTGCTCAACAGCCATCCATACCTTTTCTGCACCTTTACAAGGGCGCGCGACCAGATCAGTACACGATAGATCTGTGTCCTTGATCTTGTGCAGACACCACCTCGCCGGGCGATGCGTTCTTCAGCATTCGGCCAAAGACAGTATCTCAATCGGCTAAGAGGGGAACTTGACAACGGTGTACAATATCTAAGGCCTTTGAGCTCGAGCCTGATTCGGATGGAACCGGGGTTGCTGGATTGTACACACCTTATCCTAGGTATGTTCGTCTCCACCACCTCGTATAGGTCTCCCGCTTGGTGCATACGTACTTCGAAGCATGTACTCTACACATTTACCCCGGCTCTCTGCCATTGCACGAGTGCGCAGTCTGGGAAATACGCTAGTGGAGAGGCTGACATCAACAATCGTGGCAGATATTACTCTCACCTTGTCTGGCAACAGCACCCCCATATCAAGTGAATTACACGCGAGATTTTTTTAGATGGCAGATCCCGTTGTCACTAACTACACATCTGATACGGCAGCTGCGCCGACCGAACAGTCTGCCACTCCGTTCGCCGTTCAAAGCCCACGCAAACGCCGACGTTCTTCAAAACAAATATCCACTATCGCCCCGGAACCAAAATTGGCCAAAGCGAACCTCTCCCCTAGTTTTACGCCGCATCTTCTTACAGGGGCAGCAGGCCTACTTGATGAAAAACGGGCCAGGGAGGAACAGGCAAGTATTGACGGCAGACGGCAGAGCCCGAACCCGGCTCGCAAAGCTCTTGGGGATCTTCTAGCATCACAATCGGCTGGCATGAGCACGCCACAGGATGGCCCGAAAGAGGCACCGCCCCTGAGTAAACCGCTTGCTGAGGTAGCTTCTTCAATACAAGTGCCTCCAGCAGAAGGCCAAGCACCCTCACAGAACGCGAGTACTGTTCATACGAGCCCTCAAAGCACGGCCAGCTTTCGCACGCTGGACAGCACGCCTGCGGCCACTATCACCGCTAATGGGGCGTCGGTAGCAAGCCCTGGTCAAATGGACGATATCGTAGGGGACGATGAGGAGGGTTCAGGTCAGGACATACATCACCAGACCCGTGATGACGCCGGTGGTGTAGATCCAGATGAGGGCCGATCTACGAAGGCATTCACATACCCCGGACCGATGCTGAGTGCTCAAGCACATCGAACACAAAGCTTGCCGCAATCTGGGTACGGAGGTGGTAGAGACAGCACGAGGTCTCCATCCACCAAGAGACACAAGTGCCCGTACTGTAGTACTGATTTTACCAGGCATCATAACCTGAAAAGCCACCTCCTCACCCATAGCCAGGAAAAACCCTACAGGTGTGATACATGCGAAGCCAGCTTCCGACGCTTACATGATTTAAAACGGCATACTAAGCTTCACACTGGCGAGCGACCTCACGTATGTCCTAAATGTGATCGCAGCTTTGCCCGCGGGGATGCTTTAGCAAGGCACAACAAAGGTCAGGGAGGATGTGCCGGACGTAGGTCAAGTATGGGTAGTTTTGGTGGCGATGATAAGCATGAAGATAGGATGCGTGCTGGTGACGGTGACGGCATGACTGGTATAATGTATACTGGAGAGGCGTCACATGAACCTGAAAATATGGACGAAGATACTGAGAGCCCCAGTGGGAGGAGCCTTCCAAGCATACGGAAGCATGAGGCGCCTGATGATAACCACCGACAAGGGCGTGACCATCCTAGCATGTACCAATCTCGACAGCCAAGCACTTATCCCCCAGTAGCTGCTCGACCGTCTACAGGCGGCTTATATCCGCCAACGGCAAGTCCCAGAGGCGGCTCTATTTCTCTATCTGCTCATCAGAGTCCGCTCAACCAAACATCATTTCCTCCCAGCTCGAGTTCTACAACTAGCTTTCAAGCTCCTGGACCAAACGTCTTTGCCCAAGGTCACATGACCGAAAGTCCAAAACCTCTATCTCCCGCTGGCATGAATTCCCACCAGCTAGGCCATTCAGAGTCTGGTATCCATCGCAATCGATCTCCTAGCTTGACACAGCAGCTTCAGCAGCAGCAATTCGGTCGACGTCCTACTGGACACAACACATCACCGTCAATGAGTCTACCACCACCACACCCTAGCACTACTCACTCAAACGCCCCTCAACTGCCTTCCTTGGCTGGTCTGAACCCGCCCGAACCAAGGTATACGCTACAAAGTCAAACTCCTGGCCCATCCCAGCTGCACTCCACCGCTTCCAGTAGTCTTCACGGACCTGCTCACGGACCCGGCTCGCCCAGCTATCCTCCAGGTAATATGTCTTCAGCAAACAATAGTCTTTCAAGTCACAGCACAGGTGCTCACACGAGCTTTGACAGGACCCAGAACGCCTATTCACAGCCAAATGAACAGCTATGGAATCACGTGCGAAGCCTAGAGGCTAAGGTCGAACACCTCCAAGAAGAGGTAACGTTGTTGAAAAATCAAATATCTCAGCAGCAGCTACAACAGCAACAACAGCAACAAATACAACCACAACAACATCGCTGACAACATCGATTCAGCAAACGTAGCAGAATTTTGGCTTGGCCGACGCTGATGGCACCCAACATCGATCATACAGTATACCTTCTTGTCATCATTGTTCTTATAGCGGGCCGGCAGCGAAGCATTAGCGAAAGGAAAGGCGTCATCTGAACATACCCAGTACACGATAGCGGTATATAAGGATCAATGGGCCGTAACCCTGGTTCTGTCAAGCATTGGAGGGCGCAGGTGAAATATGGGAATGTGATGATAGGATGGATATTAGGGTGATGACATACAGTTGTTATGTGCATTGTCCTACGGTGGAGTGAATTTTCTTTACATATTTCCATCTTATTGTCCGGAACTGGGCAACAAAAAAGGGGTCAGTGGCCCAGTCTTGAGCGGCTGCTTTTCGTGGTTTCGTTGGCATTGTTCAGCGAAGCATTAGAGTCGATGGTGGTGCGATTTGAACCTCTGTAACATAGCTTCTTATCCTGTAGGAGCATGAAAGTTTTGGGCTAGTGTCGATACAAATGATCCCTCACTGGGACTCTTCGTCTTAATTGCCTTCCAGAGACTGCTGCATTGCATGGTAATGAGGGACCCGAGCGAGGATCCAGACGAGCGCCATTTTTTTATCAAGGACGATACACCGGATCTATATATTCATATCTAATGGTTTCTATCAGCATAGCCTCCTTCGACTGAAATAGGAGTAACCTTCCCGACTTTCTGTTGCATCCGTTTACAAGCTTTTTCACCATCACAGCCTGTTCAAGAGAGAGTCCTATAGATATTGTACTTGCTCATCAGAGCGCTGTGGAAGGGTTCCTCCACTAAGCTCAAAGAGACATCAATATGGTGCATAATTGATCAATTTCAAACAAGCAAGCTGTTGGACCAATCAGCATGCTCAGCGTCACCACTCTAGGGTCTTCTATCCATATTGCTTGCCACCCATAATGTTGAGCCATTATCTATAGTAGCAGTCTATCCCCATAGTATTAGCTACTCACACATATGCATAGTCATTGCTCTATATCACAGGTCAACACCTGCCACACAAGCTTTTCAAGACGACGCTCCTTCAATACGAGATAATGACATACGTGCAAAGGATTCTTCCCCTTTGGCAATCCTCAGCATGTGAAATCCCTCAAGCCATTGGAAATGGGGTATTGCAGATGATATGTATTTGTTAAGGTAGCCATCTGCGCGGCATACAGACGCGATCAATGCTAGACGATGACCCAGAACAGACTAGCACCGATAATTCGTATACAAGTCTGCCAATCAATGTGAGTATGCCTTGCTGTGCTAATCCTGGTCTACCTCGGTCATGTCCTTTCTCGCCATCTCTTTGGGCAGGAGGTATGGGAACAGAAATATTTACGCCTCGTCAACTAAGGTGCTGTGAACATTTCGCGGCACAGGGAGGCTGAGAGCTATACTAACCACTTTGGAAACTAGCGTTATCGTCCCATGACTTCGACTTCATGCGGGAGTGCTTCAACCTTCAACAACCTGTCGATCAACTTCCATACATTGCGGCCAAGCTCTAAATCCATCCTTTTAGATACTTCAGCCTCGGGATGTAGGGCATCGATGAAGGATTAAGACTCTATCAGTCGGTATGGCCGGCCTTGACCGCGTCACTGCTCATAAACTCATGGCCCGAGCGGCCAATAACACGGCTGTGATATTGTTCAATCTCTACAGTAGATGGCCCCCTTGAGCTTTAGTTGGGTCTAAACCGTCGAACACGTCCTCTTAGGCCTGCAACAGCAAGGCCTAACTTGGGCGCGGCCCGATAGAGCCTCCGGTTCATTGACATTTCATCTGCAATTATGCTCTCTGCTCCTATCAGTGTCAATTCAGCCTGCCGCGCTACTATTGAGCTACTCAGCCGACTGTCCGGAAGCTCTCCTAGTAGATTTACAAGCCATAGCCGTGCGGCGACGTCGCTTTTCAACGACTGTGACTGGCGAATTTGCCCCCTAAGCGCGATGCATTGGACTGTCGTATGTGGCTCGTTCTTTGGCTTTCGGTGTCCTGTCATTGACTATCTGTTGCCTGAGACTTGAGTCAAGAGATGAGATATAAAGGAGACCATGCTCGTCTAAGGGCACAATTATTTTCTGCTAACGTCATGCTATTTGCCAGCGTTGGCCATTCTTATACTACCCATGTCGGAACAAGCACGCATGTTCCAAAGTCTTAATCTGGACGACATGCCAGTCACTCGTTCCGGGCTTCGGACATCGCAAGAACCACAAAGAGGAGCAACGAGCCCCAGGGCTCGAGGGCGCGGTCGAGGGCGCGGTCCAAGCCGTGTTCAAACCCCTGTTCCTCCGATTGACCCAACAACAGCCTACAGTGGAATTGAATATGACACCAACAGTTTCTCGCCTACCTTCGCTGAAAGTGCCCGTAAAGGCCTCCAGTCCGAGATGGTGGTCGATCAGGTACAAAGACACGGGTCTGGATCTGACAGTTACTACGCCTTTCAGATAAGCAAACCAGTCTCTGTGCACATACACGATCCGGCTGGGAGCTCTGATAGAATCATTGAATGTACCTGTGATAAGTACAAAGATACAGAAACCCCATGCAAGCATATCTGGGTAGGTTCGCTGCAGAGATTTGACCATTACTCAAAACTTACTTACGAACATAGTGGTTGTTTGCTGGTCTGCACAAGATCCTGATAGTTGAGCAAGGATTTGAGCCTGGAACAGCTGCGCGAAGACCCATTCAGCCTGTATTGACAACTATATTTCGCCAAATGTACCCGCTTATTCCAGAAGAAAGGTTGGACACTCTACCACGAGAGCTCAACCAAGTTGGCGTTGAAGATCCAGAAGTTTTGGTTGCAGATCTGGACGCACGAAAGGATACAGTGTGTGATATTCTCGCGGGTTTTAACAATCGTCCTACGAAGACTCCTGAAGAGCTTAAAGATGAATTCGTGGAAGACGTATTACTCTTACCATCAAGTGAGATTCTCGTTGAAGGCAACCTCCATGCCACAATCTATCGTCTGGCCATGCGAGACGACGGCTTCTACACACGTCTGCAGGAGATTGTGCCCAACGATGCACGCGCCAAACAATATTACGATACACTGTACATCAGGGCTCAAGAAGGCTTGGAGCGATTGACTACATATGCTACGAACGGCCCACGGAGTCCCAGGGATCTGACAGTACCTGAATGCGCAAGGGTACTTCGGTCTCTTGTTAATCAGATGTGCCAAAACAAGGATGCAAGGAATGCAGTTGCCCCACTCGGTGCTGTGGTGGCATCTCGGCTGGCCGTGATCCTTGTGCGCCTCATCGATCGCGTACTAGACTTAAATCAAGACATCTACGCAAATACAAGATGGAACAGAATCGCACCCGCGAACGAGCATTCAAGAGACCGCAACTTGTTCGCTTACCTGATTGGCGACCCTCCAACTGCATGGGCCTCTGACTGGAAGACGGATTACTTCGTCATCGATCGACTTCGAGGCTTCCCTGTGAACGAGTGGGAACATCTTACAGAGCGTCTCGATACCATCAGATGGCGGATCGAGAAATTGGATACAGCCACCTTTCCGATGGCTTCTCGATACGCTCATCAAATCGACGAGATGCTTGGCAACTCTACTGCTACTACCCAAATCGATGCCATGCTTCGCGATCCTACTGCTCCAAGATTCGAGCCGAGCCGTCCTCCTTCCCAAATGCCTGGGCTCGAATAGTTCCCAATCTTTTGAGCCATCAATGGTTTCTGCAAGTCTGGAATGGACGCTCGAGTCTTGTCACACTTAGGTTTCTTGGACATACTTATAGATGATATAAACGGGCGGCCATACAGATTTTCCTTGTTTTGAATAATCTCATCCTATACCTGCTGCTTTGATCTCTTTTTTTTCTACTCGAATGTTACGAAGATAAGAGAAGGGGGGCTTTTTTCCTAATAATTCTTTTCTATTCGCAAGGCGCTGCAAAGATGGAGGAGGCAACATGCTGGTTTTCCGTCAATTTCTTTTCATTTGTAGATTCTTTCCATTCTTCATTGGAACTGGGGCTGGTTACCCCAAGCTACTGTTAGATTAAAATACTTATTTTCATTGAACGCCAGCACCCAAAGCTATGCTACCGTTTGAGCAATTTTCCGCAGCAACCTGCAGATAAGAAATGACTTTGCTAACGTAAGCCGACAGAAGGCCAACCGTATAGCCCCATAGGGCTAATACAAACTCCCCTAAAGCTACCCCTAGAGTTGGTTACTTGAGCATGTCATTTAGCAAGTATGCGGAGCAACCGTAGTCTTGCAACACGTCCAACCTCTATTTGAGAATTCATACTGGTTCTCGCCCAAGCTAGTTCAACCATACGGTGGTAATGTTGATTGGAAAATCGTTGTACAAAAAGTTCGCCTAGAAATGAGATGTCACACCACTGGTGCGAACTACGCGAACAAATAGGTCTATGTAGGCCACTGAGAGTGGTCTAATCCGCAAAAATTCCGCAAGAGCATGGACTACCTGAACGAAATTGAGCTTATCCACAGTTTGTGCAGGCAAAACTAGGTATTCTACCACCTGGGAGGTATTTTTCGGACGTCAGATTGTAAGGTCGTGTACTTCTTGACAAGCGTAAAGCTATCTGAATTTGAAGGCCGAGCTAGCAAATACAGGCCGAGCTAGCATATACAGGTCAAACATCAAGTACAGTCCCACTCAAGCATCGTTATAGCCCAACGCCAATTATGAAAGCAATACGCCTTGGGGTATCATGCTCTACCATGCCAAACGCCACAAGCGCAATCTAATTCAACCTCCTGATAGTAAATGTAGGGTCTTCGCAGATGTGTCCGTGGCGTCGTCGACGCCGCGCTGTTTTCCGTGTAGGTATAGATCATCCTGCGACCTTCTGTTCACATGGGGTCAACTGAAGCACAAACAACCATGATCTTACTGGCTCTTACACTCTGATGCCTTGTCAGACCTTGCCGGCGCTTCTTGAGCGCGTGTGACAGAGCCTTCTCCGCGAATGTGAATGCATCGTCGGTGTTTCTCAAAGTGGCGAACATGCTGGCTTCGATGGCAGCTCTCTTGCGAAGTATGTCAATTAGTCTCTCCATCCGAAGCTTGTACTTTTGGGTCCTATCTTGGATAAGTCAGAGTTCAGTGGTGTTGTTCGTTAACGTACAATCGCCGTGATATTTCATCAAATTTCGAGTTCATAGCCTCCTCGATGCTCCTGATGGATTCCTCGTGCGAGTGCTTGATTCTGGCTCTTCGCTCTTGCAGGCGCTTTTTGGCCTGATAGATTGTCAACCACTAGCAACCACTTGCTCAGAGCTAGCAGAGTCTGACATCTTTCCTCATAGTCTGCGCCATCTGCATGGCTCTATTGTCTTCCCCCGAGCTCGAGGGACTTTGCTGCGAAGCTTCATGTTCCCTACGCTCATGTTGGACAGACAAGTCCGCTTGACCACCGCGTGGCTTCGAAAGCCGCGTCCGTACCATTGTGAAGAGGTGATCCTCAGTGTACTCTGAGCTTCGAGCCCTTGGCAAGAAGATACTTCAGCGGCATCGGCCCGTAACGTTGACGCTAGCCACTAGCTGCAGATACCTAAGTCGCAAGCGAAGTTCGGCCGAGATAAATTTCTCACACCTCGAATTTTGTCACTGTCTTAAAGACGCATCAGACAAGACATGGGACTTAGTGCCCAAAGAAAGTACGTCCCATACATATGATATGATGCTACCGAGAATACCGCTGACTTCTGCAGGCGGACTAAAATTTCCCTTGACCCTAACAACACACAATGGAGCCGATCGACTACCAAGTTCGGCCAGAAGATACTTGAATCCCAAGGATGGATACCTGGAGACTACCTTGGACCGAAAAATGCAGCTCATTCCGCACACCATACTGCAGCAAATGCGTCTCACATCCGCATTACTCTTAAAGATGATAATCTTGGTCTTGGTGCCAAACTTGGGCGCTCTCAACAGGATGGCCAAGCAACTGGATTGGACATGTTTCAAGATGTCCTTGGACGCTTGAACGGCAAGAGTGAAACCCAATTGGTGACAGATCGAAAGTTAAGGACTCAATTGAGGGGTTCGAATTTTGTCGAGCAAAGGTGGGGGAGGCTACGTTTTGTCAGTGGGGGTTTCCTGGTGGGCGATGAACCACAGACACTTCGGAAGGATGCCATTTCCAATGTCTCTCACGAAGAGCCTTCCGAGGTCCAGGATCACGCAATCTCGAAAATTCCAAGAGAAGATGAGCAAGCACATTCAAGTACTCTAAAGCCAAAAAAGCATAAAAGACCAAGGTGTGACACCGCAGTAAAGAAGGATGGCCCTGGCGAGCTCGGGGTTACGCAGCAACGAGAAACGCAGAGACCGCCACTGGCCAAGGATTGTACCGAATCAAAGCAAGATAAAACGCAGAGGAAAGCAGACAAGGCAGCCCGCAAGCTGAAACGCCAGATTAAAAGACAAAAGGAACATGCATTACAAGTACAGGACCCAGCAGCGCATAACGTACCCTTGCTAAGACCCGTCGATTCTGAGCCAGTCGGCAAGGTGGGGGGCACAAAAGGAACCACTGCAAAAGAATGCAAAGTCCCGGAAGCCAAAACTTTCGCAGTGGTTGGGGGTAGCAGACAGGCTGTTCGACAACGTTACATTCAGCAGAAGAAGTTGTCTATGATGGATAGCAAAGCATTGAACGAGGTGAGTGTGTGGCCTGGCTATCCACCTTTCGGTGTCCGATCACTCATAGTCTCGCTAGATATTGATGATAAAGGGCTAATTGGTCCGAATGCGAGCCATTGCTCATCCAAAGAGTCAATTGGCAGGCCTTCTTTCTCGGTTCTGTGTGATAAAGATGTGCCGTACTATGCGAGCCTCACACTTTCGCCAAAGGAATGTGCAGATCAATCCACCCAGCCTATTTACGGGTCCCTGCGTCATTTCTCGACGCGACTTCCAAGTGTGCCTGGGCCATCGTCGATGCTTAGTGCCCACCAATACCACTGAGGTATTCGACCAATTTTGGCAGTTGCTCGGTGTATCCATCGAGCGGTCATTACAAACGCAACAAAGGTATCACATGCAACTAGCTGGATAGCAGTGGCCGACTCGCGTTTGGGACTTCTCCAGGCTCTCATACTGCATGGTAGGGACAGACGCTGGGCCCGCTATGAGGTCTTGGTTGACTTGCATCGAAACGCGCTAACGAACGCTAAGCTTTCTATTACCCCACACCTAGCGCCGATCACTAAGCCTGCTCGTGCCCTTACTGCGCCTTGAATTGTTCACCGAATCTCTGTCAACACACCACGCAATTCCCACATCCAGCACACTTCTCCATTCACTCAGAATGTAACGACCACCACTCAATCCTCACATCGTCCGCAGGACCGGCCAATGAAGCGATACTTCCTATCTACCTTCACCTTTTGATACCCGACCAACTCCGCCCGGCACGCGTAAGCTACGGAGTTCAACAAAGAAATTACCAATCACCATCAACCATCGGTCTGCCTCTCGACGATTGTCAGTCAAGCTTACCACCCAACCCTACCTTAGGTCACACCGTCTATACTTAAGTCCCGGCCTTGTTTTCTCCCCGAGCCCTCACGGAGCGTTTAATCATGTCTAACAACGAGAACTCGCCTCCGCCGACGCCCACCTCCACTCGTCGAGCCTCTTTCTCCCTTTCGGAGATTTTTGGTCGTCCCCAGTCCAACAACAATGGCACTCCTGCATACCCCGGTCCTATTTCTACTTCAGTTGCCAACGCTCAAGCTCAGCAACGTCGTCGCACATCTATTGCATCCTTGACCATGGCAGGCTCCCCTACCCAAACCTCACCTTTTGCAAACATGAAGAATCGTCAAGGCAGTTTCGCCAGTAGCAGCTCACCATCGACGTCCGTCAATGAGAGTGCCATTGAAGAAGGCGATGCAGAGCCCAATCCTTCTCCCACATCACCATCGGCTTTCGCTCGACGATTGAGCTTTGGGCCTAAGGCGCTACGGGATGTTCAGTCTGGAAATGGTACTGCCACCGCTAAAGCTTCCACAAACATGGCTTCGGGCCCGTCTGTCAAAGGGCGAGGTCTGTTCTCAAGCCATTCCATACCCAATGTATTTGTAATGTCAAATCGCTGACTGCTGTCTCCCATATCTAGGTGAAGGCTTCAATTGGTCTGAACAAATCAAGAATCGAGCTGAGAGGTCGGCTTCGATCACCGGCCCACCCGCTGCACCCTCTACGGGTTCCATGGGCCATCAAAAGTCCGCCAGCATCGCAGCTGCCGAGCAGCCAATCAAGGAGATGCCGAAAGCTCCTAGGAAGCCAGATCACTTCCAGGAGAGGATCTTGAAGGGTGACTTCTACATGGATTAGATCGGATCCCAACCACTACGCAAAGGCCATCTCAACATGTCGAATGCCCACTATCAAACATATCGTAAAACATCAAGCCAGCCTCTCGAACACATTATGAGGTTATTGGTCAGGAACGCTCCAGTCTATGTTGTATGGCGTTTCTCTTCAAAATGAACCACCAGAACAGGTGCATGGCATAAAATCAGCTTCAGCAATTGCTTTGCGAATATCATGATCGAAGAAAACAAGCCATCATCCCGCCCGAGTTCACTCGATTTGCCAATACGCTCATTATGCACGACATTGCTGTTGAGCCCAGAAATGGGGATCCACTCGTTATCAAACACCTGATGCTTCAAGCATTCACATTTCGGTTTTCGGTTTTGCTTCGAGGAGTACGGAAGGTGGGGGGGCCAAGAAGTCTCAGTTAGGTTACCATCTTCCTGAAGTCCTTTATGGAGTTAAACAAGCAGAACAAAACATATTCAGTTCATGTTCGATGCAGGCGTCAGAATCATAGTTGCTTCATCAATCAACTTTCAACTATCACATCGATTTACCAATCGGGTTATGCGCTCCTGTTGACAGCTTTGTTTGATAAGATTTCAGCGTGTTACTATTTTCAATTCCCACCTTGACTCTTGCTGGGCAAAAGTTCCCATGGGTACCCCGCCCCCGCATACTCACGAAGCTCTCCCCGCAAAGTGTTTTCCACAGTGCGGGCGAAGAGAGCCAATCACGTTGAGTCAGTGCTTGGCATGTACCTAACGTGACGTGCAGACTATTCAAGTGATGCACGGAAGGATGGATGATCTGTGTGGAGGTACCTCGGAATTATCCTCTCCCCACACAATGTGCTCGCCAATACACCATACCTTATCTCCCCCTCTTCCCATCCACCTCGACCATTCCTCCTCTCCTTCAAGCCAATTCCTTTTCAGATACATTGAATACTCACTGTACAGCAGCTTTATATATTGATAAACCAGCTTAAACCCAAAAATTCATCAAACACCCACTCCACCAGTCACAATGGTTGACATCCCCAAGCAATACAAGGCCTGCGTCTACAATGACCCGGGCAAGATCTCTACGAAGATTGAGACACTCGACATGCCTGAGCCCGGGCCTGGCGAATGCTTGATCCATCTGTAAATCCCCTCAAGCCTGACCACACAATGTACACTGACACCGCCCCAGGACCCACTCCGGAGTCTGCCACTCCGACCTAGGCATCATGGAGAACTCCGTACGCTCGCCCCCTCTCTCATCCCTCTTCCCACCAAACCCCCTTCCCCCAAATACACCAAAGCTGAAAAAAAGCCACCTCCACAACAGTGGGCCTCCCTCCCCTACCCCACCCAACCCGGCCAAGTAGGCGGCCACGAAGGCGTAGGCGAAGTCGTAAAACTCGGTCCCGGCTCCGAAAACAAAGGCATCAAAGTCGGCGACCGCGTAGGCATCAAATGGGTCTCTGGCACCTGTGGGAACTGCCCTCAATGCATGGCCGGCGCCGATGCCCTGTGTCCCCAGGCAAAAGTTAGTGGATACTACACTCCGGGCACGTTCCAGCAGTATTGCATTGGGCCTGTCAAGTAAGTTTGTTATCTCTTACCTTCCATATCACCTATATCTATACTCACACTCTTCCCCCCCTCCCCAACAGCTACGTAACCCCCATCCCCGACGCCCTCTCCTCCGCCGACGCAGCCGTAAGCCCCCTCCCTTCCCCCTCATCCCCCCTCTCCCAATAAAACTAACCCCCTTCCCCCTCAATCAAGCCCATGCTCTGCGCCGGCGTAACCACCTACGCCGCCCTCAAAAAATCCCGCGCCCCTCCCGGCTCCTTCGTCGTAATCTCCGGCGCCGGCGGCGGTCTCGGCCACATCGCCGTGCAACTAGCCTCACGAGGCATGGCCCACCGCGTCATCGGCATCGACCACCCCTCCAAAAAATCCCTCATCCTCGATTCCGGCGCCGAACACTTCATTTCCATCACCGATCACGATGATAAGACTATCGGCGAAGAAGTTGTTAAACTTACGGGCGGGCTGGGGGCGCATGCGGTGATTGTGTGTACGGCGAGTAATCGGGCGTATGCGCAGGCGATGGATATGTTGAGGTTTGATGGGACGATTGTGTGTGTGGGGATGCCGGAGGGGGAGCCGAAGCCGATAGAGAAGGCGTTTCCGCAGGTGATGGTTTTTAAGCAGGCGAATATTTCGGCGGTGGCGGTGGGGACGAGGAGGGATGCGATTGAGTGTTTGGATTTTGCGGCGAGGGGGGTGGTGAAGGTGCATCATCGGGAGGAGAAGATGGAGAAGTTGGGGGAGGTGAGTGGTTTCTTCCCTTTTTTTTTTTTTTTCTTTTCTTTTCCTCTGTGTATGTGTCTGGTGATGTTGCATATGCTGATGGTGGTGGTGTGTTTTCAGGTCTTTCAGGAGATGAAAGATGGGAAGTTGATTGGACGCGTGGTTATTGATTTACAGTAGGTGAGTCGAAGGATGAGGGAGACACAGCCAGTAAATACGGCTTCTGTATGATATACATGAATATATATATTATACACCCTGAGCTCAGGGTCAACGACTTGCCTTTTTAAATCGGGAAAGGGAGCAGGTCCGCTTTAGAGGGAGCACCAAGGGAGCATTGGGAAGGGTACCTGAGATGGCGCCATCCGCACCGGCTGGGGTTGCTATTATCGTTTTCCAGTAGTCCTCAACTTCTATGGTAGACTCCAGCAGCAATGGCTGTTCCATCCCTACAAAGATCAGCCCAGTCTTTGCTCTGCCAGAGGTTAGACTCGAAAAGGACATCAGGCTTTAGGTGCCCTTTTGCTAGGTTTTCTTCAATACATACTTCGAGGTGGTGGACTGCTGAGGATATCTCTTGCTTTAGTTGACATGCAAGACTCACTAACGCGTCTCTGCTTGATGGGTGCTGTCCGGCCGGAAAAATTGTCTTGCAAATGCTTGCAAAGACTCTTACTGACCTCTCCCCCTGCTCAAGTCCTCGTGTCTGCTTAAAGTCTCTGCATTCTCCGAATCCAGACTCGATCGCCTTTCCTCATGACTCGAACGATGCGGCAATGTGCTCACTCCGCTAATATCCTGCAACAGAATGTCTGTCGCTGAACCGTTTGGCCTATCTAGCGTAGGCCTCCGCTGCCGAGAAGGTGTTCCTACATTTACGTACGAGACGACGACACCGGCCGCGCCTTGGGAGCTTTTCTCCAATTGAGCGTGGATTTGGCCGGCAATTCGATCCTTCCTTTCGGCGCGCCAGGTGGAACCATTTTGTTCATGCAGAGTGTTCACTTTGTCTGCGATGCCCGTTCCGCCCATAGATGTGCCAACGATGACTGTCTTGACGTCCATGTAATTGAATGTGGTAAGGTCCCGCCATCCTCTGGTGCGAAATGCTTCGGCGATATAGACCAGGAAGATGATAAGGTTTGTGATGAAAACCAGGTAAATGTATAGTGGTTTACCGAATACTATGGCGGCTTCTTCTGATGTGACATTGGATGGAACGAAATCTTTGGCGATCATGAGGTCTGCCGAAGCATAAGCCAAGATGATGTTGTCGATGAATGAGTCTATAGCATCCGAGACGCCGAGAAGATTCGAGGCACTAATGTTGCCGGGTATGACTGGCACATTGGCGATGTTGTACATGAACGCCTGGCCTAGCATTGAAACATAGGCCGTTGTCAATACCATGGACATAGTAGTCATAGCATCAAGAGTCCTGTTTATGACCAGTTGGCCGTAGGGAAGCATATCTACGTCGTCAATTGGAAAAACGGATATAGTCCGATTAGTTCTGTCCACGGACAGGGAGAAGGTCATTGGAGAGAATACTATATCGCACTGGACGTTGTTTAGAGGACCGTAGTACTCATTTTCACCACTGCCATCTCCAGCAATAATTCCCAGGGTGTTATTTAACCCATTGGTGGCAGTGAAGAGCGATACGGTCTGTCCGGCATTGAACCCAAAAGCAGTAGCCTCTACAAACACACTTTCGCCAGCTACAGGCAGATAACCTTGGACGTCGAAGAGTTGATATAGATAACCATCATCTTGCGGAAGAAGGTCGGATCCCACCGATAAGTCTGCTGTGTCATTATAGATGCACGACGTATGCGACTGCAAACCTAACTCGGTGTAGTTGTAACTCTTGGTGGTGGTTGGAAAAGCCTGATCCATAAGACCAACAGAAGCTCCAACGCCAAAGCTCCGAGCGTCGTACACATAGCCTGTTTTGTCCAACCTAGCATGAGAGCTGATGCCGCCCGAATGGTTGGATGCTTGAGCGGCCGTCCCAAGCATGGAGCCTTGGAGGTCAAACTCAGGCTTGTAGGTGAACAAGCCTTCATCCGTATTCAGCTGATATAAGTTGCGGAATTGCGAATGAGGGTTGTTCTGAAGTGTTGTCGTATTTTTCCATCCAGGCAGCTGTATTGGTCTCGTCGAGGGTTTCAATGCATTGACCGGTGTGATAGCGCCGGCCCATAGAGCGCCTGGAAGAATAGTAATAGTCACGAAAATGATTACAGGAAGGGAGTAGAGCCATGGTAGAGAATTATCAACGTTATGTGCAGTGAGAGCGGAAAAGAATTTGACGAGATCCAGAGAAAAAGGGCTCTGGGACATATATGCACGACTGGATAGATTGATGATCGTTGCTGCACAGGACAAGTTAGGTCCCAAATACAGAGTAGATACGTATGACGCCAGGGCAGGCTGACTGACTTAAAGCGTAAACATGGGACATCCCTAGGACGTGTGAGATTACTTGGACAATCAAACCCACCGTGGAGCGATTGTTGTCCACAAAGACTGCAAACCCACGGGAGCTTGCCCAGTGGTCGAACTTAGAGGCGAAAAGTCCAGTGGCAAGGAAAGTCGTTAGCAACAGTCCTGGAACAGGGAGAAGTTTCTCCAACCAAGACACGTTGCAACCCTTAGTTCTCCCCATAACTTGAGTGCACTAATTGTTACTTGCCCTCAGCGGGATATAGAAAGAGAGGAAAATTGAACAGAGCTCCGAGAAAGTGACTCTTCATGGCAGGTAAAGTAACGTGACGATTCACGGGGCAGGATTCAGATAGACGTGTAGACTATCGAGTTCAGCCCCGCGTAGTCGTGCGCGGGCTCCAGCATGGACAGGGATCTCGCACTACTTACTGGTTTTTACACCATTCAAGATCGCTTACTTCTTCAAAAAAGCCACCCAACGCGCGAAGGAATGCTACCCGCCCTGAGATAGCATCACCTCGTGCACATTCAGACCGAACAGTGCCGATCTTAGCGAGCATGATGTCTTGCTTGGGCACCCACAATTGGGATATTGAGCAGGCTGTCAATATAGGTATGGGAGTGACCACTTGTAGGGCATCAATTCCTCGTTTTTCCTCGTCGGCTTACACCGTATGTAAAAACGGCCATGGCCAGAAAAGAATGTCTGCAGACTTTCATGGAGTTGGATGGAGCCGAGGATCGCTTCGCTAGCTACTAGAAGATCCTGTCAATCGTATAGCCCTGTGGGGCTGATCCCTAAAGGGCGTAAAAGCCCCCTAAAGCTGGTCCCTAAGGAAATAAATTGTGGGGTAAAGAAACCCGCTTTAGGGACTAAAACTAAATCTATCACCCACCTTAAGTAACCAACTCTAGGGGTAGCTTTAGGGGAGTTTGTGTTAGCCCCATAGGGCTATACGGTTGGGGGGTTCATTGTACAACGATTTTCCAATCAACATTACCACCGTATGGTCGAACTAGCTTGGGCGAGAACCAGTATGAATTCTTAAATAGAGGTTGGACGTGTTGCAAGACTACGGGTGCTCCGCATACTTGCTAAATGATATGCTCAATGTGGCATCAGAGCACTCATGTCTCTACAAGTTCTAATACGAGAGCATCCTCGACGATCGTTTGCACTTGTGACAAAAACTCATGCACTCATATTACGCCACAGCTTACCGAGTAATAATGCTGATAATATCAACTATGGAACAAATACCAAGGGTTTAGCCTCCAAGTGTATGGTGGAGTTTGCAACGCTTGAGAATGTGGACCTTTCAGAATACCGCGTCCTTCGAGCGTCCGGTGTACACGGAACACTTGGCCTTATCAACATCAACGCTGATGTCTTCCTTTGTGTTATAACTAGTGCCCAGAATGTGGCTACGGTCAGGCCGAACGAGACCGTGCAGCGTATACTTGCCGTCGAGTTTTGTTAGTGTTTCTGACGGGGCTCATACTTGATATATTTCATTTGCTGATCAAGAGAACTTCAAGTTTGCCTAAATAAGGAGATATATGATTACGAGCTCCATGGAGAGATCGACCCTTACTCACCAGACTTCCCTGATCACGGTCACAATCCTCAAGATCCAGCTTTTGAGCATCCATGTCATGAGCTGAAGAAGATCCTAGGCAGTGGGACATTCTACTATAGTGTGGACTTTGATCTGACCAATCGCTTGCAAAGCAGGTACGGAACGTGGACTCAATTCAAGCATTCACTCTAATCAGAACTAGATCGTCTGAGCAATCGGCATTCGATGTTGACAACCTAGACGAAGGCTTCCTTTGGAACTCATACATGATAAATCCTCTCATTAAATTTCGCTCACGCCTAGCAAAACAGGAAAAGGAGATACTCGATTCATCTCGTATCTTGACTTCAGCTATCAGAGGCTTTGTCTCCTCAATTACAATCCCAGCCTCGGCTTCTCCACTCAGAGCTTTGAAAACTAATCTGCCTTCCACGCTGACACTGATATCCCGGCTCTCTTGTCGGCGTGCAGGGACAAGATTCAATTCGAGAGGCATAGACGATGATGGCAACGTAGCGAACTTTGTCGAGACCGAAACGGTCTTTTACCATCCTTCGAGCTTATGTTTCTCTTACGCGCAAGTTCGAGGCTCCGTGCCCCTGTTTTGGGAGCAAGCTGCCGGCCTGCTTCCAGGACAACAAAAGATTCAAATCACCAGGTCACCTGAAGCAACGCAGCCAGCTTTCGATAAGCATTTTGAGTCTCTAGAGATGGACTACGGCACTATTCACATCCTCAATCTTTTGAGTGTGTCCAAGCCAGGCGAAGCTGAACTGACTGCGCGGTATAACTATCATGTCCAGCATAGCCCATTGAATCAGGTCGTTGATCTAAACGGAACATCGGACAATCGCCTTCTCGAATCACAATTTGATTTCCACGCAGAGACCAAAGGACCTGGGGGGTATGAAGCTGCTAGCATGGTGAGACGACTAATTCAGAATCGTGCTGACGGTTTCGCGTATTTCTTGTGCGATGATGGAGACAGAGTCAGGAATGGATACCAAAACGAAACGGCTTCGCGTGTGGGAACCGTAGTCATATTGCAACAAGAAGGAGTATTCCGCACGAACTGCTTGGACTGTTTAGATCGGACGAATCTGATTCAGACGATCATCAGTCAAATGGCCTTGGAGCTCTTCTTGCGGCACCGGAACGAGCATCCTACCGCTGATTTTTGGGTGCGGCATTCAAGTCTCTGGGCGGATAATGGTGACGCACTTTCTAAGATATACGCCGGCACTGGAGCTTTGAAGTCTTCTTTCACCAGGCACGGCAAAATGTCCTTAGCTGGCGCCATAGCTGATGCACGCAAGAGTGCCACTAGGATGTATATCAACAACTTTGCTGATAAAGGCCGCCAAAATACCATTGACATATTGCTTGGGCGTCTGGTTGACCAGTCACCCGTCCATCTGTATGATCCTATTGCTGACTATGTCAATGCCGAGCTCAAAAGAAGGGCAACCGAATACTCAACCTCAGATGTGGTACACGTATGGGTGGGGACTTTCAATCTAAATGGCCGTGGAGGTGGAGTCAAGGAAAATCTATCAGCATGGCTATGGCCTGAAATCAATCGAGCACAGCAAGAACCTGGGATCGTCGCCGTCGGATTTCAAGAGATCGTCGAGCTTAGCCCGCAGCAGATCATGTCGACAGATCCTGTAAGACGTAAAACATGGGAATCTGCAGTGAGACAGACGTTGAACGACAGTGCTCGTAAACGCTCTTCAGAAGAGTATATTCTCTTACGCAGTGGACAGCTCGTTGGTGCAGCACTCATGATCTTTGTTAAAGCTAGTATACTTGATAAGATCAAGAACGTGGAAGGTAGCGTGAAGAAGGTATGGATCGTCAAACCCTTTAATGGTAGTTGAAGGAAGCTGACTTCGGCGAGACTGGCATGTCAGGCATGGCTGGCAATAAAGGAGCCGTGGCCATACGAATGGATTACGCCAATACACGCATCTGCTTCGTCACAGCTCATTTCGCTGCTGGCTTTGCGAATTACGACGAGAGGAATCGAGACTACCATACTATCAGTCACGGCCTTCGCTTCCAACGCAATCGGTCAATTGAGGACCATGATGCAATCATATGGTTAGGAGACTTCAACTATAGGATTGGTCTGAGTGATCATAAAGTGCGCCAATTGATCAAGGCTGGTGACTTGGACACCATGTACCATAATGACCAGGTAAGATGGTTGGCTACCAAAGCAAGCACTACTGATTGACTTTCGCGAAGTTAAACGTGCAAATGGTGCAGGGGCATACGTTCCCCTATTACTCAGAGTCGCGAGTCACATTTCTGCCAACGTATAAATACGATAATGGCACAGATAACTACGATACTTCGTAAGATACACTGCCCAATGGACAGGGTCTTCGCTCACCGTAGACCAGAGAGAAAGCCAGGATACCTGCATGGTGTGACCGCGTACTTCGGAAGGGTGACATTTTAAAGCAGATCAACTATTCGACGGCTCCGTTGCGCTTCTCCGACCATAGACCTGTTTATGCAACTTTCCAATGCACTGTCAGCGATGTCGACGAAATTACAAAGGAGGCTTTGAGTCGGAAGCTATATGCTAAAAGAAAAGCGGACATTGGTGACACAACTGCCAATGCCGGGGATGAGGACATAGACGATGAAGATCTGATAGGGTATGAATCAATAGCTCCGGAACTGCCTCCTGCAAGCTCGGATCGACGCAAGTGGTGGTTGGACAACGGTGAGACGCTTCTGTTATGTATCAAGGATTTGATAGAGATCTAATCACTGCCTTTAGGTCTTCCAGCTCGGTCCGATGTTAGACCTCCACACGGAAAAGCTGTTCTCAATGCGAACAGGCCCTCGAACCCTTTCACCCCTACTGACGAGCCTGACTGGGTGGTTATCGATAAGACCCCACCCAGAGAACCACCCAAGGCTAGCCCGACCAGCTATAGAACGAATTCTGCGAATGAAAACGTCCACAAATCTCCCGTGCCTTTCGAGTCCAGTCAGCCAATTCCATCGAAGGACCCTCGCAACTTAACAGGAGCCCAAGCACCAACGAACGAGTCCAGGTCGGGAGCCTCCAGCCAGGCATCAACCGTTCCTGCATCGTCCCGTAAACCTGTACCTCCAGTACCGAAGAAGCCCGCTTTACTCAGCGAGTCCAGTGGACGGCGGGCAAGCCAGGATAGTAGCAATGCCACTACGGACAGGACGGCATCAGCAACGCGACCAACAGTGTTACGACGAGCACCATCCAACGACCCCAGGGCAGGAGTCCCTCCACCTCCACAACGCACAACACAGATTCCATTAAGGCCTTCTCCACAAAGCCAGCAACTCTCCGCCGCTGCTGATGGACCGCCTCTGCCACCAAGGAGAACGAATACCGCCGCGCAGAGCACCGATGGCCTGATGGATGATGATGACGACGGCGGTGCGAGTTCGATACCATCCTTACAGCCAACACGGCGTTCATAGCGTGCCTAGCCATATAAGTTGTCTGTTGGCAACAGATATCAAGGCTGCACGCATATGGGATATCATACCTCATGTAGCAATTTCGATAGACCCACAAACGGAGCAAATGACCACCCTTCCCAAAAATAATTCCCTCCCAAATTCCCCTCCATACCCACTCACCCCCTAGACCTCCTCCCCCCCTCCCTCCTCTCATACCCCCTCCTATCCCCCCCATCATCCACCTCCACAATCTTCTCCCTCGTACTCCTATAACTCACATTCCCCACACTCTGTCTCGGACTCTTCCCCTGCCACCCTCCCTCACCACCACTAGAACTATACCCCCTACTCCTCACCGGCCGCACAATCATCACCTCCTCATCTTCAAAATGCACTATATTCCCACTCTGCCTCGGCGTCGTAATAATCGCCCGCTCTTCTTTCGTAGGCGTGATAATCACAGCTGCATTTGATTGCCGCGGGCTTGACGGCTTCCTCGCCAACGGTACTAGCTGCAAACTCCCCCCGAGAGACGCGGGGAACTGCTATGCACTAATTGGGATCCTGAACGGGGCGGAGAGCGGTGTTGATGGGGGATCTTGGTGCCGGAAGAGCGGGGGGAGATTGTTGCAACGGTGACGAGTTGGCCGGAGGAGAGTCGGCGGGTTTCGCTTCGTGAGCGGGAGTGGGGACGGGAGTGGGGGAGGGTGGTGGTGATGGTGCTGTGGGTGGGGGGTGTGATGACTGCGACGGCGATGCGGGAGGTGGGGCGGGAGGTGTGGGTGATGGGGCGGGGGGGGACTTTGATGTCGGGGTCGGAGCGGGTGGTGAAACACATCTTTCTTTATATATGTATATAATGGGGATTTAAAGGTTGGTATATATAAAATTAAGGGGCGATTGGGTTTGATGGTTTATGGTTTGATTGCATGTTATTGTGATGTGGTGGGGATATTTTTACAGCCGGGAGGATTTGGGGGGAAAAAAGAAAAGAGCTGTGGGATTTATTAATGTGGTTCGCATAGACAAGAGATCTCACGGAGACCACCGATAAAGTGGAAGGACTCGGAATGATCTGGCAGGTCCGCATGTGTTAATAAGGGTGAGTCACTCGTATAGAAGGTATCTACTGGCAATGAGTCAAGCATATGTGGTCATGGTTGCAGGTTGCAGCTATCGGTATACTGCAATTGGCGAGCGTAAGTATTTCACCGCCAAAATGGCGTTAGATTGTTCCGATTGAATTGCTTGGACGATGGTATTGTAGCTGCTGACAAGATGTTTCTAGATGTAAAAAGTATTGCCGACTTAAATAAGCAAAAACAACAGACTTGGGGGTATAAACTTGGTGCAGGAAACCGCTCCTCTGAATAACACAAATGTGACTCTTCACTAACTCGGAAAGGTATTAGAACGAAAGTCGATGTGGACTGGGTGAGACGCCAGGAATGCAGCAAACGACATGGTATATAATACCCAGCCTTCTCTCTAAATGCCCCCCAGCTGCGCCATCGCTGATGCAGCTTCTGAACGCCCATACAAATCAAACAGCAAGCGCAAAAATTCTTGGGTATTCGATAAAGAGAATGAAATCCGTTGTTCCAGAGTTGCGAGTAATGTGGTAAAATCGTAAATCTTTCCAGTCGTTCCTTGCGTGACCGGCCCAGTATTGCCTGTATTGCTTTCAGGCAGCGATTGTGGGTGTTTCGAGTGCTGAATTCGCTAGGGATTCGCAATGAGTGCCGAGTCGTCGTAAAAGCTCAAAGGTAGAGAGTGCCGCTTGGGGGACATAATCGCGCCTTGTCGACTTGTAGCATGCTGGAGGCAGTGACAGGTGCCATAGTGCCAATAACACCATCCACTCACTTCCCCTTCTTGCCCTTTCCGCCCTTCTTCTTTCCGGAACTCCACAAGACGAACGCGCCAGGACCCTTCTGCTTCTTTTTCTTCTTGGGCTCCTTCTCTGCTTGAAGTTAGCATGAATCATCATTTGCATCACAATAAGGGACAAACCCGCACCATCGGAACCACCTGAGTGTTCAGGAGGTGGGGGCGGCACACCTTCGTCCACGATGACAATATCAGCCCCCTCATCCGCGGGAGCCTCCTCTGGCTCAGGCGGAGGAGGTAATGGCCACATGTGCATGGAGATCGACCAGCCGGGCTCAACCACCGTTTCCCAGACAGACTTCATTACAATTTCGCCATGCGGTCCAATTAGGTCATACATCCCCTTATCCACATGTGGGCCATAGTCCTCCACGTGAAGAAAAGCTTCTTTGATCAGGTACTCCATCCCCTAGGAACGTGCAAAAGGTTAGGTCTGACAGTAAATGTCCCGGTTAGAAAACCACTTACCGACCAGGTATTGCACAGATGGAATGGAAAGCTAAACTTTCTTCCGATAGCATCCTGGAACTTGAGAGGCTTATCTTTCTCCTTAGGTGGTGGAGGGGGTGCTGCTGCTGCCGCCGCCGCCGCTGCTTCTGCGGCAGCCTTTTCAGCTTCTGCCGCTGCTTTCTCTGCCGCTGCCTTATCTGCTGCTGCTTTTTCTGCTGCTAATTTATATTCCGCCTCCACCTCTCCTCTTGCTGCTGCTGCGGCTGCGGCTGAGGCAGTTGCAATCTCTTCAGCCCTAATTCTGTCGGCTTCAGCTTTAGCAGCTGCATCCTTAAGCGCCTGTTGAGCCGCAGCTTCTTTCGCTTCCCGATCTGCTTTCTCATCCAAGAAAAGTTTCTCAATCCGCGCGAATTTCTCCTCGGTTTCTTTCACAATGTCTATTGGTGGTGGTGGCGGCGTACTTGGTGGCGCAGGTTTAGCTGGAGCCGGAGCTGGGGTAGCAGGTGCAGGCGTAGGCGCGGATGCCGGCGCAGGCGCGGGTGCAGGTGCAGGTGCAGGTGCAGGTGCAGGTGCAGGTGCAGGAGCCGGAGCAGGAGCAGGCGCAGGAGCAGGAGCAGGCGCAGGCGCAAGCGGAGGTGAGTACACAGCAGGGAAAGTCTGGTACATTGCCGGTGGTGGAGAAATCGGCATCGGGTATCCCTGCGGAGGATGTGGATGAGGATAAGGATAGAACGGTGATGGAGCATGAGGTATCAACTCGTGCCCATGGCTTGGGCCTGGGTGATGAGGAACCTGACTGAAATATGAGTGTGAAGGTGTACCCATGGTCTGTGGATATGATGGAAATCCATAAGGGACCATCGCTTGCTGGGCCATCGCTTGCTGGGTCATCGCTTGCTGGGTTGGAGGTATTACACTCGGCGGCGCATATGTCTGGTAGGCTTGAGGAGACGGGTAGTGAGGAGCAGCATAGTACTGGCGACTATAGTGCTGGGGCGGGCCTCGGGCGGCATAGCCCGGCCATTCGTCGTGAGAGTCCACACTTTCAGCGGGCTCCGATGGAGGCGGTGCTCGATATGATCTGTGAGGCACGGCGTGTGGACGTTCGTGTTGTATATGCCGGCGAGATGGCCTACGCCGCACTTCTTCCTGTCGAGGCACTTCGGGCGCAGGTGGACGTTGGTGGTTTGAAGTTCGAGGTCGCGAGGCCGAATCGGAAGGTTGGATATCGTCTGAAGGATATATTACGTTCGTCCAGCTGCCACTGCCGTCGTGTTGCTCAGTGTCTGAGAATTCCTGACTGTCGGCAGCTGATCCCTGAGATCTCGGAGATACTTGGACGCCGTCCTCTTCTTCGTCGGTCGATAAGTCAGAATGACTAGAGCTATTGGCGGTCGTGGCGTGATCAATGGTGATGTTAAACCTAAGTCCACCGAGCATGTTAGCAACGATTCTGCGCACACCGTGTCTTGACTTACGGCATGTGCGCAAGGAATTGTCTAGCTCAGGCTCCTCTTCCGCGAAGAGGACGAGCGTAGGAGCAAAGCTGGGTGTTTATACCGGGGGCCAATTGACCTTCTGATACTGTGCTACTTTCATTCGCTGGGTGGATCTTTTCGGTGTGCGACTTTCAGCAGGCGAGCATGAAGCCAATGGTGGGGAGAAAGTTGTTGTGTCCGAGATGGAATTCTCCTTGCAGTGAGTTGGAAAAGACAAGAATGAAGACAGAAGGTCAACAAACAACAGGGGATTGAGTCGTGTAAGCAGCGACGTCGGTAATGCGCAAAAATGGGCGGATCGATGACGAAGGCAAATTGAGTGTATTATGTGGGAGTAACTGCAGTAACAACGAATTGAGAGAGACGCTGCCTCAGTCCCGAGGCGGTGCAGGCCCAATGATAGTTATGGGGGGGTTGAGGGGGGTTACCCAGAGCACGGGCACTGGCGCCTCTCTCCGGGCGCGTCGATCGAGGTCAAGCGTGTATGGAAACGATGCCCAACACTAACCGGCTGACTCACTTCCTACCTAATCGTTACTCCTTCTAGAAAGCTCATTGGTTACAACGGCGTAGCGTTTATTGTCTCCTGCGTGGATACTCCGAGATTACAATCAACTTTTGTCCTCTCGCATACTCCATACACTCACACCTCATATCCATCTGTTACTGCTGTCCGAATGCAATATGTCTCTTTGAAAAGGGTGGGGCGCAGCCTGGCCACCAACCAACAGGAGCTTATTACGAAAACCCCCGTCAAGAGACTGAAGATAATGATAGTCTTATCATTCAGCACGCCTGAGCTATTTAGGTAAAATTGGAAAAGCAATTAAGCTCAACAGCTGGTTGCTCGTTACTTTGAACGAGTCGCGTTGGACACGGTCTTTGTGGCCCTGTGAGATGGGTCTTTTGCTGACGATAGAGTTTTCACGTCGCCACAGGAGCATTAACGGTGATGCCCAACGTTGTTGCCTATAAGGCTACACGTGTGGACCTGATAGCCTCCCTGAGCTGGGCTCTTCTCCTGTGTTACAAGTCAACCCCGCCTCCGAGCATATGAGGCTCTGTGCTCAGCCACCCGCAAAATCATCACTCTTCTCGATACATAACATGCGCGTCTGAGCGTCTCGGTTCGGGGAGAGCTTCCACCATTGAAAGATCACCGCTGCCTAACTTGGGTACTCTTGTCCAGCAATGCCTTGGCAGCAACCACCTCAGCATAATTGAGGCCTTTCCCAGTCGTATCCCGGGTGATTTCGGCAAGCTTGAAAGTTGCTCTCTCATTCAGTTTGCGCACGGTCGTTGTGGAAGGCATTGGAAGCTCGCCATTATCAGTAGAAACCATCTGCCCGGTAATTGTGCTATCGTTGGGAAGTGCAGATAGTAACCGATCTGTTGTCTGTGTCACATCTTTAGTCTCATCTATTACGTGGGGAGGGAGACTTGGAATTACTAATTTTAGTCCATAGTAGCCTCGAAGGTAGTCGTCGCAGAGCTCGACACTTCTACAGAAGCGGCGCATTGCTTCCGCGAATGTCTTGCTATCAGCAGTCTCGTTGCTGCTGCTCGTCGCGGAGATATAGAGGATCTCACCAAGGCGCGCATGGATCTACTCGATATCATTGGTTAGTCTCAAAACTTCCACTGGCGAGAGGAGAATATCCGTCATACATTCCACGCGCTTGGCGCAACCAGTAGGACTTCTTCCAGGCAGAAGACGGCTTGTGGGAAAAGGCTTTGGGACAAATACAGATCTGAAAGCTCGGTCCATGCTTCAATATCGGTAGGAGAGGATTCCAGTAATTCTGTCAGAGCATTGATAGCTTCCGTAGTCCGCGAAAGGCTCTGTAGAAGTGCGATTCGGCGCTTTGCTACTGGCTTTGCAAAAGTGTCCGTCAGTCTAGATATTGCTGGGGGTCAAAATCAGTAGCATACTGTGTTCACCGGATCTTCCGCAAGAACTTCATTGTACTCCTTCAGTATCCTTCCTAAGGCAGCATCGTCCTTGGCCACAGCCTCTTGATAAAGTCCACGCAACCCCATGACACGCTCATTGGTAGCTCCGAAGCGATCGATGAGCTTTTCGAGGCAGAGGTGGGCAGCTTTATCGTCCCCAGTTCTTAGACAAGCTAGCAATAGCTTCTCGTACATCATCCATATTTCTGTGGACTCCGGATATGATATAAACGGGATTGGAATAGAAGTTCCAGTGGATGCATGTTTCTGCAGGTACTGTGTGGTTTGCTGAGCAAGACTTAGAGCTTCAGAGTTGGACTGTCTTAGAGGCGTGCTGAGCGACATGATGCCTTAAACAATGACCTATTAGCCAATAAATGGTCTGGCTTTGCGTACAAAGCTTTTACCGTAGTACAAATAGTTCTAGCCATCAACAGGCATGCAACTAGTCTAGCCGAAGATTATCCCGTAGCGTATCCGAGCGTCATAGGCCGTTGCCTCACGAGCATCTTTTATCGAGCTACAATCCTCCCACTGTTAACCTGCCCTGGTGACATTAGATATCACTTGACAGCACACTTTTCTCGAAAGCTGCCATCCATCTTCCGGAAAGAGAGACGAATTTTCAATCATGAGCCGTAAGCTTGTTTGTCCACCTTGACCGCCAACATCTAGTCTCGCCAAACTTCACGGGGTACCATATAGTTTCACGCCCGGAAAATTTTCACAGGTTGCAAGATGGACGAAGACCCCATAGCTCAGTTCTCCTCGATCACCGGGGCTGTACCTTCTTTAGCAGCCCAGTATCTCCGACTCGCAGACAATCAAACAGAGCAAGCAATAGGGCTCTATTTTGCCAACGATGGCGCTGAGTTAGAGCCTTCATCAGAACCACCTCAGTCATCACATCCTCCACCAGTTCCACCAGCATCCAGTCGACCACCTCGCCATAGAGAGGGCTACGAAGATGAACAAGGTATCGTACACTTGGACTCAGACAATGAAGACCAGGATTACCTCGATGATGATCAAGGGGATGTTGGCTCGAGAGAACAACCTCCAAGGCAAGGTCCAGTAGCTGCGAGATCAACCTCAGCGTTACACACCACCTCTGGCGCAACGCCTCCGGTGGGAGCTTCTGCGACCGTGGATGACGATGAAGCCTTGGCGAGGAGACTGCAAGAAGAATTCTACGGAGCAGCAGGTATGGGTAGTGGTGGTCAAAATGCTGAAGCACTTGATGAGCATGGGTATCGAGCACCCATAGCCCCAACAAGAGAAACCCTTGTTGGTCCCGACTCGTTCGATCCTTCCAACGCAGAGGAAATGAGGGCTGCGGTTATGGAACAAGTCGCAATGAGAAGGCAGCAGCAGGCCAGACACCGGGGTGAGTCTTCGCTAATACGTCCCATAGCATGAATGGATCATTAATAACTATAGACCGACACGGTATCTTCAACCAAGCAACTGCATCGTCGATCTGGAATGACGGAGATAGACGTCCCGAATCCCATCGAGATAGACTTTCTCAGGCTACAGCGGGAGCGTCAGAAGCCTCCTCAAAGTCGAACCTCCTTGCAGAAATGTATCGGCCGCCATTTGAGCTCATGTCCCGCTTACCTTGGGACGAAGCACGGCAGCAAGGGAGGAATGAGGAGAAGTGGATCTTAGTCAACATCCAAGATCCTTCGGTATTTGATTGCCAAGTTTTAAATCGAGATATTTGGAAGAACGCCGGCATCATGGAGACAGTCAAGGTGAACTTCCTTTTCATGCAATACTCGAAGGACGATCCTAAGGGCAATCAATACATCCAATACTATTTTCAGAACAAGGACAGTTCAGATGCATATCCACATATTGCGATTGTTGATCCGAGAACTGGAGAGCAGGTCAAGGTGTGGTCAGGCCAACCAGCCCCAAAAGCAATGGATTTTCTCATGCAACTGCACGAATTCCTTGACCGATATAGCCTCAAGGCCTCAGCTAAGAATCCCGTCGCGAAGAGGAAACCGGAGCCAAAGAAAGATACACAAGTGGAAAGAATGACGGAGGAGCAAATGATGGAAATGGCTTTACAGGCTAGCCTGGCAGGTGACCAAGCAAGTCGGGACTCTGATCCCGATGATTTGACAAGGAGCGTGGGAGGGCTTGAAAGCGGGAAGGGAAAGCAAGTTGAGCGACTAGAGGACCCGATGGATGATTCAGAGCCACCAGACACAAATGGATCAACAACATTGTCTGCCTCTCCTTTTGCTTCAATACCATCCACAAATTCGCATGCTGAACCGCCTCCGAACGCACCTGAAACGACACGAATCCAATTCCGTCACCCCACTGGCCGTGTGGTAAGGAGATTTGCTCTGGTAGATACTGTCAGAAGGATATACGAGTGGCTTAAGTCAAGCCCACTTGAAGGGAAGGAAGGTGCGGAGTTTGAATTGATATTCATGCAAAAGAATTTGATTGGGATGCTAGATGATACCATTGAGCAAGCAGGACTAAAGAACGGAACCGTCATGGTGGAGTTCATTGATAGCGACTGAGAGCTTAGCGAGTATATGCACCTTATGGCGTAATGTATCAAAGTCGCATTATGGAAGGATCAGGCCACAGGTAAAGGGCGGTCTTTTTAAATAGCATAATCTGCTGGCCTTCTACTAGAAGTATCTGAGTATGGACTGAGCAATTTGTTTCGAAGTTTAGGCCTCTCCAGTACCTGACAATCACCGTACAGCCTTGTAGTCTATCAAAAAAGCGGAAATTGCACCCTCTGATTGGCTGGATCGCCCGTGGCGTGAAGATTCAATATCCCGGCCCGGGTCTCTGTTCAAGACGCGGAGTGTGGCGCTAGCTTGGAATTTTTTGTCCGCCAGGGGATTGCAACCGTCAACAATTGCAATTGCTCCACTTGTGGTACCTAAGATTTCATGATAGACCCAGATCTATAGTCACTCATTCCAGATCATGGGCTTCCTTACATTTATCGTCGAGCCTTTGCGCGTGCTGTCCAACAAATCGACCGTCCTCGCTTGTCTTGCAGGCCTTCTTTCGCTCATCGCGCTTTCAATCATACTCAATGTTCTCAACCAACTTGTATTCAAGAACCCCAATGAGCCTCCTGTCGTTTTCCACTGGGTGCCTTTCTTTGGAAGTACCGTTTCCTACGGAATTGATCCTTACAAATTCTTTTTCAGTTGTCGAGAAAAGGTATATTGAGTGTTTGCGCCCCATTGGTGTTCAACGCCATGCTGACTTCAATTGCAGTATGGCGACGTCTTTACCTTCATACTCCTCGGGACGAAGACCACTGTATGCTTGGGGGTGAAGGGAAATGACTTCATACTCAATGGAAAACACAAAGACCTGAACGCGGAGGAAATCTACAGCCCGCTCACCACCCCAGTGTTTGGGAAGGACGTGGTATATGACTGCCCGAACTCGAAGCTTATGGAGCAGAAGAAGGTGAATGAGATCCAGCTCCAATTGGTTGCAGATGCTAACATGCATGCAAGTTGGTCAAATTTGGCCTTACTTCGGACGCTCTCAGATCTTATGTACCTCTCATTAGTCAGGAGGTCGAAGACTTTATCGCTCGCTCCCCTGTCTTTCGGGGTTTCAGAGGCACATTTAATGTTCCTGGTGTTATGGCCGAAATGACTATCTATACTGCTTCTCGCTCGCTCCAGGGTAAAGAGGTCCGTTCCAAATTCGATTCCAGTTTCGCAGAGTTGTACCACGATCTTGACATGGGGTTTTCTCCAATCAATTTCATGCTGCCTTGGGCGCCTCTACCCCATAACCGCAAACGTGATTACGCACAGAACAAAATGGCACAGACTTACATGGAGATAATCAAGGCTCGGCGCGCAGGAGGTGCCCAGCGTGATGCCGACGATATGATCTGGAATCTTATGTCATCCGTGTACAAAGATGGCACTCCTGTTCCAGATAATGAAGTCGCTCATATGATGATTGCTCTCCTCATGGCCGGCCAGCATTCGTCCTCAAGTACTATTGCTTGGATCCTGCTCCGTCTGGCCACACGTCCAGAGATCATGGATGAGCTTTACGAGGAACAAAAGTCTATACTTGGGGAGGATCTTCCACCACTCACCTACGATATCCTTCAGCGCCTGCCTCTCAATGCCCAAGTTGTTAGGGAAACACTTCGAATACACGCTCCGATTCACTCCATAATGCGCAAAGTAACCACTCCAATGACTATTGAAGGCACACCATATACAATCCCTACCTCACATGTCCTCCTTGCCGCACCTGGCGTGACCTCAAAAAGCGATGCTCATTTTCCTGAACCGGATCTTTGGGAGCCACACCGATGGGACCAAGGATCTCCGCTGCATGGTACAAATCAAGATATCGACGACGACGAAAAAGTAGATTACGGATATGGTCTCGTCAGTAAAGGGGCTGGGAGTCCGTATCTGCCGTTCGGTGCCGGGAGACATAGATGCATTGGCGAGGCGTTTGCCTACGTGCAATTGGGTACTATCACAGCCATGATGGTACGCCAATTCCGGCTAAGGAACCTTGAAGGAAAGCAAGGGGTCGTGGAAACGGACTACTCTTCCTTGTTCTCTAGACCTTTGAATCCTGCGGTCGTGCAATGGGAGCGAAGAGATAAAGCAATAAAGACATGAGGTTGTATACGTCTGCATTGTATCGCAATAGAGACGCTTGTTTTGGCGACGGCGCTGGAGGTTCATTAATTGTATATAGATATAATGTAAACGTGTAATAGACGCTGCAGGCTAGTGTGTTGTTACCGACTTCTTTTTGTCCAATACTAAGGTACTTTGTCCAATACTAAGGCACTGTCACAGGTCTCATAACCATTGTGGCGAGAGCAGGTTACTCAAAGATGAGCTAAGCACTGATGCGGCCAATCAAGTACTGGGCATGCTTGGCACAGGTGTCTTTTGTGCGAACTCTATCAAACTAACTGTAACACAGCTTCATTAATTCCTTTAATATTCCAACATCATAACCGCTTGTTTGCTTAGAGAGCTCTGTCATATTATTTCTTTATTGAAGATATATTGGATATAGACTGAGAATACGTATCGCCTAAAAAAGGACCACTGTTGTTAAACTACATGATAACGAGAAGCAAACGCCAGAACAATGAATGCTCCAGACAGGTCAGTAAGATTTCATGTAGCTCATCCTTCACACAAACCCACCACGACACTTTTGGGTTTTGATGCGGCTAGTAAATCTGGGATGCATGAGACATGATGCTGGAAGTCTCACTACACTTTAAGACCTCACGTTTGTGTGAACGCCTGAAAGAGCAAAGCCCCGCCAGGATGTTTGGTATAAGTGAATCACTGGTGCAGTCATCAGAAGGTGATGACTTCTTGCTACAAATATTCACTCCTTCCTGGCCTGCCCTTCCTTCTATTTATACCTGCCCTTTCCTCCCAACCTCGTGTTGTAAGCTGCACCCGAGTGTTTTTCATTCACTCTTAGCCAAAATAAAGACCATCTGCAAGTCATGCCCCGACCGTCATCAGAATCATACGATCGGTCCACAGACCGAGGTAGTTCACTTGGCGCGAGGTCTCACTCTCACGGGAGCTTGACTCCTGTTCATCCAGCCGAATATCTCTCTCCAAATATTGAGCATCGGCCTGTGGTGCGACCTTCTCTGAATCGTGCTACGGTCGTTTCTTCAGCTGCACACATGCGGCGCTCCCCTCCCGGTGGCTCTTCAATTGGTACGATGAATATCAACTTCGGCAATCCAAACACGGAACGAGGACATCGTATTAATGCAGAAGATAACGTTCCTTCCAGGTTCGATGCGTTCCTGTTGGGTGATGGCGAGAAGAAGGTCACGGAGGAGCCAGATACCCGTGAGTAATGACTATGACTTTTAAATTGCTCGAACAACACTTTTCACAAATAATCAAAATACTGACAGAATCTTCTGACAGGTATTCCCTCATCTTCCATCTTCACCTTCAACAAAGAGGACCACACTCTTGGCAATCTTCTACGATCCCAACTTCTAAAGTCACCACACGTTACTTTCGCCGGTTACAAAGTTCCTCATCCCCTTGTTAAGTAAGTCTACATTCCTGAATTGACATTGAGAAGGCTATGGACGCTAAAATTGTGCGATTTGCCAGTGAATTCATCCTCCGCATACAGACAGATGGATCACTCACACCTAAAGCCGCTCTGATGCAATCCTGCAAGGAACTTGTCAGCGACCTTAGCATACTGAGCCGCGAATTCACTAAGGAGTGGGAATTGAGGAAGATGGTAGGCGACGGAGCTAAGGCAGATGATAAGGGCGACAAAGGCAAGGGACCTGTGAGGTGAATCGGCGGAAGACCAGTAGAAGATGACTGGGGACGTTAATCTGCCATTATCTCTAGCATAGCAGGGTGCATTGATAGGATGCATTTGGGATAGTTTGGCGTTGGCGGTGTTGATCTGGAGATTGAACAGAATTACATTGACCCAAATAATCAAGTTCATCTATTCATCTATCCTTTCTATATGATGACCTTTCTGAATGTGACTTCTAACACACGTTGGAGGTGGCTATTACGGCGAAGAGTTATCTACTTCGTAGTAGGTAGGCACATGTCAGCCCTACGGTAGGTACCTACTTTTAGTACTATCTCCGTAGTGCCTTCGCGCGTCGTAACCCTGAACTTGAAAGCTTCAAGCTTTGGCTCACGAACATTTTTCCTTCTGTGTCTCTTCGTTGACTTCAAATGTATTCAAATTCAAACGCCTATCTGGGAGGGAACAGTGCCCGTCCGGGCCCTCCTCAATATGGGCAGTCCTCATTTTCCCAGCCCGTTCAACAGCAACAACAGCCAAACGCCTTTGCACCTCAGCCTACTGGCTTTGCAGGAGCTCCACTGCAACAACAATACACAGGCTATCCAGGGCAAGCCGCCCAGCAGAGCTTCCAAGCTCCACAGCAACAGCCCCATTTCACAGGAATCCCGCCCCAAAACCAGCCGCTTCAGCAACAAGCTTTCCCAACCGGACAGCCTCCACAGCAGCCTGTCGTTCCGCAAAAGACCGGACAAACTTCTTCCCAGATAGCCCAATCGTTCGCCTCGACCTCTTCACAACCAGCTCCAACACCCAAGGCCACAGCTTCAACTACAAAGATACCCAAGATACGCCTGTCGTTTTTAACGGCCACCGATCAAGCGAAGTTCGAGCAGCTTTTCAAGTCTGCAGTTGGAGATGGACAAGCTCTAGACGGTAATAGACTGATTGCTATTCGGCTGGACGAAGCTAACGAGCCATAAGGGGAGAAGGTCAAGGACCTGCTAATTCGATTGAAGCTTCCGGGGACCGATCTTATGCAGATATGGTATGATCTGTGGAGAAATTTCTAAGCTATAAGATTTGACTGTGAGTAGGACTCTATCGGATACCACCAAATCTGGGCAGCTTTTATTCCCAGAGTTCGCTCTGGCCATGTACCTCTGCAATTTGAAGCTTGTTGGAAAAGATCTACCACCCGCCTTACCAGAGAGGATAGCGAATGAAGTGTCTAGTATGGTCGATATCATTTCCTTCGGTGTACCGGACGATCGTCCTGTAGCACCTCCGCGTACGAATGCGCCAAACTTCAATTCCACATCATCAGCAAGCTCTGGTCCTAGCATCCAGCAGCCTCAACCACAAGCCTCGAACAGCCAATTGTTATCCCAAATTGCCACTCAGCCGACGGGATTTGCAGCGCAGTATATCCCACCGCAGCCTACGGGATTCGGGAATCAGCAACCGCAAGGCTTTGCGCCACAACCTACTGGTTTCCAGCCACAACAGACCGGCTTCCAGCAGAATCCCCAGGCCACCAGTTACCAGGGGCCTAGACCTCCTATGCCGCCAATGCCCTCAAGCTATGGATCAAATCTATCTCCATCACAAACGGGGATTCAGCCACCGATGCCTTTAAACGCCCAACCGACGGGTCTTCCAGGACAGTGGGGTCTGGTCAATGCTCCCGCTTCGGGCTTGCCGAACATAGATGCTCTACAGCAGCGGATGATGCCCCAGCCAGGTCGTGAAGGAGGCTACACAACGACAGGTCTATCAGGAACAGCTACGGTGCCCTGGGCTGTGACTAAGGACGAGAAAAAGATATATGATCAGCTTTTCAAGGCTTGGGATGGGTTCAATAAAGGCTTTATTGGTGGCGACGTTGCGCTTGAGGTTATGGGCCAAAGCGGACTTCCCAAGACCGACCTTGAGAAAATCTGGACTTTATCTGACCCGGGAAACAAGGGCAGGCTTGATATGGATGAGTTCGCCGTGGCTATGCATCTGATATATAGGAAGCTGAATGGTTACCCTGTGCCAAACCAGCTTCCCCCTGAACTTGTCCCTCCCTCCACTAGAAATTTTACGAACTCAATCGACACTGTCAAAACTCTGCTTTCTCAAGACGCTGAGACAAGAAAGAATACCGGATCATTCCTCCAGCCACAGAAGACTGGCGTGAGCTACCTCAAGAACCATTCTTTCCGCACGGACTCCAATGGCATAACTCCCAATCGTAAAGATGCCACAATATTCCGAAATAACGATGATGATATTGGATATAGATCAAGTGCTCGGCGGAGGGTTGGTGGAGGAGGGCGGACACCGTCACCCGCTCAATCGACTTCGCCGTCTTCTGAGCGATCCAATGATGAATTGTCAACCGAACAATTACGCAAGAAGATCCGGGAGAAGCAAGTTTTGTTGGACGCCATAGATTTCAAAGACGAGAACGCTGCAGAGGAAGACGACGCTCTCGACCGTAGGGACCGACGGGACGCTGAAGATCTCTACCGACGGATTCGGAGGATTCAGGAAGATATTGATAGCCATCCAAAAGCAAGCTTACGGGAGGTTGATTCTGGCGCCGAACGCAGAGCTCTCAAGCGTCAATTACAGAGATTGACTGACCGTCTACCGGAGCTTGCCTCCCAAGTCAGAAAGACTGAGCGTAGTATTGCTGATGCCAAAATTGAATTGTTCCGCCTAAAGGACGCGAAAGCACATCCAGGCAGCGCCTCAACAGTCGTAGGTACCGGGCCAGGTGGAACGGTCACTGAAGCCGACAGACTTAAGGCCCGTGCTAAAGCTATGATGCAACAGCGTTCTGCGGCCTTGACAGGCAAAGCAGCTCCAGCTGGTGGAGACGATCCCGGGGCCGCGGCAAGACGCTTAGAAGAGGAGAACTCGAAAGCTAAAGCTGAAAAGGAGAACAATGAGCGTATGATTAAGGATGTTGAAGATAGTGTGCGAGAGTTTTCTCGAGGTCTGGAGGACACTTTGGCGCAAGGCAGCGAGGATTCGACCAGTGAACACGAAAGACGCCGTTGGGAGGACGGTCTGGGTGTTGAAGACGAGGTGCGGGACTTCATCTTTGACTTGCAACGGAGCAGTCGAAGTGCCAAAGTCCGCCGCGAAGAGTGAGTGACCAGATGAAGTCAACCTTTTTGAAATATGCTAACGTGATGCAGCACTAAAAGAGGTCGTGGGGACGAGACGGTCCGCGACACCTCCCGTGATCTTACCCCAACCCGTAACGACAGAAAGACCGAGTCGCCAAAACCAGCCGCAGCGTCAGCTGGTGGTGGTTCTTACTCGTCTTACAAGACTGCTGAAGACCGGGCAGCCTTTATCAAGCAACAAGCAGAACAACGCATGGCCGAACGACTAGCAGCCCTAGGTCTCAAGCCACCAACGAAGTCTGGTGAATCAGCCCAGCAGCGTCAAGAACGTGAAGCCAAAGAACGTCAAGATCGTGTACGCCAAGCCGAAGCAGAGGATGCCAGACGAGAAGAAGAAAGACAGCGACGACTTGCCGAAGAGCAACCGTCTGCGCCAGAGGTCAGCAAGCCTGCTAAGAAACCACCTCCACCACCGACACGTAAGAATAGAGCAGACAGCGCTGCACAACGAGCCGAAGCTAAGAGGAAGGACGAAGAGGAGGCGCTGAAAGCGGAGGCTGAGCAGCAGGGAAAGGAACAAGCAATCAAAGATCAGCAGCGTATCCAAGAAACCCAGACTAAGAACATGCAGTAAGTAGCATCGCCCTTTTGGCGGTGGAGCAAGCTAATAAGACGATCCAGGGACGAAGCCCGACGCCAGGAAGATGAACTTGCCAAAGAGCGGGAAGCAGCACAAGCAAGACTCAAGGCACTTGAAGAACAGGTCAAGCAAGGTAAAGTGAAGAAACAGGAAGAGAAGCGCAGGAAGCAAGCTGCAGAGAAAGAAGCAAAGGAAAAGGAGGCCAAGCTTGCAGCTCAGCGAGCCGAGCTTGAGGCTGCAAAAGAGAGGGAGAGGCAGTTGCAATTGCAGTTGGAGAGTCTAGGGGATGAAGACTCCTCTGACGATGAAGGGCCTCAAGAGAATACGCCTCAAGAAACAACGCCAACGAACAGCCAGGTGTTATCCAGGGATGGCAGCACGCAGCCACCGGAAACCTCTACGCCATCGATACCAACACCTGCGGCGTCTGAACCCCCTACAAGTCCACCACCTGCTCCAGTACAGAGTCCGCCTTCCGCACCGACAGCTCCACCGCCCCCGGCACTAGCCCCCTCTTCCTCATATGGCGCAGATACGAAGAACCCATTTTTCAAAAAGATGAGTCAATCGAATGAGCCACCAGCACCCGCGGTCTCATCCGTCACGTCGCCAAATCCCACAGCTGAATCTACTAACCCATTCCATCGCCTTACCCAGCAGCAAGAGGCTGCGAAGTCACAACCCCTACCTCCCCTGGCATCTACTCCAACTGGGAACAGGCCGTCTCGTGTTCGGCCAGAAGAAGACGAATGGTCTGTTGTCGATTCTACCTCGTCCGATGACGAGGATGATACAGACAAACCTACTGGTGGTAGTGCCAAACAGCTTGCATCGATGTTATTTGGCACAATGGCACCACCCAGGCCCCTTTCTGCTATGGACGACAAGAAGCCCGAGACCCCAACAAGTCCAGCGCCACCGACACCAAGCACTGGAGCAGCTAGGTCACCACCGCCACCAGTACGCTCAATGCCCGGGAGTTTCGATGACGAGGAATCACCCGCTGCCGCACCGCCGCCTCCACCACCTATGCCGAGCTCAAGCGCTCCACCTCCGCCACCGATGCCAAGCTCGAGTGCACCACCTCCACCGCCAATGCCAGGCTTCGGCGCTCCACCAGCACCTCCTCCTCTCCCACCACCCGGGATGCCAGGTGCACCGCCTGCTCCCCCACCAGCCCCGCCTGGAGGGCCAGGTGCGGCGCCAGCGGGACCGCCAGGAGGTGTTCCGAACATAGGTGGCTTGCTGGGAGATATCAAGAAGGGAACCGGTTTGAAGAAGGTACAGACAAAGGACAGGAGTACGGCTAGTGTTGCCGGGAGAGTTTTGGATTGAATTTAGTTTAGATTGGCGAGAGTGATAACCACATTGACCTTGCATGCAGGAGGGGAGTTTTTAACTCCCATGTACCACCCCAATGTAAGGTATGCAGCACCCACTACATAATGCAGATGAAGCAATTCCTACGATACTTAATCATGGACCACGGTTACCGTAGCTAGTATTAGTCAGTCCAACTCGGATTGATATCTAGGACCAACAATTTTCTTGCATATAGACAATAGATACAGTACTGTAGGTAACTTCATTCGCGCGTAACGAATGCCAAGAGTTCGCGCACAAAGAAATCCCGGCCAAGCTCCTCCACTGCAGAACAAACAGCGCCCACCAAGATGCCAGGGCCTTCGAATACACTGCTGATCGAAGGATCATTTGACGAACTGGCTGATGAGCTTGCTCACTACATCGATGAGGTCCAGAAAAAGCAGTCTCCTGATAGCGCCAACACACAAGCAGAGATCACGCCTCTACTAGAGAAAGGGCAGAAAGATGAGGTACTCAAGAAGCTGGTCGCAGGCAGCGATGCGCTCAACTCTGCTCCAGAGAAAGGTACGGATGGAAATACCCAATCTAAAACTGTCTGGAACTCTTGCTGAAGTGTAGATATAGAATTCATAGCAGCCTACAACCTCCTCGTCCACCTAGTCCGCCAATCCACCAACCTCAACAAATTCCTCCCCCGCATCTGCCAGAACCTCTCCAACCCCATAAAATCATCTCCCAACAACGGCGCCGGCCTCGCCCTCTCCATCCTAACCACAATCTTCAACATCCTCCCCCCCACCTCCGAAGTCCGCTACCACGTCTTCCTCGCCGTCCTCCGCGTCGTCCGCACCTCCTCCACCTTCGACCTCCTCCGCCCCCAGCTCAAAAACCTCGACGCCTGGCTCGCCGCCTGGGAAACAGACGAAGAAGACCAACGCAAACTCTTCCTCGAAATCTCCCACGTCGCCGCCGATGCCGGCGAAGACACGGAATCCTACCTCTACCTCCTCCGCGCTCTGCGCACTATCCCCTTAGACGAAGTCTCCACCCAGGACTCCCACTCCCTCGCTATCCGCGCCCTCAAAGCAGCGCTCATGCACCCTTCCCACTTCGACTTCCAGGACCTCACTGCCTCAGACCCCATCCAAGCTCTCCGCAAATCCGACCCGGACTGGTACGAGCTCCTCGAAATCTTCAACGCCGACACCCTAGACGACTACAACGATTTTCTCGAATCGCACGAATCCTTCCTCTCCGACTCGGGGCTCAATGCCGACATCTTATACCGGAAAATGCGGCTGCTAACACTAGCAAGTCTGGCAGCTAGCACGCCAAGTCGCAGTCTACCGTACGCGCATGTAGCGAGGGCGTTGCAGGTGCCGGCAGAAGATGTAGAGATGTGGGTTATCGACGTAATAAGAGCCGGTTTAGTAGAAGGAAAACTATCACAATTAAACCAGACATTCCTGATTCATCGGAGTACGTATCGGGTTTTTGGGGAGAAGCAGTGGACGGAGGTGCAAGGTCGGTTGGATACGTGGAGGGGGAGTTTGAATGCGGTGTTGGAGGTTGTGAGGAGTGAGAGGATTAAGATGGCGGGGGAGAGGGAGAGGGAGTTGAGGGAGTTGGAGGGGAGGGTTAATGGTGCTGGGGGTGCTGGGGCTGGGGGGAGGGGAATGGGTGGGGGGAGGAATGGGGCTGGTGGGAGGGACTTTGATATGGGTATGGATTGATATGAATGCTAAGATGGCTACCACATAGAACAAGGTATGAATAAAAGACGTCCATGTCTAACATCCACAACCACATGACCTCCTATGCGACCCAGGTCCGAACACACAACTACACCCGATTAACGCAACCTCCTCTCTATACATCTACACAATCTCATCTCCCCATCCCCCCTCTCTACTTACATTCCCCCTTCTCCATTCTCAACACCTCTTTTCTAACACCCCTCCCACTCACTCAACCCTCCCTTCCTGAGACTCCATTGCTGAAAAGAAAAAAGCCGTTTCAAACTCTTTCTCTCCCCCCAAGGGAATGAATTTCCCCGCTCAATGAAAAAGTGCCTTTATGGGAGGTAGGTACATACTTACCTTACCCCCTGCCCACGTGCGAGCGTTTCGGTTTTATTATCAAAGAATGTATCAAACCGCATTTCAGCCCTGTCATACTGTCATACACTAACTCGCTCACGCAGTCTGAATAAAATCTGATACGCAGGCTTACTCTGATAGATACCTCAGGGACTGATTTGGTAAAGGTTTCTTTCTATATGCTTGAGGGTGAGGGTTAGGATATGGATGGATGTGGCTGGGTTTTTTGGGGGTTGCGAGGGTGGGAAGGATGTTGATAAATTGGATTAGTGTGTAGGGCGGGATTCTTTGAGGAGGGTGTGGACGTGGAGAAGGTGTGAGATGGAGTAGTTGGAGATGTGGAGAGGTGGATTTTTGTTTTTGTGGGGTAGGGATAATGTGGTTGTGATTATTATTAAAAGAATAGGTGTGAGTTTGATATGTTAGAAGCCGAACCCAGGAATTTTGGGGTGATAAGTGGGAGTTGCATGGTTTAAGACGTTGCGATGTTGAAGCCATCCTTTCCTAGCTTTAATGCATTATAAAGATGAAGACTTCTAATTTCCTCCTATACATTATATACATAGCTTTAGATAGACCTCTTTTCCAGCCCACTATCTAATACCCAAACCATACCCTCGCCAATTTAATGCCAATCATCAATCCATCCAACCATCGCTCTATCATCGCTGTGCTAATGCCTATACACATACTATTAACCCAGTAAGTATCATTAACCCCCACCCATACTCATACAACCCCCCCAACCCCTCAAAGCCGACAATTAACAACCTGCAACCCCAACTCCCCAATCAACCCCACCCAATCAACATTATCCCTCCTCTCCCCCTGCCGCTCATACACAATTTCCAAAAGCTGTCTCACAGCCACCAAATTCCTTCCCACACTATCCTCCTCCATTCTCCTTACCAAAGCTAAAATCTCACTTCTCTCTTCTTCTCGGCGTGCAACGAATCCCGCCATGAAAAGAGGGAAGACGATGAATTTTCGCTCGAGGTGTCCGTTGGAGACGATTTCGCGCGCTAGCCGGAGGATTTCGCCGGAGCATTGGAAGACTTCGTGGATGAAGGGGGGGGAGGCGGTGAGTTGGGTGGCGTACATGGAAGTGTGGGAGTAGATGAGAAGGGCGCGGTAGAGGGCAAAGGACTGATAGGTGGGTTGGTTAGTAGGTGTGCCATTGCGACGTAGGGAGGGACAAATATGTTTGGTGTTAAGACGAAAACCGGTGTGACCTGATTCCTGGATTGATAACGAGAGAGTGACTTACATGCTCGAATATTCCCCTTGCCCCAACCGGTAAGACTTGATTGCAATAGCCATTGGCAACACTGAGCGGCATTTGCACATTCCACATCCTTCTCAAGGTATCCTGCAGCACACTAATCCTTTCCTGCCACCTCCTGTTACACCCTGGACTTCGGCTATGTGAAGTAGCCCTCTCCTCCGCCCTAAGGTCTCTCGCCAATAATGCCAACTCGGCCGCTAAGATACATATGCGTCTATGGAAAGCAAGTGCACTCGGCAACGCTTCAGAAGAAAGTTGTGGGCTTAAAGCACTGGTGGGAGGTTGATCGTAGACTGGGTATGTATTTTGCGGTTCCTTGTCTGAGGAGAGGAGGTTGTGGCTAAGCATGGTTTCGATGAACTCGCCGTTGCCCATGCCTGAGAGGACGACGTGCGTGTCTATGTTTGCGACCCACCAGACGATGAAGGGGTAGGGTTCGCAGCCGTAGATTTGATGGCGTAGGAGGGTGATACGGCGAAGTTGGTCGATATGTTGGGCCCAGAGGGAGAGGCCGCGGGGCTCACCGGCGGAGATTTCGTAAAGGAGGAGAATGAAGTGAGTTAGGAAGACACCGTCGGAGGTTAAGTCAGCTTCGGTTCGGAGACTGGCTTGGAGGGAGGGGAGGGCCTTTTGGTAATGTTGGAGAGCGTCGAGGTTTGGAATACCACTTTTATAGGACATGCTGAGGGCAGAAAATGCCATTAAGGCGTGGTAGAGCTGGGTAGACGTGTGTCAGTCGAAGTAACTCTTACCGGAAATTTTCCGGAACAGTAGTGCAATTGTGTCGCACCAGGTGCAAGATATGTATTACAAAGGGGGAGGACATACAGGTTCAAAAATAGCAGCTTGTCTCTCGAAGACGTCAGGCGCTGACAAAGACCCTGTTTCCGTAGTTGTTCCCAATGAGTCTCGATGGACCTGAGCAAGATGCCGATATACGTAGCTCTTATAATAATAAATCAGTGGATGGTCCCGCCCATCTTTATTCGCCACCCTCATCAATGGCGTGTTGTCATAAGAGAAACGGAAAAAATCGGAGCGTTGCGTAGAGACGGTGGATACGATTGAAAGAGACGGTGTACTCGAATCTCGACGTTTATCTGGGGTCTCTGGTGAGAGTGTTTTGGGGGCATCGTCTTCGAAAACTCTTAAAATGACACTATTAGGGTCACCAGGAACTTCTTTTTGGTATTCAGCACTATGGTCATCCTTGTTGACTGTATTTTCGATACCGAGTTGGTCACTGCGCACATTTGCAGATGCACGCGTCGAAGTGTCCTTGGTGGAGTCTTGGGCGTCCTTGTATTCCTCGTAATCTACAAAGCTCGTCGGATTTACAATCAGAAGGAAAGTGCCCGGTTTATGGAATTCAGCTTTTCTTTCTCTGTCTTCATCGTTGGTTAGGCCAGAGAATTGGGGTAACAAGTCATCGTGTTCATTCATTCGTTGTCGCTTGAAGAGCCTTCTCGCAGATCCTGTTACTTATGAGTCTGGGTCCCTGAGAGTCCGCAAAAGGGTGACATACGGTCCCAGACAGGGCCACCAGATTTGGTGGCCCCTGACATCTTCTCTAAAACTCGAGGAGTATCATCTTTAAATGATAGTCGAGGGTTGTAGTCGCATGGATGTCCCAAACGAGAACACGGCTGGATGAACATGTTAAATCAATGATTCATATCGTCTGCATAGCGCCCACGTAAAGCCAGGTCACAATACTTACAGTGCATTCGGGCCTGGCTTCATCGCATCTACAAGATGAAGATGAGTAAAAGGTCAGAAGTATTGGAAAAATTTAGACGGGCAACCAACTTGACTTTGCGTGTCTACGAGTAAGTCAGTATGGAAATATTCAATCACTCAGCAAATAATGTATAGCTACCCGGCATGTCCTGGGTACAATTAATAAGTTCAATGCTCATGGCTGATGAGACGGAAGGCAAGACTCACCAGCATCCGAACCTCGACCTCGGCGGTAATCTGGTCCGAGGAACATTCACAGCCACATTACTCTTAGGGTCAACATTGTCGGCATCTGGCTCGGATAAGAGTTGGTATCTTGGGGCGATGGTGGGCAACTGTGCCTTGACGCTCTTGGGGACCTTCTTTGGCCTTGGTATGGAAACATCGCTCTGGGGGTTCTGCATTAGGAGGACTGCAGCAGTCATTGATTTGATTCCCTCTTCGATTCAGATCCTGGCTAGCTAGAATACAATGATTTTGCAGAAGCCTCCAGGCCAGCTGGAAGTCCGTAGGTGCAAACGCCGATTGAGTCCGGTAGCAATATATCGTGATTTCGTAAGCAACGGACCCACAAGGCCAGAGCCCCGGTATGTCTGGGCACAGTCTTATCTTCTGAAAGAAAACATGTCAGGAATGTGGATTTTGTCAATTTTGAAGGGTGTGTTCAAGGAAGCAACAGAGGATTCCAGCAGCATTTTCTTCCACCAGGTGGTCACAGTGCGGTATATACCGCGTTGAACCCATAACAGAATCTCAAAACTTCAATTGTCCTGGGTGTGCCATCATTCGGAAGGATTGTGAAACAAACACTTGTGATACGGCTGATTCTAAAGCGAGAATACTCACAGTCTTTGCCGTTATCGTTATAGTGTGCCCGCTCCTTTGGTAGGGGCCAACCAAAGCTCAATATACCTAAATGATTTCCAGTTAAGGCAAGGCGTTTTACCGCGAAATAGTCGTCTGCTAGTCCATAGTGTCAGAGTAGACTGCAGGTAAGATGTTGGATTATGTCGTGGGCTGTTGGAAAAGGGCAGATTATAGATTATGGGAAGGTAGTTTGAGGCGATTGAGGGTGGAGGGGGCAATAATATTTGAAATGGTCAATGGAAGGGTTGCAATGACATGTACAAGAAAAGTCAGAATAACTGCTCTGGAATGATGAAACGTAGTTTGATACCGTTGAGGGATGTAACTACGCCTCTTTTCGATGTTTTAGAGCCTGCAAGGCTTGTCTTATGACACGCTGAAGAATTTGCATACATTATCACGCAAGGTAAGAGTAGTGCCATGTGGAGATCCAGTGGACTGAATTCAGAACGGCAGACGGTTGGTGCACCAGCCATAGGTGTGCAATTCGACGCTGACTAGGCTTGGGTGTACAGGGGCCTAGAGTACAGGGGCCTAGAGTACAGCTAGAGGAGGGCCTCCAGTGGCAAGTAGGGTTACCTTAGCTTAGGCACGCGTGGCTTCGTGGGCCGGGACTGTTAGGTGCTATCTAATCCCGGGGACCTTCCGGGGCTGACTGCCCAATCGCGGCCTTCCCTCGCTCCAAGTTGCCAGCATCTCGGCTTGGCAGATCCCAGTGCGAATTGGCAAGCGCCAATCAATATCAGATCGGCAGCATCTCTTGCATGTACAGTTGACATACATGGTATAGATCGTGTAAGAGGCTGACTGAAGAATGCTCCCTGGTGGAGTCCTCTTATTGCTTTGTTTGGAAGATAAGCAACATCGTCGTAATGATATTAATGCAACACTCAAGCCGATGTCACCCCCCTTGTCGCCCTTCCAATTACTGTGCTCTTCTGGAGCCTGGACACTCTAATATATGTCGGACCGATCTACAGCGTATGTGCCTCTCATGCGGAGATTATTGTCAGGCTTCAAAATAGTACACAGTCCAAGGCTTCGAATATAGTACGGCGTAAGCCTCCCACATGTATTATAGTAATCTATTATGTCTTTTCACTAAGCCAGCCCGAGCGTTTAATAGTGCGTGCTCGTGCTTTAAGCTTATACCTTAACCCCTCCTCTGGACTCCTGCGGGGGCTAGTACTTGCGCGGCGGTCCACACCGTCGTCTACGCCGTCATGGTCAATCCGTCTGTCGCCATGCCGTCTCCGACAATCCGGCTCCGATCGTGAGACATCCACCTCCATGACCAAAGACCGATATTGAAATGCGGCTTTCATTTACACCTCGAAGAACCCGAAGTCCCCGCAACATCGCTTTGTTGATGACAGCTCACAAAAGGTGAAAGGCAAAACCAACTTTCTTTTCTAATTATATCTCGGTTAGAGCAGAAGGACCACGATTCTGGAGAGAAATTTGCATAAACCTACATAGCGGACTTAGAGAGAGCCCGAGTCCGTAGCCTCAATCAATGGTGAGAACAAGAAATGTTCGAATTGATCCCCGGACCCATAGCTTCCTTCTTTCCATATGTCCTGCATGTCATACTGACGGAGTGTCTGAATGACGTTGACCCTTGCGAGCGCTATATTGGGTAATCTAAGAAGAGAAAAGGGAAATTGGGTGCCACACCTGAATGTTGCGCTTGGTCAAGCCGAAAGAATGACGTCTATTCTTGGAAGAGAATGAGGATAATAGAGCAATCGCATTGCGGTGCATGTAGCGTTCAACAACGTCTTTGAATAGTAAACGTCCCATTAATGGAGCTGGGTCCGCAATAGAACCGTTTATCGAGCGTTAATTGAGCAGCATGATACTTATATCTCAGAGTTCTAAACCCCACTTGGCTATTTTTGAAAGGTTCTAAAGCAGTATATTATTAGTAGGTGTCTACTCTCTATATATAATTCATAGTAACTTTCTTGCTCGGTCTAGGCTTTGTTGGACAGCTGATGAACGTTCTTGCCCCTGTGCCTCCGCAAGTCTTTCAATCAGTATCGACTTTAGATGATCACTTCTACGCGCTATAGGAGCTATAGCATTGACAGTTTCTGCTGCCTTAAGCCGTGTCTGTTCCACTGAGTCCGCAGAAGCGAAAATCTGCAGTGTATAGTCACTTAGAATGGCCTCGAGCGTCGCTACTGGTGATGATTCTAGGTATTTGCTGAGTCTCTCAAAGAGAGTCTTCTCCCCATCGTATATTACATTCAGCGTGTTCCTGCTTGCGGCTGTAGCTCTAACTCGGTTGATAAGCTCAAGCGTTTGTGTTAGATCCGACTTTAGATTCGCTGCTTTTTGAGGATTGATGGACTTCAATAACGCCCTCAATGCATTGACTAAGTTCGATTCCTTAACCAATTTCGAAGAAGGGCCGCCTGACTGGGAATCGACATCCATCTCGTCCGACTCCTCCAAGGACTCATTAACAACTGGCTTGATGATTCCATAGACCTGCGGATACATGTCCACCGTCTCTCGTAGCTCTGCAAAATCTCCCAGACACTCGAGTGCATGTTGGCGGTAAGCAGAATTGTTTCTTTTACTTTCACGCAGCACAATCTTCTCAGCCTGCTCTGCCACCTTTGGCTCGTCGGCCCAGAATGTGCTGCTCTTCAATAACCGGATCAAGCCTTTCAAAACAGTCTCCTTGCCTTCCCAGGTCTTGCCAGACAGCGCTTTTTCAAGTGCTGGCCATAAGACCTTAGCATTTGCGTCATCAATGGTGCTCCCACATGACGTTACTGCATCCGCTATTGCGAAAGCTGAAGTATGTTTAACTGACCAGCGTGCAGAATCCAGGTATTGCGATGCTAGATCGACAATTTCCTTCAAATACAGCAGTACCGTACGCGAACCCCCCACGTTTTCGCTCCAGGTATCCTCAAATAGACTCTTCGCGCGGTCAAATGTGTCGTGTTTCGCAATGAACACAAAAGGCAGGACGTCGCTAGCAAGCGAATTAAATCGGTCTGTCGCATATTTGGAAATTGAATACACAATGTCTCCAGCAATCACTCGTTGTCGGTCATCGTCCGAGTCGAAGTACAGCTTACGACAGTATTCCAGAAGCTTCAAGAGTGCGTCCTCGGTAGCTAGCCTTGCGAGGTACCCACATGCTGCTGCATAGGATGAGGAGATCGTGTCGTTGCGGTCGAAGACTTGTTTGCGAGCAAGAGGAAGGAAGTGATCCGCATATTTCTTGAAGATGAAGTTCTGGCGGGTAGAAAGAGATACAAGGACGCGACTACATCCCACTTTCGATGGAAGGCCAACCACTGTCTTTATGGCATTCTCCAGACTTCGCTGCAATTCCGGCATGGAACTTTCATCTAGAAAATCAAGACACCTTTCGATGGCTTCCAGCATCGTCGATCCTCTGATGTGTTTCAGGCGAGCATCATCAAGCTCTTGCGCTGTCAGGCCATACTTATCGGCATTGAGATGAAGGTAGTTGATCATCTCAGGCTCAATAGAGCTGAGTAGCGCGAGCAAGCGGCCAACTAGATCCGGAACGAAAGGGCGCAGTGTTTTCCCGTTACTACTCTTAATGATTTTCAGAAGCGTCTTTCGGGCGAAATCCTGAACCTCTGGGGCACCAGATTCTAAGCCAGATGGACTGAGAATGAAAGGCAAGACCTGCTTGAGCATCTTATCTGCACTTCGTACTGAGGATTCTCCAGCCTCGAGGCCGCGCGTTAGTATTCCTGTCAAGACCCTCGCTAAGGCCATTGCCGCGGTACGGACAGATTCTTTGATGTCATCGCAGACTTTGAAGGTGAGTTCCCAAATCTCAGTCAAATACTTCTCGTACTTATCCAGCGGGCGCCCTTGAACGAGGTCGGCGATAGCTGCACAACTAGCTTGTCGGGTACGCCATTCTTTGCCCAGGATATTTTTAAGCAAATCATTCATGATGGCGTCGAAGTTGGTATCAATCGTCTTCGCAGGCTCTTTGACCAGAGCAGACCATATGTCATTCATCGAAGTTCGCACGTTCGTATTTGGATCGAAGCGATACCTGAAGAGGGCTGGATATAGCTTCGGATTCTGAGCTAGGTAGCCATCCGTCGAGGCATCACTCAGTATATTACTGAGTCCGAAGCGTCCGAATGCAGCGCGACTAGACCAGATGGCATTATTAGAAGCTAACGACATGAATCGATATACGAGACTAGAATCCCCCACTTCAGCTGCGAGACTCATGATATCTTTGTACGTCGTTATGGAACCTTCACCAGTTGGTAGTGCTCCAGCGTCGAAGAGCTCCGTGTCTCCAGAGACACTACCTGCAAGACCAGCGTTGGTTCCAGTGAAGGATCCAACGAGATCTCTGATTAAGTCGTCTTTGAGCGCCCTGTTACCTTTCTCGTATATCAGGGTCAATCCTCTGGATGCAGATTCTTGATTAAGTGTATCCCGATCAGCGAGGAAGCCTTTGAAAGCAACCTGGCAATCTCTTAGTCGGTCTTGGATCTGCTGTACGTGGCCACAGTATTGCACAAGGCACAATAGCCAGATCACCGAAGCCTGCCTTAAGGCTGGTTTTGTCGTTTTACAGTCTGAGAGCACTCTGTCCACGATCGAGTCTGGGCTATCAGCTCGGAAGGCCGATCCTGCAAAGGCTGTGGGTATATCGCAGTATACAACAAGCGACTTCGACTGCCGCCCAATGGCAGCGCAGCTCAGAGCAGCACCAACTGCGAACTGTACCTCTGCTTGTCTAACATTATGTAGCTCGTATAATAGCTGTACGATATCGCCAAAAACGTCATCTGCAGGGCTTCCTTCTTTGATCTGCATAGCAAAATGACCCAAGGCAGTTATCGCTTTCTCGTCTCCGTCTTTGGCCTTTTCCATTAATTTTAGCGCCAGGGAACGAGCATTGTGGGGTTCCGGGAGCTCAGACGGCGTCAATACCTCAAATAAGGCCAACTCCGAGACCGTAACGTTCGCCGCGTCTATAAGTAACTTATCCCGACTGTCGTGGAGAACATCGAGAGTTGTTCTCACAAAGGTCGTACTAAGCTCTGCAAACTTAGATTGAATATTGAGGCGAGCCTTGGACCTGCTAAGGAAGTATGCAATAGACAGGATCGCACCGTGGATCTGTATAACCTCGCCGCCGATAGCTTTAGTCCAGAATTGGATCTTCTTTGTGAATGAGTCCAACATCTTCTCAACCTTGTCCTCGGGACATTCCTTGAGTGTTGCTAAGATACCGAAAATATGCGAAGCAATTTCCCGTAATGTCTTGTTGTTAGAGAATATAGGATCTTGCAATTTTGAGATGCTTGCAGTAAGGCCAACGTATGCGAAGCTAGGAGCAACAGGGCAGAGCTCTAGTAGGAAGTCACCAGCCCTATTGGCGCTTCCAGCGATCTGAGAAATTATACCAAGATACGACGCCTGCAGATAATTTTCTAGTGCTCTGAAGGCGGTTTTGTTCCCCTCCAAACCATAATGGAAATATTCTCTGAGTCTGCTCCGAACGTCTTCGTCATTCGCGATGAGGGCGTCGATATTTCGCTCCCAATCTGTATCCATGACAGGTGGACTTCCCATGGCTATCAACGCTTGATGTAATAACACACAGCGGCAGAAGGTCAGAGCAGGTATGTAAGCATTAGGCATTTCGATGCTTGTGATGCTGGAAACATTCCAGACCGACTCAGACCCAAAAATCTTCTCCACCAGCTTCGCAAAGTTCGGTAGCTCATATTTAGCGCCGTGAGAAGATCCCTCAAGTAGAAGTCCACCGTCCTCGGTTGGATTCAGCATTTTGTACCAGTAAGGGTCCAGCCCTTTCCTTCCCTCTTCAAGGATTGCACTTTGCTCGTTGGCGTCACCTTCCATGGCAAGGACATCGATCCAACGAGCTGTGGTGTTACTGAAGGGTAAACAGCGATTGGCAAAGCGGACCGCCAGGTAGCGCGTGCTTCTAATGATTTGATTGTGAGTAGCCTCCGAATCGCCTGGTCGTAGGTACATGTGATGCAATAACAGAGAAGTGAGCAGAGTTTCCAGCTCCGGGTTCAGATCGCTACCCATAGCTCCTAGCACACTACTCAATGCCTGCTCTATGCTTGCAGAGATATCTTTTCCCATAGGATCTTCGCTGAGCGATACGAAAAGCCACCGAAGGAGCTCGAGATTAGGTTCTCGTAAGAGCCTATCACGACATGCCGCAGCTAAGAGACCAATACTTTCATAACCATAAGCGCGAGACGAGAGTTCTCCAGGACTCAATGTCGAGTCATTGGCAGGAAGACGTGGCCACCCCTGGCTCTCGATATATGACCTGAGCTGGCCCACCAAAGCAGGGGCAAAAGCGCCGAGGTCCGCTGGTGAACTGATACGCGCAAGCCAGTTTGTAAACGCAAAAACCTGACCTCTAAGCTTCGAAGCTTCAAGACCTTGCTTCAGAGGAGTGATGACGGATTGTTGGGTGAGATCTTGGGGTACTAGTGCTTCTTCAACGATTTGCATGCTTTGCGGGATGAAAGACGAAGCTGATTTGGATTTACACAGAAGACTCAGAATCTTGGCCTGTAAGGGTACCCGGGCGGGTAGAGAACCTTCATCACCTCTGGAACCTAGATAAATCTCGTACAATTCTTTGACTAATGCAGCGTCCTCGAGGGAGACGGCGGAGGTGGCTCGCTTCAGAATGTCATCGCCAATATCAGAGATACGCGAGTTGGGATCTGCTGAGGCGAACAGGGCAGGTAAAAATCTTTCGGTGTCTACGAAAGCTCCACTGGCGAGAAACCTTGACGCTACGACCTTAGTCTCGACCAGGCTTAAACCGCTTTCTGTACCTGGCGTCCAGGTGTCTTTCTTACCATACAGCTGTAAGAAACTGCACTCCTCTTTGCTCAATCCGGGGCAACGTGTCGCACCAATTTGGTTGATGCCGAACAAGATAAGCTTACCCAGCCAGGTAGCCACAAAAGCGGCGTCATCTTCTCTATCAGTGAATCCAAGCTTGGCTCTGAGCTCCAGATCTTCTTTGCTTCCACGCGGTGGGAGTTTCATGCTGTGGAGAAGCCTTAAGAAAAGGTTGAACAGAGTAGCTGCATGGTTCGAAGACTCTTGAAAGTTGACTTGAAGGCCATGAAGAAGGGTTGGGAGCAAGTCAAGACGTTCCTGGATCAGGCGAAATAAGATGAGCAAGAAATAGGCATAGCCTTAGATCATAACTTACATTCACCGCTAGTCTATTTACACCTTGTTGAATGTAAAGTAAATCAAAGTGTCGGACAAGATTGTTCTGGTTATCTTTATATTGCTTCAAGAGGGTAGCTACTGGAAGCTTAATCGATCTATTTCAATTAAATCAATGTTCATCCCATGCAAGATATATCTTAAGTCCTATTTCTGTTACGGACCGGTGGAGCAGGTGGGAGATTGAGAAGTCAAATAAGGCATATCAGGGATCGAGACGTACATACGGTGGTTTTATCCTAGTGTTGATGTGCTGACAAAGCGAGATTACCTGACATGCGTATCCTCGTCAGCTCCGTTGAATGAAGGCTAGCCGTCTCATGTTAAGGAATTCGATTCATCACTCACTTTGTTCCTTACACTCACATGTTCGGATGCAAGCTTGAGCAACAATGGAGCGAGATACGTATTCAAAGCCTTCTCCATCGCACTGTCCGTTGTTATCATAGCAAATCGGAGTTCCACATTGCCAACAAGCCTCAGCTCTTTGGCCTCGGGTGTATCTGGCTTTGACATCTTAGCGAGTGGAGTGATAATCTATGATCATATCATTTTCATAGCAGGTCATATATAGGATGATAGGAAATCAAAGGAAAATTGCTCCATTTAAACGAGGACTGCGTCGCAGGCAGAATATGCTTGCGTGTTGTCAGATGTCATAGATGGCAAACACCTCGCACCATACCTTACACTTTTGGAGTGTCACCAAGCCTAATACGACCTTAGCGCCGGTATAACTCCGGGAGAACAGAGTGCCTCGAGTCGTGAGAGCAAAGGTCTTGTGCATCATGAATTCTTCTTTGGAAACGCTTGGTCAGCTACTTGAGGGCTGAAAGCGGCCAGCAATATGCATACCGACTATGGTAGAGACTAGAGAGCAACATATATCTCGGCGTCAAAGATTGTTCTAACCTTACCTTATTTAAAAATGCATATGGCTGCGCTAAATTCATTATAGATGGCCGGACATAAGCAATTTCGCAATACTAAAAAGCAGGGAATTATACGGTCTGAGTGCAAAGAGACCTCTTCTGGAGATGATCTGGGTGCAACTTCATAACTTCGGCCATTTGAACTATTTGAGATACTTTGCTGTTGCCTGTCCTCCATATTGCGAAGAGACCGCCCGAAACAGCAGGAAGGACTTGTGGTTGTAAGGCTGGGCCATAGGGCCTAGAAGTAGTTCTATAACGTGACCTCCCGCGGGGTATCTCGTGATGGGCCATAGCACCCTCTTTCCCCAACTTTTGCAATTGCAAGTCACCTCGCAATCAAGAGCACACTTGCCATCACTCAACTGACACTGTCAATCACATTGGCAGCGTGATTGGATACTGGTGAGAGCTACGAAGAGGAAATACCAAAGTAGCAACTACCTCGGCTGATCGACACCGCGCGCAATCCTGTTGGAACGGCTAAAAAAGCTTGGTAGGGTACACGGACACCTTGGCATTGAACAAGAGATCTGACAGGCCTCCCAAGACCTCTTCTTACCTCATTTCGCGCACTCTGTCTAACGTCTTCCACCACAAATCTATACAATACTCTCAAGTATGGAGGAGGAAGAAGTCACAGTCCAGCCCAATGGCCATCGGAGTGTTGGCTACGCTACCAAATTTGACCAGAAGGCTGAAGAGCTGAAGGCCAAGACAGGCAAGAATAAGAACAAAGACAAGAAAGATGACAAGAAACCTGCTGGAGGCTTCGACGACACTCCCATTCCTCGAGCGCCTCCAGGATATACCGTGAAATTCACCTTCCATCGCGCAGACAAACTTCCAATGGCAGACATCAACACCATGTCCTCCGACCCCTACATTATGGCAACACTATACACCGATCTACCAACGAGACATAAGCAAGATCCTGCCCTGCGTTTCCGAACGACTACGGTTAGGAGGAATTGCAATCCCGTATGGAATGACTATTGGACCGTCGCCAACGTCCCCGCCAGTGGCTTCTACCTCAAAGCGCGCATCTACGACGAAGACCCGGCGGACCATGATGATCGCTTGGGCAACGTCCACGTCAAAATCGACAGCCTCGCCGAGAACTTCCAGCCGATCAGAGAACAGGCATACAAAATAAAGAAACGCATGGGTAGCAAGCGCGCCTACCTAATTCGAGGCTGCGCGGCTATGTTTTCAAGGGGCGTTCATATGTCCGGGGACGTCGTTCTCAGCATCGAGGTCCTGGGTAAGACAGACACTGATAACGGTGGGCGCATGTGGACAGTTGGTCCATGCCATTGGACAAAGCATATCAGTCCCATGGTCGGCCGGCTCGCTGGCACGAAAGCGCCAGGCAAAGACGGCAAAGCGGAAAGATACTCGTATGCCCCTCTACATTTGGCATACCCTACCACCAATTGCTGATATCAATTTCGCCACAGCTTTCAAGCCAACCAAATCCAACTTGCTGGCCCCGTCCCTGCCAGCCTCTACCACCGCTACGTCGAATTCAGACCCTTCGTCAAGGGCATGTTCACTTCGACCTCCCTCCAGGGTCGCGTCCTCCACCACGCCCTGCATCACCAACACAACCGCATCTATAACTACGACCGGGATACCGAAAACGGTTGCTTTCCATCTCCCTCAGAAGACCTCACCCTCAAATTCCTCGACCTCGTCCACTACGACAAAGGCGGCCGAATCTTCACCTACGTCCTCACCCTTGACGGCCAGTGGCGCTTCACTGAAACAGGGAAGGAATTTGGTATCGATTTATTGAGTAAGCATACAATGCATAGCGATGTGAATATCTACATCGCGTTTAGCGGCGAATTCTTCATACGCCGCTCCAAGAACCCTCACCACGAGGGGGGCTCAATAGAAAACGAAGAGACCCACCCCCCCGCTGAAGTAGGAGGCGGCCCCCCAAAAGACGATCCCCCAAAAGATCCCGCGTACTATACCCTAATCATCGACAACGACAGTGGCACATACCGTCCCAACGCGAAAACCCTACCCGACCTCAAAGCCTTCTTGCAGAAGAACCTGCCCGGGTTGCGGATCATCACGCTGGATTGCGGGGCTGATAGCGAGAAGCTGGAGAAATGGAAGAGTGAGCAGCGGGAGAGGAAGAACAAAGAGGGAAAGGGGGTTGTGGCTGTACAGGGGGACAGCGGGAGTATTAGTAGTAGTGATGAGGAGGACTTGGATGAGCACCAGAGGGCGGTGCAAGGGGTGGGGAAGCCGGGTATTAAAGATAGGCTGAAGGAGAAGGCAGGGGAGCCGGTAGCGCTTGCTAAGGGGGTGCATGGGTACGGGAAGCAAAAAGAAGAGGAGACAAACGGTGGTGAGGGAGCGAACGGCAGTGCAGAGAAAGAAGGTGATGGGGCCCAACAGAAGAAGAGTGAGACGGCGAAGGTAGAGGAGCCATTCAAGGCAGCGGCGAAACCGGCCGAGAAGATCGAAAAATGGAGAAAAGGCGATAAAGGGAGGGAAGAACGAGAGACAGAGGATGGTATGGGAAGTGGAGGACGATGATGCGCTATCTCTAGCAGTCCTCATTTTTAGCAGTGGGGCGTTCGGGTTTATGCGTTCTGAGCAGGCACTTGGAGTCAGGATGGACAGGTCGCGAGTTGGAATACCATTGTGATGCTCCGAGTACGTCTTTTTTACTAATATCCCAGCGCGTTTGGCTAGCGCTGTGCAGCTGCCATATTCATGGCTAAGGCTCATTATGTATTTTCGTTGGCGGGTTTGGCGCCTGTGATTACTTCATTTTGGTGGCCGTTATGGACTCAATGTCATAACCTCTACTTGACTGGCTTGAGTTTAATCCTCGAATACCGCATTGAGATGGATTGTTGCTATACAGGAAGCAGATATCAAGATTTGTGATTCGGCTAGCAGGAGCTGCTATGTTTGAGGACGGCCACCGGCTGGCTTGCTCTGCCAAGATGAGAGACTCATATTGCTGATTGCTAAGCCTTTAGAAGCTTCGGGACCCTTGTGGTCTAGGGGTCGTGGAAAGAGCTTTAAGATCGGTGACTTCTAAGGAACCCGTAGAGATTCATGGGTCTATTTCCATATATCCAGGGCCTTAGAAACGTTTGAGCTCTTCCTTTAGAAGATCCGAAATAAGTATGAGCCATTATGGTGATTAGATAAATGTCCAGCAAGCCGAGGCGCGGTTTTTTTCAATCCGCAAAGATCTTCTCAAAATTAAAATCCCCATTCTCATCTTTCTCCACAACTCCCTTCTCAGTCACAATGGCATCAATCAGACCATGGCATGTCACATCGAAAGCCGGATTCCAAGCTCCCGTCAGATCCGCAGCAATGGCTATCTCTTGCACGTCCTTACCAACCGTGACGCTTCCATCACTTGAGCTCTGGAGAGTCGGACCTCTCATTGTAGTTACTTCAATAGGCTTGCGGTTCTCGATCTTGATATCCTGGCCTGTTGGGGTGAGGAGGTCGATTGTTGTGCGTGGTGCTGCCACGATGAATTTCACGTTGTGGTACTTAGCCAGTACAGCTAAACCATAGGTACCGATTTTATTCGCTGTGTCGCCGTTCGCAGCTACCCTATCTGCGCCGACGATTATGCAGCTTATGTTTTCTTCTTCACGTTTGGTGCCGAGTAATGCTCCAGCCATGGAATCTGTGATCATGGTCGAGGGGATATTGTCGTGCAGGAGCTCATACCCAGTGAGCCGCGAGCCTTGGTTGTATGGCCTCGTTTCTGTGTAGAAAGCTCGTTTCAAATGGCCATGGGAATGAAGGCTGCGAATTATTCCTAGGGCTGTTCCGTAGCCTGCTGTTGCTAATGAGCCTGTGTTGCAATGGGTCAGAACGCTGAGCTTTGCTGCGGGGAAGGCTGTGATTGTGTGTCGTGACATCCAATCAGCACCATAGTTGCCAATGTTCTCGTTGTCCTGGACGTCGTCAACGAGCATCTGTTCAGCTGCTTGTATGTACGCCTCGTTGATGCTATAGTCAGTAGACTCAGGTTCAGCTTGTGCCTGCCAAACAACTTTCTCTAGTTTTCGCACTGCATCTGCCAGATTTACCGCAGTGGGTCTGCTTGTGAGCAGGAGCTGGAGGTTGTCACAAATCGGACCTGCCCCACTCATATCTGATCCAAGCAAAGCAGGATCTGCTCCTGTATTCTTTAAACGAGCTAAGCAGGCTGCGATGCTCAAGGCGGCCACTATAGCTATTGCTGGAGCTCCTCGCACTTGCATTGAGTGAATCGCATCCCAAGCATCTTGCACGGTGCGGATGTCTCTATAGACTTCATGATAGGGAAGCTTGAGTTGGTCAAGAACCTGAAGGCTCCCTCGAGTATACTTTATGGCTTGGAGAACCATGATGGACTCGGTGAGGTTATTATATGACCGTGTTTTGGTCCTGTAGTCACTGGCCAAATTGCAAATTTTGGTGGGGATAATACAAAGCAAAATAATTTTTAGATCAACATCTTAGCGGCAAACGCGCACAGTGGGGTTCACCCAAACACAAAGCTGCTGTAGCGGGCCCTAATAGAGCCCCCCGAGACCCCCTGAGAATGTTCCCCCAGCGGCCTAGCTTGGGGTATCTCTGGGGACAGTTTCGCCAGCTTTAGGTCCAGCCCCATAGGGCTGTATAGTCGCGGATATTTTGCCGCCTTCAAGTACCAAGCTTCTAAAGCTCCGCCCAAACAGCTTCACATCATTTACAACTCCTTACAATTTCAACCCCATCTTTGTGTCTTGCGCGGGCTTACGCTCCTTTCTCCTTCAGTGGTAACAGCTGGATCATCTTGGAACCTCTCGCAGTTCTTCTCCAGATAGGAACGCGAAGCAAAGACTTGATTCGTACACCTGATACTCTCACCTCCAGAATTGACCGCAGAGATGGATGGAAAGGATGATCCAGAGAGGGCCGATGCTCTCGAACAATTCAAGAACAAGCTGCTGGAGCTCAGAGAGATGGAAGCAAAGTTAAAGACGTTACGACTGGATATTAAAGGTCTACAGAAAGATTTCGATACTACAGAAGACAACATTAAGGCATTACAAAGCGTCGGGCAAATCATAGGAGAAGTCCTTAAACAGCTTGATGAGGAGCGGTGTATGTATTGAAATGGAGCTCGCTTGCCTCCAAGTGTAGAGACATCGCTCTGTGGCACTACTGACGTGTCTAATCATAGTCATCGTTAAAGCCTCTTCGGGTCCTCGATATGTTGTTGGCTGTCGGTCCAAAGTCGACAAGACGAAATTAAAACAAGGCACTCGTGTTGCCCTCGACATGACTACTCTTACAATAATGCGAATGTTACCCCGAGAGGTTGACCCGCTTGTCTACAACATGTCCTTGGAAGATCCCGGTCAAGTCAGTTTTGGAGGCATCGGCGGACTCAACGAGCAGATCCGGGAACTACGCGAGGTCATAGAACTACCATTAAAGAATCCCGAATTGTTCCTGAGGGTGGGTATCAAGCCTCCAAAAGGTGTTCTACTCTATGGGCCTCCAGGTACAGGAAAGACGCTCCTAGCAAGAGCGGTGGCCAGCGGTCTCGAGACAAACTTCCTCAAAGGTAGGTACAGTCTGTCGGTGGCTCGTTCACGGTCCGCTAATGGCGTACCTAGTTGTCTCCTCGGCCATTGTTGATAAATACATCGGCGAGTCAGCACGGTTGATCAGAGAGATGTTCGGATACGCCAAGGAACACGAGCCATGTATAATATTCATGGACGAGATCGATGCTATTGGTGGTCGAAGATTTTCGGAAGGCACATCTGCAGATCGAGAGATTCAGCGTACCTTGATGGAACTGCTCAACCAGCTCGATGGCTTCGATTACCTAGGGAAAACAAAAATTATCATGGCTACCAATCGACCCGATACGCTAGACCCAGCTCTATTAAGAGCTGGACGCCTAGATAGGAAGATTGAGATTCCATTGCCGAACGAGGTCGGTAGGTTAGAGATTCTGAAGATCCACACAAGCGGCGTTGCCTTGGACGGAGAGATAGATTTCGAGAGCGTGGTCAAGATGAGCGATCAACTGAACGGGGCCGATTTGCGGAATGTGGTGACTGAAGCGTAAGTAAACAAGTTCCTTCTGCTGTCTCCAATGCTAAGGATTCTTCTCAGTGGACTCTTCGCGATCAAAGACTACAGAGATTCAATAAACCAAGACGACTTCAACAAGGCGGTGCGAAAGGTCGCAGAGGCGAAGAAGCTGGAAGGCAAACTTGAGTATAAGAAGCTTTAATATGGACATAGAGGATTGCGAAGTAACGTAGCTTGAATGATAGACCTAGCATATGCTCCAAATTTACGTTGTAGCCTCGTACTCCTTCCTGCATTCTTTGGCGCGCTCTTGTCCGCAAACGCCGAGGCTGGAGTGTCCACTCCGCACCCGTGGAATCCAAAAATTCCCCGTACTCAAGACTCACCGTGCTGGAAATCCTCGGGTCTTAATCACTACCATATTCCGATACTGAATGATCGCAGGCAGATGTCATGATCATCAAAATCTTTACGGACCTCCTTGTCGCGTCGCCCCTATCTGCGGGACCGCGGGCAGCGTTTAGGACATATTGCTCTACACAAAGGCGTTGGAGCAGGTGAAGAGGGGGCTTTAGGCTTTTGGATAATCTTTCGTGGTTGCTAATACACTTGAAGAAGATGTCATTAACTCAGCGTTACCACGATGGCCATTACGGAAACCAGAATGGACATACTGGAAACGGTCTCAGCAGCAAATTAGATGGATTCATGGACAATAGGGAGTTGCCAATGTACAAGGACAAGCCATACAACTATGCCAATTCTCAAAGATCAAAACCCTTCTACCGGCGAAGGCGAGTAATCAGTGCCACTATTCTGGTACTGTTTGCTTTAGCATATTGGTATGGAATGTTCGAATCTTCGGTCAGGCAAAAGTCGCCAAGTTTTAGCAAGAACGCGTGGAGCTGGCTGAGTGGGTCTGAAACGGCTGTGGATTGGGATTACCGAAGGGAGAAGGTCAAGGAAGCTTTCATACTGAGCTGGGACGGGTATGAGAAGTATGCGTGGGGTATGTAAGAACTCTGTCCAAGGGAAGATTTGTGGAACACATCACTTTTGATAGTTTGTGGTGATTGATGCTTTGCGAACATCTGAAGGCTTACGTGAATCATTCCAGGATGCGATGAATATCATCCTCTTTCAAAAGAAGGGATCCAAATGGATTCCAAAAGCAAAGGCGTTGGATGGATCATCGTTGACGCTCTAGACACCCTCATGATAATGAACCTAACCTCTCGCTTGTCTCACGCCCGAGAATGGATGACAACTACCCTTAATTACAACCAGAATCATGACGTGAATACGTTCGAGACTACAATTCGCATGCTTGGAGGCCTGCTTTCCGCTCATTATCTATCCACCGCGTTCCCCAATATGGCTCCCTTAGCGGACGATGACCAGGGGGCTCCAGGAGAGGATCTATATCTCGAGAAGGCTGCAGACCTCGCAGATCGGATACTGGGTGCTTTCGATTCTGACAGTGGTGTGCCGTATGCAAGTGTAAACTTGCAAACTGGCAAGGGGAAGGCTTCGCACGTAGATGGTGGAGCATCTTCGACTGCTGAGGCCGCCAGTGTGCAACTAGAATTCAAGTACCTTGCATACTTAACAGGGGAGAGGAATTACTGGGACCGAGTAGAGAAAGTCATGCAAGTTATTGATGACAATGGGATGGAGGATGGCCTTCTACCGATATTCATCTATGCTACGACGGGTACATTCAGGGGTGAGAACATCCGGCTAGGCAGTCGAGGAGATTCGTATTACGAATACCTCATCAAGCAATACCTGCAGACTTCAGGCGAGGAACCTATCTATCAAGAGCTATGGAATCAATCCCTCGCTGGAGTTCGAAAGCATCTTATCACGTACTCCGAGCCACATCACTTCACTGTTCTAGGAGAAAGGCCTGATGGTTTGGCTCACAAGCTCTCCGGCAAGATGGATCATCTGGTCTGTTTCATGCCTGGGACTATCGCCCTAGGTGCCACAGGTGGTTTAACGGTCGAAGAAGCCAAGGAGGCCGGCAGATGGGGCGAGAAAGAGGATCGTGAGATGGATCTTGCTATCGAGCTAACAAATACCTGCTGGGGCATGTACAAAGTCATGGCTACGGGCCTTGCGCCAGAAATAACCCATTTCCGTTTAGCTGAACCGCCACACATGGAAGTTGATGGCATACTAGCATCGGAAGAAATGACTAATGATCCCGATGCAAGTTGGAGAGGCGATTATATTATCAAAGCGAATGATAACCACAATCTGCAACGTCCGGAGACGGTAGAATCGCTTTTCTACATGTGGCGGATCACTGGTGATTCCAAATATCGTGAGTGGGGATGGGAAATGTTTAAATCATTCATAAAATACACTGCTGCGGATGACGGTGCTGGGTTCACAAGTTTGGCGCATGCGAATGAGATTCCTCCAATTCTGAAGGATAATATGGAGAGTTTTTGGCTGGTAAGCTCGAATACAGCAAAGGAAGAATGTTCAGCTAATAGAGAATCCAGGCTGAAACACTTAAATACTTCTATCTTCTTTTCTCGCCCAATGATTTATTACCATTAGACTCTATCGTCATCAACACCGAAGCGCATATCTTTCCACGCTTCAAGCTTGCTCGAGGCTTGAAGACAGGCTGGGAGCGGAAGCCGAGAGATTCCGAAGGAAGACTAATTCATCAGCCTACTAAGAGCATATCGGAGGAGCCAACTGGCGAGGCGAACGGCATCAAGTATGCAGCAAAAGTCCGCACGATCATAGTCGAGGAGACAAACTTGGCTCTTCTGGACGATGACCCTGCTGGTGCTGAACACGTGGCTCACGGTGGACATTAATGATAGGCTACAATTGGACGACATTATTATATTTGCTGTATTTTGGAGCGTGGGTTAAAGCGTTTGTATATATTCATTTGTCTTACCAAGTCTTTCTTCTTTCTTCTACGGTGATATTAGCTCACGTGAAGCTAAAATATGAAGTACGGTCACCTATTGCAATCAAAGATCATTACCAAGGGGGAAGCGCTTCGGCTACTAAGCTTAGCGCCTGGTTAACGCCGTCCGGTATGTTACACCAACCATACAAACGCTCACGAGTCCCTCTAAACACATAATACGGATATTAGATCTTGGATATTGATGACAGAATGTCCTTCTGTATACTCATCGAGGAAGTCGTGGCCCTGAGCCATTACTAAGTATTCAAAGCGAGTCGCAAGTCAACGAAACCTCGTCCAAGACTTATACAATCCTCGCTAGGTTTCCCTACTTTTCAACCCTCGAGCTATCTCATAATTTCCCGGATGGAGCTATTCCATATCCACATGCCTAGATGGCAGATGACTCTGCTATTAGGGGTCCTGATCTATGCCTTCTTTGTCCGGGTACTTCGTTATCGAAGAATCGAAACTATGCGGGCAAAGTACACAGCTGCCGGCAGAAGAACTCTTAGCGATATGACCGCGGAAGAAGCGCAAGATATTCTGAAGACACTTGCGGAGCTGGAGTTTCCGGGGACTTACGGATTGTCAATGATTATGGCTATATTCAGGGTGAGCCAGTGCATGAATATTGTCTCTAGGCCCTCGTGACTAACGTCTACGCTGGAGACTTACGGCATACCAACAATTTCTTCTCTGCTTGTGGCGACAGGGGAGCTGAAGAACTCTGAGACTGCATCAAAGCGTGCTGCTGATACTGGATTGCTTATTCTGGAATTCGGACTGAATAAACCTACTTCAGAAAGAGCGATTCAAGCAATAGCTCGAATGAACTTCTTACATTCTCGTTACCAGAAAGCTGGCAAGATAACCAACAACGATCTCCTATACGTCTTGGGCATATTCGTACTCGAACCGGTACGATGGATCAGCAGGTACGAATGGCGGAGTTTGACCGATGTCGAGCTGTGTGCTTCCGGCACCTTCTGGAAAAACCTGGGTGATGCAATGGAGATTTCGTATGAACCACTTTCCTCGTCAGCCAAAGGGTGGCAGGATGGCCTACATTGGCTCTCGGACATCAAACAATGGAGCGATGAATACGAAGAAACGCATATGGTTCCCGGTGAGACTAACAGGAAGCTTGCAGATTCTTTACTGGATTCTCTCTTGCCGAGAAGACCTGCTGGATTCCGCGAGCTCTACATGAAGATAGTCGCTGTGCTCCAAGGGAATCGGTTACGGCAGTCCATGATGCATGTTAAGTTCCGTTTCTCTGTCAGTTCAGGCTAACGTCGCTTCACAGGTATTCAGAACCACCAGCCATCTATCATGCTGTCGTAAACGGCATACTTTATGTACGGAAACTATTGCTTCGCCATCTTATGCTCCCTCGACCTCATTTTCTGCGTAGTCAATGGATCGAAGCTACACCACACGGTCCAAATGGGCATTATTTCTTGTTCGACTACTTAGCCCATCCATGGTACGTAAAGCCTTCTTTCATGCATCGGTGGGGGCCACGAGCTTGGGTTTCAAGGCTACTTGGTTACAAAGTACCTGGCGATGATGGCGACAAGTATTTTCCTCACGGATACACCATCACGGACATCGGACCCCAATCCCTCAGCGGCAGCGGCAAAGAAGAAATGGACAAGATTCAGGCTCGATTGTACAGCCTGGACAGAGGAGCGTGTCCCTTCACGTCCAGGTAGTAGACCGATAGTGGGGCCAGCGTGGTCTGGTTAAGCGTTCTACTCTGCACATTTTGGATAATAGCCAATTGGATTGCGAATGGCTAGACTAAGAATGTGAGCCGCTGTACAAAGAACATGCAGTTCCAGTTCAGAGTTTAGGATCAACCTTAGCAATAAGTTTAGCCTAATAATAGTCTCCCCAACCTATGGAATACACTATTTCTGAAGCGAGTTCCTAAAGTTTCAAGATGTCCACTGCTGTATCTTATTGATATAAGGCCGAAAGACAAGTATCAGCACTTTAGAAGATAGTATATCTTCGTCTTGAAAGAAGCTGTTATGTGAAGATTAGTCTAACGTGTTTAGCACACAAAGTAGAATGATCGCCCAGCTTCATCTTACTATTCGAACAAAGAGAAATGGTTCATCTATTCAGAAAAAGAAGCATAATTGTCACTAGCAATCCGTGCGGGGCAGAAGAAGAAAGTGAGCCATGATTGTTACACCATGTAGAAACAGTGGAATTAGATACTAGCCTGACCTATTGATTCCCTAGGTAAGCTGGACTGATCGTCTAGTATTATCTTGTAATTCAGATAACCCTTAATTGTTATGCCAAAAGACAAGCATGTATCCCCATTTCCAGCTATGAACGGCGCATTGAGTTAGTAAGCCTCAATTGTGCAAACTCGAATCGTCCCAGTGCCAATTATCCAAGAAATAGCGTTTACTTTGTTCTCTTTGTAATGAAGTCAGACCATCGGGCCTTACTATCCATTCGTTGGTTTACACTGTGCCAACCACAGCGGGTCCGTCTCTGATTTTCCTTTGCCCAGATATCTGACTGCCTGAACATCTATCGAATACCCACGATCTAATATCTTGATCTTTGTGTGACACCGCTCACATGTTAGATTTGACGGAGTAGGTCTTTCCTCTTCCCCAAATCGAGCGGATGGTTGAGCTTCACCCTTCGAAGAACTTGCCATTTGATAGATCTCCCCGAAGGCCCATGGATCGGCAAGCTTTTGGTGAGCGCACAATTCGATCCTGGACTGTGACAGCAGATCCCGAAAGTCTTCCTTATTGATTTCTAGTTCTTTGAGATGACGGAGATTGATCACCCAGGTGGAGATGACGAACAGCCCTTTAAGATTGAAGAATTCGGGAGTAAAGACGTGGTATTGTATGTCGCCTCGTATTAAGTTAGGAAACCCTGGCACTGGCTTGCATAGCCGATAAGGACCGGCGGAATGGTCTCCGTTGCGGTCAGACAACAAGGCTGGGTGAGAGTGAGACCTCCTTCCGCCTCCTATGAAATCTGCAAGTCGTTGCGCTCGCTCAAACGCTAGTGTGTCATGTGGACATAATTGGACACTAGCTATAACTGACGATGGCTGGAGAGTGTGGCTCACTGTAGCTTCGTGGGTACGACGGTAGAGCTCTTCAGCGACAGTATGCTCTCTGAAGCGGTTATGCTGGTGGACAGGCTCTACAGCCCTTGAATTGTGCTCCGGAAAGCAGCGTTGTAGATAGTCGCTTGGAAATTCGAGCGATGGTTGATACTGAACCAGGTTCTCTTGATGAATAGCAGACGGAGGGGGGGGGTGGGATGGTAGGGTAGGTGAACCTGAGGCTGTCCGATTGATAGCATTGTGGGATTCTAACGTCCGCTCGTCGTCTTGGAGCTGCCTCCGTCGGTGCAGGAGCTCCCGAATCTTTCGCCAAAACATCATCAAACAATGATCAATTCGAATATCGCGCGCTCAAGAAAGTCTACTGCCTGTGTAATGAGGACGAGATGCACGAGAAGTGGACGGAGAGGAGAAGAAAAAATGCAAGGAAACTTTCTGCTTTATTACACGGAGAAAAGTCAAATGTACTTGGCAAGGCTGTGATTCTGTGGACCTGCCATTCCCCAGTGTAGTGAATACGCGCAAACCCCGAACACGAGTGGAGACATTCCGACGTCGAAGGAATTTTAACCTCAATTTTGGTATAATGTTTCTACCTAATTGCAGAACTTGTACTTCAAATCTTAAATTTTAATCAAATCATAGCTGGCTTCACCTAAAGTGGACCCCATGGATACTCACGAATATTCAAAAAGGTTCATAGTGAGCTGGACTAACATATGAGGAGAGAGAATTGTAAGATGCTAAGGAGGAAATGACGCTGGGGTCTTGGGTATAGGTAGGTGGCACATTATGCTAACAGCGGGCAACGCTTGGGGATAATTTCGAGTCAACTTGCTTTCGATGTAGAGATAAAACCAGACGTAGGGCACGCATGTGGAGGACAAAAAATGCTAGGCTTACCAGTATAACACTGTCGATATTGAGATCTCCTAGAGTTAACCGAAGCATAAAGTGATTGTGCTCCAAAGTCCGAAGACCATGACTGGTAAGTTGCGTGGCGTCTGGCAAGTCGGAAAGCTATACTACTGAGTGCTTTTACGGAGACTCAAATTGGCGCAAGCCTCGAAAAGCCTCATAGTCGGCTTACCTTAGGTCGTCTCTACCGTTCTCCGTATGACCAATCAATTCAAGTAAATCCCGTCCAGTAACTGTGAACCTGTCCCGATATTTAAATTTAGAACGCTAGTGACAGATAAATATTCATCCAGTTCGTATACTAGACAAATAGAAGTTGGCTGATCTTCAGCGCTGTCTTCTTTTATGAGGAGTAACGGGTTAAGCAAAAATACCTTATGGGATTCGGGAATGGCGCGTTTAGCGCCATGATCTCTTGGCATCAACCGCGTACACCAGTAGAGCTTCATCAGAGCAGAGCTGGAGTTCCAGAGCTCTCTTATTCCTCCCACATATCCCTGAGCGAAACACAAGACAGATACAAACAACAACTTGCACACTTCTCCTCCACTTGCAATCTTCCACCATGAATCATTTGCCCCAAGCGTGGGGCCGTGTAAGTTTCAGGCTGTTCAGCAACACAATAAGGCCGAGCTAATGCAACCTCCTCAAAGCCACGCGATGATGTCTACGGGCCATACGACGCATCATACCTCCAGTCCGGCCATCCCCAGACCCACACGAAGTCACCCATTGTTACAGGAACCTCTGTGCTTGCTGTCAAGTTCCAGGATGGCGTAGTAATTGCAGCAGACAATTTAGGTGACTACACAATCTACACGCTATTTCGCCAAAGACTGTTTGGAGACTGACATCTTCGTTTTCTACTTTCAGCATCATACGGATCCCTTGCCCGCTTCACTGATGTAAAGCGCCTCCGACCTTTTAATTCCAAATGTATCGTCGGCTTCGGCGGTGACGTCTCAGATATGCAATACCTCGACCGTCTGCTCAACTCTCTTGATGTTGTTGAGAATTACTCCTCAGAGGGCCACTCCTTAAACGCTAAGAACTTACATACCTATCTCTCCAAAGTCATGTACAAGCGCCGCTCAGAGATCAACCCTCTATGGAACCAAATGCTTGTCGCTGGTTTAGATGGAGATGACAAGCCTTTCCTCAGCAGCATAGATCTCTTAGGTACGACATTTTCGAGTCCAACACTGGCAACGGGCTTTGGAGCGCATTTGGCCCAGCCGCTGTTGAGGAAGGTGGCAGATGATGAGAGTAAGGTTGCAGGTGTGACGAAGGAGAGGGCTATCGAGGCCGTTAAGGAGTGCATGAAGGTGCTATTCTACAGAGATGCTAGGAGTTTGGACCGATATTCAATAGCTATCATTACGAAGGAGGGAGGCGTGGAGCTGAAGGAGGATGAGCAGTTGGAGGGACAAAGCTGGGCGTTCGCGGAGACAATAAGAGGTTATGGGAGGACCCAAGAGGTATAGAGTGTACGGATCTCTGCAGAGGCATATTGAATATGATATCCCAAGCGACATGTCTGCATATGCGTTATTTCAATGATTCCCCTGACTGGACGTCGTGCTTGAGGCGAGTCACAAGCACATCCAATTCCTTCTGAACAGATACATCCCAAATGCATCCCTTATCGAGGAACTCACGGTTGCATGGTTCAAGTCCTTTGAAGATATTCTTCACAATGTGATTGGCAAGGAGAAAGACGGAGAATTACTTGAGAATTCCCACTCTACCGAATATGCATCAAGACTCGGCTCGCTCGGAGCATGAGAAAAAGCATATCGAAGGACATTAATCCCTACTAGGACTCTCGAATATCGGCTTTCATCCTCTCTGGGCCTTTTCATGCACCAGAACACCATGTTCAACGACGTTAGGCTCAACACTCGCTCTTCTAATCATATCGATGCCCAAAAAGGTCTTTTCCCGAATGTTACAAGGCAGTCAAGGAGTCTTGCTTGGACTCCGATAAATAACCTGTGCAACAATAGCAACTAAAAACCGTCTTTGGACTTTTCAATATGAGCGTATTCCCACATAAACGGAGGCCAAAAAGGATCTCCCTCAATACAAATTTGTGTTATAAGAAATGTACTATGCTACTCACTCGTCACACTATGTATATAAGTGACGAATGATCCTTGGCTCTTACTTGTACTCCAGTCCACAAATCACCAAATATACATAAAATACTTGATATCCTCGACCACATCTTGTATTTCAACATTTCAGCAACCCACCTAATTCAATATACTATCATCGACCCTTCTTCACCATGGCCTCCTCAAAAGTACCAATCTGTAAGCTAGCCCCAAAGTAAGATAACATCTCTTGATCTCAAGCTAACACATACCAAAGTCATAAGGATGCTCGACGGCACACACGAGACTCTCGAGCTCGACCTCCTTACTGTCACACCAGCCGACGTCTAAAGCTACGTCGATGACCGATACGAAACAGCTTGGCGTGTGACTGGTGCGCGAGTACTGCGCCGCGATCTCCCCTTTCTTGGACCTACCCTGAGAACTAGAGGTCATGGTCTTCTAACTTTCACGAAGACTTTGGCTGAGAATGGGGTTGGCCAATATACCTGTCTCTGTACTTATTGGCCGCCTAATCATGGGACACAGAGGGATAGGGAGCGGTGCGGAATCGGAGAACAGTGTAACGAAACAGACGGGAGGATGGTTAAGCGAGCTCCGAGGAAGGAAAAGAAGAAAGCGCGGGAGGCGGAGGAGGCGGCGCAACGAAGAGCAGCAGAGCTTTCGGTCGAGGTAAATGCTGCTAATGAGACGGATGTTCGAATTGAAAGGGATGGCCAGACGACAGATATGAATGAGCAAGGAAAAGAGGAAGAGGAAGGACCGGAACAGGGAGGAGAGCGTCCAGCTGAAGAGAACGAAGTCGAACAAGTGGAGGATGGCCAACAAGAGCTCCTTCGTCGGGCCATGGAACGGCCGGTTGACTCAATGCTACAGAACGAGAGAGACTCATTCACGACATTTGATGAGAATAAAGAGAATTGGGATCCTCAAGTTGTGGCGGCGAACCTGTTCTGGCAGTCACAATATAGCGGCTGACCTATTGATGCATACTTAGGGGCGCATTCTTTTAGGTTGGCTAGAAAGATATCTTTGCAAAAGAATCTCCGAGCATATGTTGTTGAATAATAAATCATCTAGATTTAAAAATATGAAATATGGCATGCATGCAAACAGAAGCAAGTTGCTTCTCTCCTCACAATTTTGGCCTGCTCTTAATGTGTTCGACTTTGTTAATACAAGTTCCAACGCCCTCCAGAGCGACTTCAACGATGTCACCATCCTTAAGCCACGTCGGCGGTTTCCTAGCAGCCGCAACGCCTTGTGGACTTTAGGAAAGGTTAGCATACTTTGACACTGGTAACACGGGGAAGGGAGGGCCACATACGTCCCAGTAAAGATTAAATCGCCAGGCAAAAGCGTAGTTCCCTGACTTAAAAAGCTGATCGTCTTCGCAACACCAAAAATCATATCCTTCGTGGAATTATCCTGGAGCGTTTTCCCATTTACCTTGGTGCTAATTCTCAGATTGTTCGGGTCCTTGATCAAGGAACTGGAAACAATGCCCGGACCATAAGGCGCCCACCCGTCAAACCCTTTACCTAGTGCCCACTGTCCGCCTCCTCTCTTCAATTGCCATTCTCTGTGCGATATATCATCACCAACAGCATAACCCAATACATATTCCAGTGCTTTCGACTCTGGAACTTCTCTTGCTTCTTTACCTATAACAGCAACCAATTCGCATTCATAGTCCAGTCCTTCGACTTCCTGAGCCATTGCAGGTACAGGAACATTGTCAAAGGGTCCGCCGAGCGAAGTTACAGGTTTGTAGAAGAGCACTGGATATTTAGGAAGTGGCATCCCAGTTTCTTTGGCATGTTGTTCGTAGTTAAGACCGAGGCAGCGGACGGTTTTCACGTCTTCTCGGGCCAACGGTGCGAGGAGGAGTCGAACATCAGCGACTTGGTCTGTCACATCATGCTTGCCAAAGATATCTCCTTTGATCACACGCGCTTGTGTCGTCTTCGCAAGATCGCTCACGCCTTGGGGGAGTATGGCGTCGCCGTAGTAGGTCCTACCATCTTTGGCAAGGAAACGAACGAGACGCTGAATCCTCGTTAGCTTCCTTGGGCTCTGAATATTTGAAAGTACCGTCTGAGAGCTCTTTCTGATTTTAGACTTACAGAAAACGCGGGCATATTGGAAGCGGGATAGTCAATTGATCCAATACGTACTCTGATAGACAAATGCAAGCTCGAATGGTGATGGGAGATCGAAGCTCCAGAAGCAGACCATCATCGTCATTACTGTTACAGCGTAGATGATGGCGGGCAGGCGGGCCTTTGTAAACTCCGAGATATCTCCGGCTCGCCACGGCAATTTCATGCGGCTTCTTGCCGTTCAGTCTTCACCACCGTAACCGGCAATCTTTCCCAATCGTTGGGCATGAGACTTTCCGGTCTCCAGAGAAGTGTCTTATCACTCTATCGGCAATGCCTAAGAGAGATAAGAAAGAAACCAAGCGTACAACTTCCCTATATTCCTCTTAACCAGTACATCGTCTGACGTGATTTAGGATACTCAAGGCAATTTTAGGACCTATGCAAGGTAAGCATGGATACAGAAACCGGTAGATAAGAATTTCACGGAAGAAATGTGCTAAATCCTGCATCTAGAAGCGAGTTTGAAAAGAATATAACTCTGGACAAGAAAGATTTCGGTGCAATAGAGTATCTGCTAAGGAAAGGCCAGAGGCAAATGGAGATATATTCGGCCCCTGGAATCAAGCATATCAAGCTATGATTTCAATGCAACGGTCATGAGTCGAGAAGCTAAGATAACATTGCTTTTGATTGGCTATACAACATGCTGTGCCTATTCTACAACCGAAACCCATGGTATCTCAATGCCACCAACGCCTGCGCTGAAAAACAGGAGTGCAAACAAAACTACAGCTCGGTCGGCCCTTCTTCATCATGAGCATATTTCCTATACCAGTCTTTAGGATCTCCACCTGGAACGCATAGGCCAAGCCTCCAAAAGTAATCTCTGTGAGCAAAGAATAGCTGCCAGATATGATAGCGCGCTGGTATTGTCAGGCGACCCTTCGTACCCTTCCACCAATCTTTGAAACTCTCTATATCGGCACTCTGCTCAATGCTGGGGAGACTCGGGTTCTCGGTCGTGGTCTCTGCACCAGCAATACAATTGGGGTCTTCGTCACCTTCACAGTATCGCACATCCTTCACTTCAGGCGAAAGTTCAGACTTCGAGATATAGACCTCTCCAGCATGCATCTTATACCCCCACTCAGTCAGGGGTAGTAGGGGCACAGGATCGTCGACATGAGTGACGCGCCTATATCTACTGGTGATGTTAGTCGAGCCGTGATCGGAGAAAGTTTCGTCGAGGTATTGCATCAGCCCCTCGTTCCCAATTCGAGGTTCTCCAAATGTGGTAACTTTTGGGTTCCACCCGCGAGCGTCAAAATCAAGAGAAGCAAGTGCAGCAACGGCACCGCCAAGTGAATGTCCGACTAAAGTCACCTGATAGTCTGGATATTGCTGCACGAGATCCTTGATATATGGGAGGAGCTTGGGTCGGGTGTGTCGCCATGAGGTCATAAAACCCGCATGTACCGTACAATTTGTGCATTCCGCCATCTTGGGATTTATTGACCGTTTCCCCAAACTCTTACTCCCCTCCTCTTCCTCGTCATCTTCATCACCCGGGTAAGGAATATATTCCTGGGGAACAGTCGATAGGTCCACGATAGTGTTGGCGACAGAATATGTTCCTCTAAAAGCCAAGATAATACGAGGCGGCGATGGTGGATGCGACAGGGCAACATAGCCACAGCTATCGGACATGAAGGGGCCCGTGTTCCACGTTGTCACGAGCTCGAAGGACGGAAAATCCTGGCATCTGCTCGCACACAAAAACGGTTTCTGTATTCCAGTTCCCGTAATTCCGACGCAATAGGAGATATCAACGACTCGAGAGAGCTCCTCGAGGTCGTTAAAAAGCTCAACTGAGATGTTCTGACTCGATGTGGCGAGTGATACGCCTGTAAAAGGCGCTTGGAATGCCGGAGCCCCAAGCACTAAGGACAACAAGCATGAAGAAATTAGCAGCAAAACAGTATTCATCTCGCTGATCACACATCTACGTTATCGAGTTGGTGTTGGGATGAGTGATGAAGAATGGAGTTTGAAGTCCGGAAGACGTCACAGCGCCAAGAGTCAAGACCCATGGATGTTGAGCGGGAGGTCCAGTACCGGAAGGGTTAGCTTCGATGAGAACGCTTGGCGCTTTCATCGAGGATCTCTTTTGCTGCTCAACAAATCCGTGAACCGATCCTGACCTCCGACGGCGTATTCCTTCGCGGATAGAGTATAGCAGCTGAATGCTTACGTGGAAGGTGCTCTACGGAGCACATCTTTGTATCTATCACGCAATGCTCTTACGTATATGGTAAGTTTCTCTGATTCTACGTTCTGCGGATCATGTGGTATTTGGCATTGACTGTAGGCAGGTAGCACGACCTCGTAGAACATGGTGGGTTTGATGTGTTGGGATTACTAGATTGCCCAAGGTTCTAAAAGATTGGAACATAAGTCATGCATATAGAGACAAAATCTGCAAATTACTGCTTTATATCGTTCTTTACCCTCACGATTTCGGCATTTGATTAATGTTGTACAGACAACCGTGCTTACCAATTATATTGAAATATCGACCCTTGTAAGTATCAAAAGTCTAGTGCTGTAAGCCGTCTCTTTGCATTTGAATCATTTCGTTACTTCATCACGTTCTACTCGACCTTCTCTCCTTGGGTGGTTCCTTCCTATTTTTACGAACGAAACAGACCGAAATCAGTGCCGGAACAGTTTTTGGATTCACTTCGACTCCAATCGGCGCATGCCGCGTTTACTTCGTGTGACTTCACTCTGGGTTGCAATAATTACTGCGGATCGATCGTCCTGTCAACTTCAATGCAATTTCAATACTGGATCGAACGGAGAAAGCTAGCAATGTCCGAACCTACTGAAGTGGACCCTCGGGGTATCTCACTTTGCAAGTTGGGGTGGGTGAACACAATTTTACGATTTAGTCGAATTTATATCGCTGTGGATAGGGTTCTAACGTGGAATATTCGCGGAATGACTGCGCGAGGCCGGGCTTATAACTGTTGCAATAAAAAGGCAGCGCCGTCAATATTTGTGGTGATTGTTATGGCTTATATATTGCGCTCAATTTGATGTTCAAAATATACCCTAAGAAGGCGCACAATTCGATTGGAAGTTCACAATAAAGATCCATAACAATCGGTACTATGACTTGGCAATGGTTAGAGCTTTATAAAGTAGTTTGGAGACTTCGTTGTCTTAGATTTTGTCCCTTGGAAGCTAAGGTACATAATTCGAGGGAGCACCTGAGGCTGAGAGCTAGCCCGAAGCGACTAGATTGGAATGGCGGGATAGGTAAACCGGCTCTACGAGTTGAAGCAGCGCCATTAACTTCAAGCCTTGCTTAAATTCGTGGAAATTTTCGACCAAGCTCAACAGTCAAGCTTCATTTTATGCATTTTTGACTGCTTTACAGACCCTTTGAAGCATTTCCATCGTTCTTAAGATGTCTTCCCCAGTGAGAAAGAGCGCGTTGAGCAAGATTCAGGATGAACAAGATGATGCATTGACTGTGAATCTGGTGGATGATGGAGATCTTAGGATTCACGTAACTCGGAAGAAGCACCTAAGAACGTCGGATCTACCAATTGTTACCCAGCAAACTTTTCTTGTATCATCAGCTGTGATGCGAATAGCTAGTCCGGTTTGGAGGATAATGTTCGATCCTCAAGGCCATTTTATGGAGTCTCAGCGTTCCTTGACTCATGGAGATGTGGATTTTCCCGAAGACGATCCCGATGCGCTTTTATGTATACTCCGTATCGCCCATCTCCAATTTCGCAAAATACCCGAGACCTTAGACTATGCAAAATTGTTGAACTTGGCGATCATATGTGATAAGTATGATACTGTAGCACTCGTTCGGCCTGTAAGTAGCTCCTTGACTCGTGATTCTGTACATTTGCATTTTCATATAGTCATGAAACATTATGGGAGAAAAGGTTCCAGGTCCATACACATATATTGCTATGCAACTCCTCGTCGTAATCCATGATATTACTAACTTGACGTCTTGCAGTGGGTAGCGAAATGGGAGGAGCAAACAAAGGCACTAGCTTGGAACACTGGCTGCGAAGGCTATCTGTTCATAGCTTGGACTTTCGGGGATTCTCCTACATACGAAAAGCTCGCCAAACCGTTGGTATATGACTCTACTAGCGACAAGGCCGGCAGGCTCCTGAATTGCTCCGGCAACTTGATTGGAGATAACTTTCCCCCAGCAGCCTTCGGTCAGTATTGGCTTCGGTTCCCAAAATTCCGCCTAATTGATGTTCCAATATACAGACACTATTCTCACAGCTCGCCGGACCACGATTGCAGCGCTTTTTGATGCCTGCTATAAGCTTGTCGACAGTTACCTATCAGATCAATTGGTGTGTCAACATGTAGAGCATTGGGGGAGTTATCATCTTGTGCCCGAATGTGTCCGAAAAGAGTGCGATACTTTGGTCTTTGGATCCTTAGTGAAAGGTATGAAGGGTCTTGGTATCTGGCCTACCATCCTTACTTCTGGAGACTACCACGGAAGCATCTCGGAACTGATGAAGGGATTACGCTCTTTACCCTGCTTTATGCTCGCAGCGAAGAATCAATCTAGTAGAGCACATACGTGTTGCAGTTTCATGCCCAGACTTGATTTGGAAATCAAGCGCATTGAAGAGAGTATTATGCCTTCGGGGGTGGACGATTCGCATAGAGAACACATGAGACAGCAAGCTCAGAAGTGAAATCCATCCAATACTCGGCAATATTGGCCCCAAGATATTTATATAATGTTCTTGGTCTAGAGACATTTTCAACGGCGTGGGTGTGGGCAACCTTGGGCAATCTTGGGCAGCGCAGATAAGACCATGAGAACTTCTTCTGTATCACTGTATATAGAAGGCGGGGTGAAAGCTGAGAACAAGCCTGAATGCAGCCCTTAATTGAACGCAACCGGGCTCTTCAGCTCAAGAGCCTACACATCTACACATTGAGAATTCAATAAGTTAGATATTTCATTGCTTGAACTCCTGCAATATCAATCGACTCTTTTGAGGGATTCGGTAATTCCATAATATCTCTTCTCTTGTTGGAAGAGAATGATTTGTAAGTGTTCTGATACGAAACGGCGGTTTATGTCTGTCTGTAAAATAGTCCTACTGTCCCACTAAGACAAGAGAAGGTAGGGTGGAGAAGACACGGCTCTGCTAAAAACCTGTTCTTTTCTCCCACTGACCGATTGAAGTATGCCTCAAGACCATTGTAAGAGGCACAGGAGGTAGGCAAAGCCGTGGTAGTAAAGCAAAGCGGGCTGGATGCGCAAGTCGACGGACGATAGTGACGGATGAGAAGCGCTATAGAAAATTTCATGGATCTGAACTGCATTTCTCAATTCGGTGTCCATGTGCTCATGCGCACGTCATGCATAATATGTCCAGCTGTTCGCTTTGGTAGGGGAATGGAGTTGGTTTGATGAGTGTGCAAAATTTTCTGAACAACTAGCCTGGACCTTAGCGCCCGCCTGCCGCTACAGATTGTCCCGCAAGCCACAATCTCGTCTTCTTCCCTACACTTTTTCAACGAACGCATAATCAACCGCCAATTCTGCCTGCTGAGGCTCATAGGCTGGTCGGTCATATTGGCGTACCAGATTGAGATTCAAGTGCAACCAACGACAATTGCTGCTTCGCAAGAACTACATGTTCAATTGTGCAAGGAGTACTGGATTGCCGCACATCCACCCATTGTGGTATCTACATTGGTGGATACTGGAACTTCCAAGACACGGTTCCATAATGGTATGCAAAAATACAATGCGGGACACTAGCTGATTACATTTATGGGATATTTATTCCATAAACCGATCATTCATAGATTAACGATCATAGCTTCGTATAATTACCATCTGATTGGAGATGCAGAACATGAATGTTGGCTATTGTCAGAAGTTTCTTGTCACTTGCGAGGCACCTAACCCATCATAACTACACCCAAATGTATCCAGCCATCAAGGTATGCAGCTGTTCGCATCAGCTCTTCAATTACTGCACCCATGGGCACCACAGCCCCATGCAGTACAGCCTTTGCAAGAATTGGTGTCCTTCGGCTTGGGAATAATGTGGGCAACAGAGAATGCAAAGCTGTTCCTAGAGTCTGTGGTTCTCGTGCGCCGGGCAGACTTGGTGTGATCAGAGATTGCACCACGCGTAGATGACCAGAAGCCGGCTCCGAAGCTGTGGGCGACGATGGCAGATATATCTTCAGAGGAATGTGGCGCAGAGGAGCGCCTTGAGCATAGAGCAATCGTCTAGAGATTGGATTGAATTTATTGAAGTCATCTGTCAGCTTCTAGATTAGCATGACGTTCCGCAAAAGCGTTGTCTGTAAAGTATGCTAGTCACTGCGTACGTTCTTGGACGGCGTTCCAAAGCTGCGTCGAATCATCTCTTGACAATGACATGATTCCTTTCGCAGTTCCATTCCTCAGAAAATCTGCTTCTTTGACGCTGTTAATGAAGGCATCGTGAAGCATCTTTCCTTCTGCATCTGGGCGCACGAGAGCTTGTTCAGGCCATTCGGTAAAGTGTAGCGTCAATCGCCACGGGAGCTGGCCTTCTTGCTCATCCGACGAGGATTTATTTTGTACATCGAAGTCGGATGCTTGTGCTGGAGACGCTCCAGAGAAAAGATCATAGAGTAGGCCCAGTGGATATTGCCACTTCAAAGGGACATCTTCAAACGAGAACCAGCCGTCATATGGTATGACCTCGGGATTGATCAGTGAGGAGCTGAAGAAAGTATGGAGGCGTGGGAGGATGAAAGGTAGGTAGGATAAACGTGGGTACTGTATCTGAATCACCAAGATCGTTAGCGTCCTGAACCATCGTAGAGGCACACGACCTTACCAAGTATGGATCTGCTTGATCATAGACACGGCATTCGGAAGCTACCAGGCGGATCTCTATTGGTAACGAACCCTCCCACACCAAATTCTGTAGAGCTTGGGTTTCCTTTGTAGATGTCATGGCAGTGTAAGACTCGACGAATCTTGTGGCCGACCACCAGGCTTTCGAAGCCCAATCGGAGATGACTCGTGACTCATAGTGCACGCCGATACATGTCCAAAACATCCGTGTAACGTCTTTGTGCTTCACAGAGACGGCTCAACGCGTGGGTGACACCGCGGTTGCAGCCTTGTCGAACTTTGGAGAAGACTGGAACTGGAGCGGAATCCGGCCGACGTTGTGTCAAGCTCCGCGCCGCGCTACGCACGTCTTGCTTGTATTCCTATAATCTACGCCATCCCATTTCATTTGTCTGGCCTTTAGAATTATGAATGGTCATATGATGAACGGTGAGGGCATAGAGCCAGCTGTTGTACCTACAAGAATCCCGTCTCCGCCTCCACCTCCACCTGATCTCGCCGCTCCTCCACCCCCTCCAGATGTATCCGCTCCGCCTCCTCCCCCAGAAGACTTACCACCACCACCGCCTTCGAACACAAACGGTGAACTACCTGCCCCTCCCCCCGAAGTGACAAAGAAAAGGAAGGTTGGCTGGGAGGGTAAACAGCCTCTGAGTGTTGAAGAGATATTGCGAAAGAAAAAGGAAGCCGATGAAGCTGCTGCAAAGGTACGAATCCTGTCTACCCCACCTATGCGACATAATGTTCACCTCTTATCTTACTCTAGTCTCTCTTCGAACTATACTGATGTCTCGTTTCCCTATCTAGCCGAAATTCCTATCCAAAGCCCAGCGCGAGAAGCTGGCGCTAGAGAAGAGGGCGAAAGAAGTTGAAGAGCAGAAAAAGAAGGCCGCTTCTGCTAGTAACGGCGCTCAGACTCTAACAAATGGCGTCCACCAAGAGTCCACTCGAAATACAAGAACTGGGAGTGAAAGATCTGGCCAGCAAACGAACGGTGTCAATGGCTCGACTCGTTCCTCTATACCGACTGGACCAAGGGCGCTACGGACAGGTGAAATTCCAACTGGTCCCGCTTCTATGCGTTCTCCTCAGCCAAACAAAGGCTACGATATGGCTCCGCCTCCTCCTCCCAAACCTTCAGTCATCGGCACTTCCATAGCAAAGTCTGAAAAGCGACCTGCTATTGAAGAAGCCCAGCACAATCTGATCAAGCAGCGTTATATGGGTGCTGATCAAAACCAATCAACATTCTCTGCAAAGAAAAAGCGAAGGCGGACTACGGAAAAAAAGTTTAACTTCGAGTGGAATGCAGAGGAAGACACGAGTCCTGATTACAACCCTCTATATCAGGCACGAGCAGAGGCAAATTTCTATGGCCGAGGCCGCCTAGGAGGATTTTCAGAGGACCTGGCCGACGGCGCAGCGCAAAAATATGCCAAAGCGTTGCAGGAACGAGATCACGAAGCTGGCGCTGCTAGAGCGGAAGAGATGATGGAAATGGAGAGACGAAGGAGAGAGGAGGGGGGCAGAAATGCCCTCGATAAGCACTGGAGTGAGAAGAAGTTGGAACATATGCGTGAGAGGGACTGGCGAATTTTCAAAGAAGACTTCAACATTAGTACTAAAGGCGGAGCTATACCCAATCCTATGCGTTCATGGGCGGAATCCGGATTGCCAAAACGTCTGCTGGACGTCGTGGACCAAGTTGGCTATACCGAACCGTCTGCTGTTCAACGTGCTGCTATACCTATTGCCTTACAATCGCGAGATCTTATTGGTGTGGCTGTAACCGGTTCAGGTAAAACAGCAGCTTTTCTCTTGCCTTTGCTGGTTTACATATCTGAACTTCCGGCTCTCAATGAATTAACCAAGAACGACGGCCCTTACGCAATCATTCTGGCACCTACACGTGAATTGGCTCAACAGATAGAGATTGAAGCGAGGAAGTTCGCAACGCCTCTCGGGTTCACTTGCGTCAGTATTGTTGGAGGTCACTCGCTTGAGGAGCAGGCCTACAATCTCAGAGACGGGGCCGAGATTATCATTGCTACGCCCGGTCGTCTGGTCGACTGCATAGAAAGACGTGTACTAGTACTTGGACAATGTTGTTACGTGATCATGGATGAAGCCGATCGAATGATCGATCTCGGATTCGAAGAACCAGTCAACAAAATCCTTGACGCATTACCAGTAGCCAACATGAAGCCCGACTCCGAAGAAGCTGAAGATGCTGTCGTGATGAGCCAGCACTTGGGCGGCAAAGACCGATATAGGCAGACTATGATGTATACAGCAACGATGCCCTCAGCCGTGGAACGTATAGCCCGAAAATACCTCCGTCGCCCCGCGATCGTCACAATCGGTAATGTCGGCGAAGCCGTCGAGACCGTCGAACAGCGTGTCGAGTTCGTCGCTGGCGAAGACAAAAGGAAGAAACGCCTGATCGACATCCTGTCATCGAGGGAATTTCAACCACCCATCATCGTTTTCGTCAACATCAAACGAAACTGCGATGCCGTTGCCCGAGACATCAAGCATGCAGGTTTCTCATCAGTCACCCTGCACGGAAGCAAGACTCAGGAGCAGAGAGAAGCTGCCCTGGCTTCGGTTCGAAACGGCAGCACAGATGTCCTGGTGGCTACAGATCTGGCGGGCCGAGGTATTGATGTACCGGACGTCAGTCTCGTGGTCAACTTCAACATGGCGACTAATATTGAGAGCTATACCCATCGTATTGGTCGTACTGGTCGTGCTGGGAAGAGCGGTGTTGCCATTACGTTCCTTGGTAATGAGGACGCGGATGTTATGTGCGTATTATTCAACTTTCCGCTTGGTAGTAATTCATTTGCTGACATATCAACAGGTACGATCTTAAGCAAATGCTTTCAAAGTCATCAATATCGCGGATGCCGGAGGAGCTTAGGAAACATGAGGCAGCGCAGCAGAAGACGCAGAAAGGTGGTGGGCAGAAGAAGATAGAGGATAGTAGTGGGTTTGCTGGGAAAGGAGGATGGCAGTAGTCTTCAGCTGGGGCCTCGATGTCTAGATATGGGTTGTTATGACATTAGAGAATATCATGACAAGGTCTTTTCTGAACATCCAACTTACCCTTCACTCATTAGAGAACGGGGTGTAATTCATGTATATATAGCGAAAACGCGCTAAGTATAATCTTAGGAATCTCAAAAAAGTCTAGAACCCTTTTGCTAAAGAGTGATCAACATGCAATGTCAATTGAGGAAGACATCTTGCTGCTCAACGCACTTGAAAAGGCCAGAATCCCTTATTTTGTAATCCTTCTATATGCAGGACTTAATACTACTCTCCTACGTCAAAGTGTGACTCAAGCAGCCATTTTCACGGATAGGAACGATGAGATGTCAAGGCAATGGATGCATTTCTATTGACACGCATCCAAAAAAAGTCTACCTTTCCAAGCAAACAAAGGATCCGCTGAGTATGAATTTCGTGCAGTAGAATCTTGACTAGTATACATACATGCAGATAGGCAGCTTTATGTACCTCCAGAATCAAAGTACATGTGGCGGTTAGCTGCATGGATTAGGCTGCTGCCCTTCGCTTTTGCCGCATGCTTGAAGACGTCCTCTATTACCGAGCAACCCAATGCAAATCGTGTGCAACCGTTATGGCCGTTTGGGGTTTGTAAAAACAATTATTGGTAGCGAAGTGGTTGTGGCTTTCTCAAGCGTCAACCATTGAATGATCCACGACGAGATATGTACGCACCTGGGTATCACTAGGCAGCTGCTGCTCCCCTTGTTGTTGGTAGTATTTTGTGTATGGATTTTCTCCCCTTCGGATAGCAGCTTCGTCGACTTCAACTCCGGGGTGTCCGTTCTCCATCATCATGCGACGTTGTGTTGTAGCTTCCCGGCCATCTTCTGCAAGCTTGGCTTTCATGGCCGACTGAACGGAGAAGGGGCTTAAGAAAGATGCATTAGCTTCCTTTTTACTTGGAAAGGCTGCGGAGCAGGAAAAGACTCACCCATTGACTTCGCGGTCTAATGTCATGTACTCCTTGATAGCATCTTTGCCGCCTCTCTCTTGTATGTATACCATGTAGTAATGTGATAGATCCTTGATCGTCAGCGGAGGAAGGTGGCTCTTCCGTCTGATATCCTCATGAACTTGTTTTATTCTCTTGTACTGTGTCTGTTCGGTTTCGACACTAGTGGGCTGTTCAAGTTCGAAGAAGAGATAGTTGATCCAGAACGGCCTGCTGTCTAGATACCAGTGCTGGTTCTTCTGGAAGACTTGGCGTGCTTCATCCACGGAGCCTTTGATCTTCCAAAGTAATCGAGCCCACTCTGCTACTAGAGCTGCTTTTGCATAGATGTCACACTGAACTGAGTCGATCTGAGACTTGTAGACCTCGATGGCAGCATCAAGACCGCCATGACGACGTGAAAGGTTTGCCAGTGACACGATGGTTTCGATATGGCCGGGTAGGTTGAGTAATATCGCTTGATGGATGTCCTTGGCCAGTTCGATCCGATCGACAGACTCCTCGAAATACGCGTATTGGAGGCGAACAGCAGGTCTTGAAATGGGTGCATATAGCATACTCGCACGTTGGTAAATGTTCCGCACTTCTTCCTCTTTTCCAGGTTGAGCAAGCATCCAACGCGCGTAACGTAACCAGAACTCGTCATAGTAGGCGCACGTCACCAGGCATCGCTCGTATAGGAATTGTATCCTGTTGTAGTCTCCTTCCACCTCTTCGAAGTCTAAATACTTTCGCCAATTGACTAGTTGTCCCTCATCGAGCTCTGTGACATGAAAATATGGCCGTTTGACTTCCGATTCGTACGTCCATCGCTTAGTCGTCTCTGTTTGCGTTCGGGCGAATATTTCAAGATGAAAGTTGTCGATTCGAGTCCTCATTTCACGCTCGATCTCGAGCTCTCCGCGATCCGGACCCTCAGTCATGATCTCGGCACGAAATTGGGCGAGCATGTCGGCAGGAAGCAGTTCATTTAGAGGTCTGGATTGGGCGAGATGGCGGTAACGCTCGAAGTATCTTGCATATTGATGCATAGGTATATGAACGATGCGGTCCAGTATGGGGAAGATCCTCTCATGGGCTTCTAAACGCTCCTCAAATTCGAGGTATTTGTCCCAGAAGGGATGGGCCAGGAAATCTAGGCCTACACAACTAGCGCCTCTTTCGAATAGTCTGTAGGGTTGAGGGTCAGCATTCGCCGGCAACAAGGGAAGGGAGAAACGGCAATAGAGGAGGCAGAGGGCAGCAAACATAGCATGTGTAGGTGCTCGATCATCTTGGAGCTCCGCTGAATTCCATCAAACGTCAATTTCGAGTACAGAACGTGTGTATCGGGAGGTAGGCAACGTATCAGCGAATGAAATGAAAGCGCCTGACTGTCATGTGAGAGAAAGCAATAGAGTCTATGGTTGTGACTTTCTCACCCGTCTGCAAAAGTCGAGCTTGAATAGTCCATGTTTACCATGGTAGTTGCACAAAAGCCCGTACTGTAGTGGCTTGTGGTTATGGGGGAAGGAAAACCTTGTCTTTGACTACTTACTCTCGGATGACGTCGGGGTCATGGCTGGTCTCGACTTTGAAGGCGCAGTAGTTGGTCCATAAGTCGACAGAATTTGTGATACTCGCTACGCCTCGCTCGTAAACCTAGTTGTGTCAGACTCATTCAGCATTGCAATTTGATAAGAAGCTTACCAGTTCCGCAGCCTCGGTACCAGCAATAGAGAATTCTAGATCCGCATACTTCTTCCAATACCCAAAGAGCAAAGGGAACTTAGCGAGGAACCGATCGTAGATATCTCGAGTTGCGGCGATTGACTGGGGGCTGGAGTTCCGGTTGAGACCGCCCTCGAGAGATTCTGCAGCGCGGACGAGCTTCTCCCAATTTTCGAAGCTATCGGGCTCTTCATTCTATCCAATCAATTAGCAAATCCGGATAAGATATGTCATAAATGCATGAGTCAAGCATACAACTTCAGCGTTTAGCTTCTTGAGCTCTGCATTCTCCTCATCCGTGCCGCCAAACTGGTAGTCGGCCATGGTGCCGGAGTTCACGGCTTGGAAGCCCACAAACAGGTAACGACTCGCAACAGCCTTGTTATGAGTGTTGAGGAGATGTGGTTTAGAAATTAAGACCTATCGTTACGAGGCGTTAGGCTTGGAGTATGGTCAGGAGGCTAAGGGCTGAAGTACGCGGAGAAATCCCAAGCCATGTGCCAAGACTCTGCCCAGTCTGTTTTCGGGCATGCCAAGCGATGACTCAGCATGAGGCTGAGGTTTTGTCGCAACCCGTGCATTCTATCCAGCATAGACAATCTTCTACCGTGGTTATGTCAAATACTACTTGAAAGACAGACTTTATTCATTGTTTCTTCGCTCCATAATCTTCAAGGTATTCCTGCAGTGTCCTCTCGAGGGGACCGTCATCTGCGAATCCCAGTTGCTTTGCCCTCGAAACATCAAACCGTGTAGGCCAGCTCAGGACTATTTTCTCTGTTGCTTCGTCTCGTTGTTCCTCCACACGCTTCAATGCTTCGTCTCCGCCCACTGCTTTCAGAGCTTCCAGCATCTCGTTGACAGTCACAGTAATCCCGGGAAGATTGACAATCCTTGTATTAGGGAATTTCTCCTTTGGAATATCTCGTGCCAGTATGAGATTCTTGACCACTGTTCTAGGTGAACAAATCCACACCTCAAGATCCTTTGAAACAGGTAGGATGGCTTTTTCTCCGTTCAAAGGTTCTCGAAATATTCCGGAAGCAAACGAGGACGCCGCACCTGTAGGCTTCCCGGGCCTGACAGTGACCTGAATTCGATAATTAGCCAGGGGATCTACAGTGCCTGTCCGAGCTCTGAGCAACCTACAGTTGGGAGCCTGAGAGATCGGCCATCTAAGAAGCCTCTTCGCGAGTAGTCATCTAGCAAGGTCTCACAGATGTGTTTTTGCGCACCATAGGACGTTCCAGGGACTGGCGTGTCACCCTCCGTGATTTTTGTGGTCGGTGTCGCAGGTGGGCCATACACCGCAGTGCTTGAAGGGTATATCACCTTGACCCCAGGATTCGTCCGCCGCAGGAGGTCCAGTATCTGCCGCGTTGAATCGAGATTGACTTTCAACCCAAGTTCAAAGTTCGCCTCTGCCTGCCCAGACATGATACCATGAAGAATATATATCAAATTGAGATCCGGAGTGAAAAGGGTCTGGCATGTCTCTAATGAGGTGAGATCAGCTTTCACGCATCGAACCTCCACTTTTGACTGGCCCTTTCGATTGGGAGAACTTGGTTCGACAACATCTGTCAAGGTGAGCTTCGATACCAATGGATCCTCCAGCAGAGCAGAGGCTAAAGCCTGGCCAACGAAACCGCCCGCTCCTGTTATTATGCAATTTATTGTCGATTGGGAAGTCATTCTGTTGCTGGGAACTTAAATAACGCAATGACTTTCTTCCTATGCCTCTGCTATATATTTATTTTTGAGCATTCGCAGAAGCCCTGAGAGGTTTGTCTCTGCTTCGAATGGGGAACTTCCAATCATCGTCATCGCGGAAAGATGCCGCTGCATTTATCCGGTGGGGTTTCCGTGGGGGATGTTGGACGGTTTTTTTTGGTAGCTAACTAACTAAATACAAGAATAATTCTCTAACTGCATTTCTGCGGAGTTAGATTGTTTGAAAATTTTCATTAGCAGTTTGCCTTGTTGTTACTGGATCCTAGAACTATATGAAATGTCTCCAGAAGCCTGTACCCTGAGCTTTAAAGACCTGGAGAAGCATTCTAGCGCCGATGATTGTTGGATTGCGGTGCATTCGAAAATATATGATGTTACGGATTTCCTAGATTTACATCCTGGTGGTGGTGGGAGTACGTCAACTCAGAATCACAATCAGATGCGAAGGATACTCACGCCAGATAGTCATCCTCAGATACGCTGGAAAAGATGCCACGGCGGCCTATGATGAGATTCATGCACAAGGTATCCTTGAAGAAACTCTATCTTCAGACAATTTCAAAGGGCTGTTAGACCAGTCAGAGGTGGTGATTCTACCAGAAGAGCAAAAGAAAGATATAGATAAAATAGAAAAAACGAGAGGGCAATCAACGTCCACAGAGAATTACACAAAACCCGACCTGTTCAAACTCATCTCAACACACGATTTTGAGGATGTGGCTGAGAAGACTCTGACAACCAAAGCGTGGGCCTTTTACTCCTCAGCAGCCACGGACCTTGTTACGCACCATGCAAATTCAAACTTTTACAGGAGAATAATGCTTAGACCACGAGTGATGCGGAACGTAACAGATGCCAATACGCAGCGGTCAATACTAGGCTGTACCAGTACAGCTCCATTTTTTGTAGCTCCAGCGGCTATGGCTCGACTCGCCCATCCGGATGGCGAGTGCGCCATAGCACGAGGTTGCGCAAGCGAAGGACTCATCCAATGCGTGAGCGGTCCCATGAAGAGAAATATCACGCTTTGCGACGCCTTATTAACGTCCACAGATCTCAAACAACGCTTCTTACCCTCTAGCAAGCATAGTCGAATCAGGAACATCCACCCAAGCCTTCTTCCTCCAGCTCTACGTCAACGCAGACCGCCCCAAAACAACACAACTCCTGCACAAAGCGCGCTCCCTGGGCATCAAAGCCATCTTCGTAACCGTCGACGCCCACGTCCCCGGAAAGCGGGAAGCAGACGAGCGCATAGCATCCGAGAACGTAGCATCAGCCATCAGCGGTTCTGTGGCCGGTAATGACAAGAAGGGCGGTGGCATGGGACGATTGATGGGCCAATATGTTGATAAGACGTTGAGCTGGGAGGATATTCCGTGGATACAGGAGACCAGCCGATTGCCCATCGTGGTGAAGGGAATACAAAGCGCCGCGGACGCGAAGACAGCAGTCAGTTATGGTGTTAAGGGAATTATGCTATCCAACCACGGCGGCCGCGCACTGGATACAAGTCAGCCAGCCATTCTCACACTGCTAGAACTTCACCGCATATGCCCTGAGGTTTTCGATAAAGTGGAAGTCTACCTCGACGGTGGCATCACGCGCGGCTCAGACATACTGAAGGCGCTGTGTCTTGGCGCCACCGCTGTCGGCATTGGGAGGCCGTATTTGTACAGTTTGTGCTATGGGCAGGAGGGTGTGGAGCATTTGAGTCAGATATTGAAGGATGAATTGGAGACGAGTATGCGGCTCGCTGGGATAACAAACGTGGATCAGTCACATCCTGGGCTGGTTAATACGTCTGATTTGGATTATCTGGTGCCGAATGTGGAGGAACATCCTTGGATAAAGTGGAGGCCCAAAGCGAAGATGTAGAGGAGACGTTCCATTTGGGGGTGTCTTTGTTTTCCCCACTTTCTATGTCATATATTTACAACGGGCTGCCCCGAGGGATCTTAGACCTCGACAAAGATTTACACCACTCAGCCCGCATCCTTATTCATCACCGTCATAGTGGTTTTTCTCCGCAACCCTCCAAAATTTCCATCCCTCCTTTTTCGCACGACCCCCCGCTCCGACCAACCTCTCCACGCCGTCCTCTCCTTCAGCCTCCAAAAATGCCTCTTGGTCAATCTCAACACTTCCATCTTCCGCCCCTTCTTGCCTTAGGACCGCAGGGAAAAGCACACCAACCCCGTCGCCACCAAGGGTAGTCTCGAACCGTTCGAAATCCTCCGCATCAAGCTTTTTCTCCAGCTCCTTGAGCCTGTCAGGTGCTGCATCTGGCCTCAGCAGAGTGATAGCACAGCCACCACCACCCGCCCCTGTGAGTTTCGTCCAGCCGAGGCCGCCGAAGTCAACGAGCTCACGGATTCGCTCCAGGCGTGGGTGGGAGACGCCGAGGGAGACGAGAAGTCCGTGATTTATGTTCATGAGGGTGCCAAGGGTTTCCGTAGTCTTTGGATCGTTTTCATCGAAGTCAGGGGAACAAATGAGTTTGTGGGCGGTGCTGGTTACTTTCTCTATCGCTTCAAGCATCAAGTCTGTTATGGCAGGCATTGATTTTTTTAACGCGCCCACTTTGGCTACTTCGGTGGCTGTTGAGCGGTTCTGGCGGGTGTTCACAAGGAGAAGAGGAAGTTCGGGGAAATTGTGTAATGGTATGGTGGAAGGTGGCTTGGTATAGTCTCCACGTTTGAAGAGGACGGCTTTCCCGTACGAGGAGACAGTGTTGTCAACGCCACTTGGGTTGCCATGAATGTTCAATTCACCCACGAAGGCCCAGCGGTTGATTCGTTCGAGCTGCAGCTCTGCTTCATCTGGAGGTTGGTCCTCGTGAGGGCCAGCTAGGGTGCGAATCTGGAGAAGCAATGCGGCGCTGAGGCATACACTGATGCTTGCACTACTACCGAGTCCGGCGCCTATGGGAAGGGTAGATCGCAGGGTGTAGACACATCCTGGAAAGGTCTGAGAGCCAAGGGAGAGGAATAAGTAGAGAAAAGAGGAAGCAGCAGCCCGGTGAACTTTTCTTTTCTCGTCGCTTACTTCAGGGGAAACGCCGGAGAGGTGCGGTTGCATGGCTTTGACAAGATCAGGATCAAGACATGTAACGAGATCATAGTACATCTTCTTTTTCCCAGGTGCTGAGAAGGTGGACCAGGGTAACTCGTCTATGTTCCATGTGTGGTTGAAACCTATGTCTGGAAATTTTAGAGAGATGGTTCGATGGGATTTAGAGAGCGTTGTGACGAGGAGATATGAACGTAGAGATATTGTTGCAGCCATTGCGGCCTTTCCGTGGACAACCGCATGCTCTCCGTATACAATGACTTTCCCTGGAGCGGAGGTCATGAAGGCTGGGTTCATGGGCGATGAAGGCTTCCTTGCAAGCCCCGGCATCCGGGGACTTGACGAGGCATTGACGTTACTCCCAGTGCCATTGACCTTTGCAGAGGCCATGCTCTTATTTATTAGCCCAGATATCTCGGTGGTAACACAAGGCTCGGTACAGGTGTGTGCAACGCTTGCACTATGACCGGTGTTAGGTTGAAGTGGAGTTTGAGCTCTTCATTTTCGCTGCGGCGATTTCCATGCACCAAAGAAGAGATGTTTTACTTTGGATGGAGTTTATTTAGAGGAGCTCTAAACCTCAAATAAAGATTATTTTACAGCATTGTCGGACCAGAATGCTTTCCTGTTTGGGCTGACCTCCGAAGGGGGGGGGGGGGGTTAGTCATGCGGTTAAGATCCACGCGTATCAATAGAGGTAGGACCAAGCTCGCTAAGATGTTCTGAAGACAGATCTCGCGCATGCAGCCTCTCAGTCATCTTCCTATCTTTCCTCTGTTTTACTGTATTCTCACTCCCTAGTCATGGATTTCCTGCAGGTATGCTTATGAAAGGTTCTCTTTGGAACACTATGAGGCTGACACTGTACCCAGCGTTTGGGCCGATTCCTTGATAGACCCGGATTTCCCTGGAAGAGGCTCATTGTTGGATTTTCTCTCGGACAGTATCTGCTAGAAAACTTCCTCTCGTTCCGTCAGTACAAGGTCTTGCAGCAAACGAAGCCACCAAAAGCACTTGAAGGCGAAGTGTCCCAAGAAGTCTTTGACAAAAGCCAGGTACGCGTCTTCTTCGACGAACTCGCAATCTATGCTAATATCACAAATCCATAGGCATATGGCCGAGCAAAAGCAAAGTTTGGTTTTGTAGCTGGGCTATATGACCAACTTCAGAGCTTCGGCATTATCTACTACGATCTACTTCCCAAGCTATGGGGTCTCACCGGCATATGGGTCGTTCGTTATGTGCCTGAAAAGTATGCTGGTGAGATTGTGCATACACTCATCTTCTTCTTCACATACAACATTATATCTACGGTCCTAAGTCTACCCACGGCATACTACGGCACTTTTGTTCTCGAGGAGAAATTCGGATTCAATAAGCAAACAGTGAAGCTATGGGTTATGGACATGATCAAGAGTCAAGCTCTCATGGTCGTCTTCGGGGCGCCATTGCTCAGTGGATTCTTGGCCATTGTACAAAAGACCGGCAACCAGTTCTTCTACTACCTATGGCTCTTCTCGATCATTGTGCAGATGTTCGCTATCACCATCTATCCAATTTTCATCTTACCACTGTTCAATAAGCTATCGCCATTGGAGGAAGGGAAATTGAAGACAGGTGTCGAAGCACTTGCCAAGAAGCTGAACTTCCCTCTTTCGGAGCTGTATGTGATTGATGGTAGCAAGAGAAGTGCTCATAGCAACGCCTACTTCTATGGACTTCCTTGGAAAAAGCATATTGTCATATATGATACTCTTATTGAGAAGAGCGAGACCGAGGAAGTGGTTGCGGTGTTAGCACATGAGCTTGGACACTGGAGCTTAGGCCACACCACAAAGCTGATGGGAATTGGCCAGGTATGTGAACTACACTTCCCACCGTGCAATATATTCTAAGACTGTTTCCAGTTCCATATGTTCTATATCTTCGCCTTATTCTCCGTCTTCATCAACAATCGCTCCTTATACCAATCTTTCGGCTTCCACAAGGAGTTCCCCATTATCATTGGATTCCTCTTATTCTCTGATGCTCTTTCACCAATGGACACGGTCGTGAAGCTCCTGATGAACATTCTGAGCAGGACATTTGAATTTCAAGCTGGTTTGTTCTTCTACCTCAGAAGCTATTGGGCAGCGCTGACCTCCTTTTGCAGATGCCTTCGCTGTCAACCTCGGCTACTCCACTGACCTCGCAAAGTCCCTTATCAAGCTTCAGATCCAGAACTTGAGCACAATGGACGCTGATTGGATGTACTCAAGCTACCACTTCTCGCATCCTATCCTACCGGAGCGGCTAGGAGCACTCGGATGGTATGGCGGGGACAAGAAGGCCAGTGGGAAGGAGATGGATGACGAAAAACCCATCAAAGCCTCAGATAGAGAGCTGTAAAATAGAAAAGACATTCGTCGTTCGAGCACTGTCCAAGTGAAGTCGAAACACTTTTCGAATATTGCAATCCGGATCAATTCAGCCCTCAGCATCCCTCTCTCTTTTCCTCCGAGCCTCCAAGGACGCCCTCTGCTTTTGCCTTTCTTTTTTGGCCTTTCTTCTCTCCTCCTTTTCCTTCAGACTCTTCGTAGAAATGGCCTTCACCATGGGAACCTTGCCCCCCTCTTCTCTAAAGCCACCCTCTACAGCATTGTCTCTGTCCCCAATATCCCCCTCCACAAGCTCTTGCTCCCTCTCAAATTCTTCCTTATCCTGCCATTCACCTTCCACTGCCCCAGTGTGTTGTTCCATTTGACTTCCATCCACTGTAGCCACAGAGTTTTCTGCGTTGCCAAGTATTAGTTCCGGCAATCCATCTCCGTCAAATTTTTCGAATGTTAGGTCCGCTGCTAGATGCTCGCCTCGTAGGCCGGCTTCCACGCGCTTGAGAGTATGTAGTACGAGACCTGTACTTGAGCCCGAAGATGGTGTGATGGGGCCGTTGTCCGTCAGTAGCGCGTTAGGGTGCAGTGAAGGGTCTGTGGCTGTGGCTTCGAGGTAGGTGGAGAGGAGGAAGAGGGCGCGGGATGGCGAAACTTGGGTGGAGGAGTGAAGGCGGTGGGGTGGGTAGGCTGTTGTCATAGCTATTGATATTTTTCACTGGGAAAGTATTGAGAGTCTGAGCAGAACCATGCAGCGCCAGATGGCAGTGTTGACTTTGAATGTGTGAAGAAGCGGGCTTGGCACGGATTTTTCTAGTCTGCCGCTCGGTGGTCTTCTTTCTTCTTTATTCAACGCAAGACAGTCCTCTTAGCATCATGTACAAATACCAAGATGCTGGTGTTTCCTGCTTAATAGCAGTCTCTTGCGAGATTTATGTGCGGCGGTTTGAGGCGACTACCCTGATATCAATGGGTGGGTTGCCATAGAAAGATCGCTACATCTTCTAATATACAATAATACTTGCGCCAGTGCTATGCTGAATTATGCCTTCGAAATTGTACATTTTATAATAATTTTAGTAGGATGGGTTCCAAAGCCCTTTCATTACTTCGAAGGCCATTTTTTCCAACCACGGCCATGACCCGCCTGTAACGACTGTAAGCAGCTGTGACCATCTAGAAACCGAACAAATCGAGCAACGTACCATTTTCCATTCCTCCACCAACTTCGGCATTTCTAACATAGCCTGTCTCCTCTTCTCCAGTCTTCCTCTCATCGTCCTCTCCCATAGCTTTCCCTTAACCTTCTGGCCGACACCTGTACCCCTCACCCTTAAACCCTGTTCTTGCCGCTTTGCAATTCTCTCTTGTGTACCCTTCACTGTGTGAGGCAGTAATTCCTCTACTCCGTTGGCTCTCGCCAGCTTCACCAAGTCGGCCTGCCGTCGCAACGAATAGACTGGTTCATACCATCTGCCGGTAATAGGGTGCTTTTGAGCTTGAAAAGGATTTGGATAGGGAAGCAAGGGAGGTGAATGCGTCACTGTAGTCTCCTCGTGGCTGGCATTGGGATCTGACGAAGACGTATTGAGGGTGGTGGATACGGCGGATGATGGTGCGCGATTCGCGAAGGATGCCGGAGGGGGAGGGTAGCGGGCGAAAAACCGGAGAAGTCGTGGCGGTAGAGACTGTGCGAGCTTCACATAGTCCTGTGAAGTCATTGCGAATAGATTGAAGTGTCTATTCAGAGAACTGGGGGACCAAGGCCCGCAAGGTTCACTCTTTGGGCGCGGAAAATTTTTGATCCGGCGGAACTGAGCTGCAACCTTCGCAGAGGCATTAGATATCCGCGCCCTCCAGGAGTGACCTTGAACGGGACCAATCATATTGACTCTATATAATCCTCTCCCGACCTTATATTTTGAGCCTAACCTTTTTATATTACGAAGCGCTCTTTCGCCGTACTTACATTACAACGTCTCGATATCGAGCTTTCAGAATTACAGATCAGGAGCACAGTAGTCGAGCCTATAATAAGTTCCTCGCTCTCACGCCATACCTTCAACACATCGCAGCAGCCATGGCCTGGGGAACACAAGGGCAATCCGCTTTCGCAACTTTCTTAATTATCTGTCGTAAGTTCCTAGTTCTTTCTTCCGTGGTCCAGCATCTACTGCGAAGCTTTCGCTAATGTTAGATAGCCACATCATTCTTCCTAGGAATACTATTCTCGCTATTCCCTTATGACTACCCGCTTCTTTGGACATCCGCACCCTGCCCTCCCGAAGCCTTCACAAACCTCGAATATCACTTGAAATTCATGCACAACTCTCCTCTGATTATCACACGGCTCCTCCACACAGTCATTGGAACAGGTTTACTGGGGTTTTTCATCAAGCTGTACCGTCCCTCCGAATCAAACAAGCTCTTCGATGGTGCGAGTCTGATGCTGTACGTTGTGGGTATCATAATATACGGAGCAAACATCGTGAAAGGCATGAGGGTAATTGCGAGTGGTAAATTCGATGTAGACATCGTGAAAGGAGAATCAACGCTCGGGACTACTAGCGTTGTGCCAGGCGAAGAGGTGCCACTGGGCAAGGAAGACAGTCTTCGGGTGATGGCAGCTACTAACACTATCCTCGCGCTCGTCCTGATTGGTGTCTTGGTCCTACAGGCGGGCCAGTGGTATGCAGAGAGGAAAGATGGGCAAGAAGTGGAGAAGTACAAGGAAGAGCAGACTGCGAAGGCCGAGAGTAGAGGTGGTGAGGGGTCAAAACATAGGAGTGCCGCCAGCTCGAAGAAAAAGAATTAATATCAACAAGCTTATGTATAAGGCGCTGAAGTGTGACGAAATCTATTCTTGGAAGGTGCCATATATTGTAAATTCGTTCCCAGGATATGGGTTTCTTCAGCTAAAAATGTCAAGGAGATTGTCTAGGAGCGAGAGTGCATGAGCTCTAGCTGCGTGACTTTTGACATATCGCGACTCCGCAGATGGTAATTTGGCCAGTTCAGGAGTCAATGGCGTCTTGTTTTACCATACTGTATTGCATTGTGATGGACGAAAATAATGATATGGTCATTAGGTTGTGAAGGTGGCAAGTCGGTAGTAGTTGCCTTGCGAAGGCAAAGCTACCGGAATGTCCTTCCGAAATGCAGGTCACGTCAACACCTTGAAACAACCATCATCTCATAAATACAATACCCAAGTCTGACAGAGCAGCGACCAGCCCCAGTTATACAGAGTCTTAAAAGCTCGCCCTTCTCTAAGTGCTCGCGATCATTGTATCGTTACCAACACGCCATGTACCAGGTAGGAGATTCGTATCTTCATATACACGCCGCGCAGTGAGCTTTTGAAGCTGGTTGTCTTTCCCGAAAAACCTTCTGCAGTCATAAAGAATCAAGTAATGGCAATGCTGCCGCTCGTGATGCATCAAAATTGCTTCACCACCTCAGCCTTTCCATCGGCTTTACCAGCTTGCTGCTTCTCCATTGCAGCCTTCAGCTTTGGGAAGAAATCACGCTCCATTATCTGAGCCATAGTCAATCAATGTATGGGTACAGACTTCATTGTGAGGAATACATACTGTGTCCGAGTATTCCTTCGAACGTCTAATCTTCGTTCCTGATTCATCAAAGTCGAGCAGCCACATGTACTCATTAACGTATTCCCCAGCCGCGGTGTCGGCTCTCGCACTTAATGACATACAGATCCGGCGATTATCTTTGTCTTCGAGCAAGTCGTTTATCACAAGAGAGAAATTGTGGAATATGGCTCGAAGTTTGATGAGAGAATTGAAATAGGTGGTGTTATTCTGCGAAGGGAGTCCCATTGATAATGGCAGAAATACACGCATGCATTCTGGGCTGCGGTATGAGACGATTGCTTCGACGTCCATGTTGTTGAATGCTGCAACCACAGCTTCTGCAGTCCTTCTTTGTGGAGACACACCGGCCATGGTCATGGCTTTTTCTTTTTGATATCTGTTCAGCTACCAGGAAGTAAGCAAGACTTCAGCCACGCTGTTTCACAAGTGCTTACGAGAATAAATCGTGGCTTCCAGCAACAAATATGTCGACGCACAGTCAGGTAGGGATATCTTGCTTGTGTAATTTTTTTTTCCTGGTACGCAAGGTCATTATACCATCAGCAGACTGACGTAAAGCTTCTTCCTTTTCCTTCTAACGTATAGCTTATCGCTGATGCAGAAATTCCCTCGACGACGTCCATCCATATCTCCGCTAGAAGTTAGACCGCCACACGGCTGACAGTCCATGGCGGTCCAGATTGTTGAACGGCAACCACTTAGACCTATCTAGGAAGGATGCGCACGGCACACAAGACTAGCGCCTGGCGACCTCTGTTCAAAGTGGTTAGAAGCTGGCCCTGCATTAAGCGAAATAGGTCATCCGTCACCGGATTTGGCCAGCTGCCTGACGCCTTTCCTCTTTGGCTCAGCACTCCCTTCCGAACTTGGCCGGGATCGGCGGTTGATTACCATAATAGTCGGTGCCATGACGATCATGCCTTTATCCGTACACCTTGCTCGAATACTTCTAGAAGGATCACTGATCAAACAAAAGAATGACAACCCCGCAAGGACTGCGTGGCCGTCTATCAGCCTAACAAACGCAACAATGACCTACAAGTGCTATCGCCGGCGAACAAATATCCGAGACTTGGACCTTACAGAAGTCGGTTTATCGTGATGACTGAAGGGATGCACAGTCTAGCCGCTCAAGCATCGAGATTTACAGAGTTCTCGAACATAAGTTAAGTATCAATACCTAAGTCCTACGACTAGTCATTCTGTTGCCACAGACTTCTTCGAGATGATTCCTTATCTCTCTCATTCTGTGGTTATGTCCGGACCCGCCAGTTCTATGACTTCAAAAGTGCCCACAGCTGCTTGATGAGTATAATTGGTACCAAGCCCAAAGTCGTACTTCACCAATTTACCGCCCCAACTCAGGGTCGCCAACATTAATTCCTTCAATGCGATGATCAAAGTCAACACACTCGGAGTGGGTTGGTGGCATGTCAGGGCTAAGCGAACAGCAGCATCACCATTCCCAGGCGGATCGATCTCGCATGGGTTAGCCCATGCGGTAGAAATCCAGTTTGTTAGTTGTTGGAAAATGATCAAAGCGAGATCGAGGGTTTCCTGTGATGTCAAGTCGCGTCCTGCGTCCGTAAAGTTGAGCCATTCTGGGCGATTGGTGCTGTATGAGATGTTCGGTAACAGGTATGGCAGAAGTGGCCAGCTCAAACTTGTGCACCAAGTCAGTATCTGCCATGTTCGTGGGCTGAGGCGACCAAAACCTACGATCTCGAGAGGTTTGTTGTGGTCGTCTCATATAAAGCTGACAGTTCTGACAGTTCAGAGGACGCACTTACTACTGCGCTGAGGGTCGGTGTCACCGGTTTTGCGCTCACAAGATAGGTGCCCTGTGACACACAGGAAACAACACAGATCACCACGGCGAAGAACTTCATGATTGCTTCTCAAGAGATATGTTTGAAGGAGAAAGGGAGCCTGCCAACAATATATATAAGGAGACAAGTTGATATGCGAGGCTATGCCGGCGGAAATACTGTCTGGTCGCTACTATATCTATTTGTGACCACTTGATCCATATTCGCGAAAGCCGCAGCACGTTCCGTCCATCTACTCGCACACATGTTGTCAACAAGCGATCTACCGACTCAAATGCGCGGCGGCCTGGGCGCCCGCTACAGATGGGTCCAGCACCATCAAAAACCCACCGGATATTTTCCTTCGCATATATCCTCTCTGAATCAGTGGTCAGCCTACAGGTTAAGCAATAACCCCTCCCGTGCTTCGGAGTTTTACCAAAGTTCCACTTGGTGCAGGCCTTTGGCATCACATGCTCGTGTTTCCAATCGACTACACTGAATTGAAATCCTGTCCTCAATGGGCCACATTTGATAGGATTCGAGAGTTTGTCGGATGTTCTCTGCTGTTTCAGACGGTGTATCCAAGCGCGGCCTTGTCTTGAAGCGAGGACCATGGCTTCGGTTCGCTAATGCTGCCTAATTCATGACCGCTGCAATTGATAATTGCAGGCCAGCCACCAGACCTGGTCTAAAGGAGTACAAGACAAGGTCATACAACACGAAGAGTCGAGACATGGCAAGTGAGTGATTCTCGCTTTCATTTTCGTCCTATATTTCCCTCCTCATTCCCGTCCATCCTTATCCACCTACACATCCGGTATCCATCCAGTACATAGATGTATCTATAGATGTCAACAATCATCACAGCTTCAGCTCTCCTAGTAAAACCCCCAATGTCCTTCTCATTCAGCACCTTAAAACCACCCCCTTACCCCCTCACAAGCGCACTCGACAGCCGCACGCGCCACCGCCATGACCTATCAGTCAGTGCTAAAACACCCTCACAACCCCCCCACCAAAACATAAACGCAATCCAAAAACCGGTTCGAGCAGTCAAATCCCGTTTTTCCAAAATAAGAATATGCACAAGCTTATTCTTATTATACTTGAACTTCCTGATTTCTATAGTAAATATTTACTTCCCTTACGCATTTATGGAGTCCTGTACGATCATGACTTTTACATGGACCGCTGCATAATCCACTCACTAATCTCCATCATCATCATTGCCTGCTTCTCCCTTGTTGATAAATTATCCTAGGCATGCCCATGGTTTATGCATTGTCTATGGGTAGGTATTCTCCTTACCTTTTCTTTTGAAAACTATCGCTCGGAATCTCAGGCCTAGCTCTCCTATCTCTGTTATTCTGTGCTGGTGACAGAATAATGATTTCAAAAAAGCCCTGAAAGATGAATGCAAAAAGCCTGGATTATTGGCGAAGAAAAAATGTTTGGAGACGGGTTTTGTGGATGACAATATATTAAGGATGGTGGGAGTAGATGCATCGAGCTGATTCTCTTATGTGGCTAGCTGTTGTTTGCAAAGAAGTGAGCACTGGGGGTGGAGATGATAGGGGTTTCCTGAGCTCGTATGATGGGGGAGTGTGTATATGCTGGTAGGGAGATGTTAATCGCCTCGTATTACCGCAAGGATATCTCCTTGAGTATCTATGACAAAGGGAGCTATTATAGCGCATTACAGTGCTCGCATACTGATAGATGGAGGAGAGAAGAGGTGTAATGAAGTCTGCTTGAACAGTTACGCTCGAACATCGATTCAACGCTGATTCTCCACAGAAGACGGGTAGGATTAAAACAAAGCAAGGGTCGTCTTTCTTAACGAAAAAATAGGACAGACTTATAAATGATTCAAACAGATTTATAGATTCAGATCTCAAACGGGCCGGGGGGGTATCTAAATACAATCTATTCCATTCGCCGACATTGGCCCCAACGACCCGTTCCCGAAAACATGTTCACTGAATCATTTCGGCATACGGCAAAATTTGACAACAAGCCGTATCCCAACCCTTACCCTCGCTTTCATTGATATCAATCCATTCCATAACCAGCGCCTTGTTCCCATGCAATGAATATCCCACACCTCCAATATCAGTGGCATGATTTTAATGGGCGATGAAGAAAGGATCGTATCGTAATTCGTATAGATATGACAGATGGAAGAAGGTTATTTGTGTGCGTGTATAGTTAGTAGGTTGTGGTTAGTAGTCGGTTTACGCCGCTGGAAATGCATTATGAGGACAAACGCCGCGCCGTATCAATCCCTTTGGTAGCCATGAACGATGAAGGTGGAAAGGGCCAGCCTAAGTAAGTCTGAACTTGTGGGCTCTCCTGGGAAGGGACGATAGCATGATGGTCTTTCTATTATGGGATTCGAAATGAATGGGAATAATTTGTCTAACGGTGTTACCGAGGCGGGGTAGTTGCAATGGCAGGCGTTGTCGTATTTGTGGCAGCGGCGGCTGGCGATTTTGAAAGAGGAGTAGGAACATTCGTTATACTGTTTCGCTTCGCAATGATTTGCATTTTCTTTCGTAGGGCAGCCAGGCGAGTGCGAATGCTTTGAACGACTACAACCGTTCATTAGCATACAATTTGACGTGCCGCAAGGTAGAGTAACAGAGAAACTAACATTTTAGCACCACCTTCCTATCCTCCGCCTCCACCCCATTCACCGCTTCTTCTTCCGATTTTGAGCTCTTGGCATCTCTGTCCCGCGTCGCGGATTTTTTAGGAGACGGCTCATCATCATCCTCAAGCACAGCCTCCAGCAGCCGTATAGCCGTGATGTAAGCCATTTCACAGCCCGGCAAATCATCTCCGCACAGTTCACTGACAGCAGCTGACTTGCTCATCTCGAGCGCACGATCATACATCAACTTTTCAGCGGTTACACCCGAGGTAACTACTACATTCTCTCCAGACGTCCCCATTCCAGTGGAACTCGAAGTTGACATATGATTGCTAGGATGGCCTGGGTGCTCAGGTGGAAGCTGTTTCTGTGCCTCGATGAGCTTTAGGCGTACGTACTCTGCCTTACCAAGGACATCGTTGAAGCGATCTCGAACCCATTGTACGACGCCGTTAACTCGGTTCCCAACAGCAGCTGCGTTGGCAGGACCTGGAAGGCTTCGTGGCGACGCAGATTCTTCCACAATTTCTCCTCTGTTCTTCCTCGCCCACCATGTTCCTGCAATGTCCATAGACCGAGCTAGCAGTGACAAAGCCTTAACGTAGAGTACCAGAGCCTCTTCTGATAGCGTGACGATGGCATCAACGGTCAATCCATCGTCCTCCGTATTGCTCTGTTCCCCTTCACTTCCCTCAGGGATACCTGCCTGACGAAGACCTAGACCCTGGTCTGTTGAGGGAGGCAATGGCGTTAATTGCTTGTACTTGACTTCCGCAAAACCGAATACGACGTCACTTCTGTGAGCAGATTCTTCTATCATGTAAACGGCTTTGGAATCTTCATCTTGTGGTACTTGCGCCTTGGTCCCATCATCAATCGTGAGGAGATTTGCTTGGTTGATAGGATAAGCCGGAAAAGGGCTGTATGAAGGGGGAGAAAATCCACCCCGCCCAAGGTTCAGTGGTGGAGAAAAACCAATGCTGAAAAGCCTACCGCTAGCCTTGTGTATGGCCTTCGAAATTGCAGAGGTAGCTGATGTGGTGTCTCGTAACCGTCGCTCGTAGGAGTTTTGCCTGTGGTGCGCCTGATCAGGCCTTCTTCCTGAAGCAATTTGCATTGCTCGTGAAGGAGTAATTTGCGTCCCTGTGCCTGAATTTGGAGCCACTTGGGTAGTAGCTCGTCGCACTATAGCGCCCCGGTTTGCGTCATTCTGAGCCTGGTTTGTACTATGTATTCTGGGGCTCGCGGCAAGCTCATCAGCAAATGCATTGACTTGTACAGCTTGCTTGTCCACCACTACATAGTCTCTTTCGAAAGCCACGTCTTGGGCGGCTCGTTCTCGAGCTTCCCTGGCTTCTCGGGAGGCCTTATCTTCTCTTCTTTTGGAAACATGCTCCCGTGGTTTGACTTGTTCCTGGGTCTCAGCATCGGTGGATGATATCGAGGTCTTGCTCGTCTGCCTTTGTGGACCTGCGCCAGTGGTGTTTCTAGCAGCTTGAGCATGCAGGTCAGGGCGTGAAGGGGCTGTAGCGTGTGATACCATGCTTGGACGTCTAGGCTTAGGAGCGGGCTCCTTGAAGTTATCAGTTGGATGAGATACTTCATGACTATGTCTTTTTTCACGCAAGTCGCCCGATGCTGTGCGTGGCGGCGTCCCTGAGAAGCGACGCTGTAAAGGAATTTCGTTCCTCAGGGCAGCGGTTTTTGGACTACCAGACATCTGACGTCGTGGCGACTGTGATAGGATACCTGCAGCATCAATCTTTGACGGGGCTGGTGCGCATCCTTCTGCCAATTGTCTCTCTGAACTAAGGGCTTTCCCCTTCTCTGTTGGCTCGGGAACAGACTTAGGGAGTTGAGCTGGTCGATCTTCTTCGGCAAGGCCTGGGATCTCGTCTTTCACTACGGGATTATTGAAAAAGTCGGCGAAGCCAATTCTCTCCACAGGGTGTCGTGCTAGGAGTCCACGAATGAGCTTCTTCATGGAATCACTTAAAGATACCTCTTGGGGGAATCTGATTCTATCTTCCCCACGTTCAATCTTCCGTAACAGCTCTACATGATTCGACGCTTTAAATGGAGGCTTTCCGACCATCATTTCGTACAGGACAGTACCAACAGACCACAGATCTGCCTTTGCATCATACTTCTCGTATCTAAGTATCTCGGGAGCCATATACAGAGGTGATCCGCACAAAGTCTCGGCCAGAGATGTTGACGGCAAAGACCGAGCGAATCCAAAGTCTGCTAGCTTGAGGGTGGGCAACGATTCCACGCCGACGATTGGCGTCAGCGATTTATCATGAGCTGCGTAAGGGACAGCCTCCGGCTTTGCTTTCGCATAGTATAGTGGCGATGGGTCGAGAAGGAGATTCTGAGGCTTCACATCACGATGGATGAAATTCTTGGCCCGAAGGAACTCCAGAGCGCTGGCCAATTGCTTCAAGAAGTGCCGAACGATAACCTCATTGAGACCCCCAACAGCGGGGTTCGGGTATTTCCTTATCATATCCGCTGTGGTATCATGCTGTGCAAGAGTGTCACGTTTCTTGATGAAGTAGGATAAGTCGCCGAGCTCGCAGAATTCCATGATAAGATGAATATGGGCCTCGTCCTCCTTGCAGTCGATGAGGGCGACTATATGTGGATGATGAAGGCCTTTAAGAATGTCGATTTCGGAGTACAGGTTCTCCTTTAGCTTCCGGTTAAGCTTATGTAGGTCGACAGACTTGATAGCGACATAGCCGGGCTTCTTCTGTGACAGAGAGCACTCGTTAGCATAGCCATGATAGAATATTTGATGAAACGAGGGGTCTGCGATGGTGGATCCATCTCGTTGTGGAGCAATGGTAAGGGCAGAACCTTGGTGTATGACGGCGGAACAATGAGAGGGACAGCAGAGTCACTTACAGTCATGGAAGCTTTGTAGACCGTAGCAAAGCTACCCCGGCCTATCTCCTCCTGTCTTCTGTAGCTTCCTACCGCCATCTCTCGTTGTGTACTTTCTCGAGGCCGCCTCGAGGTCGAGGACGTTGTCGGCGTAGTCGCCATCTTGAGCGGTCAGGTGTGAGGGTCTGCTTCTCCAAGCAGCTGATCGGTGCCAAGCTTCCACCGTCAAAGGATGATTCACCACTGTAGGTGAGGGTATAAGGTTGCTGTTAAGCAATTATACATGGCAGGAAATGGAATTTGATGATTGAGAGGGTTGAGTTGAGTTGTTGAGCAGTTGTACCGTCAGATGCAAGCTACCGATCACCGCAAGGGGAAAGGCTATCAATCATGACGCTAATAGGCTCGATTGCCGGCCGAGGAGCTGCAGGGACGTTGTTTGTTGTAAGAGGTCCAACGTGGTGAGTCCGCGGGGTAACAGAAGGGTGTGGTAGTAAACAGGGCGTGACTACGAGTCAGGCGACTTGATGACTCGACGCGGGATGGCTAGAAAGGATTAGGTAACAAATGGCAGAAGAAGTAAGGTACAGGGAGAAGCATAAGAGGACGATAAGGGGGTGAGACTATCTCGGGTGTAGATTCTAATCAGGTCAGAGGGTGAGCAGCATAGCGAGCGTAATTGTACTGCTTTGCCATGAGCATGAGGGACACAGGTAGAAGGTGGGATATGAGTGGTTGCTGTTGCTCGAACGGGGCGACCATTAGCTAGGCGCCGATCTTGGCTTTAAGCGATAACGCGATAAGGAAGGGGAACACCAAACGTCTGAACTGCAGACGTATCCGTACAATACAACAAATGGCTGGGCTGAGGACAGAGGTACATAAGGTGAAGGTCAGTGCTGATCCGATTCGACTGCACTTATATATAAAGGCTTCCGTATACACACAGCTTGTTGATTACTCATTATGATGTGATTGTAGCCTATCTCAAGTGTACTACACAGTAGCGGCCTTCTGACAACAAAATGGTCGGACCTGCAATCCCTCTTTGTCGTTGTCTAAGGGCCTATGAGACCTTAACCCGTCAATTCCCTGTATGTCACTCCCTCACCCATAGACCATAGAACATGGGTAGAGTGGTACCTACCTATACCTAGGCACTTTGTTGCGATAAGGTTAGCCACAAGCATTTTAATTGACGCCATTAGGCATCTCAATGTCGCCAGGCCGCTATGGATCAGCCTTGGTGGCCTGGCTGGTAGGCCGCAATGTACTATGCTTGGGGGTTAGCTGATGTTGTGAATGTTTCATTGGTCTCTCCAGCCTGGCTGCCTGGTAAGATAGTCTAATGCATCAACCCCAGTTTACTTATAGACGTAATCCGAGGTGTCGCTGATGCGTCTCCCAATCCTTCCAATGAACTAAGACAAGTATGTACTGCTTTCGTAACATGGCTTGTCAGGCTGCAAAACCTTGTGGTAAAATCTGCCTTTCGCCCACACGCCATCGCTGAATTAAGTACAAAATCCCTCATATCCTCAGACCGCGGACAAGAAGCCAAAGAATGACAGGCACTATGACATTGTCATTACCACCCGTTAGTACTGCTTCTGTAAGGCTAGCGCCAGTAGCTGCAATGCATGCTTTCCCCAAAGTCGTAGACCACGAATCCCCATTGTTGTTATTCCAGCCTCCGATCTGTAGCCACCATTTTGCAAAGCTCAGCCCTAAAACGACGGCTATGGCAAATGCAAGGCTGCCTTCTAGGCTCTTGCCTCCACTCCAGCACCATCTTCGGCGTCCGAAACGCCTGCCTATAAGAGATGCAGCCGCGTCTCCCATGCCGACACAGATCACTCCACTGACCATGCTTACTTCTCGTCTGACAACATCCCATCCTTCCCACGGCATTTCTCCCTCCAGTTGAACGGCTGCAAGAGACAGCCAAAGTGGTATCGCGCACCCTATCAGTAGGAAGATGTGAGATACAATAACAGGACCCCGATGATCTCGCCCGTCTACGTAAGGAGCCAGGAAATAAGTTAGTGGCTTCGAAAGTGGTGGTAGCTGTGAAGCGCGGAAAAGGTCGAGGAGGAGGAAGATGGCTAAGATAAGTATCAAAGCAAGAGAGACAAAGGTAGGATCAAGGAATATTGTCGGTAAGAACATAGCCACCATCATACCATGGAAAACCTTGCGTCGTGTGTCGACCTCTGCAACAGAACTCAAGCGAAATACAGCAGCTAAACCACCGGCAATTACTACCAGACAGTACCCGCATATCAGCAACCGAACATTGGCTGCGCCCCAATTGCTATAATTCAGCCGTGTCCAAGAGGAGGCTTTTAACGAGGAGGAATGATCAAGGATGCCCGGAGGCAGGCGTATCCAGTCGGCGAGGTTGCAATCAACTACATAAGCTCTGAAAAGTGGGATCTCGCCGAAGAGATAGCCCAGAGCCCACCCTATCGGTTCTTGATCATGCAGAGCCTTACGGCTAACATAGGGTCTGACGCCAAACGCAATGACCGCAATGACCATGGAGTACACATATATAGCGAATGTCCACTTGATCACCACAGCCTGTGCTTTTATCAATGACCGAAAGGACCAAGATCGGATAGTTTGAAGCCGCGATATACTATTGCGCTTCGGGATCTGTTTGGGAGGGATGCCTGGATGCGTCCCACCGTAAGACGGCAGCGTATATCGTCGTTGGCCTCTGAGACGACCCTGCGATGGCTGTGCGTCCACGCTGAATTGCGATCGAAAATCCTTGCCTATAAAGAAACCTGAAAGTCTCTCTAAATCGTCGCTGTCTGAATCATCAGAGAGTCCTGCGGTCAACACCCACCTGCTCAAGCGTCCGTTGAGGCAATCATCAACCGCTGAGACAATTACGCTATCTTCGCGAGTTCTGGACTTTGGCTGGCGGAACCTCCAGCTAGGTATTCGAGCTAACGCTACTCCCCAGCTGAGGACTTTACCACATAGGACGAAGACGGAAAGACCCCCTAGCCATAAAAGGGACTTCAGAATCACAGCTTGAGGTGATTCCGACTGTAGGAGTAGGTTGATCATTGAAACAGACAGCAATTGTAGCTCTGCCGGCAACAGACTCGTCGTTGTCAGATAACCCAACACAGGCATTAATGCTTGGTGGAGCGGGTATAGCATTACCATCGTCTCCGCGTCCAAGTTACCAAGCATAGAACGGGCCTCTTCCATATGAGTTTTATAATTGTCGGAGTACCATTGTTGACAAGCTTGAAGAGGCACCAAGGAGAAAAGCCAATGTATCGAGCTGTACCAAGGCACATGGGCGTTGAGAGGCATGGTCTTGCTTGGTATTGACGATATGCTCAGAATAACGTTTGGAAGGAGTACGCTCACATTAGCATGCATCAATGATAGGGCCACAAACACAGGTATGAGCGTAGGGTAGAGTAAAGGGGCCGGCTCAAAGGCTGCCGGTATGTGTATGTAGAGTCGTGATCGTCTCATGGATGCATTTCTGGTATGGTTTTTGCATATGACCCGCAGTGGATAGAGAGCGTAAAGACCAAGTATAACACCAGCATGACTGAAGAGCGCCGCAGGAACGTGACTTGTGCGGAAGTCCCATGCGATGCTTGAGGACGCGAGAAGTTCCTTAGCCCATGATCGCATTAACCACCCAATTTCATGATTACAGCTAATGAATCCAACAGACCCAAGCAAGATTGTCTCTGAAACTCTTCGTATAAGCTCTGCACGCCGTCTCCGTACAAACTTTTCTTTAAGTCTCACGGTCTCTTCGTCCGTATGGGTTGGGCTTTGCCGCGATTCCCGTCGCCTTTTCCTTGATTCCAGCCCAAGCCTTCGGGGTTCCTCATCCAAGTATGAGGGAGTGAGCAAAGGGCTAGCTGTACCTGAGCTATTCAATCCTTTTAGGCCTTTCCTCAGCCGAGCAGGTGGCGCTGGTAACCGTAGTAGGCTACCGCTTTTTTCATCGTCTGCCTCAGTTCCACTTTCACTGGGCGAAGATATATTTCTCCGTCTCTTACGATGGTCTGCATCGAAATATGTAGCTCCAGCTCCTCTCTCAGCCTGGGAAGTACTCAGGATGCGCGAGAAGCCGGAGCGCCGGGCCGCGGAGACGTTGGTACAATCGTCTTGGAGGACGGTATCGCGGTTCCTATGGTATGGGTGTGGAGAGCGTGAGAGGCGCTGAGTGGGATCTGGGGCTGTATGTTCTTTGGCGTCAATTTTTAGAAGAGGTGGGTTGTCACCAGGCATGGCTCAAGTTAGATTGCGACTTCTGCGGCCAACATGGGTCGCCCACTGGTAATATATAGTTGTAGGGAGTCCCATGGTGTAGGAACGAGGGCGGTCTGTTGCCCCATTATTATGCTGCTTAGCCTTTGAGTACCCTGGTAAGGTGTTGCGTACGTAGCCGCGGACTGGGCTCCGAAAAGCGCGCTAAGCCCGATTGAATTTTATACAGGCAAATTGAGTGAGTATCAACTCGTATTTTCACCTCTCAATAGCTATATCGGCTAGCCAAAAAACATTTCAATACTTATCCAAACGCAGAGTGCTCTAATCTTTAATAGTATTATTCTAAGTTATAGCTAAGGACAACAGCTCCAGCTAGCTGCAGTCCTTTGCGTCCCCAGACACGCCTACACGGAACTATCTGGACGTCCAAGTCGTTAATCAAGGCCGCGTTGGTGGCATACACTGTTGCTTCAGCCATAAAAGGGGTTTTTCGGCCTTCGAATAATTCAAGCAGCTTGGTTCGGAGCCCCTGATCGGTTTTTACTTCGATGAAGGAGACCGGGTTGGCAACTGTCGATGCCGCGGAGTCATGATACTCAAGTCCCAGACCTTGCCATTCGATATCACAACCACGCGGTAATTCGTCTACTTCAATCGCTAGGAATCCTGGGATATCATATGAAGCACCGTGTGAAAGTCTCGCAAAGTCAGGTAGTGGCTGTGTTTCTGCCATATGCTTCACAAGACTTCCCATGCCACCATGAACACGATCCCAGATATCAAAGTCATCCTCAAGCTCTTCCTCTTCTTCCCAAAGCTCACGCTCATGTATTCTTTTCCATATTTCCCATGCAATTTCCGCTTTCATCTGCACATCATCTTTACCGGTAATAAAAGCTACACCTCCGGTCCACCAGCCGACATTCATGGCTTTTCCGATTCTCCACAGGTGTTGTAATGCAAGACATGTTCTTTCAAAAAAATATCTTTCATCAAATGGTGCGATATGTTCTCCGTCCTCAGTGGGTCCTGGCTGGAACACTTCCATTGAAGCCGGCACTAATGGTATTTGTCCCGCAACATAGACTAGCGACGAGCCTTTCGCTCCGAGCAAAGGGATTTTGATCGCTTGTGAGTAGGGTCCAATGTTTGCTGGTGCCCAGTATGATCTTGACTGGATATGTAAGCCATCCCGAGCTTTTTGAGACCCGAATCCAAGGACAAATGACACCATCAAACTCACCCCCTCGGGCAAAGCGTCCCCACAGCCTATCGTTACCCGTGCTGGCGGATTCGGGAGAGTGAAGAGCCGCTCATAAATACAATTAACGTTGCCAAAGTCCGTCATAGAACGCAGTAATATGGTTGTCAAGACGATGTCATCGGCGGTACAAGGAGCACAATTCCTAAGAATGTCAAAGAGTTTCGACTTGATGCCCATCATTTGCTTTTTTGCATCATATCCACTCCCAACTGCTGTGATATTCGCAAGTATGAGCTTTGAGCCATTGCTGATGATGACAACCCTTGGTTCAAAGACCTTCCGTACATCTGATAGCTGCTCGCCATTAGTCCCTTTCTTGTTTCGGTCTGGGGTTGGCCTGGGTTCCGCAATCAACAGCCTGAATTGCTTATCCCACAATTTGATGGGACGGATCAATATCTTCCAATCCCCGTCATCCGTAGATTTGAAGCCCAGTTTCCTTTCAACCTTCCCTGCCCCGTGTCTAAATCCGATCCATGCTTCTCCGCCTCCACCTCTGCCAATACACCATTCATGATCTTGCACCTCGATTCTGCCTTTCCAGATCGCGGAAGGCCCATCGACTACAAGCGTTTCATACTCTCCTCCCTCGCCCAGGACGCTACCTCCAAATCTAGCTATACTCCGCTCGACCTTTGTTCTCACACTTGGGTCCATTAGATTGGACCACAGTAAGCCTTCGTCGAGGCCACCAGAAGCAACTTTAACAATACGCACATCAAAGCCAACAGCTGCCATATCATCGAGCAATCCACCAGGCGAACTGGGTGGGAGAGATGGGTACTGCCACAGATAACTCAAAGGAACCAAATCAAGACGTCGAGCCACGGACTCAATCCTAGTACGTTGGTAGGTGGAAAGGATGGCGCCCGAACAGACTGCATTCACCGTGGGGTGGGCAGTTATAACTTTCCTGAGGAGAGGCAATAGGCTCTCTGTCTCGTCAGCTGACTCGTCCGTATTTGAAATAGGATGATAGTCTTTTGCTGAATTCGCAGCTATCCCGCAGATCTCTTGACGGTACAGTGGAAGCCCGAGAGCTTCGGCGTAGAGAGGTATGATACTATGGCCTGCGGTCTGATACATGTAGCTATTCAAATCTTCTGTAGTAACAGACGGAGATGTTATTTCTGGAGGGTAAAGGTTTGCAAGTGCTATTACCCGGTGCTGGTTGGCGATGCAGTGCAACAAAGAATAAAAGGAATCCTTCCCGCCAGATATTAGGCCGACGACATTGAGCGACTGCAAGTTGATAGCCATATTTTCAATTATGGTAACGACGGAAATATCAATCTATGGCAGGGTCTGAGATGACTTTTGCCATAAGTAAGGTTTAGTGCAGGGGGGACAAGCAGCAATTTCCACCGCTTATGCTCCATAAGTCGAGCTCTTATTAGTAGACTCCGTCAATCGAAACATGAACCTAGATCATTAATTGAGCTCAAATGGAGCGAAGTTCCTCCCATAATTGTGTATTCGTCGCGACGCACAACTAACCTAGGGTATTGCTGCTGATTGCCGGGCGTGGCTATTATTCAAGTAGAACTAAGAGAGGAGTCTGCAACGGTCAACCGTTTATTGTATGAATAGCCGCACTTTGGCAGAAGAAGACGCCCCAGTATTGTTCTCGACACAAGAGCAAAGTTCCCATCCATAGCTGCGGTTTTATGTCCGAGCGCCAAGCCCGGGCATTGCAGCTCGTCAAGGCAGTGTCGCCTTTGTCAGAAACCAAGGATCTTCATACTCAGATTCATCATGTCAAAGACAGTGCACATAGGCTCGCCGAGCCAGTTCACTAGCTTACTCCAGTCCTCCAAGATTGTTGTCACAGACTGTATGTCTCAATGTCTTACACATGCCCCCCTTACGTGCTTCTCCTTGCCACGTCGACTGGTTTCTATGTCTAATTGGCTGATCTGATACCTTACAGTCTATGCGGATTGGTGCGGGCCATGCAAGCAGATCGCTCCTATCTACGAACAGCTCTCGGCACAGCTGTCCCGACCAAGCAAGATCACATTCGCCAAGGTCGATACAGACAAGCAAAAAGAGGTCGCCCGAACATACGGTGTCACAGCGTGAGTGTCAACAAAAAGCTAGCTTCCACGTCTGGTCGTCAACATACTCCACTTGAGCCTGGCAGGTGGGAAGTAACCTGAGCAGGTAGTCACTACGGCTATGCTGTAGACCTGACGTTTTCAGCGAGCTGTATGAGCGTACTGTAACTGATTTGAGGCTTTCGTATAGTCTACCTACCTTTATAATATTCAAAAATAGTGAGATCGTTGAGAGCATCAAAGGAGCCGACCCAAGGAAACTTCAGGCTGTAGTGAAAAAGCTTTCAGCAGAAGCGGACTCAGATGGCGCAAACGGCTTTGGGGATTGGACGGCTGTGAATCTACCCAAAGGCTACAGCGACGTGACGGACCAGGTGGATGTACGGGGTCTGGACCTCTTAAATTCAGCCAGTGAGTATGGCGATGCTAGAACACTCTTCCTGGGTACCAGACCGTCTGCGTTAGACACCGGAAAGGGCAAGAGCAAAGGGTCTGCGAGTGATGAAACGGAAAAGAAGGACTGGGTGGAGAGTGATACAGATGAGCAGCTAATGCTCTATGTCCCGTTCATGTCGACACTGAAGGTGCATACGCTCCATATCACATCTCTACCACCGAAAGAAGGCGAAAACGTTCCTATGCGACCAAAGACAATACAGATATACTCAAATCGAGCACATGTACTAGGGTTTGATGAGGCAGAGGATTTACCGGCCACACAGGCAACCACGCTGACTCCTCGCGACTGGGATGAGAAGACCGGGACCGCAAAGGTGGAGCTACGTTTTGTCAAGTTCCAGAACGTCACATCACTGGTGATATTTGTGGTAGATGGTGAGGGAGATGGAGAGAAGGTTAGAGTGGATAGGCTGAGGATTGTGGGCGAGTCTGGAGAGAAGAGGGAGCTAGGAAAGCTTGAGAAGATTGGAGATCATGACTGAAGGTGACATGAACGTGATATGAGGCATCTACACGGCGTTTAAGGCACAATGCATGCACAAGATTGTAGACATGTCCTGACGGTTGCCCAAGAATCTGGCTTCCTGAGGCACCATGACCCTCCGTTCGAGATGTAGCAGATCCTCCTCCTCGGCCCCATAAGCATCCAAGCTTATCATGAAACAGCCAACGGCGATCATATTGGATCCGTCATTGTATAACGCTCAAGTCCTCGTAGGTGTGTTCGATTCTCGCCAGCAGCTCTCCCACGACATTGAAAATGTTCAGTGGGAAGAGCCGCGTTTGGCTGGCAACCGACGTGCAATTTCATTTCTCTGTGGCATGACTGACGCTTGAATACATCACTGAGCAGGACGTCCAGGCAACACGGGTTAGTAGTCATGCCGCCGCACGAAGAAAAAAAAATTAGGAATGCAGAGAAGATCTCCGTTGAAGTATTCCGTGCGTAGGGCTGAGCTAGTGGCTCATCAGTGGGCAACTTTTGCTCGCTTCCAGGTGGCCAGGCTTCAACTTAATATGGCTTGTGATGAACGGTACAATGTATCAATCAATAATAGGAAGAGGATGACTCGCTCATTGAGCGCATGATCTCAATATGACAAGTTCTGAAGCCTAGATATAATCGCTCTACAAATTGATGGTGCGAAAGTCATCGACTCCGGCTTAGGACTTGTTCGTCATATTTCTGCCTTTTCCTTACTCATTTTCGAGAACAACATCTTAGATGCCCACAAAGAACGGAGGAATGGGTTGATTCAAGATGATGTCTTGGCTGCCAAACATTGAGACCAGAACTTGCGGCTTCTCCACCAAAATATCAAGCACAATATTCCTTTCGTTCTCAACAGGCGGTCGAACAAATTTCTTCTACCTTCTATATCAGGCAAATCTCTGTGGCAAACATTAGTTATCATTCCGTATGCTGCTGCATGATGTTCCCCTTCTATCCTCTTTCCATTCTCCTTGCATGCAGCACCATGTACAGGCATCTACCCAGACCTACCATTTGCAGTGCAGGAGCGGCTGGATACAGCAGTGAAGTCCATGCGGATACCTAGTGCAGAATCTCTCATGCACGAGATTTCCATACCAAATCCACCTCTCAGAATTGGAAGAGCATCCAAGGTAATGGATCATGCCGGCGAATTCTTTGGATCCACCCCGCTGCATGACCCGCAGGATGCAGCATCGATCCTGCAAAATTCCCATCGTGCTATTGCGCAAGGTATACCCTGCAAGCTGATCAATAACATGCATATTGCAAACTCGACAAAACCGAATCCATTGTTTTGTCCATGAGTCGTGCATGCTTTGATGAAATTCGTTCTCGACTCGCTTTCACTCAATTCTCTATCATAGCCTCAAAGAGCCTGTCTCGGGACAGCACAAAGGGGGAAATGTAGAGAACCTGCAAAGCTGATTTTTCAGGGGTACCTGAACGAGCTGAAAACATTCGTCCCTGTGGAAGCTAACGAAGAAGCTACACAGAATGCACTTCTCACAAGCAAATGGCTACTGCTGCATGGAGTCACCCCGAACCACGCATAAGGGAAGCTTGGAAGAAAGCCACAAAGCCTCGTCTGTAAGTTTGATGCTATCTTATCGACAGGGTAAGATATGAAACATTCACCGCCCACGGTTCGTGGGGCGATGGAGAATGCAGCTTGGGCCGTTCATGGCCCACACAGTCATAACCACCTGCCTATCTCATATTCCACAATCAATGCATGAGAGACCAAAGCGGTGTGCTTCAGCCCCAGAGTCCATCAAACGCCATGACCCATGGGTTATTGAACCAAATCCTGGGGTTTATCATCCCACTCGGGGGCCTGATAACGGCGATTACTGCTAGAGCAAGAACTCGCTCTCTCCTGAGCGTTTCCTATCTACAAGATTTACACATTGGCACTTCGTAGGCACAGACTCATCAGAAAAAGCAAAACAGACTGTATGTCTTACGGTGATGTGGCCATTGTAGATGTTAAATGATCTTCAAAATCTGTTGCCATCAATCTGCTCGAGCCTAACCCAAGATCGCAAGCACAACCATAATCATCACAAAAAGATCAACAGATCACCTCCAAAAATCCAAAAGCCATTCCCCTCTAGTTCCTCCCCATTAACGCAAACCCTCCACCACCCCTCCACCCCTCACCTCTCCCCTTCCCATCCCCATCCTAGCCTCCCAAAAAAGAAAAAAAACATTACACATATACTCACAGACTACACACCCAACTACTGCACCTAACACAAACCCCTAGCACAACCATCCCTCCCCATCCCAACCCAAACCCACGTGTATCGCGCCCTTTAACCCTCTCCAACCCCCCGGACCCAAGGGATTTACCTTCCCTACTACTAGCCCAGGGGATCGTCAATGACCCCAACCTAGCCCCAAAAAAAACGATCGCCAGGAACGCACAACAAACCTACCCAACCAGATCTCACCCTCTTCCAATCCCTAGTCCTAGTAGAGACTTTAGTGTGTAGTGCCCAAAGCCAAAGCCAAACCCAACCCCCGAGCTCCCCATTCCCATCCCGCCCGCGGCAGCTTCTAGCGGGTTTCACAGCACAAGCACAGGGCGGCCTGGATTGCGTTATTCGGACTGGGTTGGGTCTGGGAGGTGGGCTGTACAAGAGGTCGGTTAGAGGGTTTACTTTTCGGGTTGAGGGTACATGGTGAGGGTATGGATGGGAGGGAAGGATGTGGGGCCTGAGCGACTACTGAGAGAAAAGGGAAAGCATGATGATGGCATTTGTGCACTCAAGTTGAAACAAATCATAGTTTTTGTTATTTTTGGTGTCCCATGCAGTTTCGAGGTACAGTGGTAACGTTCCTAGCTGGGCAGGCGAGTGCGTCCTCCGCTGACGGTCAGGTCCTTCTACAGGTGAAAGTTCTGGGCCTGTGGTGGCTTGCGATTAGAGTATTGAGGGTTAAGGAAAGCCTCAAAAAAGCCACCGGCTGCATCCCGGGGAGCCGGTATCACCGTATCAGACCCATGAACTTTTGTTATTCATTAGTTGACCCTCGGATTATGCACTCCCCTTCATCGTTATCACATGCTGGAGGTGGAGCTGGCCTTTGCAATTTTGCCTTTTGCTCTTAGCTAATTGATGGGGCCTTGCTCACCGATTTTCTACCCCGGCTAATGGTACGCCCATTGTGTTGCTAACGCTTTCTATTCACAATCAAATTTCCCTCCATTTCTAGCTTGTTCCATTGGTGCTTCTTTGTCTTTATCGATAGTGATAATGTAGTGACAGGTCTAAAGATAGCCCCCAACTTGCCCTCCGAATTCAGCTGTTGAACACGTCTTCATCACGTACATCGTAGATCGCCATTTCACCTTGCTTTCGGCCAGATTTGGACTTTAGATATTCGTTAGGTACCCATTTTGCACGTACAGTAGACATGATTTGAAACAGTGAATCAACGCGTCGCCAAGCCACGGGAGAATGACACAATAGTATTCGATGGTTCAGGGACTTGACACCAGCTTTCTGGGATCGTCCAAGCTAAGTATTGGACGCTTCGATGACTGCGATCAGACACACGCTCCTGTCATCTTCCACGTGGAGGATTGTGGAGAAGTCCAAACACTCGGTATAGCGGTCAAAGGGTAAAAGTGGGGTCATCACACTTGAACCGAGGGAGCGTATCCAATGCCGGCAACAATATCTCTAGCACTCTACCGGTCTGTTCGCTTCAATATGCAGGATGAAATCAACGTTTGAGGATGATCCTCGATCAAGGTTGGGGGGAATAAATTTCCGTCGAGCCTTTTCCAGATCTTAAAGCCTAGGTGTAGTTTAGCAATGGACTCGGTTTGGCACCAACCGCAAGGGGTGTTGACGGGTCCACTGAGAATGCCTTGTTGGGTATGGTTATCTGCCAATCTTATCCAGGCTGCGCTGGCCATCGTTGCTATCGTACTAGGGCAAGCCTTTGATAAAACTTTAGCAGGTTGTTTCGACAAATCCGGCGAATTTGCGTGGGAACACTATAGTCCGGTGGCTGCTGGAGGTGTCTATCCCGGGCCGTCAACCTTTGAACATGTAGGTTTAGTCGAACACAAAATTGAGTGGTGTAGAGACGCTCCCTCTGTGCTGCAGAAAGTTAGCAGACATAAGATTTTGTCACTACTCTATTAGTATTATCATCTGCCGGACTATGTGTAGGTTCAACATTGATGTGAATGGGTGATGTTGACGACTACCGGAGTTGGATACCATTCAGAGCAGGTCTCTTATCGGCGTTCTCCTTGTGACGCAAAGGAATTATCGCGCAGCCCGAGGCCACGCCTGTGAACATTTTTACATTTTACGTTTTCCAACTGGCCGTACCTGCGCCGTACCTGCATTAGCTTCTGGATATTCCCTGCGTGCACCGATTGGCGTTCTTCTATCTTAGCAGGGGTGGCGCATGGGACGGACCCTGCGAGACAAGGCCCAATAAACGTGGCATACGGTCGTTGCTAATGCAGCGTGACGGAACCAACGGCAATGGATGCTGGTATTCACTGGCAGTAACTTGCTCATAGAGCAGCGATAGCCGCCTTACCTTTTTGATCGTGGATCTCTTGCCACGCAATATTCTGGCCAACTTGGCCTACTATTTTTAGTCGATGCTTTACGAGTGTCGAAGCACAATTTGTGCAAGCTGGCCCTTCAGCGCATAAGTCCCTTCCCTGATAGTCTCCGAGCTACGCCGCGCTGAATATGGCGGGTATTTCGCCTGATGGTGTGCTGATCGTCAGTGTGCACGTAAAGCCTGAACGAGGCAGCATATCCCTGATCTAGCGCCGCAGCCCAAGTAAGTGGATTGTTTGGCCTCATCATGACTGAACGCAACTGTAACGCACCACGGCGGCATCAAGAACTTCGAAGCAGCTGATTAAAGCTGATTCACGGCCCATGGTATGAATTGTTATGTTAAAGATCTTGACACATCTCTGGTCAGACGGTATACGCGCCGCACCAATGCTCTTGATGCGCATCTTGCTGACCCCGCACCGCACGGGTGCAAATCTCTGACGATCCAGCTTTGAAGAGCGGGTCAGAATGTTTGTTGTGAATTACTACGCATATCGATACGGGCCATTCGGTAGGAAGAAAAGTGGTGACGCCCATCACGGGCCCACCAGAACGGTACCTTGCAGCGTATCGCCAGTTCTGGATTACTGGAATATGTATCGAGGTCATGGCGGTTATGCGTCATCCAATTCGAGGCTCTGGCTTCCTCTTGCAGTCTGCACACTGTAGAAAGTTTAAGGCCGTTGAGCAAGCCAATCCAGCCATACAGTCCTCGTATCTACTGTGGTATGGCGTACCATGGTATCACCTATCGATAGCTGGCCGCACTCGATACCGCGTGACAGCCGTTTGAAGGACAAATGCGGACTTTGTAAGCTGATTCTTGTGCCACATTAGAACTACCTACGTCGCAAATCATCTTCGGAAGCATGCGTATGGTCAAGTTCTTCTCCCTCAGAGCTGTGCCAATCGTCATCTATAGTAATCAAAGCAGTATTAATAAGTTTCGAGCTGTGTTTGTTCGGAAGTGACTCATGTGAGACGGTTGCGTGCAGCAGGAACTGCTGAGCCCCCGGTAGGTTTCGTGCGCTGATCCCTTGCCTGAGGATTGCCTTTCTGTTCGTTGGTTGCTCTGCGCCTCGGTGCTGCAACCACCTGAAATAATGCCCTATGATCCAATGCAATGGACGTTTATCGTCGGGATTCGTACCAGTGAGAAGTCTCGTGAAGCGTGAAGAAAGCCATCATTGGCCGTAGGATATTGGCTATTGGTTATTGGCTCCGGGGCGCTTGGGTCTGGGTGTCGGTCGCAATTGCCCCAGAATTCCAGACTTGGACTTGCACAAAGCACAATTAATTCGGGAGGGGCCCAGTTTCATTCGTCAGCCTTTGCCTCTGCGTAGCTCTGCGTAGTTAGTCGCACGCTTAATGATCTTTCGTAAAGCGCATTCGCTGTTGTAGTCAGCCCTCGAGGGTGTGGGTGGTGCACTAAGACGTCCTTAGCAAGGAGCGAGTGACTACCGGTAGCTTCACTGTTGCATTCAAAGCGGCACTGGAACTTGAGCAAGTGAGATGCTGGGATTGCTTTTTGGGCACATTGCACTAACGCATGCGACCGGAGTAGACTCGACATGGGTGCATGGCTGGCTCTCAGGAGATGCTGGGATGCTGGGATGCTGGTGCGGACTGCGCCATCACATCCTCCCGAGTCCCCCATACGATTGATCCGTCTATGCTCTAACCCACATTCGTCCCTAGGGATTTTAGGCCTGCTGCTCCATTTTGGTGGACTCTAGGTGCACTTCTCTTCGCCTAAGTGGAGAAGCACCGAAAGGTCAGCGTTACTTTACTTTACCCGCCCTCTGCCCTCCACATTCTTTTTCCTACTGTCTCTATCAACTAGATCTATTCCCTCGTCGACAGTCCACCTCTTTTCTTTTTACTAACCTCTTCTTTGTAATTTATCTTTCGAGATCATTGATCTAGGGCTCCTTCTTTACTCGCCCCATTTCAATCTTCTCGCTGTCACTCATTTGGCATTTCTGCCACAGAACCAACCATTCAATAACACCCCATCAATAAAACCTATTAGACAGACGTTTGGATAGTCCAGCTCTGTTGTCCGGTCACTCCTTCAGACACTACAATATACAATAAACGTATTTAGCTTTTAACGTGCGAACGGAACACGAGCCCGTTGGATAAATCGAGCACATAAAGAAAGAGAGGTATGGTGACATTGGGTATTGAAAGGCAACTGCACAGCACTAATAACCACTCCTCTGCAGCTGGCCTAATATATAAACTCTGGCTATGGCTTCTTCACAATCAATTCATACCCAGAATATGGGTCAATCACCATTCTTCTACTACAATCCGGAATCAAGCTCGGAAAACAGGCTTCATGGCCACTTCTCTCCGCATCCGCACGCAGCGCAAGAAAGTTTATCAATGCACCATTACCAGCAGCAAATGTATTACCAGGAGCCAATGATGCACAGCCAACAATCCATGGTATACGCTCAGTTGCCCTCAACCGGCCCACACGTCTATGGCCCTCAGAAGTCGGTATTGGCTATGACTTCACCTCGTCCGTTGCAACAGAAGCCCTCTTTTCTCTGTCAATACCCAGGGCCGCAGCAACTTTCAATTGACACCGAGTGCAACCCTCCGGATGTCTACATTTATCCCTCCACACCACCTCTTTCAACTTCTGGAAGCTCGGCTAGCAGCCCACCGTCTACCTGCGATATCTTGCCTACTCCACTGACAGGAGGCTACATGGGTCTTGACAATATCGAAGGTGTGAAAGAAGGATGCGAAGGCGACGTGCAAAGCGAAATCCTCGCGGGCGGGGATTGGACTAGATGCTGTTCACCACCACTGACTCCTGGTACGTTCTACATCACATCACTGAAAAACGATTATTCCTCGCTAGAAATGACCCTTGGGATGGATCAATCAACGACCTTCTGCGTTGGAGTACATTAGTTCAAATGTTGGAGGGTCGTGTGGCTAATTTGTGGTGTCCGTAGTATTTATTCACCCGCCTTCGCTAATGGGAAGCCAAGCCTCCGACCTCCTTTCCATTAACTCTTGCCCATCCCTTTCCCCTTCCCCTTCACCAGTCCCGCACTCCGTCATATCTGATGCCGACTTCGATTTCTGCGATCCTCGCAATCTGCTAGTCGATACTCGCCACACGAATAATATTGCGTCCGCGGTTGACTTTCCAACTTTGCCCACTCTATGTTCAGGGGATGACGAAGAACACAAATTGATCCTTGGAGGTGATCTCAGCCTGATCAAACACGAGTCACATTTCAACAAACCATTTGAGTCTCTATCGGCCTCTACACTCGGTGGTCTGCCAAGTTTCGATACATTCTCTGATCTTGACTCTGAGAACGAGTTTACTACCGATCTAGCCAGGTTCTCACCATCGGCAAACACCGTCTACCTCGGCAACAAGAGACAGCGACTTGACCTCACTTCATTTGACGAAGAAGAGTTTCTAAGCGAGGATAATTTTGAGGATTTCGAGAACGCCGACCAATTTGCGTCACTTGGTCTACTAACGCCTCCGGATTCTCGCCGTGCTTCGGAAGACTCATCGATCAAGATGAAAGCCACCAAGAAACGCACGCTACCAAAGAAGTCTAACAAGAAAATTGCCAACATGTCGGACTCCGATCCTAGCGTGAAGCATGAGGAACACTCGCATGCCAATGATTCAAACGCGGAGCAAGACGCCAATGCTCAGGAGTCCTCGTCGACCCGGGATAGTACCGCTGCTCCCTCTGATGGCAACGCCGTTACATCAAGCACGGACACAACTGCTACCTCCGTGCAGCCTGTCGCTCGTCGTGGCCGCAAGCAGTCTCTCACCGATGATCCTTCTAAGACCTTTGTCTGCACCCTTTGCTCACGCCGCTTCCGCCGCCAGGAGCATCTTAAGCGTCACTACCGCTCTCTCCATACCCACGATAAGCCATTTGAGTGCAATGAATGCGGCAAAAAGTTCTCCCGTAGCGACAACCTCTCGCAACACGCTCGTACTCATGGAAGCGGTGCCATTGTGATGGGTGTTCTTGAGGATGGCGAGCTGCCACCAACTGAGACTGGCAGCCCTATCGACCATGCAGATGCAGGTGCTCTAGGCGCTGTCCTGTTTGAGGCTGCTCAAGCTGCAGCCGCCGGCACATCGAGCAGCTCATCATCAAGTGGAAGCTCTCATAGGGACAGCACAAGCCCTGCACCATCACTCGAGAACGGCAAAGCAATGAAGAAACGGAAGAGAGAAGAATAGATGCTTGTTACCCTGTACCATATTTACTACGACATTACGATGCAACGGACGGTCCGCCCCCGGCGTGACGCAGATATGGCTTTACCTGCCAAAAGTGTTGCTGTACTCATAAAGGAGATCTCTTCTAGAGAGGCGTTTGCACGAGCTTTAGCGGTTTAAGAGGTGGGGGCTTGCTCGTGGCCGCCCAACGGTGTTCGGAGGATGTTGCTTTTCTTTACCTTTCTCTGTAATTTTATTCGGAATTCGGACGGTTTAGCATTCTCTACTGTTCATTCTATAACATTTTTTTTTCTATGCATGTTGCATGCTCCGTGCCGGTCACCTTGCTCGACATAGCGAACATCATTGGATGAATGAAATATCAATTGTTCAAATCCATTATTATTTTACATGGTGAAGGCATTGCCCACACCGTTGCCGCACGTAATCGTAGTCTTCCATGAGTCAGTCCATCGATCCTTGTAAAGCGAATGATTGCGATGAAACCCCAACATCGTGCTACTCTCGGGGAAGTCGCCCACCACAGCTGGCTTTCAGATTTCGCTCATGTGGTCTCGGATGTCAATTAAATCCCTACAAATCTCTCAATTGCTTTAGAGGAGTTTATGGATTTTAGGGGCAGTCTGTGCTTCCTCCAAAGATTCCGACATCGGCAACCTGCTCGAACACGAGCTCCACATTCCCGTGTCAGAACTTACCCTCGCGTTAACCTTGTCGCCAAAGCCTATATATGGCAATCAAGCATCTAACCCGTTTCTGCTGAGCATAGCCCTCAACCTCAATCATCATGTACCTCAGATAATTCCTATCACGCTCCTCTCCATCCCTCAAGCCAATCCTTTTCTACCCCACCCACACCTACACCTTACCCCGCACAATCAATATCGATACGCCGGCCTCGTGTCAGACCCGCATCTGTATCTCAATGATGTCCGGACAACAATTCTCTTCCAAATTTGGCGCGCGCTAACCACCTGACCGATTCTGCAGCCCCACCCCTCCACTTACCATCCTGGAGGCAATTTCTGGGAGAATCCAGAGCTGCTATAGCTGAGCACATGGTCTGCATGGCCTTGTATGGGTGGCTGTTTCAGTTGCTGATGTGTAGAAAGAGGTGCTGGGGCTTGGGTGGGTTCAGGCGCTTGCTAACGCTTTTCAACGTGAAGTGCATGGCCATAGTTTCAGACCGTTTGGCGCCCACAAGCATAGCAGATGATCATTCTGGTACCTCAAGTAGACATGGAATAGTGGTCTGTTTCAATCGTCCTCAGCCACAGCAAATGTCACACGTAGCCAGAGACTGCATCCCTGACATCCCGTGATTATTTCTCCTTCCTCGCTATTCATCTCAAGCTCTTCTTCCGTGATGGTGTAGGCTCGTTCTTTTCCACAGCGACAGCTGCGATACCAGAGGGCTTGTTGGTCGTCATGGAGTAGGTCGTCGAGGTCGATGGTTTCGAGGCCTGGATGGGACGTTTGGGGGTTGAGGGTCGCTGTTGGGGCCTTTAGGGCTTGCGTGCGGTCGTAATGTGTGCGCAAGGTGGGGGAAATGAGGGTCTTGTAGGCTAGTGTGATTTGGTCTACTGTGGGTTTCGTGGGTGTGGGATGAGAGGTTGGGACGGGTGTGGATTTGTCGGGATGGTGGAGCAGGAGGGCGCGGCGGTAGGCGAGTTTGATGTCTTGCTCATTGAGTTGGTTGCGTAAAGATTGTGTAGCAGGGAGAGATAGGACTTCATAATGGCCTTGCTCCTCGATCTTTACTGGCATGGTGGTCTTCTGAGTGTGAGCTGGAGAAGAGAGAGACCAGCCTAGCTAAGGTTTTCTTCTGTGGAAGTTCCATTGCTAGCGCTCAACGGTCTGCGAAAGCAAATCTTTTCCCATGGTGGCATCCATACGATCTCAGCATCAGTGAGCATCCGCCGATCAATGACGGTGTCTTGGTCGCTTCGCCCAGTAGGTCTCCCTTACAGGTGATCTGCCGCAGGGATACGATCATAGCTTTCCCGAGCGTTGACCTTGATTGCTCGTCCTTGGCAGCTCTTGCCCCCATCAGGTTTCCTAATTACGTGTTGAAGATGGCGAACATTCTGTATAAGGAATGCTCGCGCGTCATAGTTTACTAATGTAACTATAGCAATACATAATATATCCATTGTCGCGATCACTGCATCTGCCTTGTCCTTCTGTCTCCTTTCTATGACTTCCTTGAAAGCAAAATGACTGCCCATTGAATGGCCATTGGCCAACTGACGTTCTAGAGTGTCTAGCATGGCTAGCCATGACAATTTCGACGAAAATGCATCAAAACGAAACTACACTGCACCGTACAACCAACCCCATAAGGTGCCTAACATCCAAGAGTATCGAGAGCGCCGAGGGGAGCGGCAAGATATCTCAAATGCTACAGTACCGGAGAAAGTAGCTAAAGAAGCTCCAGAAGGTGAAGAGAAGGAAGGCATCTTAGGCGCGGCCAAGAGACATCTTCACCTTGATGGTTCAGTGAAGGATTCGAGAGTGGATGAAGAGCGGCCATACGGGAGTCAAAACCGCAATATTGAATATCCTGCCGGGCAGGACATCAAGACTAGTAATGATCACCAAGGGCAAGATGGAGAGGGACCACAACAAGGATCTAATTTGTCAGAGGAACAGGGCGGCCAAGATGGAGCTGATCAGGCGAAAGGAAAGGGGGGGTCCTCAGTCCTTGAGAACACTTCAGAGGCCATTGACAATACCTTGGACCCAAAGCAGAAGCGAAAGAACATGAAACACTTGAAAAGAGACCATGCTGCCCGAGAAGTGACGGATCCTGTCACACATCTCCGGATCATGATTCATGACAGCACCAACAAGGAATTAAAGGAGGTGCCTGAGAACGAACCACAGGCTGGCGCATTACCCCGGCGTGCAACAGGTGGCAGTGCAAAATCGAAGACTGAGAGCAAGCTCGAAGGGGAGTCAAAGGAGCAACAGGCGGACCATACCGCTATGGAGAAGCTTTTTCCTCCGCCATCTTTCGACGCTGCTAAGGAGGAACTAGCTGGCATTTACGGTCGTGCTTTGATACTGAGTACGGGTACGGTGGCTACTGTTGTGCTTTTATCTTTTTTAGGGAGTCATTTCCTCAATGATACCCACAAAGAACCTCGAACGTGGGGAAAAGTACCGATCTCATTGTTGATGCTCATTGCATTCGGCTCGCTCGTAGCAGGGGTTATAATTAGGGCTTTGCAGATCTGGATGGAGAACAAGATTCGCCGCGTTTGGGAAGATGAGGTGTGGTCTTCGGCCAGAGAACAAGAACGTAAAACGGCCGATTCTCCAATCGCTGAATCTACCCAGTGGCTAAATTCAGTGGTGTCCTCCATCTGGCCACTCATCAATCCAGATCTGTTCACAAGTCTAGCAGATACTCTAGAAGATGTGATGCAAGCCTCATTGCCCAAACTTGTTAGAATGGTCAGTGTTGAAGACCTTGGGCAAGGCAGTGAGGCTCTTCGCATTCTAGGCATAAGGTGGCTACCAACTGGGGCAGCTACGAAGAATGTTTCGGAAGACGGTAAGATCAAAAGTGGGAAAGGAAACAGGGAAAGTGATCGTAAGGTTCCTGGCCAAGGGGAGGTTGACGACGATGAGAAGTCAGATGCTGAAGGGGAGCATAGGGCAGACGAGCAAGGTGATGAAAGCAAGGAAGATGATGGAAAGGAAGAGGGTGAAGAGCAGAACATCGCTGAGGGCATGGAGGCTGAAGAGGGCGACTTTGTCAACGTTGAAGTTGGCTTTTCTTATAGGGCGTCAAAAAGCGGCAAAAGTCTCAAAACCAAGGCTAAGAATGCACATCTTTTCCTCGCTTTCTATTTGCCTGGTGCGGTACGCTTTCCAGTTTGGGTAGAGCTTCGCGGTATCGTTGGGACAATGCGAATGCGCCTCCAGCTCTGCCCCGATCCGCCGTTCTTCTCCTTGTGCACATTAACGCTACTTGGTCAGCCGAAAGTCGAGCTTTCGTGCGTGCCTTTGACCAAAAGAGGGCTCAATATCATGGACTTTCCGATCATTTCGTCCTTTGTGCAAAGTTCCGTCGACGCAGCTCTAGCAGAGTATGTTGCGCCAAAGAGCCTTACCCTCGATCTGAAGGACATGTTAGTCGGTGATGACTTCAAGAAAGATACTACTACACGGGGTATTCTAATGGTCACCATTAAGAGAGGCATAGATTTCAAGGAAGGCGATCCTGGTTTCGGCCCACTCAAGGAGGGATCAAGCGATGGCTATGTGGCAGTCGGGTGGGCTAAGTTTGGTAAGCCGGTCTGGTCTACTAGGGTTATAACCAAAGATATGCAACCCGTATGGGAGGAGACTGCTTTCATACAAATAGGCCCACAGGAAATGAACGCTGAGGAGCGTCTGCGCGTGCAGTTGTGGGACTCTGACCGCACATCTGCCGATGACGACCTTGGAAGAATCGAGGTTGATCTCAAAGAGCTGATGCATAACCCTAAATCGAAATGTAACATGTGGCATCGCACCGACGGCTTCCAGGCTTTAGAAGGAAATGAGAAGATGCCAGGGACTTTAGATTGGAGCGTGGGATATTACCCCAAACTCAGGATCCAAGCCGAACAACTAGAGAAGCAGAAGGTTGAACCAGAGGTTAAAAAATTTCAGGATCTAAAAGACAAAGTATCTCAGGAGGCGCAGAAGATGCTTCGTGAAGCTCAGGACAGGGATGAATCAATAGAAACAGACCAACAGAAAGCTCAATTGCTAAAAGCTAAAGAAGGTATGACACCTCCAACCCTTCTATCATTGATAATTGACATTGTCTCCCAGACGAAATGATATCTTCTACGCCGCCTCTAGACAACTATCCAACTGGTATCTTCTCAATACAGATACACCAAATCACTGGTCTCGAATTCGAGAAGATCAATAAGACACAAGCCGAAGGTGATGAGGGCGACGAGACAGAAGCAGGATCGGGCGATCTACCTTCTTCGTATTGCACCATCATTGTGAACCACCTAACGGTATACAGGACTCGTACTAAACCCAAGAGTTCCACCCCTTTCTTCAATGCAGGAACAGAGCGGCTTATCCGAGATTGGCGTACCTCGGAAGCAATGGTCTCTGTTAGGGACTCGCGTGTCCATGAAAACGATGCATTGATGGGCATTGTATACCTGCCTCTCGGCAAACTCATGAGAGAGCGCTCTCAGGTGATGGATTCGTACCCACTCGTCGGTGGCATCGGCTACGGCAGGGTCCGGATATCAATGGTTTTCCGTTCTCTTGAGCTCCAGATGCCTAAGGAACTACTGGGGTGGGATTACGGCACAATAGAGATTACCTCTCCCATCACATCGAAAGACATAGCCTCCGATCTCGGTAGCATGAGGCTCAAGATCCACTCCGCAATCAATCGTGGCAAAATGTACACCTCCCAAACGGACACAGCAGGAGAAAGCCGCTGGACAGGCAAACATGACCGGCCCGTACGTATCGCAATCCGCAAGCGGTATTCCTCCTGCCTGGTAGTGGAGTTCCGCAAGAATCAAATCATCGACAAAACGCCTGCCTTTGCCGTCCTCTGGCTAAAAGACATTCCAGACGAGGAAGACCGAACATTCACTCTGCCCGTCTGGAGAGGCGACTCCAACAAACTCAAGCGCGCACAATCAAACTGCACCTCCGAAGATCTCGGCGAAAAAGCCGGCACCATCAACGTGCCCTTGAAATTCTACCGCGGCCTAGGAGCCTACCACCACAAACTAGCAAGCAAAAGCCCCAACCTCCAATCCGTCCTCGAAGTCCTCTCCACCGCCAACGACAGCCACGAACTCCGCACCGCCATGGCCGGCGACGACGACGACATCTCCTCCAGCGATTCCGACAGCTCCTCCTCCTCCTCCGACGACAACGACGCCGACGAAGGAGGCAGCGGCCCTAAACACGCCACCACTGGTCTTGTTAAGAAACTCAATCCCGCTGGTGCTGCTGGTGGTGAACAGGTTGTTGATTCGATTAAGGATTATAAGAAGAATGAGCGGCAGTTGCATAGGAGGCATAGAGGGTTGATGCAGTGGAAGGTGGCAAGGACGGGACAGTTTTTGAAAACGAAGGTGGAGCATGGGAAGGAGAGGGTGGTGGAGAGGTTTAGTCATCATGAGAGGGGGCCGGGGGTTGAGACGGAGGTTTGAGGGAGGGGTGGGGGTTGTTTGAGTGGTTGTTGGGGCGAGGTTGTTTGAATGAATGAATGGATGGATGGATGGATGGGGAAGAGGGTGGTGATATATATGTAAATTGGGTTTAGGGTAGGAATGGTCGGAGTTGGTGGGATAAAGCAGAAAAATGCATAGCTCGGGCTATCTTTTACATATATATGTAATGCAAAGAATGACCTTGGTGCTAGATGAGAATTAAAATTAGGCTAATAATGCGAATCGAACTGGAAATCTTAATTTCCTCATTTCTCTTAAGAACTACTACTACTACTACTACTACATAATGAGGCAAGAACCTCAACCTGCACCACTTCTGGTGTCTTGGGTAGCTAGACCTAGAATAGGATAGAACAATGAACATGCTGGACGATTGCAATGTCATGCATGTAGACAGACACCCAGTCCACCAAGTCGACTCGCCCAGACTACTGGTACCCAATACACCACATCACAACACATCACAGCACATCAATCCCGCCCCCCAGCATTCATCACAACCATAACACACACAACACAACAGTTCCCCCCCTTTCGCAACTTGCAGCTAACTGATAGGAACCAGTCCTAAAAAATTTGTTGGATATCAATATCGTGGGTATAGGGACGGGCTGGCACCAAACCACCACCAAAAAATAAAAAAAACGCCGGGCTCAAGAATACCGCTCGCTCACTTGCTGAAAGACTGAAGACGTCGGCTGGGAAAAAGAAAGAAGAGCGTCTTCCCTCTGTTCGTCTGTCTGACTGACTGACTGACTGACTGTCTGGCTGGCTGGCTGGTGTAGGTTGACGTGATAAGACAAAGACATTACTTTTACAAATTACTCCTGTTTCCGGTGGTATATGGCGTGCGGACTAATTCAATAAAATCAATCAATCAATCGAGCCTACTTTCTTCGTGTAACATATCTATGGGAGCATTAGTGAGTGACTGCTGTATCGCTAATGTCAATTATTGATAGTGAACGAGAATTGACTTACCAGAATCATTCCTCATAGAAGGCAAAGGGCTCGTCCTCTGGCCCGGGCCCGGGCCCATCATCAGCATTGAGCTCTCCCTTCTGCTTGCCTTCGCAGGGCCGCCGGGCCGCAGGTTGCGTGGCCTTGCGACTGCGTATGCTGGACCCGGCACCTGTTGCGAATCTAGGCTTTCGTACGCTGGCTGCAAGGGGATGAAGCCGGTGTCATTATCCATGCGCGAATCCAATTGTGACTCCCCAAAGGCCTGGTTGTGATAGTTGTTGTTTGTGAATTGACGGGTGTTGTTTGGGAAGGCCTCTTGAGTGTAAGAAGGTGTGGGAATGTCGGAGAACATCTGCCGCCGAGGAGAGCGAATGTCTTCTGGAGTCAAAGGATCGCCTCCCGTTAACTCTACGGGTTGAATGCCGGTGTCCTCGGGCGGCTCGCCAAAGATAGCTTCGAATTCGCTGAGGAACATTGAGAGTACGGGCGTAGGGATGTTAAGCGTGGGGGAGAAGACAATGCCAACGTTACGCATACTCATCTTGTTGATCTCGGAGTTGTTTATTATGCTGATGAGAAAAGAGGAGAGCGCGCGGATGAGTGTGAAGTTTGCTTTTGGAAGCTTGTTCACAAGAACGTTGTAAGCGGATATCTTCTTTTGTTTCTCACCGAGGTCTAGTATTCAAGGTCAGTAACTGAACAGGGGGGAGAGTCAGAGTCTCTATGTCGCTCACCTAAAACACTGATGAATTGGAGATGTAATTCGCGGGTCAGGACTGGCTGAGGCAGCTCACGAAGGTACAGCTTCAGCAATGACGCAACAGCATGTACATCAAACAACTGCTCATCAGCTGACAGAAGATCAACGTCACCCTCAGCATTGAAGCGACTTTTCAATCCCTTGATAACAACGTTGGACCCACTCATACGAAAGATTCCTTCTTCGCTTGCGGCATGCTTGGCTTCCAGGTACTCAATACATCGGTAAACTACAGCTGGGAGGCAGACTTCGACTCCGCGTGGCGAGCAGTACTCAACAGCTTCGGCAAGTGGGACACCAAAAGCTGCTTTCACATTGGTGATTTGTTCTTGGTATTGTTGCTGAGGCAGACTTAGATTCGAATCATTGGAGTGATTAGCACCTATGTCCGCCGAGTTTTTGTCCCGGAAACCCCAAATGCTTCGCTTTCTGGGCTCCTTGGGGGCTCCGATGGGAGTCGCCATGGGTTTGTTTCCCCAAGCACCAGCATCGCTTATCTTTGCACCATTGGAAGGAGCAGATATCGTCTTAGGTTGTGTAGACTGCGCCGAATGAGCTCGGACCGATGGCTGCGATCCTGAAGTGGTAGGCGAAGGTGAGGGTGATTCGGTTGAACGAGGATCGGGAGTTATGCGGACATGAGGGGCTTCAGCTTGCCTCGTACTTTCATAGGGCACAGCTTGTAATGTGTCGAAAGTCTCGGAGGCAGGGCTGTCGACCGAGGCCGCATCATGCCTGAGAGAATTCTTCTTCGATGGAACTGAGCTCCTACCAGAGGTCGCCTCATTATAAGAGGGCGGCGGCTTCGGTCTACTGTCGGCGGCTGTGACTTCAGTATAGCAGAGAAGAGCTGATACCCAAGCATCGCGTTCAGCGTCACTCTCGGCGCAGAGAACGTGGTCCACATAGCTGCTTGTGTCTTTTCGCTTTGGTTCACGTATCAAGAAAGCATGCCTATACTGGCCATCGCCGTCTTCACCTGTTCTTGAGGGTGACTGAGACGATTGCCTTTGAGTCTGCCTGCCTATTTTGGCATTCTGGAGCTTGATGGTACCTAATAGGGACCCACCAGGTGTTTCGTAATAACGTAGGACAGGATCCTCCAGGACGAAGAACCTCGCCTTCCAACCGCCAAAATTCTTCCCGCGTTTCGTTAGGTAGCCCTCCTTCACAAGCTTACCCTCCAAGCTTTGAGCAACCGGTGATCCAGAATGTGGGGCCACTGCTGCACTATTCGCTTCTTCGCCGCCTGGCTCTGATGCATGCGTGGAAAGGTAATGACATATTTTTAAAGCTGCTTTCTCGTCCATAGGGGTATCCAAGAGAGCCTCGAAGTAGGCCTCCAGAGCTAGCCTACGAGCATCGACCTTCGCTGGAGCGTGGCCACTGAACAAAGAGCGCTCCGGCAGCTTTACGTTTAGGACGGAACACTGACGAAGCTGCTGGTCGAGATGTTGCAATGACAAGATTGGCTTCTCAACTTGCCAAAGCTCATGACGATCGGACCTCGCTGAAACCCCTAACGTAAAGACAGGTTCTTCGTCAGAGCCTTTAAGCACTAAACTATGGCGTGACGGTTTGAGCCGCGAAGACACAACCTTAATAAGGATTGAGGGGAGGGCATTGGGAGGTAATAGAAGATTAGGGTACGCTTCGGAAACAAATCCTTTGTATATCCCTTTCGATTGGGGAATTTCAGCGTTCTGGTTATCTAGTGGTAGTCGAGGGGACATCATTGGCTTCTTCGCGGGACTAACGGGGTCTCGCATGAATCCCGTAGAGTCACCGCCACCATTTTGTGGTAGTGGTGAAGCTATGGACATTGGGGTATGAGGAGGAAGAGGAATGGGTTGCCTCGGCGCTCTTGGTGAAAGTGGCAATCCCACAAAGCCAGGCCTAGGGGATAGTGGAGGAGAAGCAATAGACGGCCCCGCTCCCTCGCGAGGCATTCTTGGAGTTGGTGGATTGATAGGCCGGTGATTTGGGCGTGGGCTCAGAGGTAGTCCTGGGCTCATAGGCTTCATTGAAATGATTCGTTCTGTTGCGGCTCCAGAGTCGTTCCGCGTTTCAGACGGACTAAGTACGCTTGCTAACGAGGTTGGCAGAGATAGAAACATAGACGCGCCCGCGGGGGCGGGCCCTGGTGAAAGCGCCTTAACGTTGGGCGGAATGGATGTCGGCTGCGGCTGCAGAGCATTGGCTGCCTCCTTGGGTATTGATTTGGCGGAGCCTGTCCGGGATTTCGAACCCTTTGCTTTTTTAGACCTACTCCGATCCTGTTTTTCTTTAAGCAATGCAGCCTCCCGCTCCCTGTCATCGTCTTCTCGGGTTTTCTTCCTACCACGCTCGAAAGCTAACTCTTCCAGGCCTGCAGCATCATCGTAGTCGGATGAGGAGTGGTCGTCAGGCCCGAATTGGGGCTGACTGGGCTCCTCTCGCTTTGGCTGACCCAGGTCTAAGGGAGCAGGGGGTGCTTTACGGGGTGGCGTCATCCTCTCATTGTCGGTCCCGGTTGGGGTGGACTCGGTCAATGACAGAGCCGGGCCATTGAAAGGCTTCGCCGAGAAAGGCTGAGCACGTTTCGCGGTAAAACTGTTGGTTGGCGACATGCCTGGTCTCGCAGTCTCCGAGCTTTGCGAAGGGCTTTCCGGCTGGTTGTTCCGGTTCAAAGACTCTAATCCGTTCGTTTGAATTGGCAATATCGGGGGTGCAGGTCTGGTAGGGCCAAGGATGCCAACATCAGAGCTCGATGTTGTCTTATGTGAATGCTTAGCACCCGAAGTCGGTATTTTGCTTTTAACCCAGTTCTCTGCTTCCCCAAGATCGGTTGGGGGAATGGTGGGCGATGTTTTTTCGTCCTCTTTGCTAGCGTCGATCTTTGGGACAAAGACAATGTCGTTGTCGTGCGATTCCACCACATCTGGATGATCTTCACTCTGCCTCTGTATAGGTAGATCAGTAGAGGCTTCGCTGGGCGCCGGGGATCCACTGTCAGCCCTCGACTGTAGTACTGGAAATTGAGCCGCGGTGCTTGGTACTGGCGGTACTCTTTCCAACTGGTCCCTGAGCTTCCTCCGGTATTTCTCCTTGTCTTTCAAAGCTCTTTCAAGGTCCTGATTCAACCCCAGTACCAAAGACCGCTGCTTATCTACCAATTTCCACAACTGAGCGTTCTGTGCCGCAGCTGACTGCTTTTCCTTTAACAGATGCTGTATGACAGCCTCGGCTGAGCCTGCTGTTTGTATGAGGTTGGCTATGTCTGGCGTGCCCGAGGTAACAGCGTCCTGTGACGGCTTGTGTGAGCTCAAGGCAGTCAAAGAAATCCCCGATATGGCAGAGTCGATCGATGAGGTACGAGGCATTGATCGCGCCTCAACCCGGAGAGCTGAGCTCGTTAGGGGAGGAGGTACTGTTGAGTGTGGAGAGGGGGGTGAGGAGTTGCCTAACGGTCTCGCTTGTGGAAGCGGTGAAGAGACATTCCGTAATTGACTGTAGGATTGTGATTTCGGCGGTGGTGCTGTAGCATTGCTAAAAGCTCCGAGCTCTTCACTGCTTATGTTCCCGTTTGTTGATGTAGCCTCCGTAGCCTGACGCTCATCCGGCCGCGGCCGGGGAGACCTGGACTGGTCGAAATTGTTAGTTTGGTGGAATCTGGGCGACAAAGGCGAGGGCTGGGAGTCGCTGGCAGTCCTCCTCGTAGTCGGTGATTTCGGGCTCCTCGAAGAACTGTAAAAAGCGTCGCCTGATACCGTCGAGGATGTTTCGCTGACCTGCAATGGCGAAGGTGTAGGCTTATGGGGAGTACTGCGACCAGAGGTAGAGTTTAGGTTGTTTGTATGCTGCCGTCGTCCAAGTAGATCCTGTTTATCGTTGGTTCCGTACCTGAGAGGCTCCGAGATGTCCTGTCCTGCAGTCTCCGCTCCCGCGTCCATACCGAATGACATTGGCCAGGGCGAAGGGTTGCTTGAGCTCGCAAGTTGGGCTCATACATCTACTGGAGATGTTTCACCTGGTTCAGATTCTCATGGGAATGATATTGCGCAATAGCTGGGCCTGAAGGAGGCCGGCGCCAACAGTGCACTGTGTAGGGGTCAAGCTCCCAATGGCGGAGGTTTAAGATTAGATATTAAGATGGGCGCTGCACCACCATGGCTGCCCAACAGCTGACTGCGCTGCTGATGACAGACTGGAATGCTCCCAAAACCGAGTGAATGAGAGAAGGAGGGTGTTGCCGTTCCCGCGGTTGACCGGTGGGCGGTTGTGTATGGCTTAGCATACAATATTCTAATGGGGGCTCTGTGATGTTTGCGCCACGGCGGGCATTTAATTGCTAGTCTGGCCAGTGGTTCGGTGCGCTAGCCAGGGCTTTGGTAGTCTATTGTTACTGGTGTATGTATGTACAAGGCATGTGAAGAGTGCTATAGAATTAGGTCTATGTACTCCTGAACCCATTTACCCTTATACCGGTACTTGTACACCTTACATCTTATATGAGCTTGACCTTTGGGGAGTCGAGCAGGGTAATCTACACTGAAAACAGCATGGTCGCCTGTTTCAGAGGGTTCTGCAGACACATCGGCCGTGCAGCAGCTGTTTGTAACCTTGTCTGGATCACGTCTTGATGCAGGTATCCGTAAAGTAAGGTAGGTATCCTTCCCTTGTAAGCCGCCCCAAACGCCTCGATACTCTAACTACTCCTACTCCATCCTCCACAAACGGAACCGATTACCGATATGTCCGACAGCAGAATAAGTCCACATGACTGCTTGATAGGATTATTAAGGCATTGCTTCTCGGACTATTCGGCGTTCAATTGGCCGAAACAGGAGGGATGGGAAGGAAAGGAAAGGAAAGGAGGATGGTGAAGTCATATTCAGCGGGGCTTGGATTGAGCATCACCAGTCATCAGGGCAAGCAATTGAACGTTGTCAATAGCCTCCGCAGCTCCGCAATCCCATTCGCACCAAAAGAAGCGGTGAAGCAAAGACGAATCTAGCATACCTCATGACCTTGAGCTTTGACACCCCAGTGGGAGGGGTGAATAAGAATAAGAATGAGAATGATAGGGGGCCAGTTGTGATTGGAGGTCAACTTCATGGGAAGACGCACGTAATCCCTATAGCGCTTAATGATAGTCAATTACCCCTGAATGTAAATCTGGTCTGTTCCTGAAAGGGGCCCCGGGGCCCCTTGGCCCCCTCCCGCGTTTATGCACTCCCTACATAAACTCCCCATAAACTCTCCAAGCCCAAAACCCTACCCTATCACTATCGATAGTAAAATCCCTGACCAAGAAACGCCGGCGCTGCATCACGGCTACCTATGTGTACGTGCAGAGAAGAGGAATGATAACAACTGCTGCATCGTCGGAGAATCTCTCTATAATTACTGATGGATCCTTCTTACCGCCAAAGCCATGGCCAACATTGTACACGTGGCACTGCTGGGCGCCCAACCACTGTGGCATACCAACGTGCCTTAGATCATCTTGAGGCAGGCATCCGAGTACAACATTCGTTAGAATCTCAAGTCGTGTTGCTTGATACCTGAATCCTCTTTCTTTAGGCGTCTTCGGAGGACGTCCTTAGAAAAGGGTAACGTTTCTGCGTCTGAAACGCGAGCGTTTGATATGTCAGATAGCATCGACGATCTCATATGTCGGACTAACCTGTGCTCGCGTCTTGCAGGTAAGGCCAAGTGGCGCCTACAAGCTTGTTCCCGGTAGGTAGTATCGCACGAGAACTACAACGAGTTCTGCGGGTATTATTTCTCCTTGATTGTGTTGCGACTTGTCCACACCATAAGCCTCGATGAGATGTGTTTGCCATTTTACGACTATGATTGAGACAATTACAGAAAGACCTTGTTGCCTGCCTACTTTTAAACCACAGATATTCTACATCGGTATCTTAGGACCCCCTAGCACTGAAGAAGCGTACCAGAAGCTAGCAAGGCCTTCCAACCCGAGGTCAAAAGAGCGTTTCTCTTGTGCATTCTCGGCTGTCATAGAGGTCTTCTGATATCTTACCTTCGTATCTGTGGACGGCTCAAAACAGTCCTCTTTACATCCGTTGCGGGTGGCAGTTCAAAATTAAGAGAATTACTGGTGGAGCGTAGTGGCAGCCTCTACCATGTCTAACGCTGTTTCGAGATCAATGCTAAGGGCTATTCGAAGTGTGCTCGCGGGTTCGAATTTGAGGCATATTGTTACCACTATCGCAAATCGCAATTGCGCATGCATGATATATACTCCTATGTAGCCGATAGGGGTACTTAAGCTGGGCTTCGGTACCTATCCTATTCTCCAAACCTCCAACCACCAATTTGGGCAATCCATAACCATTTTCACTTCCTGGAGTGCAATCAACTGATATGAGAATAATTGATATACCGTGTCTCACGGTTCTATCCCAACTGTTTGTTGCTGCTCTGAATGCTGTACCGCCCGCATCGAGCATCCTTTCGCCAGTCCTGTTAGCAAACAACACTATCTACGAATTCTCTAATCCAGACAATACAACGTTCGCAAATGCAACCAAGTGAGTACCGACGATCAGTCGCTGTCGAACCTAGGTGTACTGACTTCAGCTAGCATTCTGCCCAGTAGCCCGTGGGTTTACAACGTACCCGATACTTTTATAAAAATAACTGTCAGATATTCCCAAGTCGTCTTTCTTTCGGAAGCGGATATGCTGGTATGCCTGCTCAACGCCGCCATCGATGTTATTAATCACCTGGCTGCGGGCTCCTCATTAATCGGTGAGCGAGAGCTCCACTGGGATTCGGACCCCGTACGCCTCAGACTGAACCCTGGCCCCCAAATGACCTGGCCCAAGTTCGGGGCAACAATAGAAGGGCTTACACGCTTCCTGGAGTTATACGACCCTGTGTCGATATCATTCGAAATCCGAGATCAGCTGTTAGACTGGACGATAGGCAGTGGTTATATATTCAGCCCATAACCGGGAGAACAATGATACGGAGGCATATTGGACCAGCTGATGAGGACTGCCTATTGTATGCTTGAGCGAGATAAAATGACAGAATGGTGCCAGAAGCAAGTGCGAATAAGCGTAGAGAAAGGGTTTCTAGACTCAATTACGCTTGGTACATTGAAAGAATATCGCACGAACAGTGTCATCCGAATGACTATTCACAGCTTCCAAATTAGGAATTGATTTCACACTATAACTTAGCAAGTCTCTACATCGTCGCAATCTCGCCACACGTCACTCCACCTCGTAAGAGCAATTAGTCCATCCTCGATATGTCCAACGCCTAAAGCCCCTAAACAAGCTCTCACACTTCGCCGAGTCAACGATCAACAACATCTAAAGCTATCTCAACAACTCGCCCCAGATCTTCTCATGTGGTCATTTAGACTGCTTCAGCACAGCTGAGCTGGCCCACCACGAGAATTCACAAAACATTCTTTTCCGAAAATGGCTCTCCAAGTCACTATTGATTAACAACATCAGCCTCTATCCAGTGGCGCGCATAGTCGCTTGTCAAATCCCCCCCCCCCGACAAAAATTCCCCTTCAAACGCCTCCTGTTTCTCAATTAACATCCAAGCGTCCGCTTCTTTAGATCAGCTGCTTGCTATGCGCAACAGTCACCCGCCATAAATCTTCGAGCGGCTTGCGTCAGAAGGCGCATCTAGAAAAGATTCCCCTATCGTAATGTTATCACCAGGAGCACGAGCCGAACTCCAGTCTCCCCAAGTTCGGGAAGAAGAAAAGTGTCGTATTACCACACATCCACTACAACAGACATCACTTGCATAGAAGAAAGTCACCTACACAGCGAGCACCGCCTCTTCTCTATCGGATTCCTCCCATCACAAAAAAAAAAAAAAAAAAAAAAAAAAACCCCAGCTAAACAAACCCCGAACGAGTCCGCAAAAAAGAAGGCTTCATACCCAAATTCCTTACTCAAGATTACACACGTCTACCTTAAGCATACGAAATTTCATGTGCAAGAAAGGCTAAAATCTGCATCCCTATCGAGGTATTAAGGTATTAGTGAATGTCTTAGCTGGATTCTTTACCGGTCTTCCAGAGGAAAACGAGGTGCTATTATGACGGGGAATGGTGTACTAAGAAGGAGTTGCGTAATAAATAGCATATATGGAGATGAAGATTCTTTGTGTGAGATATGTGCTTAGGCTTTAGGGGATATTTATCAAGGAATCTGAGCTTGATCTAGGTGAGTTAAGGGGAAGGCTATGATCATGGGGATATGGCAAATATAGACGAAAGTCACAGCACAAGAAAGGAAAGGAAGTGGTGAACGTTTTGCATAAGTCGAAATATCATTTCATTTTCATTTCATCTATGATCAAGACACTTGAGGTAAATCCCATCGCTATCCCACATATTATACCATGCACCATACAACACCAATGCTATGCCATGCCATGCCATACCATGCATCCATATCATCCTATTCATACACCTCCATCCCTCCCCCTCTCACTTCCCCTAACCTATTCAATCAATATCCTCCTCGCCTCCCCCTTCACAACCTTCGGCACCACAACACTCAAAATCCCATTCCTCAAACTAGCCTTCACAGCATCCTGATCAACTCTCCCCGGAAAACTAAATCTCCTCTCAAACTCCCCAACCGAGCGCTCACTAATCCAATATTTGAAACCCGGATGCTCCTGCGTCGTCGAAGTCACGTCTTTCGATGATTGTGATTGTGATTGTTCGGCTGCAACTTGAGTATTTTGGTCGGTTTTGGTCGTTGCCTCAGCAGAAGCACCAGAAGCATCACTCGCAGCCTCCTTACCCGCATCCACATAATCTTCTTCTTCCTGAACAGACGGTCTCCGATAATTCGTCGCTGTCGTCTTCGCCTCCGCATTATCAACAGCAGTAGATGCATCTCCCGCTTCTACCGCCTTCGTCGTGGCAGTAGCCTCATTCCCATCCTGGCTCGATGAATATTCACTACTCGTCCTCCCCCTAATAACCAACGTCCTCTCATCCACAAACTCAATCTGCAGATCCTTCTGCTCTATCCCTGGCAACTCGCCTTGTAATTCATATGTCGACCCCAGCTCTCTTACATCGAATCTGGGTGTGAACGAGGCGGCAGCGGCGCGACGGGCTCCACCGCGAGTAGTTGTGGAGGGAATGAGGTCGGCGGTTGCGCTGTCGAGGAGGCGGAAGAGAGGAGCGAGGTCGGAGACGGGGGAGGGGGGGAAGAAGGGGGTTGTGAAGAGGGTGCGTTTGGCGGGGGAGGGGCAGGTGGCTTTGCAGACGACGCGGGGGAGAGTGCGGGTTGTGAGGCGATAGGGCTGCATTGTGGGGGTGGTGGAGATGATAGTTGGAGTTTGTTTATGGAGAATAGTTGCGGTGGTTGTTATATTGATGTTTGGAAATGGTATGATTTGATATTTGGTGAGGCTTGGTGTTTTGTCTTTCCGAGATGATGAGGCTCAAGGGGGATGCAGATCGAAATACTTATACCCCGCGAGATGCATTCCAGAAAGCTCTCGATATTGCCTTCTGATTATAATAGGCTCTTCCAGTAAGGTCTCCATGTTTCCAGATGATTGTTCATCGAAAGTGGTGGCAATATCTTGAAGCTTCTAGGCCTTTCTTGACCGCTCTGGGGAAAGCGCAACAGAAGCGAAACGCGCTTTGCCGAAATAGGTAAGACTAGCATCTCAAAAAACAACTGCAAAGTGATCACGAGGTATTGCTATAGAGGACGAGAATAATCAATGAGAAGAATGGTGATGTCCTTATTCCAAAGCCATACACCGTACAATATTACCTGCTTGACCGGGAGTTGTCCGACGGTACACCCCCCTATATGAACATTACCACATGGTCTCTATGAGTATCAACATAAATTCGAGGGTGAATAATAACAAGATAAGAATGCAACCCCACCATTGCTCCAGCACCATTACCTGGGAATAATATGCATATGCCTTTTTCCTTCGCTGTTTATGCCCAAAAAATTAACCAATCCTTTCCCGTTTTCGGTTCATAGAGGCCCTGTTATGCTGATAATATGGTATTAGGCATCCGGATAATCGTAAGTCTCCAAATCTCCATGCACATCTTGCTTCTTTCTCAACCTCCATGTGCTCTTCTTTTTCTCCCGCTTCTTTTTCATCTCTTCCCACCCTTCCTCATCGTCATCATCGCTACCGGTAGACTTCTTGGCTGGAGTTTGGGCTACCGGTCTTATAGAGAGCTTGCTTTGCCTGTCACCGGTAAGGAGCATACCACTAGTCAGAGTAGAGGTCCTAGAGGCTCCCCTAGACGCATGCTCGTCCGATGGTGCGATTGACACGGGCCGATAACGCGATGGCATGCCGACATTGCTACGCTCAGATGGGGCAATGGAGGGTGCATAGCCGGTATTAGGGCCGCCTAGCGCACCGCTCATCATACTCGGCGCCCTTGACATCCTATTGTTTGCTGATACTTGCCATGCTGGGGCTGCATTGTGTCCCATCATGCTCATTGCTCGCTGCTGCGCTTGTGGGGGGCCTACGCCCATTGGGGCTGAAGGCGGCCCTGATGACATTGGTCGTGGTTGTTGACCGGGTGGAGCTAACATTCCACTGTTCAGCATCTGCTGCTGCTGAGGAGGCATCATGAAAGGTGGTTGTTGCCCAGGTTGCATTCCCTGTATTCCGCCAGCCATCATCTGCTGCATTTGCTGCATCCATTGCATCTGCATCTGCATCATCTGGTTCATTTGCTCCGTCATCTGTACGGTAGCTTGTTCCCCAGGCGAAATCATTGGCGGCATGCCCGGAGGCAATCCCCAAGGCATTTGGGTCACGCCTGGCGGTAGAGGCGTGCCATAGGTGCCTTGAGCGTTAGGACTTCCTCTCCTCGCAGCTCTTGCACGCTCTTCGCCAGCGATAACCCCAACAAGACCGCCTGGGTGCGGGCTTGCTTGTGGCGCACCATAGATGGACGCTGAACTACCATGAATCGAAGGCGGCCCACTATGACCAAACGCCAAGGACTCGCGGTTCGAGGGATTGACGAGGCCCGCACCATAATATGGATCTGGAGGCAGATGTCGCGCAAAGGGAGGAAGACCGCTGCCTGCCCCAGCAGTTGATCCAGCCACAGACGCGGATGGGGGTGGATATGATTCGCTCTTGTACTGAATATTCGAACCCAGAGCAGTAGGCGGCCTATTCTTCGACGGAAAACCATGTGCAGCCAAAACACCAAGGGGTACATCTTCGTCTTCTTCGTCACTGATTCTACCAGCTTCTGCAGGTTTGTCAAAGCTGAACGTTGGCGTCTCGGATCGATTGGTAAGAACTGGAGCGCTCATGCTAGCTCTTTCCACGCTTGGGCGCTGTGGCACATTTGGCAGATCGGAAGGCTGTTCACCAGTCACTTTCATCATCTGTTGTCGGTAGACTGCGAGATGAGCCTCCTGTTTCCTTCTTTCTCGAGTAAGCTTTTTGTTACGCTCGATCTCATCGTCATCCTCATAGTCATCACCTTCCTCATCTGATTCATCTTTGTTGAAGTACTGCTCACGTCTATTTTCTTGCTCTTTTCGATATTTCTCGAATTGCGCTGGGGTCATGACCTTGTTATGTCTTTCTGGACCTAACGAAGTTTGAGCGTTTGAAGGCGGAGCTAATTTAATTGGTCCGGACGGGGATGCATCGAACAGTGAGCGCTCCTCCTGGTATGCTAGGCCACTTCTCTTTGCTCGCGGCGTGGTCTCTGCGGATTCTTGCTGCCAGGAAACAGCTGAGAAATCTTGATCCCTGCTATCAAACAGTGGTTCTGGTGACCGTCGCCTATTATTCAAATCTGGGGTCTTCTGTGGGCTGTCTGTTGTGTCGGAAGATAGGTAGGGCGATTTCGAGATAAGTGATGCAGCAGGATTATATGCTTCATCATCAGTATCCTTGTATGCACCGAAAGGCCTCGAGCGTCGATTAAGTCTTTGACTTGCATTCAGAGAATCTATGACAAGTCTAGCATCCTCATCTTGAAGCAAGTCTGAATTCCTACTACTATCTTTCTTAGATGCATAGATACTGCTTCTTTGCAACCCCACTCCAGTGCCAGACGGTTGTCGTTGCTGTGTTTTTCTGTGTTGTGGAGTTGCTGAGTCAAGTAGAGGCATAGTCCTTGATTTTGGCAAGCCCGATCCATATTGAGGTTCGGACGACTTGTTGTAATATGAAAGGGCGTCCGCGGCTCTTTGGGTACTGGTCGTCATTAGACCATCTTGCGAACCACCACTACCCCAAGACCGTGGCGATGCTTGTGTTTCACGAAAGCCGTCACTGTGGGTTGGTGGAGGGGTATCACGCATCCGATCACCCATATATGCTTTCGGTGGTGTTCTAAAATCTGACGCAGACAAGGGCTCCTACAAACCATTAATATATGCATTCACCCATATATCTTATTTGAAGCTTACCGGGCTCTCTGATTTAGCACCAGCCATGGTGGCAGGCTCTTCTACGAGCTGGCTCTGCCTCTTTCCGAAGCTTTCAAACATGGTTCCGAAACTGTCGAGATCTGACTGCCCAAAATCCAGCCCTGCATCTAGGAGCTTGGGTGGTGTTGCAGTGCTTCCGCTGGCGTAGCTGCTTTCTGTCATGGCTCTTGGCCGATTGAAACTCGCGTTATCATTTGACGGCCTTTGCTCTGTGGAAGTTCGGGATCCCGCTTGAGTAATTGAAGCGGGCGACCCCACCTTCTTACGGCCGAACGAAAAAGTCCGTCCGGCCGTGCGAAAAGAAAGGGTGTTTGATTCTGGTATCGGAGGAGGAGATATGTCATAGGGGCTTTTTACATTCGAGGGCGAATGATAGTCAAGGGGGATGTCCGTCGACGATGGCAAGGTCGAGGTGGAACTGAAGCGCGCGGAAGATGAAGAAGTATCATTGTGTCCCCCGCTTGAGGCGGAGTTATTGGTACCGCCACTGCCCCTTTAACATATTAGCCATACGCGCTTGTCCGATTTCATGGTGTAACATACCGGTTAGTAGAATTAGGATCAGGGCTTCCGCCCACAGTGCTTCGCTCGTCCCCAAATCGTCCAGCGCTCAATGGCCGAGCAACACTCATACGCTTCAGGTTATTCCCTCCATCGAAAGACTTTGTGCTTTGAGGACGTTCGAAGACTTTGAACGAGGGCTCGGGGGGTGTTGGAAGCTCATCGAGGTCATTTCCAGCAGATTTCCGGCGTTGGAACCCTTTTGGTATCTTGATCGGCATATGAAGGGTTGTGAAGCTTGTTCGATACTGCCTCAATTTAGGAGAACAGTATTCATGTGGCAGGTAATCTTCGTTGGCATGCACCGAAACAGACCTCGCCGGATTTTATAGAGCGAGTAATCTCGTCCGATTCTGCAGGCCTGGTCTCAAGTAACTTCAAGGTGGGTTAACGACCGATCTTCCGTGTATCCAGCGAATGTGATAGCTTTTGTATCGGAAACGTGGGTAGACTACCTCTTCACCAACATCAGGATCAACTCTCGCAGCAGAATATACGACCGTCCAGCGAAAGGGTATTTAAAGACTCTCTTTTTCACTATCTGGTGTTTGCAGCGTCGGATTCTCGCACAGGTGCCCTCAATGGAAATTTTTGTGTAGTTCTAGGGAGTCGGTTGGGGTCGGACGAGGAGGCTGTGGAACGTTTCAGACACGCGCTCAGGAACGGAGCAGAGGAATTGAGGCGGAAATCTTTCTGGCTACGATTGAGCAGTGTAATCTGGCAATTATGAAGCTTGTCATCAATCCTTCGTGATTGTTAGATCTGAGATTGAAAAGTTGGAGGCCAAGGCCAATCACGATATGGTGTATTTTTAGAGGGTCAACACAAGCCCTGGCGGATCTCTTACCTAAGCAAGCGGCATGCGGGAAAGCCAAGCCCCGATTAAACGGCGGAGTGGTTGTTCGGTACCTGACAAGAAGTAAACGGCTGTTGAGCGAGTGTTTTTGTAACGAGCGTGAAGAGAGTGCAGCACAACGACAGCGTCAGCACAGGTGCAGGAAATAAAAGACACACGGTCTTACGAGCGAGAGAGAGCTGGCCGGGATTGTCAGCACCAGGGAGCCGCGTTCAAGTCCGCTTTACCATTTTCAGCGCTTCTACTTACCCCATTCACACACCGAGGCGGCACCGGGGCTATACGATCTACAGGGATTGCTTGCTTCATGCACCCCATCTACCCAAAGTAAGGGCATCATTACGATTTGGGCCCCTTACTATGCATGAAGACTCCCACGCTCTCAGCCAGTGTCTAATCAACGTGCCTCCCACCCGAGCTTGTGGCTGCACTCCACGCCATTCATTGCTGGGTTGAAAGCTTGACTTTCCCCATGCCAACGTCCAAAATGAAGAACCCCCTCATTGGCGTGCTGGCCCTGGCCACCCTCGCCTACACTTATGAGCTTCAGTATGGCCTATATGCTCCAGGCTTCGAGCAGCCGGTGGCGTCTGATGAATTTGAAATTGACAAAAGTCCGCTCTTCTCACTGCATCGTGATCTAGTCAATATTGAATCCATTTCCAATAACGAGCACAATGTGGGGGTGTTCTTGGAGTCTTACCTGAAAGACCATAACTACACCGTCGAAAGACAGTACATTGACTTTATACAATCCAAGAAGAAGAATGCAAGATTCAACCTCCTAGCCTACCCAGGCTCGAAACGACAGACCCCAGTCCTCCTCACCAGTCACATCGATACCGTTCCCCCCTTCTATCCCTACACTCTACGCGAAAAAGAAAATATATGGGGTCGTGGCTCCGTCGATGCAAAAGCCTGCGTCGCCACCCAAATCACCGCTCTCCAACAATTACTAGCTTCAAACACGATATCTCCCAACGATGTATCCCTCCTCTACGTTGTTGGCGAAGAGGTCGGAGGCGATGGCATGCATGCCGTCAACGACCTTCAGATGAAATGGGACACCGTGATATTCGGTGAACCCACAGAACTGAAACTGGCATCAGGCCACAAAGGTATCTTGGTGTTTTCAATTACTGCACACGGCAAGGCGGGCCATAGCGGGTATCCGTGGCTAGGCAAGAGTGCGAATCATATGCTCATATCTGCGTTGGCTGCGTTACAGACAATGGACCTGCCAAGCAGTGAAAAGTATGGGAATAGTACTTTGAACATTGGAAAAATAAATGGTGGTGTAGCCGCTAATGTAATAGCTGAGACGGCTGTTGCGGATATCGGAATACGTCTCGCCGCCGGCGACCCAAGCGTTGTCAAAAAATCGATACAGGATACCATCAAAGACATAGATTCGGACATCCAAGTCACTTTCCACGGTCGTGGCTACGGGCCCGTTAATCTTGACCATGATATTGAAGGCTTCGATACCATGACGGTTAATTACGGGACTGATGTGCCGAACCTGGATGGAAAACATAAGAGATATTTATATGGACCGGGAAATATACTGGTTGCGCATTCTGATCATGAGCATTTGAGTACTGGAGATTTGATGGATGCGGTGGAGGGATACAAAAGGATTATTATGGCTGCTTTGAAGAAAGATGATGAGAAGACAGGATTGTGATGACTCTTGAAAATTAAATTATGTGTATGACTAAAAGCGCATTCGTAAAGCACGAGGAAATTGAGCCTCTTGTCACGATATCATGTTTTTGCCATCAGATATTCTAAGGCTACTATTCTTATTGATTGGATGATGAAATAATATGTACAGCTAATCAAGCAAGTGTGCGTACCATATCCAGCACATGCCATTACCCTAAACCAGCACTATTACCATGCCATAAGCATCAAACAGGAAGAACTCTGGGTATCTTTGATTTCGAGATTTGCCATGCATCATGTGTATCGTAAAAGACAAAAGGAGGAAACTAAAATAAGGACGAAGAAAGATAACGTTTTATGCATGCCATTCATTTCGCTGATGTGGGCGCCACAAATATCGGCACATCACTCAAGTCGATGCCAAAGCCTTTAGACACATCTACACTCTTCCTGCTTGCCTCTGTCTTTGCGCTTCGGGTTCCTGCACTGCCTCCGAGGCCGCAGCCTGGCTCGTAGCCGTACAGGAAACCTCCTGCGTAACGACCTGTAAGGTTCTCAAACTTCGAGTTAGGCGGCGAGTTGCCAGAGCTGATGCGCTTGCGGGGGAGTGCGAATGAGCTGTAGGTTTGTACGATTCGTGCGGCGGGAGATGATTCCTGCGTCTGGGCTTGAGGTTGGCGGGTGATTGAATTAGAGAGCGGGCGAGGGTTAGGTCGAGAAGGATGTTGAGTGATTGGCTCGATATACGAGGAGGGTCTGTTTGTAGTATAAGGCGATGAGCTGGATTCAGGCTCGTAAAGCTGCTGTTGCGGCGAGATTTGAGTAGGGGGTGCTGGCGGCTTCCATGAGGGAGCTAGAGGACTGGGTCCGGGCCTTGAAGATTGTTTTGTCTCATGAAGACCTCGTGGCTCGGCTCCAAGAAGTCTCTGCGTGAACGACGGGCGGTTGTTCTGCTGGTGTATATAAGATCCCTCAAATTCCGTTGGCTGAGTAACAGTGTGCTGGTTTGATCGATTCTTGAGCAGTGCTTCACCAGCGGATTTGCGACGCTGAGACCATGCCTGTCGTTGCGCCTCCCAAATACTACTATCTTTGTCCGACTGGTCCTCGTTTGAAGATACGTCATTGCTATCATGACCCATGCGAAGATTCTCGACGATTTTCGGACTCTTCTTCTCCAGCGATCCCTTGCTCCAAAGCCGTGGCACGAGATTGCTGACTTTAGCTTGGCGAGGAGGTGTCAGGCTTTCAGGCTGGGCATTGGACAACCCATCGTTCTGAGGCTTCATATTATCCATTGGGGGCAGTGTAAGGGCTTGCGTTGGTGAAGCGTCCATTACCATGCTCTGTGGTCGAGATCTTATAATTTGAGCCTCTCTTTGCTTGACCTGCTCGATTGAAGGGAGAGCTGGAACAGGCGGCACGTCCACAATGATACTTGAAGGTCTAATAGACCTTCCAGGAAGACCACCACGATCGTTGAACGGACCGTCAGTCTCAATCTTGACCCCAGAGAAGCTTTGACTCCTCCTACGGCTGCGAGCCCATTCGAGATCATGAGCCCTGATATCCACTGCAGCTAGGGCTGGCACTGGAGGTACGTTGTTTACCAACAGAGAATGAGGACGAAGTCTCTTCCCAGATATACCATCATCATCCCCATAGGAGCCCCCACTCAATGGACGTGGCCTCCCGCTACTTTGACTTCTAGCCCGGCTACGTGCACGCGCAGATTCTGCGGCGGCAGTTTCGTCCATGCCGACCATGGACCTTGCCCTTGTCATAGAGGTACTAATCTGATGAGGATGCTTGCTGCCGGCGTTTTGGGATGCGCTTGAAAACATGGATGTGGTTATGTCGTATGGACTTCTACCCAAGGACTCGGTCACGGTTCCAAAATTAGCAATCGTTAGCAGCGTGTCGTGTTGGCTTGGTGGACCATCAGATGACTTCGCTCTAGTCCTGGATGCCGAACGAGAACGGCTTGCCTTCTGCTTGCTCTCGTCTTTCTTAACTTGCTTTTCCAGGTCTTTCTTGTTCTTCTCCAACCTTTTAGCAAGCTCCTTTTCCTCTTTTAGTAGCCTCTTTTCGTTCTCTTTTTCTTCTTTAGCTAACTTCTTGCGCTCTTTCTTAGCCTTTCCGCCGCCAAACTCCGACCAACTTGGTGATCGAACGATAGCTGATTGTGGGTATTCATCCTCGTCAAACATCAAGCTGGACCGATACCTTGACAAAGCTCGTGGACGCGAGATATTCCTTTCATCTGACATGGCTGGGGACGCATAGAGATCTGAAGTGGCTGCTTCGAGAGCATTTGCAGGCGATGGAAATCGAACTGGCATAGGCCGAATCGTGCGAGCTGAAGACGTTTCTTCTACAGTAGTGTGTTGCGAGCTTGGAAAGGTATGCTCGAGTAAGGGGAACTGGCGAAGTCGGTCTGCGTGCCGAGCGGCAATGATAGAAGGTACACGGGGGATGTTTGCTACTTCGGGATCACGATGCCCTTGGACGGTGATACAACTCACTGGTGGCGGCTGCGACTTTGGTCGTGGTTTTTGCAGCTTGCGCACAAGATTCTGAGATGAGGACCTAGCCGATGACCGAGCTGAGGACCGAACGCTGTCAACGGTTTGGGACGAGGGCGACGAAGGGAGTCCCGCCGGAGAAGTTGGCAAGACGTGGCCCGGCATTAGGTTGGATGAGTCCGGACGGGGTGCTGGACCAGTGGTCTGGGACATGTAACTTCCTTGTTTTGGTACAGAGCCTGGCCTCTCTTGGGGGCCTGAACGATCATATCTCCACTGTAGATCTGCGGACATAGTCCTACCAGCTCTGTCTGCCTGGTCGTTGGCTGTGAGAGTGAGATGTGCTGCATTCGTGGAAGAATTTGAACTGTATCCGCTGTCCACCTTAGGTTCCTCGGTTGAGACGCTATATCTTGATGCCGTAGAAGAATGGACAGAGAGTCGCCCAGTCTCTGGGATGAACTGAGTGTGGCCGTTAAGTTTACGAAAGGCGTCTTCGGCTGTACGACTGCCAACACTGCTAGCCCCTGCATCATCGATGAACTGACGCCAATTTTGCAATCCAGTACCTACTGCTCCCGGCGTAACAGTCCCCTGAGCGTCAAGTGAGCTATCATGATCAGACCATTGTCCCGAACCAGGATTCTCCGAGAAAGGACTGCCGGCAAGTTCTGCTATATATTCATGGGCCTTGGATGTTGCAGAGTCGCTCTTTTTGTGCCTGGCGGCCGAAGATTCTCGCGGAATGACGATACTGTCATCCAGCTCGAAAATCTCCCGAAGCTCCTTTTGAATCTGTAAAGGACTGAGGTTCGAAGGGGTCATAGTCGCGGATATGTTGCCTATTACGCTTCCTTCGGACGCTGTAAAGTACTCTTCATGAGTCTTCGACTCGGGTGTAGGCGAGTGACCGAGCAGATCTGGCGTATCGTTCCGTGGAATGCCGTTTGTGACTCGCAATGTGCCAAGTAAAAGACCTCCAAGCTGTGGATAGTTAATGCTTGAAGGTGTAGCTCTGCCATCTTCGCTCAGATTCAGGCCGGCCAGCTGCGAAAGAGGCGACGTCTCAGGTCGAGCAGGATTGTAATAGTAATCACGATCAGTTTGGGACTTTGGGGCATCTGAAGGTGGAGGCTTCCGGAGGATGTCACTGGCATTCCTGGTTGCGATCCCTGGCGTATACAAAGATTTCCTCCGTACAGGTGCCCTGACGGAATCGACATGCCTCTTATCATCAACGGGGGAACTGACGTGGTTCTGCGCGGCTAGGCTATCATTATGCGCCTTCTCTTTGATTTGAACAGCTATCATGGCGGATTCCTCGGGGTCTGACGCTTGTGAGTCTGACTTTGAGAGATAGGCCGATGATGCTTTAGCACTTTGAATTTGCATTATAGAAGATCCTGTCCTGGACAAGCGCTTCTTAACGTTGCGGGCAGTACCCGCAAGAACACTGCGGCCCTCATCGTCCTCGGATGAATTCTGGATAGCTTCTTCATTGGCCCCGTAAAGATACGCCCTGATCTTGCTCCGTGATTTGCGTCGGCTTCGGCGCTCTCCTTGTGAGCTCACAACTGCCACATGGTCCCCGAAATAGTCAATGTCGGCCGAGTTGAGAGGTGAGGAAGCAGCCTCCGTTTGGTGATCAGAGAAGGTGCTGAGAAGGTTCGTCGTCGAGGAGTTCGTGCGTGGCTTTGACAGTCTTCGCGGTGCATTCTCTTGCGTAGATAGGCCGCCCATGATTATTCAGCAACTAATGCTTTCGATGTCGTTGGCAACTGGGTCGTCATCGATACATGAGGCCTGCGTTGCTTGGTGACCGTAGAGTAAACACGGGAACAACAGACTCGAAGCGTATATAGGGCCGTGAACGAGAGTTGAAAAGAATATGGATCGAAGTGTCGTGGTTACTGCGTGTGTCAACCATTCACTATAGCTTGGACACCCAGTGAAGGAAATGTTTTGGGTCTTCAGGTCGAGGCTGTGCCAAAGGCGAGAATCAGGGCTGTATGGCCATGTCTCAGATCTCGCAGCATTCGAAGGACAGCAGCCACATCCAATGCCTCAGATACGTGACCACAATTAACGAGCGAGAAGTGAAAAAGAATGTAAGTGAAGCAGACAAGTGAAAGACAGGTGGAAATGGCAGGGCTGGAGAGGGACGATCGAACTGTTTATCCCGGCTAATATATTCTTGGAAACCGGGCAATTTTCAGCCACACTAACATGCTAGCATGCTAGTTCGTTGCCCATGGGTTCCAGCAAAATCTGCGATTCATCTCCCTTAATACCAGGATTTCACCAATTGCTATTTCACTGATATACAGCAGGATCGTGGGAAAAGACTTCCAACAGCAATTCGAGGACTTTGGAAGAACTGTACTTCTATACCAAGGATTTGACACTTCGGTGCTTCTTGTGATGTAATTAGAAGTCGATAGTGAAGGAATCTCCGAAGGAACATTGTGGATCATGAGCAAAGCATATGCAAGTCGGACTGCATATCACAATGCAAGCGGTCAAGCGGTCGTCGTATCCGATGAATATCAGTGGGTAACGCCGCTGGGAGTGTTGATCTTGCAGACTGCACTGCCACAGCTTGCGGGTACTGCGCCACATGAAGTCATTAGTGGGCAAGCGAACCAGACCCTTGGATGATCCACCAATTGGTCCCAGATATGGTCACGATATGCTTAACGCTACAAGTATAGAGCCACTTTACCCAGCGCATCAAGATCCTCTCCATCCTCTCCTCCCGGCAAATTGAGAGTCGTAGCTGAAGCCACCATGGATCCTTCAAAGCTCTATTCGTCACTTGTCGCCGAACACTGCCGAGTTTGACAACGTTCAATATGCACGCCGAGTCCGAATCGGGTCGATAGCGATACATGCGTCGTGCACCACCTCACTCCACTTTGGACTTAATGTTTCAGCATTCACAACCCGCATGAATCTGATAGAGCTAAAAGGGTCATATGCTCAATCGTTATCTGATGTAGGCAACCAACGACGTTCGCTGGGACAGGCTTGCAACCCCTTCTTACCAAAGATAGCCTGATAATGTCTGTCCGGCCATCTGTTGCATTGGGCTTTATCCCCGAGCACAGGTTCGGAGACGCATGTCAAGAACTATGTGGGCTTGCATTGAAGTCTGGCCAGAGCGAATCACACTTTGAATATCGTCAAGAGGTAAGATAATGCAATGTTTGCACGAATGGCGAGATTATGGTTGCTGTCAACCTCGCATTAGCTGCTTTCGAATGGAAGCTTTAGCGTCCATGTGCCATTACTCTGTTATCTTAATTCGTTGTTGATAGACGCAGAAGCATCTTTAGCCTCTACATACGCTCAAAGATATTCTAGGACCGAACCCGATTTCTTGTCATCTCCCGGCGTCTAAGTTTGAATGTATTACCAGAACAAGGCTCTGCTGACCCCTTGTTTACCGAGGACATTGATCCTACGCCTGATAGCAATAGTACGAATAATAAGGACGACGTACGTGAGACCAGTCACTCAAACCCTCGCCAAGTCGAAGAAGATAGGTAATCTTATAGTGCTATAGGCGGCGATACATCACACCCCAGCATCCACCATCTCATCATCAGTAGAATATCATGTTATCTATTCAATTAGCTACCAAGTCCCTGTCCTATACTTTTTTATTCACGACACCCCACATATAAAGTCGCTCAGTATCGATACGGTCTACGAAAAACTTGTGCCACATCATCTTCGAGATGCAGCAAAGCAAGTAGGCGTAATGGGAGGCATTGGTATGACCGTAAGCGAAATGCACCCACATTTCTGGGCTCAGTTGATAGGGGTATGTTTAGAATCATCCAATGACAGATATTCCGTGCTTCTGGGTGCATCCCTGCAACACTGCAGAGGCTATGGATTCTTATCTGAAGGGAATAGACAGAGACGCTAGTCCAGTGGAGTATCTCATGATTTGGATTGGTATCGTGGGCGCTGCGGTTGGGCTGAGTCTGCCGAAAGCTATCATGCTAGCAAAGACACCTTAATGCAATGGCCACTAGTGACGTTTGGCGGGCTTCGACTCAGATCTCCGAATATTATGGGGATGGTCCTAGCCAATTCGCTCAAGCCACCAGCTTTTCCAATACGAAAGGCAGCACTGTATTCCAACGCCAAGCAATGCTCGCTCAAATGCCAAGATCACGATCTTATGAAGCTATGTGAAAATCCTAATCATCCTCATCCGAGCTAGCTTCCATAGGCGCATCACTATCCTCCTCCATAGGTGCTCCTTCGTCATCACTTTCCTCTTCCCTTGCCCGCTTCACACCCTTCGGCTCTTCCTCCTTCCCATCAACGTCCATCTCAACCTTCTTCGCTGCTTCAAGTGCCTTCGCACTCCCGGCGGGAGCTGGCGGAGGCGCTGGCAATGAGGAAGGCGGCGCTCCGAATATCGATTGCTGCAACTCCGTCGTCATGACCTCAGTTCCTGCAGCAACAGGCATTCGATACGTGCCGTCGAGCTTCGCTATCGTATCCGATTTGCCTTTGGCGTACTGTATCTTCTATAACACAAGTGTACGTTAACAGATGCTGATAAACCCTTCTGGGGTGTTATGGTTCTTACCATCTCCTTCCCAAAGAAGTCAAACCCCTGTAGCGCCCGCATCGCTTGCGTACTCGTATGCACATCTCGAAAGGCTACATGCGCCTGTCCGCGCATCTTGTTGTTTCTAACAGCGACGACATCGAGTACGGGGCCGTAGGTGGAGAAGAGGGTGTATAGAGAGAGGCGCAGGTCGGTTTTCTGGATCTTTTCGGGAAGGTTCGTGAGATAGAGACTATAGAGAATCAGCTGTGTAATAATGTCAGAGCTTGGATTGTAGAAGCCTAGGACGCTAAGACTTACGTTTGGTTTGGAGGAAGTGATGATTTCTGGGGTGGGCCATTGTGGGATGGCATCATTCTGGCTGCCATTGTGCCAGATGCTCCGTGCTACTGAAGATACTATCGGGTTAATTCCAGCATCCCAAGAGGTAGATTGCTTAATACATGGGTATAGTAGTGGCTTGAAGAAATGATTATCTATAGGTGCGTGAAGAGACGCAGATATTTTGTGTGCAAGTGAGAAGGCGCCCAAGTCGGGTTAGTCTCGGCGCTGTTTTTGGCGTCCATCTCACGAGTTATTTTTGATACCTGGAAAAAAAACGATCAATTGACTACCCCCGTAGCCTGGTGCTGCTGCCCGGAGAGTTGCCGCAATGCAAACTTGAAATGTCCTATGTATGAGACTATTCCTAATCTACGTCTGCTATCCCTGTGAGACCGTGGTACCCCAAGCACAAGAACCTTACTGAGCAAATCAGCGTTGCTAGACGCCGTGGGCTTGTATTCCCTGGTAGCGCTCTGAGATTGAATAGCAACAGGAGAGGAAATAGAACCCTAAAATGTACGTGATAGCTGCAGCAATTCACAGCCCATGAAGAACATTAATCCTCCGCCGGCACCCGGCCCCAATTTCCATATCAGGATTGCTATATTCCTCCCATCATTATTCGACACTGTGATCACTTGAGAAGACATCAGTCGAATATATCTTCCTAACGCCTTCAGATGAGCCCCCAGAACCTGCTTGTCGTGATCAAGATTAGGGATGTCGAAGCGGCCCTCGGCTCGATTCCGGGATAGATTATCTTGTTGAAGTCGGTGGTGATCCATGGCTGCGTGAAGTCGGTGGTCCTTTCTAAGAACCCTCTCTCATTGACAGCCTTCCCCGCAAAGCAGCATACGTGGGCTGGAGCTTGAGGGTTCCACTCGTCCCGATTAACGAGATAGGCGAACTGCCAGCAGACCTTATAGGTGCCTGGCGGAACGTCGCGTTCGATGCAGCGAATATTAACACTGTCCCTGCCACTGGGCATCTTGAGATTGCATACCCAGGAGATATGCTGGGTGTCCTCTTTCAGGAGAGGTTGGACTTGGTTATCAGATCCCTTTTCACGGAGCTCTTCTAGGAATCGAAGGTCTGTGTCGTCGGAGAAGAACAGATAGGATTGTTCATTCGTCTGTTCAATGGTACGTCGAAACGAATGCGCTGGTATGCGTACGTTGTAGTCCAGGTGCTGGCTTGTTGGATCGAGCAACAAGTTCTTAGATGTCGTGAATCCGACAAAAGAGCACCTGGATCATTGGGAAGCAGATTCCAAACTGCGACGGGTATGCCCATTAAAACCATGGTCGAGTGGCTTCTAGTCACGCCATGAAGTGTGACGGCCGTGGCTAGAAGTGGTATCTGTCGTATAGACGACATGCGGGCTTCAAAGGGACTCCTATTGCTGGAGGGGCTCCTTCGGGACATGAAGGAACATTGGTGACAACTGCGACGGCAGCTTCACACCACTGATCTGGTGTAGAGATCTTCGACACAAAGCTCACGGCACCGGGCCATACGTGGTGCAATCACCCTTTAGAGGCTGTTTCAGTGATTATTTCGACAACATCAATCATCAAAACATGTTGATATATGCTGTTGGAGCTTGTTGAGTTAATCAGTCGTCTTTCACAGCATTTACTTCACGACACTTGGTCAAGCCCAGACTCGGCTACGACTGTTGAAAAATGTGGCCAGGCGGCAATCGGATGCAGCTGATGGTATCTGTTCCGGCATGATTTCCCCTTGAGGGTGCAGTCCAAGCAGACGTCGAAGTCGTCACAAGAGCATGTGCAACAATCTGAGACAAGTTTTTCAGATCCTAGTACACAGCTAAACAATGCCAAGGGCGAATTTCACTTACGGAAGAACAGTCCAGGGGGCGATGTTTTGCAGGAATCGCAAGTAATTGGACCCCAGCCATGCGATATCCTCTTACAACTGTTCAGATTGGATGGTAGTTTATATCCAGCATTGTGAAAATGTTGTTTGCACCTGCCGCCATCGTTCCAGCAGGTCGAGCAAATGTCGAATTGGCACTGCTGACAGTCTAGATTTCCGTCGTGAGCATTAAAAGGGCACATGCTAGGTTGCTGAAAGGCCACAACTTACGGAAATGACTCTGGTTTGTTAGGGGAACAAAGCAGTGGTCACACCACCTAAGATAGCCAGCATGCTGATCCTCATTCTTGTGACATCTTATGGTCAGCTTGTTACTGCACTGGGCAGAATATAGTGTTCTGCACTGCCTCGCGAAGATTTTTCGAAAGTGGTCGCTTGTCCATTGTCGAAGACTCTCTTCTCTGCGCTTCAGCTCAAGCTTACGCCGTTCAGCCTCTTTGGCTGCTTGCTCCCTCTTTTCAGCAACTCTTTGCTCTTCATCTCTGCGGTTCTCCTCCTCCTGGCGTTGGAGACGCTCCTGTGCTCTATGTCTTTCCTCTTCTTTAGCTTCAAGAGCCCGTTTCTCGCGCTCCTTTGCTTCTCTCCTATATCTTTCGTCTAGGTTTCGTATACTTTGTTGATGCTCGATGTTTTGCTGATTTTGCAAGTGGCGCTTCATCCTCCGCTGAGCAAGCTCTTGCTCCATGTCATTTGCCCGGATACGGAATGACTCAAGCGCATGGTCAAGCTCCGTATTGACCACCTGACTTGCTGCGGTTTGTTCCAAGGGTTTCTTGTCGTCAACCATCTCTTTTTGAACCGTCAGGACAATTTCCCCCTTGTCAGCGAAGCGCAGTAATACACGTCTTGATACGAGGTCTGAGTAGTCATGTATTCTTTCTGTTTTGGCTCCCTTCCGGATCATGTTCCCCCAGAAGTCGTCCCTTGTGAAGAGCTGTGACTCCCGCGATTCACCCACACAAGGGTCGACAGAACCCCAGAAGGTAGTGCATAAGGTAATGTTCTCATATGAATGCTGCCCACATAGGTTTTGGAACACACTCAGGTTTAGTCTCGACGTTCCTGACATTCGGGACTTCGCAATTGAGTGCAGGTATATCAACCCACTAAGCCTTCGCCCATCCCTGTAAGTGCTGCTCAACCAGTCTGCAAGCTTTGCCAGAATCTGAGACTCGTTCTGGTATGTGTCATTGAATCCAGGTGTATCTACGATGCTAAAATTTATACCGTCGATGCAGGCATCGTAAGCCGTGATTGAGGCCGTGGCTGCGATACTTCTTTTAGTACGAGCTTTCTATCCTTCGAAGAAACGACCAACCTGATTCCAAATCCTCCGAGGGGACAATGTCTGCGCGTCCTGTTAGACCTGCCACATAGGAGGTTTTACCGGAGCCAGTCACGCCCATAACGGCGACAAGGATTGGTGGAGAAGCCATGATGGGCTGCAAAGGCGGACTTTGAGATCAGGGTTCCCCGTGATGGGATTGGTGTTGTCGGTCGAAATACCTCCTATCTTGTTGGGAGATCTGCCGGGGAAGAAACTCTGGATTGAATGAATCACCGTGGTTCGTGGTTGAATGACCGAAGCAAAAGGTTAGACGGCAGTGAAACTTCAAGCATCTGGCAACGTATTCTCAATTATCAATTGTGCCAATGCTTCCTGTATGGTGTAGAGCGCTGGGTCGGGCAAGTTCGCCCCGAAGGTAAGGCAGTCAGTATTTTAGGCGGCTTTCGTTCAAGGAGGTCGACGCCTAATTCGTAGTCCAGACCCTGGTCTAGGGCATATGGTGTACTCGTACTTCTAAAGGTCATGCACTTTCGGACGCCACTGCTGGCTAGTCTGAGCGGTCGCTCCAAGGAGGAGGGCACCCAATTGGACAATCTAAACCCGAAAGGTGTCAGTATACCGACTAGTAGGTGGGGTCGAACTGTCAGACTCAACTATCTACGCCTACTCATACGGTCTTTCCATTAAGGGATGTACCGTGGTAAGCGAGATATCAAGCTCTGTGAGAGTCTAGCAGGGTATACCCACCTGACTCATCCAATATTAAGAGGCAACACCCCACCCCCAAAATGAGAGCCTTGCAGTCGATTAATTCCAGGCTTGCGCTTACGTGTACAATCTCCTCTCAACATGCAGTGCTAGTCTGAAAACATCCCACACCAATCCGCTTGCTGAGTGTATAATACGAAAGTTTTCCCTACACCTACCTAAGACCAAGACTGGATCTTGAACGCAAGTTTCGTCATCGAATTTCTCAGGTAACAACACAATGTGCCTCTGCTGTGGTTTTGAATACGTGCTCTTTGGCTGGCTCTGCTATGAATGTGCTAAGGAAGATGATGAAAGACGGCGGGCCGCGACGCAAACCCAGATGCGTCCTGTAAGTCAGGTTCTACAGAGATACTTCCTTCCAGCAGAAGCACAACTAACTCCTCCTCAATAGGTTTACTACCCTCCGGCACCGGCACAACACCGAAGCACGATGCCCCGGACAGCATTTCCGCAAACGCCAATCGCGCCGGTGAGTCCTGTGCCTGAGCCCATCATCAAAAATATCAAGGGTGTTTGAAGGAGGTGTCCATCTATTAGATTGGCCAGGTACGAATCCTCCAAGCTAAGACCTGGATGATTATGATGGTACCAAGCAAGTGATCGAAAGTCGTGATCTATCTAGAGTGGGAGTCAAGGTCATTGTTCTGTGTTGGCATCATTTTGCTCGGGGCATTTGGCCTGCATGGGACCATGTATTTATGATGCCTGTTTCAGAAGAAGTACGAAGAGTCGCTTAGAGTAATAAGAGCAGGGTTTGTGATAAGAAGGCACGCAACAGAATGCGTCATGTTAATCATAAAGCGTCCGCCCACTCTTTTATTAAACTTGCCCATGTATACCAGATCTACATAAAGTCTTCTCGTCTCCAATTTACATCACGCTACACATTGACGTAAGTGCCAATGCGCCCATCCCGCCCGCGACAATTCCTAACTCTGCTTCACGATTGTGAGCCGGTGGAGGATAACACACTGATTGCGGCAAAACTTGTGGCGGCTGCTGATACTGCGACGGTGCCGATGAGTACGGTGGAGGAGCCTGCTCCTTTGCTTGTTGTGCTTCCAACTCCTTGACTCTATTTTCTAGAGCGACTCGTCGAAACATCTCCTCGACTCTCTCCTCAGTGAGCGCAGGTTTCTGTCCTTGCGACAAGTGTTGTGCTCCTCCAGAATTGGCAGCTATGCCCGCTGCCAAATCTCCGAGAGTTTTATCCGTAAACATTTGTATACCCTGTTGCCACTCTCGATCGTTCCGCTCCACTCTAGCATCAGCTTCCTTGTCTTTCGCGCTCAATTCTCGCTTATGTTCTTCTCCAGCTTTTTCTTTCTCCAATCTCAAGCGCTCGGCCTCTTCCTTGACCCTTTTGATCTCTGCATCTTTCTGTTCTATCAACTGTTTCGTTGTGACGTCCAACTTGTTTTTCGTTTTGTTGAGCTCTGCCATTTCTGCCTTCAGCCGTTCCTGTGCCTCCAATGCCTCTTGCGCCGCTTCCTCGTTTTCATCTCTCATGGCTTGCGCAAGATCAGTATGGCGCTTTTCGAGCTCCTTCGCAGCGTCCTTGACTCTGTCGCTGATATCTTCCTCCAAGGTTTGGCCAGCTCCAGTGCACCTGACTGTTCTCCCTTCCTTCATCTCTACCTGTATCTTCAAAGTAGTCTTTTCGTTTTGGTCCACAATGCGTTTCACCATTTCCATCGCCGAGGCGCGATCATTTTTGAAGCGGATCACCACTGCACCTGCATCCTTCATTTTTTTCCAGAAGTCGTCTCTTGTGATCAATTGGTTTTCGCGGTGCTCTCCTTTGGCGTGATCAGTCACGTCCCAGAATGACGTCGCAAGGACTACATGAGACATGTTTTCCAGCCCAGTCAGCCTCTTAAATACGGTCAAATGCATTCTATCGGAGCCTGTCATTCTCGCATCTTGGATCCCGTGCAGATATATGAGTCCGTTTAAACGAATGCTTTCTTGATATGATTTCGCCAACCATCCAGCGAGATCATTTAAAATATCCACGTCGCGTACAGAAGAGTCGTTGAACCCTGGCGTGTCGATCAAGAATACGTTTCTGCCTTCAAATGTCATCTGGTAAGGGATACAGTCCCTTGTGACTGTTCTCTCAAGTCAAACTTAAAATGTACTTTTTATGGAATCGCAAATGGCCGACTCACAAGAATCGTAATCTTCACCCACGATATTTTTGACCTCAGGCACGCACTGCTGTATGAATGAGCTTTTCCCAGCCCCTGTGACGCCCATCACACCGATGTAGATGTCTTCATTGTCTTTCGGCCTGTCACCAATCAACATTCAGGCGATAACATTTTGTTTTCAGGAAACGTTCCCTGCAGATGAAGCCACAGCTTCCTCAGTTGAAGTGCTCCCATTAGAGGCCATGACGGCTACTTGAGTTTCAAGACAGGAATGAAGTTGTCGAAAGCAAATCTTTGGTGAGACTATTCACTGCAACGGATGGTCAGATAGCTACTGTGATTGTGAAGGATGGCATGATCTGCCTAGACAGTATCTGGCGATTATAAAAGATGGAGGACCAACTTTCAGCCTGATGGAGGGTTCCAGAGCCACCAGGCCAAAGCCCAGAGAAAGATCCAGCCAATAGCCAGGAGGCCTTCTGAGGGCCCAGATAGCCCCGAGAGATACCCCACGGGCGCTCCACAGGGTCATTGCTAGGATCCCAAAACAGTCGCGACATGGATCAAAGCCGATTGGATTGGAATTTCACAACTATTGGCCTTTCCCGGCAACTTCCTTTCCCTGTTATCATCCGAGCTCTGTCAAATAAATCGCTTCATGAAGCTTTTTCATCGTATTCAGAAAAATTTGTCACGCATAAATCACTGTGTGGCTCTTTGAGGTTACTCAAAGTCAACCATTTTGCAATTGTCTTCGACAGTGCAATATGTCTAGGCGGGGGCAGAGAAAACGCTTTGGCCCCATTGCTCCATCGATCTGGCGGGGAAGCTTGAGACCCTGTTTCCAGAAACAGCACGGCGAAAACGCTACCGATATTTCCAATGTCAACTGGCGCTCGTCAAGTTTCCAAACAGATCTAGCCACTTACCTCTACGGCGAACGTATGCATTTGCTCGAGGTTTGCATAGACACACCTCAAAACTGGCCAATGAAAGGCATCGCTTGCCAGACTTGCAAAAGTGGCTGAAATCGACCCGACTGAATATCGAACTTTTCATGGGCATGAATTAAGAATGCCTAGAAAAAGAAATCTTAGCCGGCAGTATAGCGCCACGAGATGCACCCCCTAGACTTACGGCACAGCAACGGCGTTGGGAATGGGTCGAGTTCTTGGAAGTCTGGAACAATGCTTCCACTTTCAGCTCGGAGTTAACCTCCGTGGCTTGTAATCAGATCTCGGATATAGCCATTAGCGTCTTGATTCGGACAACATTATGGCTCGTGCGATGCCCTTGAGCTACCCAGTCCCTCATTGTTGAAGTCGATTCAAGACCGAACAAGCGAAGAACTGTCTGCGCGTCCACTTACGGAACCTAAAGGATGCAGACCATAAGGGTTCATATACGACCTGGCTGCGGACAGTCCCCTGTTTTTTTTCTGACAGTCCCCTGTTTAGCGCCCGCCCCCCTATGTCCTCACCACCACCACCACCACCACTACTACCAAGCACCCCACTGCCACCATCTCGTTACCGACGACGACAGATCGCTGTTACTTACAAATATCACCCTCTTACATCTACATTATTATCGCTGCGGCCGATCGGGGCGGGACTACTATACAGCAGCTTACAGAGGTGTCGCATAGCTAGATGGGGCTAGCAGCCCCCGGAGTTAACCCCCTAAAACTAGTTCGAAGGGCGACTTTAAGGGCCATTTCTACCAACCCAGCCCCGTAATAAGTACGCGTAGGGGCTTTAAGTATATAAAACGATGTGATAGTAATAGTAATATATATTTTGATGCAGCGACGATATTTATAAGCGTCAGCGATATACTACTGACGACAGCGAGGTGCTGGCAGCGAGGTGCCGTGGTGAGGATATGGGGGAGCGGGCGCTAAACAGGGGACTGTCAGAAAAAAAACAGGGGACTGTTCGCAGCCAGGTCGGTTCATATATAGTGAGGTACTGTGATCACCAAACGACGAAATGCCACTGTTCATGCCTGCCCTACCTGCTGTCAACCTTTCTAGAACAAATCAAGGTTAAAAAGGCATTATGAGAGCACCCGTAGATACTACTAAAATTGATTTTGATTTTGAGACGACAAGATCGCTATTCATAGTCCCCTTGCCAAAAGTGTTGCAAGACTTTCCAACATATTAGCTGCCCTCCCCAAAGTGACCACGAATCCGACTGCTGAATTCGTCTTTACGAAGCTTGCAAAATAAAGCAAGTCAACCGACAATCTACTCACACAGACCGGTCAGATTTGCCACCGGAAAACACCTCGCGGATGTTCGACGATTCCAGGGGAGCCAAAACCGTGCTGCGGATACGTTCGGAGCTGGGAGAGGCTTCATCAGTGCCGTCAACCCTTTCAACATAATGAAGCAGCGGGAATCGACGCCCAAAGTTTTCGGTCCTCCACGAATGAAGGTATAAACAACTTGCAAGAGCGGTTTCGGAATATGAATAATGCCACTCTAACACATAACCATTCCGCATCCACAGGGGGGTATTCAGACGGCATATGGCACCGACTTCCCCCCTCGTCTACAGAAGGCGCCTGTTACGTCGGCGCCCAAGTTGATGTTCCGCCTTAAGAATCGCACAGGGGTTCTGCAACACCGGCCAAGACCCTTTGAGACTTGATTGGATGCCATTCAAATGCCGATCAAGACGTGCCCTTCAACACAGCAGATTTTCGATGTTCGCAAGTGTTCAGTACCACATGGGATTCAAGCATGGCAGGGTGAAAATCCTTCCAGGAAAGATTGGTCGATCAGCGGTGGATGGAAATTTTGGTTTGGCATACAACTCGGATTTGAGTCAAGGCGCGCTTTCTCCCAGTCAAGCAGCCAATCTGTAGTGCCCAGGTGTGATTTGGAATCTATGGCAATTCATATCTTGACGTCCCCCCGAAGGAACGATCAGTGCCTGTAGAGAATCCGTTAGCATTCCAGCCTTGCGACCACGCGTTGAGCGGACAGAAGTACTAATGGCGAAAAGGTGCCGTTGGATGGCTTTTCTCCCGAAATTTCCCCTATCTTGGCAGGTTTAAGCCCTCAGTGTACCGAGAGCTCCTTATACTTGCATGCTAGTCATCCTAACAACTGAAATCTAAGGACACATCGTAGCATGATCTCGAAGATCATTCCAGTTCACAGAACAAATTCACAGTACCTGGATGACTAGCAAACAGAGTCAGCGGTCAGTATGACGAAGTGCAGCTGGGACAGCGCAGGAGTTGAGACATATCATTTTCATCTTTGTAGCGTCATTTCTTGAATTGCAACAGTGACGTCTGTCAGATCCCATTGTGTCATTTCAAGAGTTATCTCTGTTCAGCTCTGCGTCAGCTTCAGCCAGCTCGCATCAGAAGCGTTCGAGTCGATGTCGAAGGTCGTCCGTCCGCTTTCGCTCTCATTCATCGAGAAACTGTTTGGCTCAGAATACACGTCGTGAGATGCAAAGACGTTCACGAGAGTGATGAAAACTTACGTCGAGAACAAGATGAAGATGAATAGAAAACAACTATCAGCTGCGAGAAAAAGTTCGAAATCATCAAAGCGAAAAGAATGGAAAAGAGAGAAAGTTAGAAAGATCAGAAAATCATTGACCAATCATGTATCATAACAAATCATAGTATCGTCTCGCTCTTTAGGAGTCCAACAAGAGCTTACCAAAGATGAAAACATTGCAAAGATTACATGAAGAGCAAAATGTAAAAGATATATTCACACTTGGGGCGGGCCGGATATAAATCGCTTTTCTGGATGAGGCAATCATAATGTTGCTTAATGCCAAGGATCGGCAAACTTCCGCGACTGCATCAAGTGGGCGAGAGGCTTCTTGGCGCTAACGTCCGTCACCTTATACGCTCATAAGGTACTGTGTTTCTCTCCAGCGTTCAAAATGCTGACCCGGAGCTCTTCAAAAGCCTCGCAGGTAATTAACGCTGACTTGACTGCTTACAGAAAAGCAGAATGCTAATTGTTCATTCTTTATTAGTGCCTCCTGCGAGGCTCGAGAAATACTCAATGGCGCGCAGCTTCACCACTGGCACGAAGTACGAGAATACAATTGACCCACGTCGCAGCGATGGCTTACATTTTAAACAGCTATGGCCACTGTGCAGTCTGATATATTTAAGCCTACCAAATTTGGCGGAAAATACACAACAACGCTTATCCCTGGTGAGCGGTTCTGTACTTGGGAAACTGGGGGCCTTGAATAGTGGCTGATACCTGATATAGGTGATGGGATTGGTGCTGAGGTGGCTGAATCTGTTAAGACGATTTTCAAAGCCGATAACGTGCCCATCGAGTGGGAACAGGTTGATGTCACGGGTGTCGAATCTGGAGATAAGCATTCTGAGGAGCTGTTCCGTGAGTCTATCGCTTCATTGAAGCGGAATAAACTGGGTCTCAAGGGTGAGTATCACTTTGGATTGCCGCTGGTTGCCACAATTAATTCCATCGCAGGTATTCTACATACCCCCGTGGAACGATCTGGACATCAATCCTTCAATGTCGCGTTACGGCAAGAACTCGACATCTATGCGTCAATTGTCCTTATCAAGAATATCCCTGGCTACAAGACGCGACACGATAACGTAGACCTGTGCATAATCCGAGAAAATACCGAAGGCGAATACTCTGGCTTAGAGCATCAGTCTGTCTCGGGCGTTGTCGAATCCCTCAAAATCATTACCCGGGCCAAATCCGAGCGTATTGCCAAATTCGCTTTTAGTTTTGCCCTTGCAAACCACAGGCAAAAGGTCACCTGTATACATAAGGCGAACATCATGAAGCTTGCCGATGGTCTGTTCAGAGATACCTTCCACAGGGTCGCCCAGGATTACCCAACGCTAACTGTCAATGACATGATTGTTGATAACGCGTCCATGCAAGCTGTTTCCAGACCTCAACAATTCGATGTCATGGTTATGCCTAATCTTTACGGTGGTATTCTCTCGAACGTTGGTGCTGCTCTTGTAGGAGGCCCGGGTATCGTGCCCGGCTGCAACATGGGCCGTGATGTTGCCGTTTTCGAGCCTGGATGTCGACATGTCGGTCTGGATATTAAAGGCAAGGATCAAGCTAATCCTACCGCAATGCTACTTTCTGGCTCGATGCTGTTGCGGCATTTGGGACTTGATGAGCATGCTAATCGTATATCAAAGGCGGTCTACGATGTCATTCTAGAAGGGTGTGTATTGAATTGTATGTGCAAAAGTATTCCGCTGACCCTTGCTTCAGGAAAGTTAGAACACCAGACATGCGTGGCAACAACACTACCCACGATTTCACCAAAGCGGTCTTACGCCACATGGAAGCTGCATAAGTCAACAGTAATCACTCGTGTAAATACAACAGTGGCAATGGATACCCGGAAGGATACGAGCAGTATGTTGGATGATTATAAATCCTTTGTTTGCTAGTGTACAAACAGTCATCTTTATTCCCAATCAACCTCAGAAATCCATCCATTTGACTCCTTCAGCGCCACGCTAATATCAGTACAAATCAGGCCCACCTCTTCCCCACCATCAAAACTGCACCCGTCTCTTCCTCCCCGTAAACTTCGAATCCCTCTTAACAATCTTCCCCTTCCTCTCCATCTGCTCCTTCTTACTCAATATCCACTGCTTCCTTCCCTTCTTCCCCACCTCCTCCCCCCTCTTCCGCCCATCACCTTTCCGCCCCATCCGCTCCTCAACATCCACCCCCTCCATCCCCTCCACAACCCCCTCAATCGCCCCCCCACCCACACTCAACACCAAATAAACCTTCACATTCTTCGTCCCCGCCCCATCCTCCAACAACCCAGCTCCAAACCCCGCCTTAATCGCCGCCGCACTAACCATACTCTTCTGCATCTCATTCTTCGGATAAAACTGACACACCGCCCTCCCCCCTCTTCTTAAACTCGCATACAACCCATTAAAAAACCGCGCTAACCGCCCTTGCGGCGACGTATCACTACTCTCAGCATTACAGAGCCATTGAATCGCACTGATACTGATCGCGGCATCAAATGTGCCTGCGCGAAAGGGAACGCCTTGGCCGATATCCGCTAATAATAGATCTCCCTCCACGTCTCGTTGTAGTGCTATGTCCAGCATTGATGCGGATATGTCCATACCAATCCAGATGTGAGGACCACCGAGGGGGGGGGCTACCGAGGAGAGAATTTCGCCGGAGAGACCGGAACCGCAGCCGATGTCGAGGATGAGGGAGGGGGAGGTGAGGCCGAGGAGGGAGAGGGCGCGGTGGGTCATTTCGACTTGGATAGATTGGATGCGGGAGGAGGTGGTGTATTTACGGGATTCGGCGTCATTGTAGAAGAGGTCGGGGGGACTGGTAGGGGGGGTTGGTCAGTTGTGGGGCTGTTTGGGAAACGGGCGATGGGGGGGGATGGAGGCGATGGGGATGTACAGGGTATCTTCTGGCCGAGACATGGTTGTAGGAGGTTATGGTTAGAAGAGCATTTAATACTCTTCCATCACTGTATTGATATTATAGAATTCCGTAAAGACCGCAGAAAAGACTGGTTGCTCGAAGCTTACCATCAAAATACCATTTTTCGTGGGCAACTTTCTCCACAAGGAAACTTTCCCGAGCGGAGGAGAGCTGCTCACCTCCGCGCCAGAGCTCCCCAAGCTCAAACCCACCCCCCATCATCCATCCCATGGCCTCCACCCCCAAGCCATTAAACAAATGTATATCCTCCCCCTCATCGGCTACGCCGGCGTCCTTCTCGGTTTCGGCTTCCTCACCCTCGCCATAGGTAACCTCCTCCCTCCTCCCTCCCCCCCTCTCCCAACCAACCGCAAAACCAAACCCCATAACAACAACACTAACCCCCCCTCCTCCCCAGCCAGCGGCCTCTACTACCTCTCCGAACTAGTCGAAGAGCACACCGTCCTCGCGCGCAAACTCCTCACCCGCCTCATCTACACCATCATCGCCATCCAAGCCCTCCTCGCCCTCATCGACCGCTTCCCTTTCCTCCTGTCCGCTGTCAGTATAGCGAGTCATGCCGTGTATATGGGGAATCTAAGACATTTCCCGATTGTGAAATTGACGGATCCGGTGTTTATACTGAGCTGTCGTGAGTGCTGCGCCCTCTCTTCCTTCATATATATATATATCTATATCTACCAAATCGCTCCCATCCCTCAACCCACCCAAATAAAACCCCCAACCTCTCATCCACCCAATCCCACCCCCCCACCAAACCATTCACTAACCCGCCTCCCCACCCTCTAGTCCTCGTCTTCCTCAACCACTTCCTCTGGTTCCACCACTTCTCCCACCCCCCCTCCTCCCCCCCTTCCTATTCAACCTACGACCACTACCCCACCTCTTCCCTCTACACCACCCCCCAAATGCCCTCCTTCACCGAAATAGCTTCTTATTTCGGAATATGTGTCTGGCTCGTGCCATTCGCTTTATTTGTTAGTTTAAGCGCAGGCGAGAATGTGTTGCCGAGTATGGGAAGTGAGTATGCTACTGGTGGGAGTATTGGGGGGACGAGTAGTGGTGGTGGTGATGTTGGAGGAGGGGGCTTGGGAGCTACGACGGGAGATGGGAGGAGGAGGCGGAAGAAAGGGTTGGTGAAGGCAGTGGTGGATTGGGGGGTGGAGTGGGTAGGGGAGACGTGGGGGGTTTTGAGGGGGGAGAAGGGGAGGAGGTTTTGATGCCCGCTTTTGTTCAGATTGGATGGATGGGAGAGTATAGCATTTCCCTCGCATAATACAGCATCCGTTCATAGACTATCTAACATAGTCGCGACGAACGGCCTTATAAATTCTACCTAATACATTGATAGCGATTGGGCTACGCAGATACTTCAACATCGTCTTTCCCCAGAGAAACATCCTCTTCTGAAGATCTCGAAATACCTGGTTGGTCAAAGAAACCTTAACCTCTGCCTTCGCAAGCAAGGAATACACCCCAAGCAGATACATATTCAAGAAACAAACAACACCACTGAGTCTTATCGCTTAAGCACCTGTAACGGGTCCCCTTGGCTTTCCCCATTCCCAAGAGCTTTCTATAATCCATATATACATAATCTCTCATATAACCGGCTTACCTAAGGGAAGCATTCCCCTTTCCCTTTCCTTTTCCTTCCCTTCCCTTCCTTTCCTTCTCGCGTCCATCCCCCGGAAACCAATACATAAAACCCCCCACCTCCAGCAGTCCAACCCAGCAGAATAAACCTAAAGCACGCGCGCAAAAGGGGGGGAAATATTGGCACCGTCGCGGACCGAGGGTAGACGTAGAAAAATCGTTTGAGAAGAAGGAAGGTCGTGGAGAAGGCAGCGTAAGAACCTGGGAGGATTTGGACATATACATAGCCAGCTCAGAATCCATTTCCTGACTTTCTTGATTTGATTTGAATTGCAAGAGATGCAAGATTTGGGCTGCTACTGGCTGGCTGGCTGGCTGACTGGATGCATGCATGTATATATGCATGATTTGAACGAACGGCTGATTTTTGATTTTGAGTTGGAAGAGGGATGGATGGATGGATGGGATGGGATGGGATAGGATAGGCCGGGAGCTGAGATGAGATGAGAGAGATGTATGCTGATTTGAATTGGCGAGTTTGTTTCTGAATGGGATTGGGGGGGGGAAGTTTTGTGTGTTGGGGAAATGTGTGGATATGGAGGATATGGATGGGAGTGGTATTGAGAGCAAGCAAGGTGATGGTGGTGGGAGTAGCGAGGGAGGGCAGAGCGTTGGACAAGCTTGCGCCATCCGGCTGGGGAGGCTCAGCAGACAGATGGTGTTTGTTTTACTAAATTCTTCTAACTGCAAGGGTATCGCTCTAGATTGTAAATAGCCTTAATATACAGATTGCTGAAAAGAGGTTGTGAAGCAAAACCTTTCTTTGATGAAAGGTATGCTCATGCTCATCGCTCATCGCTCATCGCTTCATCAACAATAATGCCTCCCAATCGTAAAAACAGCTCTCCGTTATTTATGTAGCCCCCCGTCATGAGAAATTCGTTGGGTTAGGGCGAAAATCGCTTCATCACATCACAACAACCCAACTTTTTGGAATGACGCCTGACAACCATTTGCGGCTGTTCCAATTTCGTGTATGGGAAAAAAAATGTTACAGGAATGATAAAGAAGGGTTTGCTCCAGCTGATCTCATGCAAGTGGAACAAGCGTGTATGCTATTGAGACACATGTAAAAGGTTCGTCATTACGGTTCACGAAGACCTGGATGGTATTCCTGGCCGACCATACGACCGGCGTAGGCCAGCACAGAAAGGGGATCTGCATCTGGCGGAAGAGCAGGATCTGATGGGTCGTCACGCGACATGGATGGAAGAGTCGGCAAGTCGGGACGGTGAGGAGGATGCTGCGGTTCGGGGAGGGATCGCGCGTTTGATGGAGTTGGAGTACTGGAATGGTCTTGATCGAGGGTAAGATTCCGGAGCGAGTGCCTCTCCCGATTGACATCTTGGATATCGCATATGTTAGCCAGCTTTCCCTCGTGTTCGGGCCGTGGTAATGGGCGCTGGCCAAACGAAATGTTGTATGGCAATGGGAGTTGGAGAGATTCGAACTTCATACCTGTGGATGCGGTTGGACTGAAAGGAGAGTGCGGAGATTGTTGTTGGACGTATGATGACGCTTTTCGGTTTACAAGTTGATGCAAATCCTGAGATCTCGCCGAATCATAATATTGGCCGCCAGTCGGTAGCCTCGTCACCATCGAAAGAGGTGGAAGAGACAGAGTGGCCTTCTTTTCCTCATCAATCGTCACTGGCGGCGTGAAAAGGGAAGACGCCGCCGTACTGACACTGGACAAGCCAGAGTTAAGTGAGGATTTGGAGGAATCTTCGGAGGTATGTTGTTGCAGTAGAGTAGGTATACGAGTGGAGCGTCGAGGCGCATCGAGTGGACTAGACCGACGTGGAGACCTTGTCTGATTGAAAAGGCCCGGGGAATAGCTGTTTGCTGTTTGGGCATCTTTGTTATCCAGGGTTAAGATACGATGGGGTTGCTGAGCTAATCCAAGCGGCCCTGTTTGCTCCGAAAACGATTCGATTGAAGGCCGCACTTGCCCTGTACTATGGTACGAAGACGCGATAGATGATTCTCTGCGAAGGGATGGTGTAGATGGTGATGCAGGCATTGAGGATGCTGTACCCAATGGGACGATCGAGGATATGCCTGCCCGTGATACAGGAGGTCCGGATGTAATGCTAGAAGGCGACGGAAGTCCGCTAGTGGATCTCGCGGATGAATATAGTCCCCCTGAGCCTATAGAGTCGAACCTTCGTTGCCTTGTATCAACACCATTAAGGGGCGGATCTTGGCACTCAGTCTGGCTTGCCAAACTTCCGCTGCTTGTTGTGCTCTTTGTGCTTTCTTCTTGGACCAATTTGGGCCGTTTGCCTTCTGATTGCACTTTAGCTTCAATACTAGTCCTCCATGAAAAGATCGAGTACCTGAAGTCGAGGAATTCTTGGCTTTAAACTCAGCTAAATATTGCTGGTACTCTCGGTAAGATCTGGTAGTCTTATACTCCGCCATCTCAGCATGATATTTCTCCTTCGCTGTTGAAGCATCCATTTCGAACGGCTCTCTCTCCTCCGCCGTGAGGTCCTGCCAGCGCTCTCCAACCTTTTTTGCAATGGCAGTGAACGAGAGATTATCAGGCTTTAATTCTTCTCGTATCCCTTGCAGCCGTCAGTACTCCAACTGTATAAGAGATGTCCTGAGCATACTGTTGGAGAATATCACGTAGGCCGAGGGTGCTCTTTCGGGGGCGTTTTCGTCGGGCTGCGGATAGTGGGAATGACGTCAACACGAGCCTGAACGTGATGGATTTGTAGTTTTTTTACCTTGGGGTGACGCCGGTATTTCCTTTTACCACCCACGACATTACCACGATTTCCTTCGGTTGACCGATTTGATTCCGACCCAGCTTCACGTGCTCTAGCAGATGAGACCGAAGCAGTGGGTGAGCTTAGCTGCTCCACACTCACCCCTCGCGCAAGCCCAATCTCCCTTTGCAGGATCTGCCTCAAAGTTTAGCTGCGTGGTTCGGCAAGGGGATGTAACTGAGGTCGTGTGCAGCTTGACTAACCCTACGATGTCCGAGTTTAACTCCACAAGCCTCTCTATTGACGCTATTAGCCGGCTTCAAGCTTAGTAGACTTGGAATGGCCCGTACAGATCAGACTCAGTGATGTCCAACAACGTCTCCCATGACTCAAAACCTTCATATGTGAAAACTTGTAGGTATTGCGCGAGACCCAATCGAGACAGAATGTCCGTGAGATCAGTCATCAACGCTGCGAACTTCACGGAGGCGGATCTGATGTCCAATTCCTATGACGGCGTGAAAATTTTGAAGCACAATGGTGTATGGATGAGGTTCGCTGCAGTCCCATGGAGGTTGTTCGTGTACGTTGAGGTTGACCTAGTGCAGGTGTTTCCATAGACAGCGTCAATAAAGTGTGCGCAGTAGAGTACGTTCGAAAGGGAATATACGAAGGATCGGTGGTGGTATTTAGAGAATGAGGTAATAGTGGGGGGGGTTGGAGTTCTCAAGGGTCCGAGGGGGGATCGATTGAGGTTGAAGGGTGAAGCGGTAGGGTGGTATTGAGGGTGGTAGCGTTCAGGGTCCGCAAAAATACAGTCGTACTTTGAAAAGCGGGAGGTGATGCGTGGTGTAAGTGGTTTGTCAAACGATGATGTCGCCGCCTATAGGGGTTAGAAGGTAGCCGGACCACAGGTTGGGAGATCACGATCCAGATAAGAAGTTAAATGTGGAGAGAGCATTGGGATTTGTCGAGTCGTCGTATGGCAAGCAGGGATGGGCCGCGGTCTTGCGCAGGGAAGGTTATAAAGGGTAAGGGTAAAGTAGCAACAGGAGAGATTGTAGATGGGGAAGGATGAGGGAAGGGAATTGTAGTGTTGATAGTAGGGGTAGTAGAGGTGGTGGTGGCGGTGGTGGTGGTAGTGGTAGTGGTAGTGGTAGTGGTAGTGGTAGATAGAATGGGGATCATGGTGTTGATAATGCCATTTGGTGCAGGCAAGAATAATTGCATGGAAGCTGTTGCAAGGCGAAACAGAAAGTCGATGATCCTCGGCCCGTGTGTGGACAATGAGAAACATTGGGAAAGAAGATGATAGAAGAAGGGTCCAAGGGTCCGGGGAGTGCTAGGCCCAATGCGAGGGCCATCTCAGTTTAACGTTGTTCATCGAGATCTGAGGGGGGACAGACCACTAAACCACTGGGGATTGGGGGGGGATTGGGGGGGGATTGTTGCCTGATTCCTGCTGGCTGTTGGCTCAACCACCTTTGCCGCTCGGGGTTCTGATTAAGTAAGCAGTTCCCGCTCGTCTACTTCTACTTCATAATCAACATCGAACTGCATCGAGATCTGACGACGATTTTAGAAGTATCTTACACTGTACAGCCGAAAGGGCTAAGGGAGATACAAACGAGCCCTGATGCTTTCCCACCTCCTTTCCCATTCCCATGCCCATCTCCATCTCCATCTCCTCCTCCTCTTCCTGCACAGAGCCTCGAATCCCCTCTGCACTTGCCATTCTTGACACCCTACCCTGCATCTCCCCCTGTACATGCACTTCTTCAACTCATCGGGCATTTTATCGTATATCAAATCGCAATAGGCAGCTGAATGCTGCCGCCGACGCAGGGCAGATTGCATATCATCATCGGTCTGCTCGATTCTAGACGTCTGCAACCCGAGGGTATGCGTATGCGTATGCGACTGCAGGTTGCACGAGTGACGACCATTCCATGTCTCGCTTCCACTTGTTTGTAGTAGGGGAAGCGATGATGGCACAAGGATACGATGACAGTAGATGCCAAGCACACCCTCACCTACATCCATGGTCCATTATGGTCGGGGTCCGATGACCCCAGACCGTTGAGATACTTCGTAGATGTTCTCCACTTCGGTAAAGAATGCAGTGGGGTGAGCAGGACGATCGGTAAAGAATATGGCATCATCTCCAATGGAAAAATGTAACATTAGTGTTCAATGGCGTTAAGTAATTTATTCCATCGGAGTAACCATAACTGCGCCCGGCTAGAATTAGTGCCGGAGTAAGGTACCGCGCGATCATAGAAGTATATCATTACCCACATCGTACAAGAGCTGAGCTTTATGCAATTCTGCTGAAATCCGCATTTCCGTATATTTATCAGACGATTTTTGCATAAGCTCGATCGTGTTATCATCCGCCACAAGTCATCGCATTTATTCGTCACACTCCCGTTACTTCCGCCCTTCCGCCCTGGCCCTAACAACCCCACCCTACCCCCCACCATTTAACCGTACACGATCGAAATCCATCGAAATTCCAGCATACCTCCTCGTATTATCTCAGATGATGGCTTCGTCTCGGCCAATCCAGTCCGCAGCCTCTCAAGATAGTGACGCCGATTTCGCTCAGGTACAGAGATCCCAATTTTCCGCCAGAGATGGCACTATCATCGGAGAAATGCTCACTCAATCTAACTGTTCCATCACAGGCATTCAAGGATCTAGCAAAGTACGGCATTCTCCTTTTCACCATGTTGCTTCCCGCATCCCGTGTCCCGTATCTTCCTCCGCACAACCAATAAGCGAGACCATTGGCTGCTACGTCAGCGTCAACTCTAAAGCTAACGCAAATTTTCCTTTTCTTTGACAGAGGAGAAAGGACGGCAGCGGCTATGGAAAGCCAGCTCACCGCCTTGGAGCGAAAGATCGACGATCTACTCGCCAGCGTCGATCCGCACGCCAAGTCAACAGAACAGACGCAACCTACACATAAAGAGGAAGACGAAACCACGACCAAATAAAAGGGAATAACGGATCAAGAACCCTAATGCACGCGGCCGAGAAACTAAAGCCGTAAAGTTTGTGCCGGATACACCTCCGGAGGACACGTCTCATGGCAATGTCCGAAACTGTGATCATGCAACTACTATGGCATTTACGGACAAAATGTCATAGCATAACAAGCGGAGACGAGGTCCGGTGAAGCTTAGGATATGCTAACCATGACACGGTCATGCTACGAATGCGTCAATGCCGGTTAATGCCGGTCTAACGTTGGTCCCCGAAGCTGTGAATAAGAAAGCATGTGAAGGGCTTAACTCTCAACCAACGGCACACGAAACGACAGCAGTAATCAAAGAAAGCAAGTGTCTAACCAAATCTCTGCCATCTACTGTAACCAAGAGCACACGAAACAACAGCAGTGACCAGAGGAAGCAACTGTGTAAACAATCCCTGCTCTCTTTTCTAGCCACTTACATCCCCTAGCTACGAGAGCACCGCGTTCATAGAAATATATCGAACACCAAGACTCGCCATAGCATCAATCCAGCCATATCTTACCCAACCTCCAACCGCTCAGTCCCGGCACAAAAGTTGGCGAATCATACCTCCCCAGACCACTTCTCTTCTCACACCATAAACCATGTATATGTATATCTATAACTCTCAACATCTAAAATATCACATCTCCCCAAAACCTCGTCTCACCCCATAACCCACATATAGTAGTACATATATATATATATATATATTATATACACCCTGAACTTAGGATTCGCAATTGCCGTTCCGGGACGGGAAAAGGAGCAGGGCTGCTTTAGCGGGAGCACTGAGGGAGCAACCTTCATACCCTATTGGACTCAGATATAATAAGCGATTGTGGCGCAGCATAGTAGGTGTCAGTAAAGCCTCTGATCTGCGTTGCGAGAACCAGAGCATATGACTTGCGCCTCATTCATTGTACACAAAAGTATCACTACCTAGTAGCCTGTGCGGGATGCTGAACGCTCTGAAAGCTATGCGTCGTCAATTGTGCAGCTATCATTGGCTTAAGAAGCGACAGGCTGATGCCAAACAAGTGGAGGGAATATGAAGAACTCGCTGGAGTAAAGACACAAACAAACAACTCGACAGAGCACTTGAGACGACGCCGCCGTACCAATCTTCACCGTCCTTTCTCTCATCGTCAAAGTCGTTGCAAAAGACAAAGTCTCGCACTTCAAAAAATCCCAAACCACTTCTTCTTTTTCGTCACCTTATTGACCCCCTTCTCTCCATACCCCACCAACCGCCCCACATCCCTTTCAACATCATTGTAAGCCGGCGGCGGGCTCGGCGTCCTAGCCACTTCCTGCGCGATCTCAGGCATGAACGTATCCATCTCGGCCTTGAGCACGGACTTGAGCAACTCCTCGGGATCCGTCATCTTCTCGAAGCAATTCTCCAATGCCGTTTCCGTCCAGGGCCGGAACTCGCCGCGCATGGTGTCGGCCAGGGCGACGCCGAGTTTCTCGCCCAGGGTATCGGGGATGGTGACAATTTTGTAGAAGATGTAGCCGCCGCCGGCGATCCAGACGGCGGGACCGAGGAAGGCGCCTGCGCTCGCAGCCGTCATGTGTGCAGCGAAGAGCTTGATGAGGACGGCGGTGACGATGGCGCCGACGGAGTGGATGATTACCGTTTTCATGGCGGCTTTGAAGGCGACTGTGTGCGCTACATGGGCTAGTGTGGTGCCGATGGCGTGAACGATGGCGAGGGAGAGGGTGTGGGCGATGGAGGCGCCGACGGTGGTGCCGACGGTGTGGGTGACGGTGGTGGAGACGGTGGAGCTGGTCGCTTGTGATAGTTGCGAGTGGAAGGCCGCTTGACAGCCACTGATGAAGGTGTTGGCTGCTTGTTTACGGATTTCTTTAATGCCGCGGTTGCGCAGCTCCTCGTATAGGATCTGTTGCAGTGCGGAGGTAATGTCGATGGACGTGGCGACTTGCTCTTTCAGCTGAGTCTCGATGTCCGTCTTGTGGTCGCTGATGAATTCGTTGTGGATGGTGACAACGCGCTCGGCAATGGGCTCGCACAGCACACTTTCGAGCTGGTGGTTATGATATGTTTGCTCTTTGGTGAATTTATATAGGACCTTCAGGTAGTTGTCGGGCGCGGCGTGGTGCGTTCGCACGCCAACTTCGCGAATGGAGAGGGCGCCCCGGCCTTGGTCTGTCACGTACTCCTCGACTTCGCGACGGCAGCGGGAGATGAACTCCTCTTTGCTGTCTTCGAGACTGTCGAGGATAGGTCCGAGGTCGATGTACATGATGATGATCTTTTGCGGCGGAGTGGAAAATCGGAGAGCGAGACAGAGATTTGGAATATCACTCTAGCAAAGATCAGACATGCGAAGACTGGACATGAATCCGATCAAATCGCTCAGTATACTGCTGTGATAATCGCAGAAAAGCAAGACTCGAGACAAAGCGCGACGAGAAGAAAGAAGAAAGCGACGGCAGTAATCATGTGTCTTTCTCGAACGCACGTCTACTACATATCTCACCTATCACAGTCCCCGTCTGGCAACCTACCTAGGAGGACTAGTATTAGCCATTCCGCATCAGGCCAAAACGAGGCTGAATATGTGATGACCAACACGCCTGCCAAGCGGGCCTGGATCTGTCTGGTTGAATTCAGGATAAGCCACAGGGTCTTTCGTAGGACCAGCTTGGTTAGTTTGGTCCTTTCGAACATTTACTCTCCAACCACTACTGCTGTTCCAATCATTGCCCTCCTATGAGCTTTTCTTACGCGGCCATCAGGCTGTGGCATTAGCTGCTAGCTATGCTCTTTGGAAGCACACCACCTCGCGCTCGAAGCCGCCATGTCTATAGGTGTACATTTCGACTGGCATTTTCCTCGCCGCCTCCTTCTTGCAGTGTCTATTGCAGTGTCTTGCAGCGAGATTTCAGCTTCCGGAAGTTGGGTATGTCAGCTCTAATCGGAAGGTTGATCACTCTAGACTTTGACGATGTTGCGTTGAAAGAAATTCGTATCCTTAAGCGACGCCTTGAGGCTTCGGTCAGTAGTTCGGTTCGGCAGAGGGGTTCGAAGACCAAGCTGCCAGTAGCTACTTGTAGAGAAGAGATGCACTCGAGCCAAAGACTGAGACTTTGGTTGATATGCTCAATTTCAATTTCAGTAACACGCATGTCCAGAGCGCTTGGAGAACACAGCTTCTGCCATTGGCTTGGCTGGCGGCTTGGCTCGCTTGGCTGGCGGCTTGGCTCGCTTGGCTGGGCAGCAAAAGCAAAATTCCCACCACTACCACCATCTTCTGCGGTGACGGCAGTAACGACGCCATAACCCTCGCCCATCGGTATCCACATGGCCGGCGGCACCGACGTGGGTAAGAGTGCCTCCGATGTAGTACTCACGCAGCCGTCGCTCGCTGGCATCCTGGTCCTCATTGACCTCTCGCGCGCATCTATGCGCCTCATCCACCTCAATTTTGCCTGGTCCTTCGTCTACAATCTCTTCGCCATCCTGCTCGCTGCGGGAGCTTTCGTGACCGCGTGGATTTCCCCCGCTTACGCTGGGCTTGGAGAGCTTGTGAGTGTGCTACCGGTCATCGCGGTGACGATGCAGTTGCGCTGGATGCGATTTGGAGATAGGTGAGGGAGCATAGTTGGTGTTTCTGTTATCTCTATCTTTTTAGAGATCATCGTCCTTCTGAGTGATCACTTCATGATGAAGGAGCACACCGGGCGAGAGAATCAGTTGCGAGAAAGCACCTTTCATTGGCAGAGTCAACCAAACAAGCATAACCTTGCTAAGCTCCCATCTCCTCGCTTTTTATTCAGAATCAGAGATAGCATTAGTCGTGAACAGTCATTACCGCGCGTCGTGATACACCTCGCAAAACTCATTTCTTTGTCAGGTGTTGTAGTCTTCATTCAATATACACGAGTCATCTGCACGGTCATCCTCATCAAGCCAGTCCAACTGAGTACCTGGAACCAATCATAGCTCATCAATCATCACACTACCGAGTCCTAGTCCAAAGACCGTCTCAATTCTTCTCGCTCCAGCCATTTCAAAGCCTCAATCTTAAACCCATCGGCCTTTGTAATGTCTTTCATGTCATGAAGACCTTGTAGGTGATCACGCTTGAGATCCCTAACGGTCTGCATGGCTGGACGAGAGTAATTGTAGGACGATCCTACGACGACTGCTGGCACGCTGTTGGGCACTTGGCGTGGACTTGAATGGCTATTCTCACATTCTTGAGTATCTCGTAGCAATGGTGGGTGCTGTCTTGCGCGTGATGAATGGCCATGATATTTGTTGTCGATTTTCATATCACCCAAAAGGTGCGCGATAGAACCTAGCTCCTCGTTGTCATCAACTTGTGTAAGCGAATGTGATGAGGTGGTGGTTTCGGGTGAATATAGATCGTCCAATGGATTGGCGTTGATGTGCGTCCATCCATGTACTCGTTCCATATGCTGCTTATATACGTCCTCGACTGTGCTCTTGAAGTGGCACTCTGGAGACTGGCAAGCAAACGTAGACCGGTTAGCGTGAAAGGCACGGAGGTCATCACGTCGATGTGCTTTATTCTCCTTGATTTCCCCGTCTTTGACTCCTCCTGGAAATTCCATATCATGATACCTCTGATCGTCATCACGGAGCTTGCTACATGGTTGCTTTTCTTGAGTCTTGAGCTCCATGACCCTCTCGGGCTCTTCTCGCAGTAGTTGGAAGATTCGGGAGCGGCTGCTGATGGCATGGGTTTTGTAAGCGTTGGCAAGTCTGGAAGGTCGATGGAGGCTGCGAGTCGTACTTGTCTTTGACGCCTGCTAGGATCCAATTAGCTGAAGCCCAGTCAAGCTCAACTTTGATGGGACGCTCACACGGGCTCCTATCTCAGCGTGCTGTAAATGTTCAGATGCCATGATCTGGCTCTTGGTGTTTTTTGATTCTGCCTCCTCTTTACAAAGATCTTGGTGTTCAGAGGCCTGATTTACAGGTAAAGGCTGCAGCCCGACTTCTGTGGCATCCTTCTCACGAGGGATCTCAAATTGAGCAGCAAAATTGGAGCCCTGGTGCATTCTGGCACCTGCGGCGATCAGTGATTGCACAACTGTCTGGTGATATTCCCTGATTGCAACATCAATTGGCGTGATGCCTTCATCGTCCCCAACTTCAGTATCCGCACCGTTGCGGAGCAAAACCTCAACGGTTTCCTGGCCTCCATTTCCAGCTGCCAGGTAAAGAGCGGTAACTCCTTCATGGGTCTTGGCATTGATTCTAGCCTCATGATCAATGAGGAGTTGCACCATGGTTGCGTGGTTTCTCTCGGCAGCAAAATGAAGCGGCGTGCCGCCGTACTCATCCTCTGCATCTACATCGGCGTTATACTCGAGCAGCAGTAATGCAGTATCTACGGCATTCATCACGGCTGAATCGTGAAGGGGCGTGACATCGTGGGAGCTACGGCTTTCCGTGTCTGCACCGTGTTCTAGCAGCATCCGCACGATCTCAAGAGGCTGTTCCCAGACGACGGCATATCGCAAGGGCGTGTAGTTCTTGTTACACGTGGTATTGACTGCTGCACCGTGTTCTAACAGAGATTGAATTGCACTTGGATGACCCGATACCGTTGCACAGTGAAGAGAGGTGCGTCCACGGCGATCTCTAATATCAACACCAAGTCCGGTCTCGAGCAACGTTAGGATTGTAGTAACTTGGCCCGCCTCTGCTGCACAGTGAAGGGCCGTTCCATACCAGTTCTCTTTTGTGCGGTCTGCATGCATTCCAAGAAGCATCCCTGTGAACTGCTTATGGCCGCCTGCTGCTGCTTTGATGAGAGCTGTTGTCCCCATCTTGGTAGCATCATCAACCCGGATCTTGTTCGCATTCAGGAGCTGCCTCCCTAGCTCTTCGAGGCCGAACATAGCCGCAAGGTGTAGTCCATTGCAGGATCGCGATTCTTCGTCGTTCCAATATTCTTCCCTTAGGTGGGCTGAGTAATGGAGGATCTGAAGCGAACATCCGCGTTGGGCTTCCGCTTGTAGGAATGTGAGGGCGAGCTTGTCAACTATATTGTTCCCAGCAGAGCGCACGTGAGAGCCCCAGTTATGGGCTGCATACCTGACAAAGGCGTTTTTTCGAGATCATCTCAACAATCTCGGCCTCTTTGCGACGAGGCCCACCAGCAAAGGGCTCAAAGAGCAGGTATGTGATGCATGCTTCGGCGATAGTAGTCTCGCTCTGGGCAAATAGCCCTTCCTGATACTGGTGGAGATATTCCTGGACGGAAAAGTGCACTAGACGAATGACCGAACTTTTTTCATCCACAGTAACCAGTCCCATACAGCAGTCGACCATTCGTTTTTGTGAAGGTCTGAACCTTGGCTTTAAGGAGGTGGAACCTGGTTTGATAGCCAATGCCTCGCTTAATTCAGTAACGTGAAGCGGTCGCCTTGCATGAGCTATCCACATGATTGTGGCCATACCCAGTGTGTCCTGGCCATCTGGTTGGCTTTGGATCCGTTGCAGTGTCTTCGCGAAAGCATCGTCAAGGTCGCGAGGTAGATGCTCTAAGGCCTCATCCATGTCGCCGGCACTGGTCTTATTCAAGACACTTCGAATTTGCAACGCAGCCAGAAGGAACCTATATAAATGTTAGGTCATTACTTGAAGGATGCTCGATGGCAGAGCTGCTGTGCTGAGGAGTCAAACGTACATTCTGTGAGCTGCTTGAATTACCTTCACAATGATTTCCTCTTTAAAGTCCTCGTCAATGACATCGACATTGTCGCTGTCGTCAATTTTGCTGGAGAGGTATGTTCTCAGGTCAGCATCAGTAGCTCCAATCTCGATCTGGAGAGGATTTCCGAGTTTTCTGATGACTTCCTGGCCCACATGTGGTCGGCTGGTTAAGAATATTGTCACGGATGGTATCTTCTGCAGAGCTGCTAGTGACCGTAAAAGGTCCTTCCTATACTCATTGTCGCATTCATCTAGAGCATCGATGACAATGAAAGTTCGCTCAAGATCTGCGCAACTAATGAGAATCGCTTGCTCCAGGTCTTGTTGCTGCAGCTGTCTATGTTGGCTTTCAATTCTTTTGAAAAGTTCTGAAATTGGCTTTGGTATGTCGGGCCTGGACTCCGTGATTTGTCTTAGTAGGCTTGCAAGAATAAGCTCTGCTGTTTGCTTTCGTCCGTCTTGATAGTTGAGGTAGAAATAAGCGATACCAACGTTCCTATTGGGGCATCGATCCTTGATGTAATCGACAACTATGGACCTGTGCAGTATTAATAGACAATCAGTCCGCGTGAGCCTCTGAATCGCCTACGCAAGTATGGTCTTTCCGGAACCTTGAATGCCCTGGCACCACAGTACATTATCTCGCTGGCTGTATTTCACCCACTTGGCGAAATTGGCCTCATGTAGAAGCCAATCCCCAGTCCCTCTGACTCTAGGTCTACAAATATCATGATGCTTTTGCTGATGCTTCAGCGTTGAGATCCAATCAAGGATCTTGTTGCGTTCTTCGCTCGCCCGAGATCGCTCCAAGGCCTGTGATTGTTCCCATTGAGACCTCTCTATTGATTGTGTACGGTCATCCACTTTCTGTAATAATTGGAAGCTCTCAACTTGTTTTCTGAGCACGTCAAGAACATCTGTCGATGTCTTGGCAAGAAGGGTACACCCATTGATGGTCAAAGCGAATTGGATCCAGTGGACAAAGGCTCTGAGGTCTACTATCATCTGACGATGTTCTTTGACTTTCAATGGCCATCCGAATGTATGCAGACTCAAACGGCGCTCCTTAGAGCCTTCGACCAGCTTGTCGTGGAGTGCCGTCAGTTTGATCCTACAGGATCTTGTACTAGACACAAGCACTGAAGTGTCATCAAAGAAGCCAACAGCCTCGCCTTCGCTTCGTAGGAATGCGTCAAGCCGCGCAAGATTGAATTGAAGAACATTGAGCTCTTGAAGAAATTCCTGCGCGGTCTCTTGCCCATGTTTTGCCTCGAGTATGTAAGTCCTTGTCATGCTCAGCGTTGCACCAGCGAGAGTGACCAAGCCGGCAATGCTAGCAGCCATGGACAGGGGATCCATGACCCTCAACACCTATGCTATCGGAGCTGAAGTCTGACCACCAAGAGCCGAAAATACACATCCACGAGATCTCGGTCACAGTACATACTAGCTCATCCATCTACTCCATGATTAACCACTAAACCAACGACACTATCGCTATGGTATGTGTCTCATGTTCAACCTACTATAGAATAGCCGAAGTGAACACCTTACCGAACAATGCTGAGAGTATGTATGTGTCGCAATGCTAGGGACCAGTTATATGGATAAACACTGCATTGCCTGTCTTCCTAAGGTCTATGGAAGGTGCTCTATATATACATGAGGCCTTGCAGGGGCCATGGGCCATGGGCCATGGAATGGTGGCAGAAGGTAGAAAAAGGGGTAAACTAGCTAAGCGAGCGATAGAATAGGAATAGCAATATTGCAACAGTATGCGTAGCCGTAAGCGCCTAGAATCGAGGCTTACCGCGCCAAGGTAGTGTTTTGGCAAAAGCGGCTGAATCAGCCACCAAACATCTACGATTGTTCCCCATTGGTTGAAAGACTTAAAATAGAAGCAGCATTATGCAGACAGCTGACACCTTTCTGCACTCTGTGCGGCAGAAAGACTTTAATAGCCTACCAGCTGCTCACCAGGGCGCCAGTAAGCAGCCTCAGCTGCGTTTCAGTATCAATGGATTTGACCAAACACACCAAGAAGCGGGCAGGGTTAGCGGTTGTCTTCAGCTCAGTCTTCTGCCATTATCAGGCTATATTATGACTCTTTCCCTTTGGAAGCTTTGGGGACGTCTTTGCCCTGTTTTTTCACAAATCGTCAAAACTTCAATGCACACTCAAGTCCGCAAGTAACTACAGATCAGATCTCAGACGCGTCGTAAATAATTCTTCTGGACCCCGCTTGACCGCTCCGGGAACAGCCATTCACGGGCGTTCATTCATTGGCGCTAATAAAAGTTGGGTCAGGCTGGATAGCTACTTCAGAGACATTTCAACTTATCAAGTCAACCTCTCTGAAGAGAAATGGGGGATACCGTCTCTGACTATGGCGCGCGTAAGTTAATATCCTTACGTTGCTTAGCCAGTGCAATAGTGCTAAGTCTTTCAGGCGAGATACCATATGAACAAGGGCTCATTGTGTCCTGCTTTTTTGCCCTTCTTTTGATCTCCTCCGCGGGCGGTCAGCTTTATGGATGGTTACTCGACGTCTTTGATAATGCCTTCTCCCCCAATTCTTTACTACATACATTCGCTCTAATTATCGTCTCTGTCTGGATATTTGCTGTTACCGCTCTAATGACCGCAGCTACATTCGCTGGGGTCGCCCTTTCGTTGGGATCTACGGTAAACGAAAGATACAATTGTAAGCCAACATTGTTGAATTATACGCCTTTGATTGGACGCTAACACTTCTAGGGTACGCTTCAATAACCATTGGTACAGCTGTAATACTCTATTTCCGTAAAGAAATGTCTCGGTCGATTAAAGAGGGAGCATTATCCACGAAACTCGGAGCTTTGCATTTGCCTCTTGAGAGAATCAATCAGGTTCTTTTCTCGAAAGTCAATAAAGGATATTTCGAACATCTCAAACCTGACGTTTGGTTTGATATAGTGGCATATATCTCGGATTCTAATGATGGCGTGCGTTCATATTATAAGGAACATGATTGGCTCAAGTGCTTTATCCTCCCTTTGGACAAAGATAGTTCCAGTGATATGTCCGAAGACTATCAAGGTGCATATGCTAAGTTTGAACTTGCACCAGCCGAATTCATCAAACAGATCGAAAGGTTTTCTGCGCTGCTTCTCACCCGGGATTTATGCAAGCTGCTGTTAGAGTACTTGGGAAAGAGCACTCATGAACACACTGACAGTTTGCTACTGGACTTCTGGGTTAGGCTTCAGGCTGCAATACATGATATTATGCAGTCTGCCAGATCCTCAAGTACCGCCATTACTACACAAGCGAGTCATTTGGAATCTTTAGACCAAATGCGGCTATCTCTTCAACAATTTCGGAAATCGAAACCAGCATATTCCCACTCTTCTACCGTAAATCAATTGCAGGAATGCTTAGACCGGTTTATTGAGGATAAGGAGTTGCAAACGACAGATACGAGTAAGTAATATTGACCCGAGAAAACTACTTGCGTTAATCAGAACATAACACTAAATATTCTTGCGTAGTTGAAAGGTCTTGGCGAGAAGAACATCGGAGGTCCCTAAAGAGTCTATTTGATGGCATAGAGAATCAATTTCTTCTCAAATATATCTCAGGTCTGCTGAATGAGTGGTCGAAGGATCCACAACTATTGTCAGCAGAACAAGACAAGTTTCAATCCAACATATGTGTATTTGTTGGAATAAAGACCGGACGGGAAGGCCTCAAGTACCGAGAAGCGATCCAGACGCTAAGAGAAATGAGCGTCATCAAAAATGAGCAATCCAAAGTTCTCTATGAAGCTTTTGAGAAGCACCGAAGAGATATTGCTTTACAGCAGCAGATTATCACTTGCCTTGCATATCGGTTTATCCTGGAGCATCTTCCGCAGAAAGGCACAGAGATTATGCGCACTTTACACGGAAACAACAGCTCTACCGGTGCCTGGCAAAATACGTGGAGGCTCGCCGTGGAAGCCGAATTAGACAGAATGATAGTGGAATATATCGATCCACACAGCCCTTTACTTAAGTCCACGGCAGGGGCAGCTACAGCGCCGGCAGCAGGAGCGACACAAGCTACAGCCGCAGCAGTTACAACCCTGACAGCAGCAGCGACACCTACCAACCCACTGGCTGGCTCAACCCCCGGTCCAATCACTTCGACGACCCCGCCATCTCTCAGAAAATTACTCGAGAGGGACTTTGACTATTGGGCGACGAAGAAAGCTCCTGCTCAACTGAAGAATGACAAGGCGAATATGAACGTCCCAACAGGAGCCGTAGCGGGAGTAGCAGCAGTAGCAGCAGGAGTAGCGTTAACAGCAGCAGAAGTAGCAGCAACAGCAGCAGCAGCAGCAGGAGGAGGAGGAGCAGGAGCAGGAGCGGGCGCAGCTAACCGGCGTGGAGGGCCAGGGACAACAGGAAGATACGTTCGAGTCGAGACCTACTCCCCAGATTACTCTACATGGCCATGCTATTCATACGGCAACAGTCTATATAGCGAACTCAGCTTCAACATCCACAAATACAACAGATCTTACAACATTGACAAGACCAACTTCACCGAGTCCCAACGGATCATTCTGCAATGGCTCAGCCCGGACTCTGGTAACATTGACCAGAATAATGGCGATGTAAGCTGGAAGACGGAATGGAAAAGAAGGGGGTTTCCTACTATAACTTGAGGCGATAAATTGATGGGGATGCAAGCTGGGAGACGGAATGGACAAGAAGGGGTTTCCACTATAACTTGAGGCGATAAATTGATGGGGATATAAGCTGGGAGACGGAATGGGGAATAAGGGGTTTTTCTACCACTGTCTGAAGCGATTATCTGATATTCATATAAATAGTGGTAAAATAGCTGCGCATTTTGATTGAGAATAGTAAGATTAACTGCGCTTTTGTGTGTATAATATAGCAATATAAACCGGACCATAAAATTCGCTCATATCTCGCAAAATTCTGACTAGATAATTGTGCATCTATCCCAAGCAATCCAGTCTTCCACATCACACGCTAAATACCTAACACCATACCATATACCACCATACACATAAAAATCAAATAACCACTCCTGTTAATTATATCCTTCCAATAATCCCTCGTCCTCCCTCCCCACCACCAAAGATAACACCCAGTACCAGAATCCCTTGTAGCACCAAAAACCAGCTTTTGCATAGGTATGGTGTCGGTCTAAGGTAGTTCCTCTGATGAATGAAATTGTATTGTAATTGCAGTACTTGAGTTGATGGTCTGAGAATAGGTGTATATATATATATGATTACTAGTGTCTAGGTAGAGTAGTTTGAGTATTATACACTTTATTTCATGAATGAAATTAGATGGCTAGGTATTTATCTATTTTGTAGTATGTTAATGATGCATGATGAGATGGGATTGGGTTGGATGTTCTGGTATTGTAGTGATGTGGTGGTTATATTGAATGGTATTGTACCTTAGTGAGTAGATAGGTATTGGCTGGTATATGCATAGCCCGTGTTTTGATCGTCTGGAGGGGTGATAGAAAACTTCAGAAAACAGACAGACAGACAGACACTTGATATAGGTACGTATGACAAGCGATAGAAAAGGGGGGAATGGGGGGTATGACAAGCGATAGACAGGGGGTTCTTATCAGAAAATAGACAGACAGACACCTAATATAGGTACGTATGACAAGCGATAGAAAAGGGGGGGAGTCTCATACCAGACAGACAACCTCATATTACATTATCATCTCTCTCATTCAAAAAAGAAAGAAATATTACAGCCTCCGTAATATTCAAAACCACCTGTTGATAACCCCGAACGTACTCCAATTCACCAAAGAACATTACCCACCCATTCATTCATTCCCTGTATTTCACATCTCATCAAACCCGCCCACCACCCACCCCTCCATCGCCCGTATATCACACCCCATCAAACCCTCCCCCCACCCAACCTCCCCCCCAACCCCCCTCCCATATTCCCACTCCTCTTCTGCAACTTCGCCCCCCCTCCTCCATCCTTACTCCCCTCAAAAGCCGTCAAACTCGGTCCAACACGATTGATATTCGGCAACGCCGTCAACGTATCCGCGCCCTTGCCCGCTTTCTGATCAATATACAATTGCGCGTTTGCTGAGAGCGGGAAAGCGGGGGGAGAAGGGGGGATGATGGCGCCGTTTTGGACTAGGAGTTCGGCGATGGGGAAGGCGTGGATGGGTTTGTTGTTATTATTATTATTATTTGGGCGATCGTTGCTGGTGGTGGAGGTGGGCGTGGAGGGGAGAGGGGTGGGTGTGGTGGAGGAGGAAGGGGTGGCGGGGTCGGAGGCGGCGAGGGCGAGGAAGACGGAGTGGGTGTTTCGGGAGCGGTCGTGGGCGTTGGGATTGGCACGGAGGGCGAGGGCGTAGAGGACGCCTTGGATGTCGTTTTTCTTGATGGAGGCGAGGAGGGTTTCATCGGGGGTGGAGTAGTGGGATTGGGGGTTGGAGCTGATCGGGGTGATGTATGCTCTGTCGACGTATTTGTTTGTGATGAAGCGGAGGCGTTGGTCGCGGGCTGCGTTTGCTGAGGGTTTGATGCCTTCTTCCATACTGGCTTCCCAGACCATGTTACTGATTCGGTTGCCGATTTGGAGGAGAATCTCGACAATATCGGTGCTGAAGGAGGTTGTATCAAGGGTTAGGGAGCGGACTTTGGAGATGTGGGTGCCTAGGGAGCGGTGAATGCCGCTGCATTCGATACAGAGGACAATACCCAGGTTGATGGATACCCATTCGGTCTTCGATTCGGACCCGCAATCGGCACACCACCGGTTGCCTTGGTCATGATCACGCACTATTTGGAGGAGCTTGGACGGGTTATCTTCGAAGCTGTTGCTGTCTGTGCGCATATATATTGGCCTTGAACCTACAGTGCGGTGTCTGCTGACGTTATTGGCCGCATTTGCGACTGATGGTGAGTGGTGATTATGATGTCCGGAGAACGACGAGCTTTTACCAGTCAGGACAGACCCAATGTCCCGATGAGTGTTTCTGTCACTCTTGCTTGATGGCGTAAATGAATAAGACTGGCTTCTGCCCTCAACCGCATTTTGCAGGGCGTTGTTCAGAGCGTTGATCCAACTATTCATGTCTTCCTCTGATGTTGCTTGATAGACTCGTTTATATTGTGGCGTGATAACTTCGAAACAGAATCGTCGTTCAGCGTTACGTGCTTCTCGAACAGACGCCATTCGTAAATCGATTGGCTCCATGTGAAGATCAAGCTTTTGTTTCCAGTTGCTGTACTCGGATAATTTGCCGCCATCAAGCACAATCCAGAACCTAAGAAGTTAATTTCTGACCATTCATTTAACCGCAGCTTTGCTTACTTATGCCATGCTTGCTTGTTCAAGCCCTTGGGATCCACATGGGAGCCCGGTCTACTTAAAGCCCAAAGTAGACCTTCCTTCTTATGCTGGATCTGGTCTGAAGCGGTGGACATGCTATGATCTCTCTCCTCAAGATCGCGAAATCCTTTGAATTTGTCCGGGCTCACCACAGGGGCACCACTGTTCGGTCTGCTACTGGGTGTAGAAGGAATGCCGCTGCTTGAATTGCGTGTTGACAACGTCGAGCCATGTTGTGATGCCGTCGAGGAAGAATAATGGAGACCATTCCTGTTGGTACTATCGGCACGAGATAGTTCAGAGTCTTGAGTGGGATTCCCAGAGGTATTTGATTGTATAGGCAGAATACTCGATGCATCGGTTTCAGGTTCGACATAGGGTTTGGTATTGAGCTCAAGATTCCTTCTCTTTTCCTCTCTCTCAGTCCGCTGTATCTTAAACTCCTTGTCCGCCTCTCTGACTTCACGGATCAAGACATCGAGTTGAGGGGTCATCTCCCCAATCTTCTTAGCTGTCGCCATGTAACTTTGCGATTGTGTTTCCGCATACTTTGTCAACTGAGAGAGTACCTCCTGTTCTTTCCTGCCCCCGTGCAGGTCCTGCATAAACGAAGAATAGTCAAAACGCTTGAGTTCAAAATTACGTCGCTTCGATTGATATTTAGAGTCACTTTCCACTCGCTTCTTCTCCTTCAAGGAATCCTGACGTTGACCAAGATATCGACTAACGTACGCATAATAGTCCTTGCTCTCGTCCTCGAACTCCTTTTTCTTCGACTCCGCTTGCTTTATATCTATATTGTATATTTTGGACATGGGATCAATAATAAGCTTCTGTAAGTGATAAGAGTTCTGCTTCTCGTATTGCAGGATCTCGTTCGCAATCTTTTCAAAGTAATGCTCTAACGCTGGCTGAATAGCATTGGCGTTCGACGCCGACGCCTCTCGGAGTGCTTCCATAAAAGCAGACACAGCGCTATTACATTCGACTTGCGCTGCTTGCGCTGCCTCTGCTTTGCGCAGTACCTTCTTCATTCTCATGCGCATATTTCCAGTCTTTTGTTCGAGTGCTTTCATGGTCGCTCGGAAGAGTGGTCCATCTTCGCCTGCGGTTAGGTCCTCTCCTGGTCTTGGACAAGACACCCCCACCGTTATGGGATCTTTGACCGGAATCTGCGGAACGCCGATGCTGATCTCGCCCGGTGGTTCTATTGGCGACGGAGGTCCCATATCTGTATAATCAGATTCGCTAGGAGCTGACATGGCGGAGTTAGATGAAGGCAGCCGAAATCGGGGCGGTACGTTTAATTCAAAGTATGGCGAGGGTATTTGGGGACTGGCAAGCGGCCTTTGAGGTACATTTTGAACCCAGAAACTGAAGGATGCAAGCATCTGAAGTTTGTGCGCTCTCTGATCATATTCCGAGAAACAGCAGGTATTGCGCCAACCTCCTCCTCTATCCTCCGTTGCCTTTGGAGGCCGCCATTTCCAAGACCAGTCAAACTTGACGGAGGAGCTGCCTCCTGTCGAATAGTCACCGACGAGTTCAACATTTGCATTCTTGTGAAGGTTTGGATCCGCGTGAAATTCTCTAGTGATCAAATTGTCTAGATCTTTGGCATTTGATGCGAAGGCAAAGGTAAGACCATTTATGAATGTATCCGTTGCTTCTGTAGCCGAAGCTCCTGTTATATTGCTTTGACTTTGGCGAACAATAAAGGTGAAGTTGAACATAAGGTCGTCATCGTTATTAAGCCGGAACAGAAACGAGGGCAAAGGTGACGTTGGGGATGATTCCGGGTCCTAGCAATGTAGAAAATCCTGTTAGGTCGCCGAATCAACTTTATGGGCAAATCCTTACTTGGACATATTCCACCAGACTCTCATCTCCATAGTCCTTTCTAGCAATGACCCTAGTAGCAGGGTAAACGTTGGGCACAACGTTCAGCAGAACTTTCCCACGAGAATTGACGACTGTGAGGGATGCGATGGATACTGGAGGGTGATAAGGTTAGTCTGCATATGCACTTGATAGCCAGCGTATCCACGTACAGCGACTCTGGTCTCGGAGGACCAACGCCCCTCCATCCTCGGGTCGACTGGTAACGTTGCCCATGTCTTATATCATTTGTGTATGGATTCTGCTGCGGCTACCCGAATTCTTGTATCAAGACAGGTTCAAATGATCAGGGCGATTCTGCGCTAGTCATGCCCGGGGCTTGCGAAGGGTATCTGGTGGGGATGTTGGGGTGATAGAGTGCTGCCTATATAAGGGCGTGGAACCTAACGGGTCAGGCGCATTTATCAGGGCTTGAGCGTGCAGTCGGGTTTAGTGCTATTCGATAGTGTCTATAACTTGGATGTGATGGGCGTGATAAGAACTGCATGGTAAGTGTAGCCGTCTACGTTTTTGTAGGAGTGCATGTACCTGGTACCTCTGCTATGTCCTCATGGTGAGACAAGCTACTGGCCTATCGATGCTGTTATGCCAAGCCCGAAACGTGGGGAACTAGAGCGTTATCGCGTTGGAAGTTTCAGGGGTCCCAGCCAACCACGTCAAGCTTATTGTGAGATCGATCTACTTCCAAGTCTAAGAAGGCTACCTGCCAGAGAATCCGTATATATAGTTGTTCACGTATCTAAGGGATACTGGGCATTCTTCGGGGAGTCTGTAATTTATCAACAAAGAAAAAAATATGTTTGTCAAAGACTCTGGAGGCATGCCCAATGTCCCGAGCCTCGGAAAGTATTATGACAACATCCACCGCTATGCTTCGTGTAGAAAATTTAATTCATTTCGCTATCACCTTGCGCCCAAATGCCTAGTAATCTAGTCCTGTCTTCCCTTCAACAGCCTCTTTGTGACCTTATCCTTCTCAATAATATATACATGCGCACCCCATCCTGACAATGCGTCACGATCTACAGCGTTCAGTAGAGCTTGAGAAATCGTTTCGAAAAGATCGTCCGGCTCCTGTAAAGCACGAACTATTAGCAAACCTGAACAGAGGATTGTATTGAAGCGTTCGTACCAGATCCGGCTCCCACAGCCCTTCACACGTTCCGAAAAGTTGATCACTCGCTGTGCCTGACACAATGAAATCCTTTGCAAAATCGATGCATCCAATACTATCAAAGCCACATATGAATGGCTTTCCTGTTGTATGATTTATGCCCGCAATAACCGGGCTGACGAAATAAGGGCCGAATCTTTTCTCGTAAAGGCTTGTTGATACCAGATTCGCCATCGTCTGTGGGGATATCTGGCGTTCTTCTCGTAATCTATACATGTTCACTTTGAAGCGGAACAAGTCTGAGACGGTGGAAACGTCGGTGGCTAGGCCAGTAAGACCAAGGTAGACGTCACCGTAGGAGAATATTTTGGGAAAGTTGTTCGATACTGTGAGGGACTGGAGGCCGAGGCGAAGGTCACAAGCTATGGCAACGCAGTCTTTTCCGACCATAGCCACGCATGCACCGCCATCTGAATATCTATGTTAGCGAAGGTCATGAAAGGAGCTGGCTAGATGATGGAAGCAGGGATAGCTTACTGATGGCGAAGGGAGAGCTCTGTTGTACAAGTCAGCGTGGGAATCAAGTGTAGGTGCCGGTGGAGCTTACCATGTTCACAGAATTACCATAAGCATGAAGCAGGGACAGTAAAGTAGTTTAGAAGGAGATGCACGGAGGCTGGAGTAGAAGTTGGGAAAGTTTGCAGCTTGACTTGAAGCTATCAAATTGGGCGAGGTCTACGCGTTTGAGAGCTTCAGGCGGATAAAGTGGCTCACGCTAAGTCAAGTAGCCTCATATTAGTAAGCAACCGTGAAAACAAAGATGAAGCCTTAAGCAAGGATCGATGGTGGGTAGGAAGGATGTTGATTATTCTAGGATGCCTGTCTGCAGATAGCTACGGATGATGACTAATCTATGCCTGCTTGCACCTTCCTTCATCCACCAATCGACGCCGTGCTCTACACCAGTAGTAGTAGGACATGGTACTTGTAAACTCCATTTTTACATACGCGTCCAGGGATGTATAATCTTGTTCATTAACAATATCCAGTACTATTACAAGACTCTTTCACCGTTTTAGGTGCGCGGGTTGATGGCCTGATTGAGATTCAGGCGCAAAGCTCGTTCCAGGTCCCACCTCTCGAGCACAATCCCCCCGTTTGTCCTTATTCTAACTGCAATTTATCAACCCTAGTCGACCTTGCTCGCTAGCTTAGCTATCTCTTCCTCTTCTGCAGCCCCTATTATCCAAGCTTAACGCTCGATCTTTACTGAGAATACGTTAAAGGCTGCAACGATCTCGATTTCCTATCAGCCTTCCTAGTCGACCCTCTTTCTCTTAAAGACACGCATATTTCCCTTAGTCCATTCAATCATCACCATTCGGCTCTAGTCCTTTCTTACTATCATATTACCTGGCCTTCCAGAGTCTCGTCTTATTCCTCAACATTTTCTGGTCTATTGCAGTTGGCCTTCCTACATTGCTGCGGCAGCGTTACAGTCTGCCTTGGCTGGTAAGTATGCGCTGCCGGTTATAGCTATGGCCATAACAGGCGCCAGTAAAGTGAATCTAAGTCAAAGCTTGTTTAGGGCGCCGCAGGACCAATCGAATGGGTGCCTTGTAGATACTAGGGCAATCTTCCTTGCTGCGCCCTTGTTGAAAGCATAAGTCAACGTGGCTAGTGGTCAGGTGATGTTTCCTGCATGGTTTGGCGACACAGTAGCCTCGTTAAATATAGTTCAGTTGGGTTTCGCGCATCAGCCGTTGCTGATGTGCCAGGAATTTGTCGAATGAGATGCACAGTTGTCCTGCCTCGCACCTCGCAAAAACGGCATTTTGCCATTGTCATTGCCAGTGATGGCCTTGTCCGTCTCTTCGTGACCTAGCTGATGCATGGACAATGCAACGGTAGAATCTGAAGGTACCCCTCTAGTATGCGCCGATGGATACTTCCCCTTATATACAGCGCCCAAGTGGATTCGGTTCCGTCGCAGCCCTAACATCGTCGCCACGAAGGCAGCAAAGTCTCTTATACGTGGAAATTGTGGAACATATTATTGACATCACTGATATCGTCATTCGTAGAATCGGGTGTGTAATTGTCGAGGTCTTCGGAGCTACCTTCGTCGTCTCTGAGATCGACAATCTGATGCTTACGTGGCCCAGCCCTTTTCACCAATTGCGGGTCGGCCTTTTTCGGCACCCAGTATCGTGGCGGGTTCAGCGACGATGTGATCCCTTTTGAGTGTATTCTATACCTGGAGCTCTCGATGATATCAAGATTGTATAGGACTCGTTCGAACGCTTCAAGAATTACCTTCGGTTTTGGCCAACGATGCTCATGCCAGACATGAAGAAGGGCTCCAGTACTCTGTATACGTTGGTCGCTCGCTTCGATATTTTTCGCATACTTCGTATGCAATTTCAGTGGTTCCACCTCTTCTCGCTCGTCCCGTGGAATCTCGTGACAATCTGGACATATCCATGGTTCCGGTTCGTCATCCTCGTCCAGATCGACGCATTCCTTGTGGTACCATTGAAGATGGCATCGAGCATTCCCGCATTGGATCATTCCTGGCTCATACCCATTCACAAGCCGTTGACACTTACACCATTGTCTGGCCACCGCCTCAAAACTTGCCAGGAGCACTCCAACATGAAGTAATGCCTCGATTGGCTCGAACAGTTGTTGTTCTACATTCTTGACTGGCTGATTGCAGTAGGCCATCTTATCCAAGGGAATGATGGCACAGAATTGGGTACTTTCGTATATGCAATCGAGAGTACTGCGGCGGCAGGACCAGAGATACTTGTCCGACCGCTTGTTGCATGTGAACCCAGTTCGAACACCCGGTGTATATCTGAGCGTCTCTTGTTCGAGAATCATCTTACAATTTGGATCTTCTGTAATTTCAATCTGCCACTCTGTATCATCGAAGAGAATGAAAGGTCGAAGTATACGACCTCGCCTATTGATTCGGATCATCAAGTGGTCGTGTGTGCCAAAACTCCGATCGAGTAGCCAATTATACTCCTCGCTTGCAGGGATAACAGGGATGGAATTCTTGGTTGCTTGGCCATTCGAACTTCTTTTATTGGAAGGCTTCCGTGATGGACTTCCACTCTGATCAATAGAGGAGCGTTGAGCCTTTGAGGAGAGGGGCGATAAATACCGAGCCAAAGGGGTCCCCGTGCTAGCAGTCTTTGCGTCGTTGAAGGTCGCTTCATCTGCGTCACGTCGATGAAATAGCCATGGTGTATTGGCTTCATTTATTGGTATTTGAGAATCCCAAATTGTTCTTTCCAAAGGCGCCGGAGTTTTCCGTAGTCTGAGCTCTTCTAACCGACGTAGACATGTGCAGATGATAGGTTTGTAAGTATACTCCGCCCAAAAGCGTATGATATCGATGTTGTAAAGGAGTTGGAATGCGTTGTGCTTGTCCGTGATTTTACCAGTCCACAACAAAACCATAGGCTGCGAGGTCGTTAGCATCGCGTGTGTGAGGAACCCACGAGACATACGTATTGATAGTCCTCCCGACCTGGGAGTGTTTCTTCGAAACAGCCCCACAGCTGCCCCTCAGATCCAACGCTGGAAAAAAACCAAACTAAAGGACAGACGTCTTCGCATTGTGGTCCTTCAGATAGCCTTGCTTCATTGAATGCAAGACGCTGGAATTGAAGTAGTGTCTTTACCTTTATAGCGGTTTGTACGAAAGCCTCGTTATGGGGGTCACCTCTAGCTTTCTTCGCCTCCCATAAAGCAAAGCTGAACACCGGATAAGCCTTCGAAACAATGGGGGTCTTCTTCTTTGGGTTGGGTCCTGCAAGCCCGAAACTAGCCAGAGTTTTTTCTATTGCGTCTTTGTCAAACAGTCTGACTCTGTCATTTTGAACAAGATCTTCCATTTGCTTACTGCGCCATGGCTCGCATTTGAGATTGTATGTACCAAGACCAACCGTAAAGTCAGGAACACCTTGTTTGTCAATCTGAGTTGATCCTTTATAACGAAGTTGGGAAGATTAAAATGGTTCTTGTTTTCACTGTGGAAGCTCGACCGTTAGATCCATGGGATCAAGCATGAATACAATGACTCACCATAGTTCAAACTCGGGCCGTGAGGCAATAGGATCTGTTCGAGTCCTAGCAGTCTGATGATAATTGATGATTGGTCGACTCCCGGGTTGAAAGTGACGCCGACAAGCAAGACTTCTTCGCCATAAGCATATATCTAAAACACATCAGGGTGGCATACCAGTGATGAAACGGACGGTCGCTGTTCAGTCTTTCTTCTGTCTTACGATCGAACACCAAGAAGACCGGCAACATGTCCCTCACCCATGTCACTTCCAGGTCCTCCACCAAATCAGGACCATTGCATGCAGTCGATATGTCCTCTGCTCGCTTCTTGAGCAACATATCGTAGTCATATCCGGATATGGTATCATAAGGGCTCTTACTACCATCTTCGCATGGAGGCGCTGCGAATTGTGAGATTTGCATGAATTGACTTTTGTATACCAATTCGAATATTATTTTCATTGCCGGAGGGCAATTCTTCGGACATCCGCCGTAGCTTCCGACCCTGTAGATGCCCTCACGGTCCAAACCACCTGGATTTTCGCTGCTCTTCTTTGAGTTGGCCGAAGGCACAGGATGCTTTGGAGGCTTGATGCCCGTATGAATTGCTATGCGGATCTAAAAAGGACGCCTAGGTTGGGCCAGGTCAAGTTTCTCAAACTGTGAAGGAGAAAGACATCATTTATACACTCCCAAGGTCCTAGTTGAATTTTTTCTGGCAGTGCCACGTTCGAGCAGAAAGGAGGCAACCTCGGACACCAGCCCCTCCATGATGGTGGGGGGCCGTTTCTGGTGGCCAATCAAATAGTTCGTACTCGAACGAGACGAGATAAGAGCTCTAGTAGAGCCTACGCATAGTAAAAAGGAGGCTGCAGGTACTAGCACAATCGTCGATGAATTTTCGTCAAAACTTGCAGCCCATTGGACGATTCACAAACGGTTACCTGGCTGTCTAGACCTCGGCCTAAGGAACCGTATCCCCAGGCCAGTCGCCTTGTTTCGAGTTGAAGATGGTGGAGGCGGTAATTTTTTCATCACGGACGTAGTGGTGTTTGTGATCGGCAGACCGGACAAGGCGGAACTCCGTGGGCGTCAACGACTCTGTTTATCGTTGGCCTTTTGAAGTAAATCATGATTTTCAAGATGCTAGGTACAGCGTAGTAAGCCTTACACAGAGAATCGATTCGTCCATGACTTGCCAAAGCATAATTAAATATCGGCGCATACCATGATACGTAGTAAGATTGTTTGAGAATGTGTGACTAGAGTCCTGCGGCGGCATCTTGATAGGCAACCACAAGTACAGAGATGCTGCAGGGATGAAACGTAGAAGAGACAACACAGGACTGAAACGTAGAAGAGACAACATAAGAATGAAACGTAGGAGAGACAACATCAATATTACCAAAATATTTTGAAGTGACACACCACTGCTCTCGGTTCCAAATCCTTTGATCTACCTACGAACCTCTCTTGGCATCTTCCTACCCCCCCACATACCATGGCGTTAATCATAGAAGCCACAGGCGATATCTTCACAACCCCTCCCTCCTCCCTCCTCCCTCCTTCCTCCTTATTCACGCCTGCAATTGCCGGGAATCTTGGGGCGCTGGCGTAGCCCCAGCATTTTGATTCAAATACCCGAACGCGTACAAGATCTAGCACAAGCATTGCCTTACCCGTCCTTCTCGCTTGAAAACAAGCGGATTCATGGACCGGCTGCTGGGGACGTGTTTGTTGATATCGCCGTCAGCAGAGGACAAGACCAACAGATAATAAAGAAGGGAGAGGAGATGGAGCAGGATGGAAACGCAAGCAACGAAGTAAGGGAGGGAGGAAGGGAAGGGACGTCACAAAGCCTGCCTCCTCACAAGCGTAGGCTACGGTCGAGGTGCCTTGGGTCAGGAGACTATCCTTGGGAGACAGGGGAAGCTGTCAGAGATGAACGAACCTTCTTAGTTACAGAAAGCGCAGAGTTATCTAATACTATAGTAGCGATCCAAATGACGCCCTATATATCTTACATCCTTACGTCATAATTGCAATTCTCTACACTTCCGTGTAACCATCTCCAACTATCCACTCCCTGCCCCCCTCCCCGTCTCGAATTGCCCTTACAATCCCCACAGCTTTGATAACATATTGCACGTGCTAAAGTCAGAGAAGCTGGAAGATATTATGCAGACCAAAGCTACACGCCAGAACCGAGTATAGACGCCCGTTCGATGAGCAATTGAACAAGCCACAACGAAGCTCATCGCTTGACTTGTTTTGCCATGTACTTTTTGCATTCACATTACTCAGTTCCTGCTGAAATGTTGGCCCTCAACGATTCGGCCTAATTGAGATTAGTGCATTGGCTAATGGGGTTACCCGATTTGGGTGTCAATAACCCTCGGACACAACATTTCCTTTATCACGCGATATAGCGACCAAATCACAGCCGGCACTGTGATGGTTTAATACTTCGGAGGCAAGGTAATCGATGCACAGGCGGGACGCTGATTGAGTTGAGTCAAATGGTCGTTGCTCCATGTTAACGCTGCGAGTCCTTGACTGAAGCCTATGTTCATTGAATCAATAGCACCAATATTCACGAAGGCCCCCAAAGGTCGAGATCATCACCTGTTTGGCATCCCACTTGTTATCCTTTGTCGTCATTGTAATATCCTCGTCCCAGTGTATATCTTTGAAGGTCTTCTTCACAGGCGCCTGGATTTCAATAAGTGCTATTGACACCCATTTCGGGCATGGATCGCAACCCCATCAATTCCATTACTAGAATTTGATTATGATTCAGTTATCGCGATCCATATTCTCATTGTCAGTATCAATGAAATTTAGCTATTGACACCCGTTTTGGGACCATATGGACATCACCACCTTATTCATACTCCGTTTTCTTATTGACACCTCAAAAGCCTCTGAGTGAATTCTTATTGTCAGTATCAGAACGAATTAGAGTCTCTCGTTAGCCTTAAGGTCTTATGCCTCAATTCCTTTCCCAAAAGTTCTCTTCCTTCTCTTAAATATTTCTTCGTCTTCTTTCTTGATACTTTTCCAAACATTCATTACAAGCCTTCTAGGACGTTGAACGTCCCACATCTTTCCCAGCACTCACTCGACAGCAGTCTTTCTATTCAGTATTCATTCCATTTGAACCGACTAAGTCATCAATCTCACCAGCACTATGAAAATCAGCAGCATAACCTGCGCGGCACTCCTCACAGTGGCCACCGTCGATGCCGCAGCACAGATCTGGCCGTCAGCCCAACCTACGACTCAACCCCAGCTTGTTTACGACGCTAAGAGAGCTCTCCGCGATCACGGGGATGATGTATGCAGAGGAAGTGGTCAAATGTGCGGCCTCAAAGCGAAATTGAAGCGTGTCGCTGAAGCCGCTGCACACATCGACTCGACAAACACTCCCACAACCGTGTCCGAATCTTTGAAATCGAAGCGTGCCGCGGACGCTGTCCCAGAATTTCTGGTATCGGCCCAACCTACAAATGAACTCCAGATCATTCACGCTGCTGTTAAAGCCACCCGGCCTCACGGCGCAGACACATGCAGAGGAGGTGGTCAAGTATGCGGCATCAAAGCCAAACTAAAGCGTGCCGCAGCCGCCGTCCCAGTATTTCTGATACCAGCCCAACCTACAAACGAAGCCCAGCTCATCCACGAGGCTAATAAAGCCGTCCGACCTCACGGCGCGGACACATGCAGGGGAAGTGGTCAAACATGCGGCATCAAAGCGAAACTAAAGCGTGCTGCCTCAGCCGCCGCCGACGCTCTCGCCGAGCCCATCGTCTTCGCAGAACCTCCCCACCGTTTCTGCTACATACCCGGCGGAGAATGTTCCAATGCCAAACGTGAAGCTCTAGCTCTCGCAGAAGCTGCCGCCGAAGCATACGCCATCGCTGAGCCGGACGCCAACCCTTGCTATCTCCCTGGTGGAGAATGCTCTAATGCTAAGCGTGAGGCTCTTGCTGCCGCAGAGTTGATGGCTGAGCGTGATGCTCGTGCTTTCCCGGATTCTAAAGCTGGTAAGCCCCTCCCCTCTTGACCCTCTGATTTCCAATCACTATCCGTGTAAGCATATAACTGACATCTGGCATCATAGAAGCATCCGCCACCAACGATTTCTGCAATCTCCCCGAAGAAAGCTGCACGAAACTCAGACGTGCCACCGAAGGCATCACCGAAGCTCTCGCCGGCTTAGACGCTGATCTATCCTAAAACGTTCATCACATCTTCGAGCCGTCTAACCAGCAAATCACACCATACAACATACGGTCCTGCCTCTTCCCCTGGACCTTTGGCCCTTCAGCCTCGTTTTCCCTCTTTTTTGGCAATGCATTTTCGTTCGGCGTTCTCGGTCTCATCACTCGCACGCGATGTCTCAAAATTTAACGGCATATACACATAATACGAATTGCTACTACCTCTCGCCAGCTAGCTAGCTCCGCAGCTCTTATCCCTGACGTACTGGATTCATTTAATGAACAGCACCATCATGGTCCAGGTAGTTGATCATTATTACTCGGCATCTCTTCTAATGGAAGGGTTTGGGCATCACTATCATGGACTGGGTACATAATCATCACCACTCAGTATTCCTTCCGAAGGCCGTCTTTGGCAAGATATCATTCAATCAACATCGATTTCACGGGATGGATGATGGATGATGGGTTGGGATGGGTTGGTTAGGGAAACAACGGGTCGTCTATGGTTAATGGACATGATTGCTACTTGACATGCCTCTTTTAATGGGCTAATATGGATCATTTATTGCTTGGTCGTTAATCAGATCTCTCGGAGGATACGGATTTATTCCTAAATACTAATGACATTGTTGCAATCATTTATGCACAGAACTCTTTGACGACCAAAGGAAAACTCCCATTTGCTATTTTTGTGATTGTGTGATGCGACTTTGTGACACTCTTCAAAGGAAAATCTAGAGCGGACCTTTCTAGAGCCATCTAATGTGTTGTGCAGTTTATGAATACCTTCCATAAGACAGTTGACGCGGCTTGCCAATTCATTTCGGTGTCAGAACATCATGGTACATGATTGATATTGGGAAGAGAGTAGAATTCAAAAGGTTTAAGGAAGCTCCTATGTCAGTCCGCTAGTACGCCTGTTGGCTGCGTTCGGCTAGAGGGTCTTTGAGAGAAGCTATGGTTTGGGGGACGGTCGTAGGGTAAGGTAAGTTTCGGATATGGTAGTGACTGACTTACCTGAAGTACAGAGGTTGAATGATCGAACTTCAAGACCAGATAGGACCCTGGTGAAGCCACGATATCTTGAGGATTAGCTTACTTGATCTGCAGGGGAAGGGGATTTGTGTTTTTATTAGTGTAGCTGCACAATTATCAACGCATGAAGACCGCATGATCTTACTCCCAAAATATTTGGCTGCTACTCAGCCAACCCTAAAGCATCTCTTCGTCCTCCATGACAATTTCCTGTGAGCCGCCATTCTGGCGCTGCATGTGATCGAAATGTCCATACTGGTGTTCCATTTGCTGCTGGTTCAGATCCTCAGACCATTTTCCATTGCTCTCAAACGATTGGCCTGGGCTTGCTGTGGTAGGAAAGGGCTGGCTGATGGCACGCTGCAATCCTTCGCTGGAGCTTTGCATGAAGAAACCAATAGGCGGAGATGGCTTGTGGTCTTGGACCTGCTCAACCTGTATGTTGTCGTTTGGATTCCCTTCAAGACCGCTCCAATAATACCTCTGCCTAGCCAATTCCTCCTCTTGTGCCAGTGTCGTACTCTGATATTCACCAAGCTTGTCTGCCAGATCCTGGCCTCCATTTCTGGCATATGTCGGAGGTACAATGGTCCAGAGCTCGATGAGGCGTGACCTTTGATCCTCGTCTGCTTGTTCGAAAAGGGTTAGTTGGGCCCGAAGGAGTGACGAGGGTGCAATGCCATGCTTGATCAGCATTCGGCTAGCAGTATCTTCGTTCGAAGGTTGTAGCGGGTGTAAGTTTTGAACAACGTGTGCCGAATGTGTATAATGCTGCGAGATGCTGTACTTGATCGATGGTTGCGGTGGCTCGATGGGCTCTACCCTCGGTGCAACTGACATGGGCTGTCCTGCAGCTTTGCTATCGCCGTTCGACAGGTCCATATTCTGCGAGAACATTTCGGTGAGTTGAAGGGTCGACATTTCGGGTAGGGTTTGCTGAATCTCGCCGACGAGACCAGTACTATTGAGCGAATGCCATCAGTGGTCTTCCTATATGCAAGGAATGTAACATACGACCACATTATGGGATGCTAGAAATCTGTGGTACTGGTATCTGGAGAGTAGAAGAGAGGTATTTGCTGGAGAAGAAGGAATGCTAAGAAAAAGTATTCTTTAAGTCAGGTGCATCCCAACCACAAGGGCTCGAAAGACAAAGCAGACAATCAATGCCAGATTCTCGACTTGCTGGTATTAACTATTCTATATATGCTGTACGAGCCTAGTGCCCTATAAGCAACTTCTGTAAGCTACCTAATAGCTATGGTTGGGATCCAGGTGGTGGCTGTTCAGGAGAGCAGTATGAGGGTTCCGCAGGGATCGTAGCAAGTGGGCTGGAACGTGAGAAGGTGAGATTCTGCAAGCAAGGAGAGTACGAAAGCAAGAAGATGATCTCCCAAGTCTGGTGTGCTTGTGTACGGAAAGGAGGGGATGTGTATAGAGAAACGTTCTGTGCGAGACGAAGAAGGGAGTTGATATTTCGGGTAGGGAGGGTGACGCCGCTAAAGTCCTTAGCGCTGTTGGGTAGGGCGGTCTTCAGTCCCCGACTTAATCGGCGTTCTACTTTGAGTAAACTGACACGACCGGTGAATGTGGTAGAGAACATGTCTGCTTTGGTGACTTATGGCGGCAGCGATGAGGAGGATGCTGTTGAGAGCATCAATGACAGGAAGCTGGCTTCTGAGGTACGGCTCAGCCTGAGTTCTCCCAGGTTTATGGCTATGGCTGACTGTATAGACCTTAGACTCCAGCTCAGACTGAGAATGCTTGTTATGTGAGGCAAGGGTCTCCGGGTGAGCATTAACTGCACGCTGTTCCTTTATTCTATATGCTAATAGGTCCAGATGTTACTACTAATGGTTCTTTGAGACCAGAAGAGCCAAAGATTGAGCCTCCCGTCCAAACTACAAGCGCCAATCAAGGATTAGTAGGGCCAGCTGGACCTCCGCCGAGTACAGTGGCAGAGGATAATACATTCTCCGAACCGTCTTCTCCGTACACAAGTCAGCGAGCGACCATTCGGAATCTGACGCTGCCGACCACCCCTAATCTTGATATCCCTCCTTCACCTCCGGGCTCACCAGCCCCAGGTGCAGATCGAAAGTTTGCACACTTCATGCAATTGAAACAGCAAGGTGTACATTTCAACGCCAAACTCGCTACCTCATCAGCCCTCAAGAATCCTAGTCTACTTCCCAAGCTGATGGAATTTGCCGGTGTAAAGGATCAGCAGCAATATGCTACAACTCTGCCCCCGGACATATGGGACCCAGAAGGATTTCCGGATTTCGCATACAAGGAAGAATTGGCAAAATCTCAGAAGGAGATATCAAAAAGAAAGGAAGAAGAGAAAGCAAAGGCGACACGGGAAGGCATTGAATTTGTCTCTGCGACTGATTCGGGTCAACCAGGTCGGGGAGTCACACCAGGCATGGGAGTAGGGTCTAAGGCAATAAGAGGAAGCGCTGCAGAGAGAGTGATGGCTGGCCTGGACCGGGATCGGACATCATCGCCGAAGATGGGTGCAGCAGGGCCGAAGAAAGAGATGGAACGAAGAGGTGGAAAAACGGATGGGGCGCCGCCAGCAGGAAATTCAAGGTCGCGGAAAAGGTCCCGGTCTAGGTGAAATGGCGCACCGAAGGCGTTAATGCAGGCAGGAGATACCATTAGATGTAAGGAACTCAGGGAGAAGCACCAGATCCAGCCAGCTAAGCTCCATCAGATCATTACAATGCAGGAGCTGAGGGACGATTGAGATTTATTTCATGGGATCTTTGGTAAAACTTTTTGGCCACGGAGTGACATCGATTGTGCCTTTCCCATCTCAAGGACGCTTAGATCAAGGAGTGACACACCCGTCTCGTGGATGCTCAAACATTGGATACCGAGAAGACGGTTTGGACTTGAAGTCCGAGTACGGCGGATGCCGTAACAGGTGTCTACGCTGCATTATGATTTACCGTATGCGACTGCAAACTAGCCTTCATGGTGATATGATGTGTTAGGCAGCCTCGCGGCCAGCAAGCATAAAGGCGCAAAGTCAGCACAATTCATACTTTAAGTAGTGCTTCAAGTAGCAAGTAATGAATAGCTGAGATGCCTAAAGAGGCAGTTGGAGAGAGATTGGGGGGCCTAATTCGAGGAATGATCAGCGGGCGACGATGCGAGCCGACGTGAGTAAGTCAAGTTGAGGAAGTGTAAGCGGATGTTGAGCAGGATTGGGCGGTCCAGTTCGATGGATGATGCATGTGGACATAATGCTGTTGGAAGTCAAATTCTCCACAGTTGTTCACCATTCACCAGTTGACGAAACATACCTTACGCCATCTCATGGCCATAGCCGAGAAGATACCAGCGTTGCAAGGCTTCATTAATGCTCCATCCAACATCTCTCACGGATCTTGCCATTCTCTGAAATGGGTACTGTTCCTTCATTGGACTGCTGATACCCTAAGTCAGCTCGCGCCCCAAATGCCCTGGATGTCGTAATGGCATCTCTGCAGGGATCCAGCAGATCTTGTCACTAAGGTAGAGGTAAAGGTGGCTAGGCATGGCTAGGTATCGCTAGGTGTTGCTAGGCGTCGCTTAAGGTAGAGTCCGGAAGGGATGACGAGGTGGTGGAGGGGGGCTAACTTGATGAGGGGTGGACCCCCATGGGAGCCAGGCCTCTCCCAGGGAGCTTTGTCCTCCAAGTCGCTTTAGGCTGATTCACTTGCTGGAGAGGCGATCGGAAAACGGGAGAGAGGGCTGGACGGAGGCCTAAGGACGTGTTCTAGACTTCGTGAATAAAATGGCCCGGCACACGGAAACCCTTGGCTCTTTCATAAGGTAGTTTTAGTACTTGTGTACGGTGTATACCTGTATTTCTTATAAGGAAGAGACTAAGGTAAGGGATATAAGTATTATGAAATGGATGGGAATTACAAAAAAACGGTGCAAATGCCAGATAGCCGAGGCTCTCTTATGGGGGGAAATCATCCTGTTTACCTGGCTCGAAGCCCAATGAGAGTGCCGAGTACGTACCTAAGGTAGAAGTCCCTTAGGTACCTACTTTAGGTACTTTAGGTACCTCCCAGTGCATGCGACTTATGAAACGGCGATCGGCAGGGCCTAGACCGACAAAGCCGCCTAGCCTGTCGACAGGATCTGCGCCATCCACAATACCCATCCCATCCACGCATCACGACAACCTGCTATTCCCGGCTACCCTGACTACCTTACTACTGCACACTCCAAGCTACCCACTACCAATCTTCTACCCTGCTCTCTCACCACCTGAAACTGAACATCATCACGCAACGAGCCGATCCGACAGCGCAATCTACACCTTCTCACTAGCCTTCACATCCATCAAAAGTACACGCCTCTGATTCTTTCTCTTTCCCCATCCATACCCAGCCTTGGTTTGCGGACTTACCTCCTTCACTCCAACTAGCCTTCCCACAAAGCCAAAAAAAAATTTGATCGCATTATATACAGCATAACTTTCCCCGTATTGGGCTCCTGTCTGTGGGTGCGCGACATAGACGAACATAAACCTCAAATTGATCCTCCGCGCAACGACCAAGATGCCCATATGACGCTCGTCGCCCTTTGGAATCTCTCAATCTCGGCTCCGCGGATCCAATGATACCCCACTCCCGCGCACGACTTGCTGTTGGAATCAACCAGGGAGACCTATGCAGATAACCTGTTGGGGATTGAAAAGAGCGTAAACAATGAGTCGCCATAAGTCAAAAAAGCCAGCGGGCATGGATGAACTGGAGGGCATGCTGGAAAGGACGTCAATATGTGTCTCAAGCGCAGAGCCTGGCGTGCCTGCACATAATGGAGACTGGGGCTTCCGGGAAACCATTGGGCAACATTACACAGTGGCGGAAAATAACGCTGTTGAGGAGCTTGTGATACTAAAAAAGAAACTTAGAGAGGCATCGACATACGATTTCTGGAGCTTGCTCATGTGTGGTATGACCAGCATCACAGGCGCACAATACGGATTTGTCACGAAAAGAATTCTGGTTGATGATCAAAACTCCGCGGTTGAGATGCCCCCAATTGGCGAACCGGGGTCATGTTTGCTGGGCGTTGCTTTCTACTACAATGACGGGGACAAGCTGGAAAATTTACACCGAGATTATAAATATTTGGCCTATGGCGCACCGTGCCATCATATGAAGCATGACAAGGTCTTCCTAATTCCTGAGGGTCTACCGCAATTTATCCTCAACAACCCGAATAATTTCCCCTTTCCCACAGAAGCCTACCTTGGAGTACCCTTATTTGCCGAGGGCAAGTGTTTCGGACATTTTGGGATGATGTGGACAGTGAAAGGAGTAGCGGAACTGAAACTGAGCTGGGCATACATTGAGATACTATTACATTCTCTGGAAGACGTCATTCTCGAGCGACTACTTCAAGGGGAAAGTTATGCGAAAGATGTAGAGATAATGAGTAAGCCCAAAAGGGTGATTCCTGCGGACGCAGTCACCGCAGCACAATCGTTGAAACCCTATGCTCGAAGCTTGTCCCATGAGTTGCGAACTCCAATGCAGGGCGTGGTGGGAATGCTCGATGTCATGCATGCTACTGTACAAGAGTCGTTGGAAGGCCAATCAGACCTGGCGGTACGGAAAGTATTCAAGACATTGCGTGACAATATCGAGATTGTCCAAGGTGAGTTAAGATGGGATATCCAATACAAAGCAGACACTAATATTCAACAGATAGCTCGCGACGGGCTGTAGAGGCCGCAGATAACGTGGTCCACGCATATGATTTGAACATGCAAGTACCAGACACCCCCAACCACCCAAACGACGAAGACTGCATGGACGTAGCATCGACTGGTTCCAGCGGCAGACGGCCAAGCATACTAGAGGGTAAAACCATGTTCTTCAGGCGCAGCAAGCGGCAAAGAACTAGCGACTCTGGGAGTATTGGACCTGCTCCGAAGCATCGACACCTAGAAGCCCAATCCTCAGCAGCTTCAACACCAAGTCGAAACGTCTCTCCTCATACAAGATCCTTACGAAGTGCTGTGGAAGAAAGTGATAATATCACTGGGGCAATGGAAGGCGTCGTAGGACAGGGGCAAGGCCCATCGCTTGTCGAGCCTGGCATTGCACTGGAATTATCTGAACCGGAATCTACTACAACTCCAGGTCTTCGTCACACAAAAGTCCGAGAATTGTTGCACGTGGTCATCAACGAGTCGCTGAGGGTCGGAGGAAGACCAGACTCAGCAATCGCCGAGGAGACGGACGGCGGTGAGATTATCGACGTCAGGACACGGGGTTCGAATGGGGATCTTTGTACCAAAATCATTGAATGGTCCGTAGATCCCCAGGTACCGGAGACAATATTTGGTAAGTCACTACAAGTTCGCCACCAAAAGTGAGGCTGACTGAGCCAACTGTAGTCGATGAACGGGACCTGGCAAAGCTGGTTTCCTGTGTATTTTTGAACGCCATCAAATTCACTGAGGAAGGCAAGATAACTTTGGAGGCCAGTCTGACATCCAAAGCAAAAGCAATTGTCATCAACATCGTCGATACAGGTCCTGGTATAGAGCGAGATTTCTTGCCGTATCTATTCAAGCCATTCTCCCGCGAAGACGATTCTCTCACGCGGCGTAAAGAGGGTTTAGGCTTAGGACTCCTTGTCGCCAAAGGTCTGGCACGTAAAATTGGAGGAGACCTCGTATGTGTTAGATCTGACACGACTGGTCCACGACGTGGCTCAGAGTTCGAGCTTCGAGTTCCCATTTCGTACCACGAAGGCTACAGTAGAGGATCAACTCCAACAGGCCGCACACCTACTCCCACCCGTCATGCCGCTAGCGAGCCAGCCTCCAAAGCTCGTGCTCGCCAAACAGCCTCAGCCGACCGTCGACGTACTACGCCTCGCACCACACAGACACCACATCCTAGCAGACTGTCCGACTCCTCATTTGCCAAAGCCACTTCTCCCCTCGATACAACTTCCCAATCTCGGCGCAACAGCCTTTCTCAATCAACCCCATCCCGCCGTCCCTCTACCAAGAACGCGCCAACCTTCGACCGTAACCTCGCCAAGAAGCATCCTTTAACCTTCCTTGTCGCGGAAGACAACAAAATCAACCGCAAGCTGCTCGTCAACATGCTCGGCAAGCTGGGATACAATAATGTCCATGAAGCCTACGATGGCGCCGAAGCTGTACATCAAATGAGCATTGACCGCGCCGCCCGTGGCGAAAAGCCCATTGACGTAATCCTAATGGACTTATGGATGCCTAATATGGATGGCTACGAAGCCACGCAGCGGATCTTCGCAAACGAGCGAGATCAACGGCAGAAGGCATCAGCCAAGAAGTCAAAATCCCCACAAATGAAGAAGGGTGGCTCCAAGGACGACGACGACGGCGATGATCGGACTAGAAGGAAAGGAGTCACGGTCTTAGCCGTTAGTGCGGATGTAACTGATAGCGCGTTGGAGAGAGCGAGGGAGGTAGGAATGGAGGGGTTCATGACGAAGCCATATAAATTACTGGATCTGGAGAGGTTAATCCTGGAGTATTGTGCTGGGGATGGAAATGAAGGGTCGTGAGACATGAAAGTGAACTAGATGGACGAAGATTCAGAAGGAATCAAGAGATTAGATGAACCGTGTTTCCTAAAGCGAGTCAGCGAAAAAAGGATTTCGTTCCGATTCTCTGGGGAAACGTGGAAGAAGAGAGACGACTGCCCCACAGCAGGACAATAGAGAATTGAGATGGATGCCCTCATTCGCCATTCAGCCAGAGGGTTTTCGGGGGACCCCGCCGGTGGGGAGATCGCTCTCCCACCTGCGGACAGAGGCATACAATCAATCAGTCAATCATGAAGCAGGCGGTAGGATTGGAATTGTTTTTATTTTACCCATCATGGTTTTGGTGTTGGACATTTCAAAGACATACGGGTTACCCCATTGATATTCCCAAGCAAGCAAGCGACGTTTCCCATTCCAGCATAGCGGTGCGAGGAGGCAAGCGAAATATTGATGAGAGGGTGGAGATGATTTGAACCATATTATTTTTAAGTTTATGAATAATACAAAGATATTAACAACTCACGTTACATGAGTGTGCTATGAGCTTGACTTGGGTTCGGTGACTTTGATATTTTCTTTTGGGGGGAATGGGGAGTTGGAATGTTGCTTCGGCTTGGGAGAGATTTTTATGGATGTTCGTTGGCGCCGGTGGTATCCTGATAGATTGGGGTTATAGGGGCATGTGTTGTATCCTTGTAGGGTTTTGCCTATGATTGGCCTCCATGTTTGTGCACCTATTATTCATCATAAGTTTTACTCTTATACCGCTTCTCTAAGTGGACCAAATGACCACTCTCCCATCTACACCGCTTGCTATGCAAGATGTTAGCAGAATCCTGACACCATCTTCAATCGCAATTTACGACAAGGACGATACTTACAGCTAAACTTCTTCACATTACCACCGGCCACATCATACGCCCTGATAGTAGCAATCGTATTCTGATGCACCGTCTTTAGCTGTGTATCATCTTTACTTTTGCCCTTGAGATCCATCTGCCTAAACATGTTCAACGCCGACTCTTCCCTCATCTCGCCTAATCCAGGTCGGCCCTTTGATTCCATAGACCCCACAATCTGCCAGCCTTGCTCATTGCCTTGTAGCCTATACGCTTCGCAATCCTGTTTCTATCAGCCAGAGCACAACCTCTCCTACACATCAGAGGTACACCCACATAACCAGCAGCAATAATCTCACTCTCCCCGTTCCAAATCAAACTCAAAAACGGCAACACCTGCAAACTCAAACTCACCACCGCCCTCGGCGGCTCGTCCGGCCCACTCGGATACACAACAGTAACACTACTGTCATGCGCCGTAAACGCCAACGCATTCCCACTCGGACTAAATGCCACCCCATGCACCCACCCCGCCTCATTGTTCAAATACTCCCCACAAACAGTCCCAAACGGCAGTCTCTCCCCCCACACACTCCCCTCCGGCCGCTCATCCACCCCCTTAATGAAACTACTGAAAACCCTCGCATGCGCATCCGTACTACCGGCTGCCAGCAGGACAGAATTGGGGTGCCAGGCGAGAGCAGTAATGGTGCTGCGGATGGGTTTCTTGAGGTGTTTGCTGACCCACCAGTCGTTTTCGGACTCGAAGTAGCAGACTGCTATTACGCGGGCGCCGGAGCCGACGGCGAACTTCGCTTCGGAGGGGGACCAGCGGACGAAGGTAGCGGCGCGGTTGATGCGTAGGAGGACAAGGGTGGGTTTCCAGCCTGTCGGGGAGGGTTCCCAGACGTAGGCATTGCGATCTGTTGAGGGGTGGATAGTTGTTAGCCAGCTTCTTTCTATGTACGATATCGAAATTGAGAAAATGGTGGGAAGGCGTAGATGTACCCTGTGAGCATGTAACGATGCGGCCGGTTGTTGGAGCAATGTCGACGCTTGTGACTGTCTTATCGTGGCCTTTGAGCTCATCCTGCAGAGTGAATTTACTGCCCGAGCGGGTGTAGAGCTCGACGTTGTTGTCTCGTGCTACGGCTAGGGCTTTGCGGTCTGCGGAGAAGGAGTGGTCGGCAATTGGGTGGTGAAAGAGGTGGTGGACTTCGGGTGAGGCCATTTTAGATGGGAGGAGGGCGATAGGAGTAGCTCTCTACTATCGCAGGTGAACGGAGTTGGAGTGATGTGTGGAGAGTGTGCGTATAGAAGCCTTGAGAGCTGGCCTTGCAAATAATGACGCGCTAGTGGGGTGGAAGTGGAAGCTTCCCGCACCTCTGTTGCCTTCCCAGTCAACGTACACCTTATGTCCGCTATAATTCACATTGATTTTGGCTGCTCCCTGCTTAGAAATCATCTTGCCGCCTTCCATCCTATCTAACACGACAAATTCTCCCAGCCTGGATGCAACCCAAGCTCCATGTCTTCCCACGTCGTCGTGCTAGACTCAACGGCTCGGCGCGCTGTAATCAAGACTACGCCTACGAAGCATCTCTCGGATGTACTGCAAGAAGCATGCGGGAAGCTAGGGCTTGATCCATCAAAGCATGGGCTGAAGAACAGCAACAACAAGACTTTGGATCTGTCACAACCCATAAGGCTCTCAGGGCTCTCTTCAGGCGCAAAGCTTCAGCTTGTCGTCCTTTCTCGATCGCCCTCCGTTGTTTCAGTGGCTCTTCAGCTTCCGGAATCGGAAGCGAATGGACAAAGCAGACTCACAGACAAACTCCCAAGCAGCACGACGATATGGCTCTTACTTCGGCACTTCGAATCAACCTCACAAGTAGCAAGAAACTTCACGGCAAGAGGGACAGCAAAGATAGGGGCCGGTGCATCAAGCGGTGCTGGGAGGATGTATTACGAAACTCCAGTAATACACGTGATGGGAAGAGAGTTATCCTCATTTACGGATCTCCAAAAGACTCTGGCACAGCTTGGTTTCAACAGCGGGAGTGTTCTATTTCGCCTAAGCTTTCGAGGGACAGAGACTCCATTAGAAGAGGCAATGATGGAGATCGACAAATACTTCAAGTCTGCAGAAGGAGACAGTACTGGAGGAGCACATGCTGGCAGCGTTGCGAATACACAAATTCCGCCTAACACGTCTGAAGATGGACCTATCCTAACCGGAGAAAACACTGCTGACCCGGTACCTGCTGACGCTCTATCACCGCCTTCGGACGGCCCCTTGTCTCCCGAACCGACCAGAAACGAGACAGTTCCTCCCCCCTCAGAAACAGACGCCTCGCTTCCTAACCCTTCAGCAATAGAGGAATCTTCGATAACAGGCCCTTCGCAACGGCCTATGATCATATATGCCCCCCCCTCGGTTTCCACACCAGCAGCGGCACGACAAGCCCACAATGAGAAGGATTACGAGCCCACCATCGATCATGCCAAACTTCACCAGCATCGTCTCGCCACCTACGCCAGGAACAAGACTCTGCCTAGTGATGCAGAATTAGCCGCACAGGCAGAGGCTCAGTCTAAGAAGAATGCCGAGGTGAAGGAGGTCAGGATTAAGATTCGATTCCCGGATCAGTCACAGGTCGTCAGTACATTTACCAATCTTGACACGACGGCAACACTTTATGAATTCGTCCAGCGGCTGATGCGCAACGAAAATGAACCCTTTTCTCTGAACTTCTCGACACCCAAAGGTCCTCGGAATATTCCAAAAGAGAATATGAGATTAATACAAGGCTTGGGTATGGTTGGGGCCGTTCTCATCAACGTGGTTTGGGAGGAAGGTGCCAGCAAAGAAGCTCGAGGAGGGAAGATACTCAAGAGTGTGTATGAGGAGAAAGCAGAGGAAATCACAGTCAAAGAGCCTGAAGGAGTAGAGGTCGAGGAGAAACATGAATCTCAGGGTGGGATTGCGGACGGAAAACGAAAGTCGGAAGGGAAGGAAAAGAAAGGTGGTGTGCCAAAATGGCTAAAGCTGCCGGGCAAGAAATAATCAAGGGGGTATGTATCACGAAGTTCATGTGAAAAAGAATTAAATGGAGGCAAAGGGATCATATCTTTTCTTGTATCCTGCTGTCAGAAATGGGAGGAATAAAGCATTAGCATGGAGTCCCAAAGCCTAGATAATTTCGATAAAACACCCAAATGTAGCATAGAACTGAGGACAGCGACTCAGATATTCAATAAGCATGAACAATTCATTTCTAGCATATGATACTGTCTTAAGCAGTTTTGCAATTCAGCTTAAGCGTCCGTCACATACTCGCTCTTCATCATCCATGCTTTAACCACACCCCATCAACCCCTCCTCTCCACCTAATGCCCAGCCCGCCTCGACTCGGCAATAACGCCTTGTAGCTCATCGACCTTTCGCTTCGCGCGTCCGAACGTGCCAAGCTAGAAATAGAGAAAATCAGCGCTTGTCCTATCAAGGATACCTTGTGCATAATCTTCCACACTTATCTGGCTAGCAATAGATATAATATGCAGGTGCGCTGGTGATAGGAGAGAGGTTATACGTACTCGCTTCTTAGCCAGCTTACGAGCACGTTTGTCCTTGCTGTTACGCAGGAGTTCGATGACCCTACGCTCGTAGGGTGCAAGTCTGTAAAGGCCCATCGAATTAGCCAAAACATCCTCACACCAATCAATCTATCCTTCTCCTCAGTTCCCTAGTAGCCTTTCTGCTTTCCACGCATTCCTCAATTATTGGTAACAAGCACCCAACGTACCCAGAAACTTCCTTGACAATTTCCCTTACAAACGCCGTTCTCTTGCTCAAATGGCCTTTGGTGCGCGAGATCCGCGGCTTGGTTTCGCGAGGTGTGACTTTCTGCTGCACTGTCAGCCTCTCCCATCTCCCTATTGTACCCTGCGCTGAACATCACAGCATGGCATGGGGGAGAGAGACGTACGTGGCCTTTGTTAAGACCCGAAGCAATACCGCTCCGCTGCTTGACTGCCATCGTGATGGTTTGCGGATCGGTGTGTTCGATCGTCGAGGAGCAGTAGAGGTTGATATTTTGGCGGTTAGTGGGAAGTGGGTGCGGGGAGGCTAGAGGGGAATGGGTTTAGTGTATGTTTAAGCGAGGGTTTTGAGATGCCTAGCCCTTAGGCTACATGATGGTCGGCGCTCTTCTTTGCCATTCGATGTAGGAATAAAAGATGAAGATACTGACGGTCAATTTCTTGACTTGTGCCGTGAAGGCATGCAAAACTTCGCCGTTATCTTTTCCCCTACATTTTCGGGATGCGGAGCTCGAGCAGTCGGATATTGGATATAATCCTTCCTTTTTAAGGAATATTCTACCTAGGGTGGACTGGGAGGCGCTGAAGGTTACTGCTACCGAGGTATGTGTATGCATGCTAGTTGTGTAAAGTCTCCTTGTCCTTTCTCCGCTACAGAATTTCTATAAGGCCAAGATAACTTCTTCTGTGTTTGACAAATGGTCTCTCGCTTTGACCCTTTCCACACCTCAGTAAGATCAATCTTACTCAAAATACCGTCTCTATGTTTTCTTTTAGAATTAAATCTCACATCTTTCGTTATAGCTCGGCTTTACCACTGTTCCCTCCGAAAAACCCAACTTAGACCCTGCGCCTAGCAACACAGATTTGCCAGCTCCCGAAACCGCCATGGAGACGTCAGAACCTGACGTTGCCGACGAGAAAGTGATGCGAGACTTGCACACCCTCTTACTAGAGACTGAAGTCCGGGAAGGTAAGATGGTCTGCGGGAACTGTGGGCATGAGTACAAAATCAAAGAGGGTATTGCTAATTTCCTCTTGCCCAGTCATCTTGGTAGGTGAGCTTTGAGCTGGCTTTCTTTCCGAGACTCTCTTGTAATTCCATAGAGTCGAGAGCCAGCCGACATGCTGTATGGAGAGACTTGGCTGATTCGTTCTAGTTTAAGGTGTAGTGGAGTGCGGACAGCTCCTCAAGACGTAAAGGGATGCAGAGGCTGGTTGTCGGTAGGGGAGAAACCCTTGGTTTGGGAATCTCACGAGGGCTTAAGGGTGAGCAGAGTTTAGAGGTGCTCACGGGTAGGGACATGGGGGACGAAAGTCGCAAGGTGGCCGCAGACCACAGCCACAGATCCAGCATCAAGTGCAGAATGAACAGATCACTTGGAACACACGTTGAATTGTGGATACTTTTTGTGGGTAGGCAGATAATGCCTTCTGCACCTATCTCGCCACACTTCTTTCAGCATCATCATGGATGTTGCACGACTAGTGTACATAAAATCAGCGAGAACCTCTCTCAGGCACGCTTTCAAAATAGCGGATTCGCCCTCAGCTGTCCGGGCCCGCTCAGCGTAAAGTTCCGCCGGATGATAGAAATAACGCCTCTGATGCAATATAGCTCGATGCAGCGCTGATAACGTGACTTCTTGACCAAGACGTCCTACTAACTTAGAGCCGTAGATTCAAAAAAAGCTTGAAGATGCAGGAAATTGCTAATTGAGGAAGCCCTTGCATCGGGCTGTACCACACAGACACGGTATACGATCATCACTACCCCATTCACGTTCGAATTTGTAGTCGTATGTCAGTTCTTCGTCTAAGGACCAGTTAGTACAAGGCCAAGCACCGAGGGATGCCTTTGCCATCAGAGGTACTTACTTTGACCAATGTCTCGCAGAGCATAGATGACAATTCGCTTCGTTCCTTCGACTTTGATGATCTTGGCAGTACAGTTTGGATCGCAGCTGTGATTGATGAAACGAGCGATACCGCCGCGCTTTGTTGCGTCAATCACGGTGTTTTCATCGATCCTGAATAGATAGCTGCTTCCAATGCCACTCTTCAGATATTGTCGTTCCCTCATATCTGCCACCTGCTGTCGGACCATCTCACCAACGTACTCAATGATCATGTCATTGGCGGCAATGTTCTCCATGGCGTACAGTCCCCAGTTGTGAATGGCAGAACGAGCGAACTTGACGGGCTTCTTGCGTTTCTTGAGCTGATTGAAGCGAATTGCGTCACCTTCTCCACTGGAAGTAGCCAGTACTTGCTTTTGAGCCGCAATATCTGCAACAAGGCGACGATTGTTTACACGACTGGACCTTGAAGAAGATTTGGCAGTGCTTTTAGCCAACGCCAACGCCTTGATCTCAGCGGCGGTAGCAACAGGATCATCTTTGTTAGCTTGAGCTTCGCGTTCTTCCCTCGCTCTCTGGACCTTGATTCGATGCGGCAGGTACTTCGACTTCTCCGACTCCAAGATCTTCTTAGTCCCTTCCGTTCTGGCACAGCCTGTAAGATTGGGCACATAGTATCCTTCAATCTTCGTCTCTTCTCTTATAACGCCTCTTTCACCGCCCCGGTTGAGCGCCTTGATTTCCTTTTGCTTCCACGACCATGTAGATATATTTCCTAGATTGGCTGCAGCTCTACCAGCCAGGACCTGTCGCAAGATCCTAAGATCTTCGTCGTCTTTGACGATGTGCTGCCAGCCATCTAGATCGAGGACGACATTTGGATCTTCCGGTACCGTTCGCTCAGGCTCTCCCTTGGTAACAAACCATGGCACTTTTTCGGTCTCTGGTGTGACCACTGGCTCTTCCGCGGCCGGAACTTTCGGAGCACTCTTTAACAGCAACTCATATTCGGCCTTTGCTTGTTCTTTCTTCCTGAGTGCTTCGCGCTCTTCATAAACTTGCTTTTTGGACTTTCTAGCATTTTTGGTCGGCTTCTTTGATCGGCCTGTCTTGCTATCCGTCTCGGGCGTTTCACTAGGCTCTTTGCTGTGAGGGTCCATAAATTCATCTATTTCTAACCCGATGCATGGGTTTGTATTGAATGGAGATGACGGCACAATCTCAATGTCGTTGTCATCTTTGCGAATTCCGAATAACTCATCGTCCTCCTTTTGCTTTTCCTTCGACGCAAGCTCTTGTATGAGTTGCTCTTGTGTGAGTTGCCTCCTCTTTTTAGCTGCTTGAGAGAGCTTGCTTTGATCGTGCTCAGAAGAAGCCATCAGGATCTCCTTGGCCGTTTCTTGATCAATGTCAGTCATGGCAGGAGTGACGTCGTCGGTGTCATCGTCCTCCCGAAGATTGCTCCAGATCGAGGCCCTACTGTTTCGGCGAAGCTTCTTTGGTTTCGGGCGACTGCTCTCGTTATCAGAGATGTCTGAAGCGACGCTCATTCTGCTCGCGGGCCTGCTCTCTTGCTCCTCAGTGTCCCGAGTGAAGGTAGTCCTTCGCTCGTCCTCTGAGTCTTCATCTTCTTCCTGGAATCCTTGCAAGCGGTGATGAAGGCCACGGATCTCCTTCTTTCTCGGGGCTTTCTGCTTGCGTCGCTCATCCATAAATCCATCGTTCCCACGTTTGCTGGCGATCCCCTTCCGTATTCTAGGGAGTGCAGAGACGTTCAAAGTCGAGGGTCCCAGGGGTCGACGACCATTTATTAACATGTCACTTCGTGAGTCTGGTGTTCCAGCTGGAGGAGTGTAATTGGTCATGTCGAATCTGAGGCCTGGACCTCTACCATCATTTGGATCACTGATGTTAAGTTTCCGTCGCTTGTCAGCATGTCGATCCGGTTCCAGGAATTCGTAGAGCTCTGAGGCGACTATCTTGAGTTTAACATCCTGCATGAGCTTGACCTTAACCTCACTTCTTATGGTCTCCACTGCCTCGACAACAGGGTCAATGTTCTTAGCTCTTTGCTTCTTTTCCTCCTCAAGATCCTGCTCTTCTTCTTTTTGCAGCCTCTCGCGCTCTGCCTTCTCGCGTTTTTTCCGCAATCACTCTTTCAGGGCTGGGGCTCCGAACGTAATTTGGGTTGCCGAACTGATGGCACTCCATGTTCATAATGTATGTGAAAAGCTCTCTAAAGCGATACTGCTCGTAACACCTGACTGCGTATTCCTCACCCTTCTTAGAATCTTCAAAGATGACATAATAGCCGGTCCTGTCACATCTAACATCTTTCCAGTTCTCGTTCTTGAGCCGCTTCTTCAGATGTGGTAATGTTTTCGGCATGACTGGAACATAACAATGGGCGATGAAAATGTACGGATCGCGGCCAATTTGATCCAGAATCGGTTTCTCTTCTATTGTATTCGCACCATCTGGTTCCGTCACCGCCCTTGGACCCTGGTGCGGCGGTGGATGTGGAGGTTGTGTTGAAGCCGTTAATGACAAGTGCGTTGTTGAAGGCGGTGGAGGCGGTGGAAGATGAGTCCTCGGGAAGGTTTTCGCGGAAGGACCTTTTGGTGCTGATGGAGGTGGGCCTGGAACATTGACCTCTCTCTTTGGCTTTTCAATTCTTGGTTCCTTGGCCCGTTGTTTCTCCTTTGCCTTGATCATTGCACGTCTACCCACGGAACCATCACGATCTAACTCTGCAAAGACGGGACACAATCCGACTCTGTGTTGCCCTCCTTTACATTCAAGGTACGCTTTCTTGGCAGCATCGCTGGCCGAAATTGGAGGACCACCTCGAACTGATCGGCTATCCTTGTATTTTATGAGACATATTCCAAGAAAGCTACCATTTTCTGGGTCTGTCTTGCTGTTGATTTCTGCTATATCTCCGAAGCTCGAGAAAAGATGACGGATCTGAGTGACAGGTGCAAGAGGATCAAACCCAGTTACGACAATCCTGGTTGGTGGTCCAGGTCCAATGGAAGTTTCCTTCTCGTACTTATACTCCTTCAAAGAATATGGGGCGACTCTGTACAGAGTTTTGCGGCGGTTGGCGACGCCATTTGTATAGCCTCGAAGCTCTAAGCGGGGATCTGGTGGTGGTGGTCCCTCCTCCTATATAGCAGTTATGTAAGCATATGTGCAAACCTGTGACCGAACATATATAAACTTACTCCTTCTCCAAATGGTTTATACTCTGCCGTACGATTTCGCTTCTCTTTTCCTTTTAAGGATTTATCAGCATCAGGATCGAAGACGATCTTATAGCCTTTGACTTCTCCCTTGCCAGGCCGGGCTTGTGGCCCAGTTGGCGGGCTAGTACGCTCTGAGTCAACACTGTCAGGAGTAGATGCTTCTTCCATCCTGGAGTCAAAGTTTTCTTCCAAACGCCCAGGCAATGGCGATCTCGGGGGTAACCTGGCCGTGGCACGCTTGTCCTGAGTGGTCCGTTTAGGGGAGGAAGCCATGCCGCTAGCTCGAGGCGATGAGTCGATATTTGTAAGTGGTGTTAGACTCGTTGCATTGTGAACTCCATTGTGATTCGCTATGCCGGCCTCCTTACGGCTTGCGCTGAAGACAGAAGACGTAGTACTGGTCGAGCTAGCAGAGCCGACTTCATGAGAGACATCTCCGTTGGCATACTCATTCTCCTCATGATGTATCGAATTTATTGCTGTGTTGTTAATTCCATCATTCCTTCTTTTGGTAAGTGTACTCCCCTCGCCCTCTCCACCACCGGAGGAGGCACGAGCTGCGGATGGCGCATGTGAATTATGGGAAGCGGTGTTGGCTGTAGAGTAGTGCCTCCCACGATCTTCGGAAGCTTTAGAGCGCTTTTGTTGGAGCACTGAAGGGGCTGTAGGGAAGAAGTCCGCAAAGCCCTTGGATGAGCGCGACATCCTTTTTGAGATAGCTACCTATACCGCTTGAGATGCACCATCTCGCCGCTCCTAAAGATTCCACTGAATGCAGAACAGTGAAAGATTTTGTGATCGTGGTTAATAGTTGTTGCTAGTCTTCCCTGCACCAGTTTCTGTGCGAGGTGGCTTGCACGCGGTAGGAGGGGTCTGGACCAACGCGACCAGCGAGGGGGCGATTTTTCCAGAATTGGTGGATATGGTAGGTATGGCAGGATTATGCGTTACCTGGATATTCAAACAGAGGATTTTAAAGAAACAAGATGGTTTATGCAGAGGGTAACAACCTGCGTCAATGCTTTGTCCCCTACAATGAGGTTCTGGATGAGGGTTCCTAGTACTGTAATTTTCCCCGGCTTAGCGGCTTTAGTGAAAAATCATGGTTTGTGGCTCTTATTCACTCCCATTTCTGCGCTACCATCTACATCTTACAGCTGAATACATTATGTGATCCACTCCTATATATTACGCGACATATTGGACAACATCCCTCGATGGCACGCGAAAGTACCAAAGTTCTGCCACTTAGGTGCCTACCCGCCACCATTTACTCTTCGATTGAGTCGCGCAAGCCATCTGCGCCCTGGATGTGACCTTCCGATGCCAGACCCTTATTATTCATCCATGTCCCTCTCTACACTTTTTCATATCCACGAGCTTCTCTGTATTGCCATCGTCGTGTCAAACAGACGGAGATCTGCATTCCGAGCGTGGGGAAGGGTGTCGTCATGATCTCCACCGGCAGCATCTTTCGCACAATGTAGTACTGCGCCGCGTGAAGACCAAGTGTAATCTTTTAGTATACTGAAGGATAAGAAGATGTAAGGTAACATTTAGGAGGGCATTACCTTGATACGTGTTATCAATGCCCGCATAATGCCCGATGGTTGTAAATGTAGGCAAATTTCCGACAATGTGACAGGCCCAAGTGTTGCTACAGCTCACTCAAATGGCCCAAGACCCGAAAATTCGGAAAGGCAGGCTCCAGTAGGACTGTAGAAATGTAGCTTTCGATAGCAGACAGAAGCATTCGGCATCGCAGAGATAGGTTATGGAGCTATTGGGTGAGAAACAGAGGCGGTACTGCCTGGGATGGGTCCTACCAAGTAAGCTTGGGGAAAAATCGGTGCGAACCTGGGGACGGTTTTGGGCAGCATAGTCGGCCACAGACAGCCTTTCCCATCGAATATATAGGATGACTTGGTTCAACTCCTCCAATTGAGGCAACTCTTAAGCAGTGTTGAAAAGTTGGATGATGGTCAACGTACAAAAGGAGAGGTCAGTTTGGCGAAATGCTGACTGAATGGATGGCGAAATTCTGACTGAATGCGGCGCTACTGCAAGGAACCTTTTCCGCCTCCGTGTTAACCTATTTTTATTTTTGGCCCTTTGACCCTTGTAGAGCAAAAAAAAGAAGCCGCAAACGATGGATAGACCGGGTGCTGCGCCTGGCTGCCACGTACTTTGGTACATATAACACGGGAGAAGGCTGAGATGAGATCTTCTCCCCTAAAGCAAAGAGAAAGGGGTAACGACGCCTCAGCTTATGTTTGGCGCCGTTCTGGAACAAGATTGCTTGGCAACTGACAAGGGTCTGCAACCAGTGAAACGGTCCTTATAAACACCAGCTCGTCCCTACAATTCCACCTCCAAACCCCTTCTCACCTTCGTTCTCGCATGTAAGCTGGTGCATATCGGTCTCTCGTTACAATCTCTATTTGCTATTGTCCTTAACTGGTGAAATTTAACCCTCCAACACACCCTTTTCGTTGCAATCATGTGGTAAGTAGGCTGAGAGCCTGATGCAAAGTCCCCTAAGCTGAGCTTGTATAGTGGCATCTTTGGCTACATCAACTACCTCGTGGAGAAGGACCGCAAATACATTATCGAAACACTCGTCAATGGACTATCTCGCTTAGAATATAGAGGTTATGATTCGGCTGGCCTTGCTGTCGATGGAGACAAGAAGAATGAGGTTTTTGCATTCAAAGAGGTCGGCAAGGTGGCCAAACTAAAGCAGCTCATCGCCGAACGTGACCCAGATATGACCAAAGTCTTCGACTCTCACGCTGGCATTGCACACACACGATGGGCTACACATGGGCAGCCTTCACGTATCAACTGCCATCCTCACCGCTCCGACCCAAGCTGGCAATTCTCGGTCGTCCACAATGGTATCATTACCAACTATAAAGAACTGAGGGTCCTCCTTGAGGGCAAGGGTTTCAAATTCGAAACAGAAACGGATACGGAGTGTATCGCCAAGCTCGCCAAGTACATTTACGATTCACACCCAGATGTAGAGTTCCTGACGCTTGCGAGAGGTGTCATCAAGGAGCTTCAGGGAGCCTTTGGTCTCTTGCTCAAGTCTGTACACTACCCACATGAGGTGATTGCGGCTCGCAAGGGTTCACCGCTGGTGGTGGGGGTCAGAACGCAGAAAAAGATGAAGGTTGACTTCGTGGATGTAGAATTCTCTGAGGAACGTCCTCTGCCGGCGGAGCAAGCTTCTCAGAACGTTGCCATTAAGAAAGCATCTGCGAGCCTCCTAGCGCCTCCCGACAAGTCCCTACTTCATCGTTCGCAGTCTCGTGCCTTCTTGTCTGACGACGGACGACCCATCCCTACGGAGTTCTTCTTGTCCTCCGACCCCTCAGCTATCGTCGAACACACCAAGAAAGTGCTCTATCTCGAAGACGACGATATCGCTCACATCCACGAAGGTTCTCTCAATATTCATCGTCTGAGCAAAGATGATGGGACATCTAAAGTACGCGCTATTCAGACTCTTGAGTTGGAACTCCAAGAAATCATGAAGGGAAAATTCGACCACTTTATGCAGAAGGAGATCTTCGAGCAACCAGAGTCAGTTATTAACACAATGCGTGGACGTTTGGATGTTGCCAACAAGACGGTCACTCTCGGTGGTCTGAAGCAGTATATCAGCACAATTCGCCGTTGTCGGAGACTGATTTTCATCGCCTGCGGAACTAGCTATCATTCATGTATGGCCGTCCGTGGGGCATTTGAGGAGCTCACGGAAATTCCAATCGCCGTGGAATTGGCATCCGACTTTTTGGATCGGCAGGCCCCAGTCTTTCGTGACGACACTTGTGTCTTCGTATCCCAATCGGGTGAGACAGCTGACTCTCTTATGGCATTGAGATATTGCCTTGAGCGTGGTGCTCTCACTGTTGGTATCGTCAACGTAGTGGGCTCGTCGATTTCGCTCCTGACTCATTGCGGTGTGCATATCAATGCTGGTCCCGAGATCGGTGTCGCCTCCACAAAAGCGTACACATCGCAGTTCGTTGCTATGATGATGTTTGCTCTATCTCTTAGCGAGGACCGTGCTTCGAAGCAGAAGAGACGCGAAGATATTATGAATGGATTAGGCCAAATTTCTGAGCAATTTAAACAGATCTTGAAGCTGAACGATCCTATCAAGGCTATGTGCCAGAAGTTCTTCAAGAACCAAAAGAGCTTGCTTCTCTTGGGTCGCGGAAGTCAATTCTCGACAGCTTTGGAAGGTGGGTCGTAAACACAACGCCGTTAAGTCAGTGCTGACATAGATATCAGGTGCTTTGAAGATCAAGGAAATATCCTACCTTCACTGTGAGGCTGTTATGTCAGGAGAGCTAAAGCACGGTGTTCTGGCACTTGTCGACGAGAATCTACCGATTATCATGATCCTTACTCGCGATGACATTTTTGCCAAATCGCTCAACGCATACCAACAAGGTAATTACATTCTACCTGCACTCCCAGGTCCCTTTCACTGACTTTTCAAACCAGTCATTGCCCGTGGAGGTCGGCCCATCGTTATCTGCAATCCTGACGACTCAGAGTTCAGCTCTGAGCTGACTGAGAAGATTGAGATCCCTAAGACAGTTGACTGTCTTCAAGGCTTACTGAACGTCATCCCTCTCCAGCTCATCGCATATTGGTTAGCTGTGGGTGAAGGCCTGAACGTTGATTTCCCCAGGAATCTGGCCAAGTCTGTCACCGTCGAGTAGGGTATTGCGATCAAAAAGGTGATGAATCTGCGCTTTCTAGAATTTGTCGAATTAGCTGCTTGCGTATTTTGCGGTGCCAGTAACTTACGAGTTACTTGGTCGTGTTCTGTCCAAAGCACGAATGAGCGTGGGAATGAACATGAGAGGAGTGGAACGAACAGTTAGAATCAATGAATTGGCATTAAATTGAAACTATAACATGCACGCTTCCCGTACATCTGATTTGAATGTTGAACATCCAGGCACTCTGCTCTCCTTCAGGCTTGTGCTGGACGCCGGATAGCACACCTTATGTAGCACGGTTGGCTTTGTCTCGAAAAGGCTTACCATCGCCCACCGAAGCCGAAGCCTATAAGCTTTACCAAGAAGGCTTTCGAACCCTACCGCTTCAAGACCTCGTCATTCCTCTAGCTAAACCTCTAACATGAACCCTCTCAAAGGCCCGGGGGAGGCCCAAATCCACGACGGCTCCAACCTCCGCATAGCCATTGTCCACGCCCGCTGGAACACCGCCATAATCTCCGCCCTCGTCTCCGGTGCCCGCAAAGCCCTCCTAGCCTCCGGGGTCAAAGAAGAAAATATAGTGGTTCAAGACGTACCAGGGAGCTATGAGTTACCATTAGCTGTGCAACGCATGTATGCTTCCTCGCAGGTTGAATCTTCCAACCATACTATCACCTCTGCAACCTCAGCTGTGACGGATCTGCTATCATCGGCGTCTATGACGGATCTCACAAGCTCTGAAAAGCCGAAGGAGTCGGAGAAAACTACAAAGAAAGCTCCCAATGCTCCAATAATACAGCCTTTTTCTGCAATCATTGCTATCGGCGTCCTCATCAAGGGAGAAACTATGCATTTTGAGTATATTGCTGATGCTACCTCTCATGGCTTGATGAGGGTACAATTGGATCTGGGGGTGCCGGTCGTGTTTGGACTGTTGACGGTGCTGAATGAGGAGCAAGGGAAGGCAAGGGCAGGAATTGGAGGCGGGCATTGCCATGGGGAGGATTGGGGAAGAGCGGCTGTGGAGTTGGGGGTAAAGAGAGTGGCCTGGGGCGAGGGGAAATTCATATGATTATGAGGAAAGATGCTCTTGTGCTTTGGCGTACCTTGGAACGTTTGAATAGAGGATAAAGGGAACTGGCCTTAAAAGGTGGCTACAGTGGAAGACTAATGATCTCAAAAGTTGAAGAGCGTCTGAAGAGCGCCTGCCGCATGCTGACATTGTATTATTACATGAAAAGGAGCTACAAAGCTCATTCCTCCATCGTCTCCCCCTCGGCTGCTGCTGGCTCCTCTTCGTCTTCGCCTTCCAGCGCCTTCTTCGCTAATCTCTCAGCTTCTTCCAGGATATGCTTGGGCACTTCTTGATGCCTTCCCTTTGTTGGTCCGTCCATTGAGCTGATCCAGGTCATCTCCAGCTCAAACTCCTTGTCCTTGCTCTCTTCGTGTGCGACGTGGATTATTCGAGCCGCTTCCTTGACTCCGGCCTCGAGTGATAGATTATTAGATGCTAAATCTAGCTTTTCCAGCTCGGCTTTGGCCGCTTGTCTGCCTTTCCCTGTAGCTGCACCGTAGTATCCCTAATTGAGATAGGTCAGCCATGGATACGCTCAAAAGAGATTCAAAGCAAGCCTACCCAATAAAGCCCACTAGGCTCAATCATGTAAAGTCCCGGTCCACCAGCTTTGGCCCCAGGTATCTTCCCTCCAGCACCGACTTTGGGTCCCGTTCCTACTTGCCCATCTACCCCTAGCTCTGCCTCCGAGTCCCAACCACCGACTATGGCTGTTACACCAAACGGCCTAACGCTCGAATATAGTGTATATGCTTGAACATAGCCACCTAATCTACTGGCAAGAGCAGCGAGGGGTATCGGTGCCTTATATTGCGATCGCCAGTTTGCTGCTTCGTCTCTTGCTCTTGATACGAAATGTCGACCATCAGGAACAAGGCCAGAAGATACCTACCGCCACAATCAGTATCTCGCGACGATACCATATTTCTGAGATGGTGACATACAACACCGACATTTCTGTCGACCGTTGCTATCTTCTTGTTCGCCCCAGGCTTTAACAATTTGCTCGTTATGATCTTCTCCACTGCGAGGACTACGCCATCTTTACATCTTATGCCAACACAGGTGCCTCCGTTTTCTACCGCTTTAACTGCATACTCGACCTGTTGATAATATTAGCTCCCAGCGGCCCTGCACAGCTTGAGTTTGCATGCTCACTTGAAAGTTCCGACCATCTGGTGAAAACACAGAGTTCTGAAGATCGTACCCGGTACCTATGGATGTCTGGGAGATGTCAGCCTTGCATGGCCAAATCAGGGATATTATGGCCTACCATGTCGAGAGTGAAGGGGAAATGAGCTTCAAGAACAATGTACAGAGTACGATCGTAGAGTTTCTTGAAGCTCAGGCAGATCACGATAGCGCGTCAGCTCTAGACGCGGCGCCAAGCATCTCACATAGGTTGCTTTGAGCTTGCGCATCACGACTGCTTCGTACTTTCACGACCAGGGAAGACATAAGATAGCTTTCCCAACTCCAAGTAGATCGTCTCCGCCGGCCTCATCTGCTACATCATGGACTCGTTACTGGGCTCAAATCCAACTCTGGCCTCCAACCCTGCCTACTCTTTCTCCAAAGCTCCGTATAACTCCGCAGCAGACAACAAGGAGCACGCCTTTTACCCGTAAGACGACCCATGATCATAAGTTCAATAGATCCTGACTTTCTTCAGCTATACAGATAATGGAGGCTCCACACTAGGCATCACAGGCGAGGATTTCTGCATCATTGCAGGCGACACACGATCAACCTCTGGCTACAGTATAAACACACGCTACTCCCCCAAAGTCTTCAGAATAGGTGGCGATGATGAGACAGGAGAGGGTGCACACATCATACTCTCGGTAGTCGGATTTGCAGCAGATGGGACAGCGCTCAAGGAGCGCCTCAACGCAATAGTAAAAATGTACAAATATCAGCACGGCAAGAAGATATCGGTCAAGGCTTGCGCACAGAGATTAGCAACCATCCTTTACGGCAAGCGATTCTTCCCATATTACGTTACAGCCATTCTAGGTGGATTGGATGAAGATGGCAAGGGAGCTCTATACAGCTACGATCCAGTGGGGTCGTATGAAAGGGAGCAGTGCAGAGCAGCTGGAGCAGCAGCGAGCCTGATCATGCCATTCCTTGACAATCAGGTCAATTACAAAAATCAGTATTTGCCGGGGACTGGGGAGGGACATGATCTAGAGCCAAGGCAGGCATTGCCGCTACCCAGGCACGACGTTGAGCAGCTGGTGAGAGATGCATTCACGAGTGCGACGGAGAGGCATATTGAGGTTGGGGATGGGCTGCAGATGCTTGTGATGACGAAGAATGGCATTGAGGAATTATATCACCCATTGAAGCGGGATTAGCCCGGGGTCCTCCGAGCTGTATGGCCAGCTTATCTTTGAAAGATGGCGTAGCTGTAATAACACCTGCATCTCAGCATTGAAGCGATCCTATTCTACACTCTAAACCGGCGTCTAGAGCCAGTCCTCGGCCACGGTGCTCAATAGTAGATGTCTTTACGACGATCAACTCACATTGAAGCCATCTGATGCAGTTGTTCCTTTGATAACTCCTCGCTACTGCTTCTAAATAGCAAATCATCCTTCATACCTGTGTACATCATCAAAATCGTTCCTTCATACGAGACGCCACTGTTCTAAGATTGCCGTAGACCTTGCCGGGAGGAGACCCCAATATGAGACTGCCTATATTTGCATGTCAGTACTGTCTTCACCAAGCCATAAGGTGGCTGGCAATCTATTTCGTTAGGGCCTTACAGATAGCTTCTCTTGCAATATGTATATTTCGAAAGCCTCCCAGGATATGAATCTTCTGGTCCGCAAGCACGACTCTCGTCCGGCTTGCATTTTCGATTGCAAACTTAGTCTTGCCATCTTTTCCTGCTATTCTACCTATGGCTCGACCAAGATGTTCGCCATTCAAAGTTTTTACGTCTTTTACTTCAAATGTCTGCTTAGAGATTAGTGGATGTTTGCTTGCTAGGACTTTCTTCCATACCTCGATGTACAAGTCGTCGAGTCGCAGCAGTGCTATAGCATCGTCGACATCAAATCCTAGACTAAAAGCCTTAACAAAATCCTCCCCCTTCTGTAAAGCACCCGAATCCGTAGTAAATTTGGAAGTCCTCATTTCCACAGCTCGAGCTTTAACATTCATCCGCACCTGTAATTTCAGGTGCTCCACAAGAGGAGGATACATTTTGGGCCATGCTGACTTGAGCGGGGTTATTCGGTGAGGCGGAATCAGAACTTTTCGTGTCTCTGCTATGTGTTTTCTTGCAACCTCTTTGGCTGGTGGAAATTTGGGGCGCCCTTCTTCGTCAATGCGCATTTCCGCATCTCGTGACTGCACTTGAGTATTTTGCTGTCCAGAGGCTGCGGTAACCGTCGCATCGACCATTATATCATCATCGCCATCTTCAATAATCTGTAAGTAAGGGACTCAGCAGCACGGGCCTCCATACCTTCACTGACTATCTTGAGGTAGAGGCGTCGCCTGAGCTTCAGCAAGATCTTCCGGCCGCCGAAGCAGCGCTGTAGGAGCTGGCATCAGAATTGCAACAGTTATTGAATTAATGCATTGATTCTCTTGGAGAAGCTATAGATTTTGAAGACTGAAGAATATCACTGTTAGAAAAAGCTTCGTGCGTTGATAGGAATGCTTACATAATCGAAGCCGGCGATAAAGCTTCTTTTGCCCGATGCTGCTCCCAGAAGGTTTGCTTTCTTGAAATCGTCATCTGCTTCATCCTGACCACTCGCAATCGACCTAATCTTCGAAGAACGCCAAAACGCTCGCCAGACGTTGTTGAGGCTAGGATCGGGACAATGATATCCAGGGAACCTCGGATCGGCAGAATGTTGTAATAGATAATGAGCAGCAATGTGCGCCAGAAGCTGTGCGCCACGGTTCTAGGCACGCGAACATCCACACCAGCCCGCAGAAGGTTTTACTTTGGGAGCCCTCAGCTAAGGAGGAATTGCTTCACCGTACCTAGCAGGGCTTGCAAAAGTGCCGCTCCTATACATGATCTACATCGGAGCAGCATATCAACAGTGGCGAGCACAGCTAAAACGGTGTGGTCTACGCCTAAGAGCACTTTTAATGGGCAGTCACCATGTCAACGTACATATACACTCAAAGGGTACCTCAGTCCGGGCATTCATGGCAGGGCTACAACACGGTTCTTCTCTAGCGGACCTAAACAACGAGAGACTAGCCATAGGAGCAACAAGCCTTCATATGGACCTGGAGAAAATGATCGAAGCACTTCTGGCACAGCCAAGTCAGCAGGATTGAAACCGCGAGCAACTCCACTGCCTCCTGACTCGTTGAGAGGCGCTGCAAACAAACACTTAAGGGACCGCCTCCCAGATATTTCACACATTCATCGACCTAGTCGGGAGGAGCTTTTAGCGGCTGCAACAGGCTTCTGGTCACGGCTCAAGGTGCGATTCAAGTGGTTCTCAATACGAAGTGTACGACCGTTTAATGCAGATGACATATCAGCATTCTTCTCTTGGTTTTTGCTGGGTCATGTTCTCTGGATTATTCTTGGAACCACGACATTTTTTTCACTTGCTATCTTCGCTGTGAATACAGTGTTTGCGCAGGAGACTTTGGCTCGGTGGGTGGGGAACTATCTCACCAAATCATCTGGAGTCAAGGTAGTGTTTGAGTCAGCCATCGTGCCCAAATGGGGTGATGGAGTCATTACATTCAAGAACGTCTTCGTTTCTCGGCGTCCGGGTCAGGGTACAGGGAAAGTGAGCAAAGGGTCCCCATCTACAGAGGCTGCAGCTGCCGCCGCTGCAGCACGAGCAGAGAAGTTGAACGAGGCTGGAGAGCAGGTTCCGCCCAATCCTGATAGTGACGAGGGCGATGAAGACACCAATTACACCCAGTTTGACCTATCTCTTGATACAGTCAATGTCACTCTCTCCTTCACCAAATGGTTTAACAGCAAAGGCTTGCTTCGTGATGTCGAAATCAAGGGCGTTCGAGGAGTCATTGATAGAACATTGGTTCACTATACGGGTGAACATGTGGATCCTAGGACCTACAGGCATGAGCATAATCCAGGCGACTTCGAGATCAATTCTTTTAAATTAGAGGACCTTCTGGTAACCGTCCACCAACCGCATGGTTTTCGTCCCTTCTCCGTCAGTGTCTTTACTTGTGATCTGCCACAGCTCCGCAGGCAATGGCTCTTCTACGACTTTCTATCTGCTAATGTAATGTCGGGCTCTTTCGACGATTCTCTGTTCACCATTCATCCACGCCAAATGCATGGCCATGTTGGAACCCAGCTAGAGACCGATATCGAACCCAATGGCCAAGCCAGTCCTTGGAAGAAGCAAAGCCGCCTCCGAATCGATGGCTTGAACATAGATCAATTAAATCGAGGAGTTGAGGGTCCGTTTTCGTGGATTCATGAAGGAAACGTGGACATTGTGGCCGATATTATGTTTCCCGCTGATAGTGATGAAAGCATCGCCAAAGTCATGTCAGACTTCTATGACCGAATGGAAGCCACTGTCACGTCCAGCCGGCATTTGCAGAAGGATGAAAACCCTGACATTATTAACAATGAGATCCCCGCTGAAGGCGAATCGACTGCTTCGACTTTTCACAACGCCTCTGATGATGATAAGCGATTCCTCGTCTTGGACCTGCGAGTTCATCTCAACGACATCCGCGCTGCTGTGCCAATATTTACAAAAGATCTCTCATACGTAAACAACGCTTTAATTAGGCCTATAGTGGCCTACATGAACTCTCGCCATACCTTCATACCGATTAATTGCCGCGTTATCAAGCGAGCTAGTGAATTTGACGGCAGTTGGACCATTTTTGACAGTGGTCTAATGGATGATCTTTCGGCAGAGGTGAGCATCTTAACTTCCCTTCAAGACTCTCTCACTGACAACACGTAGACGTATCAAGCTTTTGCCAAAAATGTTACAGACGATCAAGCGAGATTACGTCGTTTCAAGAAGGTTGGCTTATGGTCGTTGCAGCTTGCAGTGCAGGCTTTATTCCTCGGTTTGGCTGGTAATGTTGCTTAGGTTATTGTACCATCCAGCTTGCTTGCATTGTGTCCAGGGTCCGGTGTTCGTTTACATTGACTGCACAGACGGCGAAATCTCCCGCTAGGAGGTGTTTATTGTAGCATAGAAATGTACATATGGGTGGGCTCTGGTGTCATGGCATACTCCTCAGGAAGAGGCTCAGAAGACCTCTGAGATTCGTATTGTAGATAGCATATTCACTATTGTGTGTTGAGGTTAGCCATGTTAAAAGGTCGAACTGTCCTAATTGTACGTCTAATCGCACAATAAATAGGTTTGCAAAAAATTCCGAGGTCAGGGCAAGGTTTCGGTCCACTACGAGATCAACCTGTACGCGGTGTGGGCTACGAACCTTTCTTGCTTCTGGGGCCAGCTTGCTATGAAGTATAGGGAGAGCCAATAGATCTCAACCTCCGGTAGCAGCCATGCAGTACTGCTTACTCGAATCGATCGAAATCGACGCCTTCAGGAGATAGAGGGAGGGAGGGGAGGATTACTAACCCGAAGGGCTGCAGAAGAGGGAATATCTATACAACTACATCGAATTCTACTCCTCCAGTAGGAGGGGCTGCCGACTACGGGCTCCGTAGCCACTCTTTTAAGGGCGTGTAGCGTCAATCGACTGCTTGTCAGTACGAAGGGCTGCCAACCACGGGCTGTTCTAATGCCACTCTTTCAAAGGGCACACAGCGTCAATCCTACTGCAGAGGGTATCCATAATGGTGTTCGAATATGGTGCTGAGATAGGGCTATCTACCAGGCTTTTTAGATTTTTTACGAATTTTTTCCCCTGGATAACGCGGTCTGAGCTGCGACTGAGAGAGGAGAAAACTGGGTGACTCTATGGCGGTTATATAAATGTTAAGGATAGAGTCAACCTATTAAGGAGGCAGAATGTAGCTGTATAGTAGGGACGTGCTGTAGGCCGTCAGAGTCTTCGATGGATACGCCAATCCCTAGTAGGACCTAATACACTTGATTAACCACCACCCACCAGGGCAAGGTTTCTTGGTGGATAAGTTCGTGTCAACGCTTTTGATACCCATGTAATTACCGTTCAGAAATGTTGCGTAGATTTGTTTCCCAATAAGGATTAGATATTCCACATCTCACACCTTGAAAGTCAAAAGTGGAGCAACGGCGCATGAAATAGCAGCGCTAAAATGGAAGACGCCATGATGCTTGCGCGTGCGAACCATGTCCTCTATGGAAATGGAGACTCATATACTTTTACTTCTCGAGCTCAATACAGCCTTACGGTAAGAACGAGTCTTGGAAAAACCGTACCGCAGCAACATTTTAGCCTCCTCAAGTAGAACCCGGTGATTATACTCATCGTGTTCATGGCATCATTAATTCCTTCAGCCTCAGTAAAAGGCTTTCAAGACGGCTCTAGATACGACCAGCATCGCCCATCATATCCTCTAGAAGCCGTCGAGTCTCTGCTTAAGCATCTGCAAGTGGCCGGCTTAGAGGGGGCTCGCATTGTCGATCTTGCAGCCGGAACAGGGAAGTTCACTGAACTGCTAGCTAATAGGCGAGAACGGTTCGAAATCATTGCTGTGGAGCCTCACGATGGCATGCGAGTCGAGCTTGAAAAGAAGGGCATGGGTGGTGTGAAAGCTCTCAAAGGCGAAGCAAATAGTATGAGAGGAGTGGAAAGTCAAAGTGTCGATGCTGTCATAGCTGCTCAGGTAAGGTCTACTGATGTTGAGAGTCTTGCAAGATGTGCAAGAGATGATTAGTAGTCTACACTGTATCGGTCCGCTAACGCAGAGTGTGCGTCCAGGCATTTCATTGGTTGGTAAGGCTTACACTTATTTGGGTCGCAACTAATCCGTACCAACAGGTTTGCAAATATGGAAGCGTTGCAGGAAATCTACAGAGTCTTGATACCCGGCGGAGTGTTTGGCATGATCTGGAACGTCGAAGACTGTATGTAATTGTTATTCATTACAGCTTTTTCCAAGCTTCCACAAATTGACATGTTTCAAGATAACGCTCCAGAATCGTGGGTAGCAACCACGAGATGGGAATCAAAGTTGAAGGACATAACCTGGGCTTCTGGAAATGACAATCCTAGGTTCAGGCACAGCCAGTGGCGGGAGGTTTTTGATAAGCAATTGGAGAGTACACCTTTGACCATCCAGTCGGCAGATCCACTCTTCTCACTGCCAATCGGAGAGGAAACCGTCAAGTTCACGCATTGGCTGAGTCCAGATGCTATTTGGGATAGATTTCATACATTGAGCCAATTCGCAGTTTTGGAAGGGCAACAGTTGCTTGTAAGTTCAGAACAAGGAAATATTCCTCCCTTCAGACAGGTTCGGCTTACGCCATTGCAAGGACGTAAAGCGACAGTTCGATGAGGCAATGGCTATTTCAGATACCGATAAGAACGAACATGGAGAGCTTCCCGTGCACGGGCGGACATACATTGCATGGACTTCAGCGGTTCCTGGGGCGCCTTTGAGGGAAGGTGGATGATTTCGGGGCGACTGCATTCATGGCAGAAGGATTAAATTACATTTCGAGATGGCATGCTTCTGAGCCCTCAACGCCATTGCTATGCATGACCTTTTAACCGTAACCAAGCCGAGATCAGTCAAGGAAAATACTTGAAGAGGGATTAATCCGCAGCGATGTAGAGAACTACATTTGCGTCAGTAGAGTAATGATCAAAATTGATGTCAACCTGGAGTAAGGACCGTTGTTTCCCCTCACGAAGGCATCCCCATAGGTACGTTTCAGAACGCCGTCCACAAACTCTTCTGTCTTTTCTAAGGCGATGTTCATATAGCCATCCACGCTTGATAATAAACCTGCGTATTAGACATGATTAGGTACGATCGTTTCGGCCCAAAGAGGCTGACCCACCTTTGTAAACGATCGAGGAATTCAATTTGACCGTCACTGGGGCTCCAATAATCTCACTCAAGAAGCCACTGGGATCTTTGCTGTCGGACGCGCCGTTCTCCATTTTGAGCGTTCGGGCGAAAAAGCCTTGATTGTGGAATTATTTTATGTACTACCTTACTCAGATTGCTTCTCAAAAGCGACCGGAATGCTAAAATAAGACTTCTATCACCAACTGTAAGGCATTCTACCAGACTTTACACTCGTTTGCCGGCGAGCCTTGCCCGTCCGATTTCGCCGCGCTAGACGCAGCAACCGCGGCTCAACCGCGGCCGCTCCGCTGTAAATAAAGCATGTCCCCAGGTTTTGCCCAGTGGAAACAAACGTAAATAATAGACTGGGTCAACATGGCGGATGCTGCTACGCAAAGTAGCGGTGATTCTGTTTCCAAAAAGCGATCGCTCTTCAACAAGCCAAGCTGGAGCAAACCACAAGCTTTGAGCAATGGGGCAAACCTCTTCCACCGCTCGAATCAAACATACGTTGACTCCGCTGCCGAAGTGGAACGGGAGCGGAAAAGGAAAATAGCTAGGAAGGAGCGAGAAAGGGCCCGTCGGGAGGACAGTGAGGCAAGGTCGGGAAAGAGGCGAAGAATATCCTCGGACGAGGACGAGAATAATGGCTCAAGCAGCGACGAGAAGTCTAGTCAAGTGGAAGAACACAAAGTTGCGTCTACACCTAGCAAAAAAGACCGTATATCTATTCCCACGCCCGTGAGCCCGCAGAGGACTAGGGAGTCGCCCAAAACCCTTCTCAAGCGCTACGATGCTGCACTTGATGCCAAAGTTTCGGACATAGAGAAGAAGCTAAAGGCGAAACCCTCTGATATCATCAATCTTGACGACAAAGAGAATGATCTGGAATTGCAGGCTGACGAGGACGATGACGATATCGCAATCATCAGTCCCCCAAGACCTTCTGGATTGGACGACCAGCCGCCATCAGATGAAGAATTTCCGGAATTAGCTCGTCAGGCAAGGGAAAAAGCCCGGAGAAAACGTCTCGAAGCAGACATAATTTCTACGACACCAGATCCTTCTCCCTCCGGCAGCTCCAACAGCCAGCTGCAGCGCTCACAGTCGCTACACCAATCTACCCCTCCACCTCCCGCTCCTGATCCTGTCGTTCAAATACTCATCACATCGACCATACCGAATACAGAACCTTTGATTGTGAATCGGAAGCTGTCACAGCGTCTTAAGGAAGTGAGAATAACATGGACTGAACGACAACATTTTACGTCGGATTTTGCGGAGAGTGTATTTCTAACCTGGAAAAAGAGACGATTATTCGATGTATCAAGCTGCAAGAGCCTCGGCATTACTGTTGATTCAAATGGCAATATTAGGACAAGAGGGGATAGCTTGGACGATTTGGATGGGAAAATCCACATGGAGGCTATGACTGCCGAGATATTTGAGGCGTACAAGAGAGCAAAGATGCATGAGGTCGCCGATAGAACGGACACACCCGCTGAGGAGCCTGTTATTGTGGAAGAAAAGAAAGAACCGCAGATCAGAATTATCTTGAAGGCGAGGGGTTTCCCTGATGTTAAGATCATTGTTAAACCCGTAAGTCATACACCTACCCGTTGGCTGGTCATGGATGACTGACAAGCAACAGTCAACGTTTGTCTCGAAAATGATAAACGCTTTTCGAACTCAAAATGAGATTAGTAGTGGAAAGGAAGTTAATCTCATGTTTGACGGGGAAAAGCTCTCACCGGAAACAGTGGTTGGAGATACAGAGCTCAGTGATATGGACACACTTGACGTTTTTGTCAAATAGTCTCGTCAGTGGTACAGAAGGGAAACATTGTTTCCAATTAAATACATTGGAATATCCTTTACGCGTCAAGCAATTCTACTCTCCTCCCTTACCATTTCCAATACTGACAGGCTAATTGGCAAAGCAAAATCGACGTACCCCACCACCTCTGCCTATTGCTCATTTCCGACCTCTAGCACTCAATTCCCGGTCCTTCTCTTGTCCATCTATAAGTCCTTAGCACTATCCGTCGCTTTCTGCTGTACGTCTTGAGCTTCAGCTTGCCCAGATGACACTTGTACAAAAGGTGTGCCGGTACAATCATGTATGTACTAAGCCTGAATTGATCAAGTTCGTATTTGTGCATTGCTGGGACAGCGCACTCTGGCATTGAGGAGTCCGATATCAGTCCGGGCCCACACCATCAGGGCCAAAAGCGATCCACACTGGACTACCGCTAACCCGCCAATTGACGCAACGCATATGCATAAAGACCGTGGGGAAACGATGCGTGACCCTGAAAACTTCGTATAGGAATGTCGATTTGAATATGTCGAGGAGAAAAGGAGGGATTTTCCTCACCAATTGAGTTGTCGGTCAGCCTGCCGCCGGCCTCCGATGATCCACCCCACCGAAGAGCGCCCCACCAAAGCTCACTCGGTCCGCTAAGCTCACTCACCAACTCACCAAATTTCTTTTGCTTCTTAACACCAATTCCTTTAAATACCTCGAATATTTTCCCTCGCCCACCCAACTTATTATTCTTACAGACATCATGACTATCACCAAGATCCACGCCCGCTCGGTCTATGACTCGCGCGGTAACCCTACTGTTGAAGTTGACTTGGTTGATTCCACTGGTCTCCACCGTGCTATCGTCCCTTCCGTAAGATTACTCCAAGTAGCTACATGTTCTTCTGCAGACCTGACACTGTGGGATCTTAGGGTGCCTCGACAGGCCAGCACGAAGCGTGTGAATTGCGCGATGGAGATAAGTCAAAATGGAATGGCAAGGGTGTAACCAAGGCCGTTGCCAACGTTAACGATATCATTGGACCTGCGGTTCTGAAAGAAGAATTCGACGTCAAGGATCAGGCGAAAGTTGACGAATTTTTGATCAAGCTGGACGGCACGAAGAACAAGACCAAGCTGGGAGCCAATGCTATACTGGGCGTGAGCTTGGCTGTTGCTAAGGCCGGTGCCGCTGAGAAGGTAGGATACCGCAGGCATTGGAGCTTAATATCGTGTAGGCTAATGCGATTCCTCGAATAAAAGAACATCCCTCTCTACGCCCATATCTCCGACCTTGCAGGGACCAAAAAGCCCTATGTTCTTCCAGTCCCGTTCATGAATGTTCTCAATGGCGGGTCTCACGCAGGTGGTCGCCTAGCTTTCCAGGAATTTATGATCGTACCTGAGTACGGCAATTAGCACAAACAACCTCATTCGTAAGCTGACGCATCCAGTTCCGCCCCATCATTCAGCGAAGCCATGCGTCAAGGGAGCGAAGTATACCAGCAATTGAAGTCTCTCGCCAAAAAGAAGTATGGCCAGTCTGCTGGGAACGTGGGTGACGAAGGTGGTGTTGCGCCAGATATCCAGACTCCAGAGGAGGCTCTCGAATTGATTACAGAAGCCATTGAGAAGGCCGGGTATACCGGCAAAATCAAAATCGCAATGGACGTTGCCTCAAGCGAATTCTACAACGAAGAGGCAAACAAGTACGACATGGATTTCAAGAATCCGGACAGCGACAAGACGAAATGGCTAACCTACGAGCAACTTGCGGACATGTACAAGGAGTTGGCTAGCAAATATCCCATCGTCAGTATCGAAGATCCTTTTGGTGAGAACGACTGGGAGGCGTGGAGTTACTTCTACAAGTCTTCGGATTTCCAGATTGTTGGGTAAGCCCCCACATTCCCCGGTGTTGGCCTGAGAACTGATGTGCGGGCTCTTGTAGAGACGACCTGACTGTCACGAATCCGGAATTTATTAAGAAAGCCATCGAGACGAAAGCCTGCAATGCCCTGTTATTGAAGGTCAACCAAATTGGATCCCTTACAGAAGCCATCCAGGCCGCCAAGGACGCTTATGCTGCTGGATGGGGTGTCATGGTCTCGCACCGTTCTGGCGAGACAGAGGATGTGACAATCGCCGATATTGCTGTGGGATTGCGCTGCGGACAAATTAAGACTGGCGCACCAGCTCGATCGGAGCGTTTAGCCAAGCTTAACCAGATCCTTAGGATTGAGGAGGAGCTCAGCAAGGAGACTCCTGGGGTTGAATTCGCGGGCGACAAGTTCCGTACTGCTGTCAATATGTGAAAGGCGGAGTCAAAAGTTGGAAACATGTTTCAATAGCAAGCAAGTCATACCTCGCTTCTTGACACCATCTGTGTAACTGAGGAGGTCTGGACGTGAGGCACCGTGAGGCACAAAACAAAAACCAGAACGCGTAAAATGATTCGACCAATAGGTCCTCAGTTACTCTTTGCCTAGTCCAAAAATAGACGATTTTCCAAAGAAGTTGAGATTGCTAGGTCACATAGAGCCAGACAAATTTTGAACATACGCTCCACAAGTTCAAGCAATATTAGATGCTTGCTGTTGGAGGGATTGGTGAGGCTTGTAATCTCCTTACGGCTTTGTCCTATCGTTATCATCCGTCGTGAAAATAACGTTTAGTGCCGAGGGGCACAAATATCTGTCTTTGCGCACTACGTCGATCCTTCCACAATATCTACTGACATTTACGTGACAGCATCAGAGGACTTACCCTTCGAACCAAGGTGTCGAGTGAAAAACGTTGGAACCCGCTGTTTATACGAACCGAAAATGGCTCCAGTCAACCGGCGAAAAGGTTTGTGGTGCCCCACACCTCAGATTGCTCGTGAACCTGCCGCATTGCTTCTTTGTAAATGTTGGCTAACCCGAGGACTGCTCATCTAATCTAGTGGAGGAATCTGAGGAGGAGACTTCATCAGATGAATCCCCTGCACCCATCGCCAGACGATCAAAATTTGACGATGAAGAGGAAGACAGCGACGTATGTACCTCTTATTGGAAACCTAAAGGCGGACCTCCTAAAAGCTTACCCGTTTAAAGGTCCTCGAATCATGGGATGCCGCTGAGGACTCGGAAGTTGAGCGTGAGAAGGCCAAGAAAGCGGTGGAACTCAAAGCCAAAGCAGATGCTGAAGCAGCTGCCAACAAGAAATCAAAGGCACAAAGAATAGAAGAGAAGAGGATGGCCAATATGCGTAGGAAGAATGCTGAAGAGAGTGACTCGAGTAGCGAAGAGGAGGACGAAGCAACAAGACGGGCAAGACTCCGTCAGACTGAACAAGAGGCTGACCTCAAACATGCCGAGGATATGTTTGGCAACATTGGTATCAACAAAAATCGCTCCGATACCAAGGGAGTGGTAGTGGTCGATTCTTCGGATCCAACAAGCGCCATAGACCTCTCCTCGCTTCCGCTATTCAACCCCACAACCAAAGACCAATTCCTCAAGCTTCGGGAGACGCTCACCCCAATACTCGCTGCGAATTCAAAGAAAGCTCACTACACTCTATTCATGCAAGAATTTACCAAGCAGATTGTCAAGGATCTCCCCAGCGATCAGATAAAGAAGATAGCCAGTGGTTTAACGACATTATCGAACGAAAAAATGAAGGAAGAGAAGGCAGCGGAGAAGGGTGGCAAGAAGAGCAAGGCCGCAAAGAGCAAGGCAACTCTGGTGGCTAATCGCGATACGAGCTACAAAGCAGACACCACGAGTTATGGTGGAGATGTCGATGAGTGAGTCCTGCCGAGCATCCTCTCGCATCACATTCTAATGCTTTGTAGTGACGATGACTTCATGTGAAACACGATATATGTAAAGCACCAAAATCATATTCGGAGGCACGTCCTTGTCATGCCCCAGCGCTTCCGAGCGGCATTCCCAGCGCCAGACATATATACCAGCATTAATAATCCAAGGGACAAGGCTGGTATCGTCTATTGCATAAGGCGCTACCCGTGTTTATGAGAAGAACTTCCCCACACGAAACGCGGTCTAGAGATAGACTGCCAAGGATAAGGTTTCCTGGATATGAGATAGACTTGAATCAAAGAACGAAACATGGTTCTATGACAATACTGAACGTGTCCGTATGAATGGGGGTTGTCTGAAGGAGCAGAAAGTCGTAGATCAGTAATGAAGGCATTTTATATGTGTAATGCTCTTGAGAAGGCACAGTGTACTCCCACAGTCTAAGAGCAATCCACCCATGCATTGTTATAAAACTTGAAACGGGTACCTTAGGTGGTGGATAGACCGTTAGGACTCGAGCCATGGTCCCGCACAGCAGGGGTCACTTGCCCGCGCGCAGGAGGCACTCGACTCCGCCCAATTTCGTTTACCCGGCGGTAAAACCCACGTTGTTGCAGAGCTCACCGTCCTTGCCAATGTCACCTACGTTTCCTCCTCCTCACAGAACCTCTTCTCGCTTTTTGGAGCCTGTTCTCTTCGTTCGAGAACCGCGCCAAAAGACCCCGCGCGGATAACGTTCCCACCAGGCACATGCCGGCTGTCAGATCCAAGGCAGAGCTGCAGACTCAAAAGAATAAGGTCAGCCACTGCCAATCCATGCACGTATGAACTCTGCTAAATCGTGGAATTCTAGCTTGCCAGTTCGTACCATGAGCTATTGGAGTACGTGCTCCCATTGAAAAGTTCCTCTTACCCATGTTGAAATCTTTTGTGTACACAGAGAGTTCTCGTCGAAAGAGCTTCGCACCGTTGGCAATTATACGTTAGGGCGTCTCATAGGCAAGGGATCTTTTGGCAAAGTCTACCTTGCTTCCCATAAGCTCACCAATGGATCAAAGGTCTGATAAATCTAGGAAATCTCTCCCCAGATGCTAACTCTCTACAGGTGGTACTCAAATCAGCCAAAAAGGAGGATTCGAATCTTGCCCGCGAGATCCATCATCATAGACAGTTTCTACATCCACATATTGCCCGATTATATGAAGTTATTGTAACGGAAAATCTGGTTTGGCTTGTGCTGGAATACTGTCCAGGTGCGACCAAATTCTATGGTTTCCTCTGATCTTTGCTGAACTTCTATAAGGGGATGAACTATACAATTACTTGCTTCGCCATGGCGCAATACCGGTTGAGAAGGTTCAGAAAATATTTACGCAGCTTGTTGGCGCCGTTGCCTATGTACACAACATGTCCTGCGTTCACCGCGATTTGAAACTAGAAAACATCCTGCTGGATAAGAACGAGAATGTTAAGTTGTGCGATTTCGGCTTTACGCGCGAGTACGAGGGCAAAATGAGCTATCTACAGACGTTCTGTGGCACGGTTTGCTACAGCGCGCCTGAAATGCTGAGAGGAGAAAAATACGCTGGGGAGAAAGTGGACGTTTGGAGCCTAGGGATCATACTTTTTTCTTTATTGACCGGCGAACTACCTTTTGACGACGATGATGATATGGCTACGAAGCACAAGATTCTTTCAAGCGAGCCTAACTACCCCGAAACCTTTCCTCCGGATGCCAAAGCTCTTGTCATCCAGCTACTATCGAAGCGACCACTACTTCGGCCAGGCCTGTCCGATATTCTAACGAATCCTTTCCTTGCGGAGCACGCTCCACAACAGCAGGCAATACTCAAACTGACCCAACCTCTTCCGTTTACTACAGACCTAGAGAAAAGTACATTGGAGCGTATGCGTAGCGCTGGCGTGGATATTGACAAAATCATCGAAAATGTTTTGGCTCAGCGCTGTGATGCTCTAGCTGGATGGTGGGCTTTGTTAATTGAAAAAGAAGAACGTAAAGAGAAGAGAAGAGAAAGAAAAAGAAAGGAGAAAGAGATCGAGGCCAAGAATCTCAGAAGGCTCAGCGCTGCTAGTAGTCGTATGGAACGCATAGGAGCACCCTTAAGAGAAGTAGATGAAGAAGGCCTTTCTTCGCCGACTGCTGACGCCCAACGAAGTCGGGGAAGGAGGGAGAGGCGTAGCATTCCTACTCGTAAGTGGCATGGCGATCTCTCAAGTAGCTTAAGCTGAACAACTTCAAGCACAGCTTATCCTTCCGGAGCTTCCCAGGTTGCCCGAGGGTATCAGTCTCGATTCCCCAAATTCTCCGGTTCCACCACCTCCCATAGAAAAGGATCCTGTTCGGAAACGTTCGGTAAGCTCTTCTCGACGGCGGCCAGTACCACCTCCGAAGGAAGTGAGACGCTCCCGCGGAAGCACGCTCCAATTAGTTTCTACGAATCCCGACCTCCTCGCGCCTCCAAATGGAGTATCAAAGAAACGTGCTCCCCGTCGGCATCAACATGCGATCCTCAATCAGTTAGCGTCTATCAAGCACTGGTTCTTAGACTCTGCCAAAAGAGCCAAATCCCCAGTGACCTCGAAGAGCGATACCTCAACGCCAAGGAATTCTCCTCCGGCAAAAAAGGGCCCGGTGGAGCATCGAAGGTCACCAAATAATGCCACTCCCAGTCGACAAGTTGCTGCACCACCAGCACAGAACGTCGGGGCTATTTACACTCGCCCACGCATACCAACGCCCAAAACCCGCTCTTCCCTCTCGCCAGCCCCCATAACGCCACGTTCGTCCTATAGACACTCATCTGGTGGTCTTCGTGGTCGCAAATCAACGTCCTCCTCAGTCTCCTCGATCCGCAGTATCCACCACGTCCCCAGCCACTCCAAGGCCTCCTCCACATCCTCTACCACTAACTCCATCCACTCCTCCGTCGCTTTCTCCAGACCTTCCCGCTCCCCGCACACCTCCGTTAAAGTCCTCCCCGCCACTCCAACCATCTCAACCTTTCCCTCGAACATCCGTGTTGTCCGCGCTGCCCCAAATTACAACGAATCCGCCAACTTCGCCTCACCCTCCGGTCTTGTCTTTGCAAAACGGAAAAAAACACCCTTTAGAGGTCCTATGCTGTCCATCGGTAACAATAATGGGGGCAGTCCGTCAGGTAGACCACGAGATTCCAGCACAGGAGGTAGTAGGAGCGCGAGTGCCGCGGGGAGGACGAGTGGGGAGATCATCGAGGAGGAGGACGAGGATGAGGTAGAGGAGGTCGATCAATTTAGTCCTCTCGCGGCGGAGGCAGATGGGACTGTTTGGGAGTTTGGAGGAAAAGATGGGGAGGCAGATGGGTGGGTGAGGAGGCGGGGTGAGTAACGGGAATGTGCTCCTGATCTTCGTAGCATATGATACACATTTGTACCTTATATACTATCTTTCTTTTTCTCACTTCTTTTGGGTCTACGGTGGGGTGGGCAAGGATGTTAAAAATGTTGTATTATTAGCCCGTCTTTATCGTTTGGGTAATGTAGGACTGGGTCAATTGCATGATTGAGACGGCCTTGGGGTTTTGCTCATGATTCAACCTTCATATTTCAACCTTCATTCATGGTGTGCATTCACTGTGGAATGCTTCGTGTATACTGTTGACAGTATATTACACACTAAAGCGTACAGATAGTGAGAAGAAAAAGTAATTGCTATCCTCAAATTACTGCCCTTGCTTCCCCGTTTCTCATGCCCTTCGTAAGCTTGTGCTATCAGTAAGTTAGCTAAAGAATATGACACTTTATTGCCCCGGAGCCTTGCTAACGATGCACGCTAAAACATGACCGCCCAGTCTCATCTTAAAACAAATCAGCATCCACGTCCCCCTCCTGCACAATACTCTCCATAGCATTCGGCACTCCAATAAGCGCCACACCCTTCGGCACCGCCACGTCCACAATGTTGAAACAACCAAAAGCCGTTACCTTGATTAGCTGCGGACAACTCTTAAACATGCCCGCCACAATTGCCGTGTCGATTTTCGTTAGGAAGGAAATGTTGATGTCCTTTAGGAACGGATACTCGTTTTTCCCATTGAAGATGCTGGAGAAGGTTTCATAAGTGATGTGACGGCAGGAGGAGATGTCAAGTCGCTCGAGACGAGAGCCGGAGTGCTCCATTAGGGCTTCGAATCCTGCGGAGGCGAGGCCGACTGGGTCCTCAGGGCCGTCGGGGGCGGAGTAGTCAATGGAACGATTACTGGAAAGGTCGATAAACGTTAGGGGTGGGTTTGACCATTGGGTGAAGAGTGAGAGGAAGCCGGCGTCTGTGCAATAGTCGTTCTCGCTAAACCGGAATTTTGTTAATTGGGTGCATGAGGTGTGGATTTCGGAGAGGACGTCGTCGTCTGCCTCTGTGAAATTTTCGAGTGAGAGAGTCTTGAGGTTCGGTCCAAGCTTAGTGATGAGCTCTACGAGAGCGTTGGAGGTGGTTGGTGTTGGGAAGCGGAGGGAAAGATGCTCTAGTTTTGATAGGGAGGTGATAGCATTAAGGCTTTGGTCACCAAGACGGAAGCATTTCTTCAGCTTTAGGCGAGTGAGGTTCGGACAGTAGTGAACAACGGCCCCGAAAGCATCGTCGTCCATAGAGTAGTCGAGCCAGTATAACTTGAGTAATTCGAGGCGTTCACCGCAAACCATAAAGAACTGGACCCACTTCTCGTTTGTTACCAAATTCGCGGCTTCAAGCTGTAGCTGTTCGATCGGAACATGGCGCTCAATGATGTAGTCGATGACCTCGTCTTTGAATTGGCCAGCATTGCGGAGATTAAGATTTCGTACCTTGGGAACTACAGAGAAAATACTTATGTAGTCCTCGGTTTCAAGTTCTAGAAAGAGTTAATATGTTTGATGTCAGAGATAATGAAAGACCTTACTGCCGCAATCATACAGATCTATGCTTACTAGATCTGGACGGAGGAATAGCTTGAGGGTTCGTGAAGTTAGAACACGCCTCCTAGAAAGAATCTGACTCAAAGGATCCAGGAGGGCCTGCGGCAGATCTCCAAATTCATCCACATCGTGAATGTTATTTGCCACTTCCTAAAGCCCATCAGTATCATCTTGCCGAATTAATGCACAGGTTTGCACGGTGAATACCTTGATGCAGATATCCTGTAAGGACTTGGCGCCAATTTGAACAATTCCATCTAGTAGATTACTCTGAACTTGGCGCCGTTTCTCCCGACTTACAGCCTTAGTCTTAGGCTGTTTTTGATCTTTCTTCTTCAGAGCTTCTTGCTCTTTTGAACATTTTGCACAAAGGAGTCCACCGTCGGGCCCCGTCTTGCTGTATGGTGTGACTGTAAATCGCTTCTCACACTTTTCGCAATTCTCCAGCTGGCCAGGCAGTGGCTGTTTCTTTGTGTACATATCCCATGCGACATTATCATCGCCATCGCTGTCGCCGCCATTGCCCTTCTTTTGCTTCTTTTTGGCCTTATTATTCTTTATTTTTGTTAGGACCGCTTCTTCCCGCCGCTTTCTCTTCTTCTTCTGGACAGCGGTCTCGACTGACTCCTCCTCTTCTTCTTCTTCCTCCTCGTCCTTCACACCCTGCTCGGCAGCCTCACCGTTTGCAGCTGCTTGTTGTTGCTCCTGCTCTCCAACTTCTCTCACACGACGCTCGTAGTCTGCCGCAATCTGTGCAGCGGAGATATTGTTGGCGGCGAGAAAGTCAGTAAGAGCAGACTGAGGCCCTCTGATCCGATTGTTCGCTGCCCTTCGTCCAGACCTACCACAGATTAGTCTCACAAAAGACTTCGATTGAGCGTTGTCCCTACATGATGCCTGCGTTTGATCTCGTCTATAAGGCTTCAGTACAGTCAGATAATTCGGTCAAACTCTTCACTGGCTCATGTGGGTGCGATGGATATCTAGTGAATAAGAGATGTAGGGCGAATAGGTTTTCGTGCTTGAATTGCAGTCGTGAATGGATTGGTTCCTACCCAGGTTAGTAGTCAATTCGTACCAGTACTTCATACGCTAGGGAAACCACTTTAGATCAAACACGCGGATTGACGCGCCAAAAATCACGCCAGTGGCGCACTAGCATCTAGCTTCAGATCGCAGATAGATGGATGAAGGCACTCCTGTCTCAACACACTTGACTCTCCATTCTTTATACTACAAAGCCAGAGTGTGGAAATGGCTAGTAAATTCGCAGGGATCTTCAAAGGGCTGCAAACCGCTTGATATCGCCCCTATAACCTTGCCAATTCGCATCCCAGTTCGCCTCTAAATTTAAGGCAAACATGGCCCGAAGAGCCTCAGGAGTCAGGGCAACTGCCTTTGACGCTCCTAACTCAGGTGAGTCATGACCCGCTGCCCAAGCAAATGTGAAGCCCCATGAAAATTCACCATTAATATTGTATTAGAGAGTGAATCCCAGCCAGTCGCTCAACCTAAGCGGAGGGGCAGACCTCCAAAAATAAGGTCCGTCATTCCTAACTCAGACGACATGGATTTGGATGAGGACCCTCAGTCTGCAAAAGAATCGTCCATTCCGCCCGTCAAGCAAGTCTTGAAAGGCGTCGTCATACCCACAAGTAATCGCACATCAATCGATTCCTCCCTGTCGAGTGTTCGGGATCAGTCAAGTGGATACAATACGCCGGCTACAAGTGCAGTCGCAACACCTGCAGAATCACTCGTCAAAGAGCGAACACTCGGAGTCCCACTCAAGGTCTCCGATAGACTAGACAGAGGAAAACGCAAACGTTCTGGGGCTGACGATCAACTTGAAGCCGATGCAGCCCTGGCTCGATCGCTACAAGAGAGGGAGTATGACGAGGAGCCGAAACTCGGTCGTAGATCTAGGGGAGCACGGCAAGGTTTCATCCGCGACTCTGATGAAGAAGTAGATGAGTTATTTGCCACGTCAGGTCTACTTACTGCGAACACCTCGGATGCCGATGTTCCATTGTCCAGGAGAACCGAACCAGATCGCCGTGCCCCCTTCTCACCTCCAAGACGCCCGCACAGAGATTCATTGGGTGATGATGACGCTGACGATCCTATGCCCCGACGCAAAAGAGTCAGACCAACCCTTCGAGCCTCTCTACCATCCAGGGCTGCTCGCGCAAGTGCAACTAAAAATTTGCAAGATAGTAGCTCCCGTCGAATTCTGGACAGCGATGACTCCGAATTATCTGAGCTGTCTGATGCGTCATCAGATGCCTCTGTGTTCGCATCTGTAGTAGATTCTGATGACATGGAAGATTCTGATGAAATCGGCGAAGATGATGGTGAGGGCGCGGAGGAAAATGGCCTTGGGACCACGGCCGGATCGAGCACTTTAGTTGCAAATGCAACGACCACTCCAGTTGGAAGCCGTGGACGCAGACGGGCTCCACGCCAGAACAATGATCGAAGTCGACAGAGCCGCCGCTTTCGAAACAGATACTTTGACAGCAGAGTAAGCAGGATTGGTATGCAGTCCACATTATAAAGACTAATGAATGCCAGGCGGAGCGAGAGCGCTACAAGCTCGAGACTTCACACCCAGAGATCAAAACTATGTGGCAGGATCTTAAGGGTGTTCCCGTTATTCAACCTACCCAAGCTGCGCAACCAGCGCAGATCACACGCAAACTCAAATCCTTCCAACTTGAAGGGTTGAATTGGATGATTCGGCAAGAACAATCACAATGGAAAGGTGGCCTCCTAGGTGATGAGATGGGTATGTCCCTGAACTAAGAGCAACTGGAAGTGTCCCCACATACTAAAATCACATAGGTATGGGTAAAACCATACAGGCTGTGTCCCTAATTATGAGTGACTATCCTGCAAATACTCCTACCTTGGTAGTGGTCCCACCCGTCGCACTAATGCAATGGCAAAACGAGATCAAGGAGTACACAGATGGCAAACTCAAAGTTCTAGTCTACCACAATTCCAATCCCAAGGTGAAGACTCTTACCATGAAAGATCTTCGAGCTTTTGATGTAATCATGATCTCTTACTCCGGGCTTGAGTCCACCTACCGTAAAGAATCCAAAGGCTGGAAACGAGATGATGTTCTTGTTAAAGAGAACAGCAAAATCCATGCTATCAAGTACCATCGGCTGATACTAGACGAAGCTCACAACATCAAACAGCGGACTACTGGAGGTAAGAATCCTTTCCTAGGGGTATAGACTTCCGCGACTAAAGTCGAGAATCTAGTTGCCAAGGCGTGCTTTGCGTTAAAGGCCGACTACAAGTGGTGCCTTTCCGGAACGCCTGTTCAAAACCGTATCGGCGAGTTCTTTTCACTCCTTCGCTTTTTACAAGTCAAGCCTTTCGCATGTTACTTCTGCAAGCAATGCAGTTGCGCTGAGCTTCACTGGAACCAAGACCAAGAGAAGAGATGTACAAGCTGTAACCATACCGGTTTTAACCATGTCTCGATCTTCAACCAGGAGCTATTGAATCCAATCACGCAGGGAGAGAACCCTGAACTCCGTCGGGAAGCTCTTGGCAAGCTGCGTCTCGTGACTGACCGGATCATGTTACGACGTATGAAGCGCGACCATACAGCATCTATGGAACTGCCACCTAAGGAAGTCATCATCCATAACGAGTTTTTCAGCGAGATTGAACGAGATTTCTCTTCCAGCATCATGTCCAACACCACGCGGAAGTTCGAAACTTATGTCAGTGCCGGCGTTATGCTTAACAATTATGCCAACATCTTCGGCCTTATCATGCAGGTAAGTATGCTCAGCTGCATAATATCCTCTTGGTACTAAATGTGGATAGATGCGCCAAGTAGCCAATCATCCCGATTTGATCCTCAAAAAGAATGCTGCAGGAGGGCAGAATGTCCTGGTTTGCAGTATCTGCGATGAGACTGCCGAGGAGCCAATTCGTTCGCGATGTCACCATGAGTTCTGCCGGAACTGTGCCAAGGACTATGTGCGAGCTTCTAACAACGAGTCTCCTGATTGCCCACGTTGCCACATACCTTTGACTATTGACTTCGATCAACCGGACATTGAACAAGATGAAGAAAACGTCAAGAAGAACTCTATCATTAATCGTATCAAAATGGAGGACTGGACCTCTTCGACAAAAATTGAGATGCTCGTCTACGATCTCTACAAACTGAGAAGCAAGAAGCAGACACATAAGTCGATTGTCTTCTCGCAATTTACTTCCATGCTGCAGCTTGTTGAATGGCGTCTTCGCCGTGCAGGCTTCAATACCGTCATGCTAGACGGCAGTATGAGTCCTGCTCAGCGTCAAAAATCAATCGAGTATTTCATGAACAACACCAACGTTGAGGTGTTCCTCGTCTCGCTCAAAGCTGGAGGTGTCGCCTTGAATTTGACAGAGGCCTCGAGGGTCTTCATAATCGATCCGTAAGTGCAATGTTATTTATAGAGGAGTTCTACAATCTCTGACTAAAGTCACAGCTGGTGGAATCCCGCAGCCGAGTGGCAGTCCGCTGATCGATGCCATCGTATTGGCCAGAAACGCCCCTGCGTTATCACCCGGCTCTGTATCGAAGATTCAGTCGAGTCGCGTATGGTCATGTTGCAGGAGAAGAAAGCGAACATGATAAACGGCACTATCAATAATGATCAAGTCGCTATGGAGAAGCTAACGCCAGAGGACATGCAGTTCTTGTTCCGCGGCAGCTAGACCGCTCTCTATGACAAGAAACTGTAGTGAGATACGAAACTACGAATCATCTCTGATCACGCATAATCATATCTGGACAGTGCTCGAGAAGATGGGCGAGGTAGCTTGCTTGTCAGGAAGTGGAATAGATCAGTATCTAATATTTATTAGCATTGCTGAGGGACGTTTGCAGTATTTATCTGTAGCGTTATTTTGTGTCCGGCTGCTAGCAGCGTTTGTGGCTGCAACGTCAGCTCAATGACTTACAACAGCAGTGGTAGTTGCATTGCAGGTGCCGGAAGGGGAGAGGAGGTGCACATTACGTATCACAGAAAAAGGCGTCAAATCGTGCATCATGTAGTACTTAGCTAGTTTCGCATCCACATTCGAAATATGAATATCTTCGATGAGTCCGACATGAGCCGGCGCCACCATCACGTCCTGGATTGGAGTCGATATGGACGACAGCAAGAAGAGGATACGCTAGGACGGAGCGAATTAAAGGAAAGGGAAGAAAGGTGATTCGAGGAGATATAGGAGTCAAGGCGTTACTGACTATAAGACGCTAGTGCAGCTGAACAAAAAGCGGATACCCATCTACCTACGAACGAACGGGAGAGATATAATTGATTGACTGATCTATGGTATGACTCGATTACAAATCGGCTACTTTCCTTAAAGAAAGAAAACAAGAAAGAAATCGAGCGGGTCAATCGGCTCATCCAAGTAATCTCATCGGATGCAGCTACCCTTCTGCTTGTGTCCGTGTTGTGCCATGTTATACCGACTACGCATAATTATGCTTATTTCGCCAATGCTGACAGAACCTGCTATCACTGCCGAAATCCACTCCGCCCTTCGCACACCCTGATATAGGACAGTACCGATGATTATAAGAGTTTATGTGCTCCTGCCAGCTATCGAAGCCCATGTTGTGTTGATCACAACGATATCTGCCGCTGCCGCTGCCGCTGCCGCTGCCGCTGCCGCTGGCGATGATGTTGACGGTACCTCCGGGGGCATTGTAGATGGCGAGGTTTGGGGCGGTCTCGCGGTCAACGTAGACGGAGCCGGTGTTGTGTAGGAGCTGCTGGGCGCCATATGGGTAGCCGCCGCGTTGAAGGTGGGGGATGAGTTGTTCGAATGGAATCATCTCTGCGAATAATGGTCAGCAAGGATCTCAAGCTTTTACTCCGGTCCTTCCAGACACATGATAACGATAAGAAATAGGTTAAAGTCTTAAAAAGGATTCTCAAGGCTTTGGAGATTCAAATGCACTTTTCTGGTTTGGGAAGGAATTATTAACAAAAAGGTGTCATTCACGATTATTAGACATCTTAGGCCTTCGTGTTTAATGAACTCCAATGGACGGGCTCCTGTAATTCTGAACAGGCTAGAAGGAAGAAGATCTGAATTTCCTAGCGAGGCTCTATCTTGTTGGTAATTGAAAATTCAGAGAGGACAGAAGGCCATGCTGACTGGAAACTCTAATATATCTACTCATGCCTTATGTGAGCCGCATTGCTTTTTTTTTGGATTTGGTACTTGTGCCAGCACAATATGCCAGCGCACTATGCATTAAAGCTGAAGGTGGTCGCAGCCTTTCTTTTAAGTGGTCAATTCAGAGGTGGAAGATGCATAATCGTCCTGTCATGATAGACGGGGCGTTTTGGGCTCGCTTCTCAACCTACCAGCGGGGTGGGAAACCGGTATTGTACGCTCTAAGACGCATGCACAGCATGCCTTATAAGACGCCAGACGATTAGCCGAGCCGCACCCTTCCGGATGGAAATGGCAATCCCCAATCCTAAGTTCGGGGTGTATATAATCCATATATACATATACACACCCTCTCCACCCCCACTCTCCTCATCACCTCTCAATCCCTCCTCTACAGCTTCGCGCCTCTCCCACTCATATTTCTCTCCGCCCCCAAAATCAGCGCCACATGCTGACTCAACGCCACCACCTCCCCAGCCTCATCCCTAACCTCCACCTCCAGATCCATTCTCCCTTTCTCAATCTTCTTCGCCTTTACCCGCGAAAATAGCCACTCCACCCCCTGCTCTGGCAGCGCTTTCTTAAACTCTATGTTTAGCACTACGGTTGGGTACCAGAAGCGGGCCCAGTGGGATTTATCTGCTTCTTGTTCGCTGGAGGTTGTTGAGGGTTGTGATTGTGACTCTGGATCGGTTGTTTTTGATGAGGACTTGTTTAATGCGTTATCGAGAACGGAGGCGCTGTAGACAGTTTCGATGATTTGGGGGAAGGCATCGCTGATGTAGCCTAGAGTTTCTTGAGTGAAGCGCTCTTGAGGGTTGGTGGGACGGAGCCATTGGTCGATCACTGCTCCTCCGCCGATTAGGCTTTTGCGGGGAAGGTACGTCGCAACGTGATTCCCTGCTTTGCGGAACTTGGGGAATGGTTTTTGGTAGAGGTTCCAGTTGGGATCTTTATCCTCCTTCAATGCTTTTGTTGATGATAGCGGTAAAGGCGGGGGGGAAAGGGCGTAGCATGTCGGGAGCGTTATTCCGGTCTCGTGGTGGAGGTTTGTTTGGGTTAGGTAGCCTACTACGCATGGGGACTGAGGATTGGAGGTGAGGGCGAGGGAGATGTGGATAGTTGAGGTGCGACGGCCGAGCTTTGATTCGGTCACGGTGAAGATTACGGAGCCGAGGGATGTACGGCGGAGGAAGTTGAGGTGGAGGAATAGTGTGTGTGGTTGGTTCTGGGATCGGAGGGTGGTGGAGAAGTGGGCGGAGGCGACGCGGAGGAAGCAGGAGGTTACGTAGCCGCCGTGGGGAACTATTTCATTCGGTCAGAAGCCTTTACAATTGAGGATTGGGTTATCAAAGCTCACCGCTGCCAATGCACCAATTTGGGTGGAAGTCGGCGGTGTAGGTGTGCGAATCGATGGGTTTTACGGTCGTAGCTTCGGCGAAGGTGGTGGTCATGATAAGTCAATTGGAGGTGGATCTAGCACAGAGACTGGAACTGTGTGATGTGCCCCACGGATTTTGCATTTAAAGGGCGAGGTAGATTGCAGCATTCTGACAATTGCTCCGAAGATGGAGTGGTGGAGAAGTTCAGAGAGATGGGTAGTACGGTACCTTAACCTCGGCACATCTGATCAGGATTGATAGCTGAATGAGCCCTAATCTTCCTGACTAAGGTACCTACAATACCACCAGTGCACCAAATTGCAGGCAAAAACTTGTTAGACTAGATGACATAGGATATGCCTGTGGAAGGCGATGTAATTGTTCGGAAGTACGTATTCATGGTCGTATAAACAACATTCCCCCTGGGTATAATATCCACTACCTAAGATAGCCAAAATGTCATCCTATCATTCAAGAACCGCATGCATGCTCTTGATTGTATGTACAAGGACCAGCGACCCTCCGCTTCCAGAGACTCGTCAAAACAATTGATCTCTGTACTCAAATCGTTGAGTACTAATCAGTGTCACCTCCGTCCTGACCTTGATCCTCCTCGCTGGCGTCTGCATCTCCACCTCGCTGACCTGGTCCGAAGAATTACCAATTGTATTCTTACCCCCATGTACAAGTACATTGAAACCCCAGGAATTGTTATCCTTACTATCGTTGGCGACATCCTCGAGGCGGCTGAAACTTCGGGAATCGACGGTAGAGCCATTGCTATCACTCCACATGTATCTCCCTGAGGTACCGGTGCCGTAATCCTGAGCACTCTTTCCCCGCGTGCTTTTGAATGCTGGGCCCCGGTATGTGCCGCTAAATATTCGAGTGAAGAGTGGCCGCAAGCTCGGTAGACATGCGCTAACGACACCCATAGAAGGTTCCGTGGCCGTCCATATAGCAGCATTGACATAGTTCCAAGTAAGGTCGACTTCTTGCAGCCGAGAGAGCACAACCAGTCGGATTATACTGCATACACAAACAAATCCACCAACGACAAAGATCGACGTTAGCGTAATTTTCTGACCCTTCGTAGTTCGCAGACGCCATAGCAAGGGCAGCGGTATGAGAACAATTACGACGTCCAAGACACAATTAATGCCTCCCGGTACTAACATCAGCAGATTTGGATTTATGCAGCGCGCCGTCAGTCTATATTGCAGATCCCAGAAGGCATGGATAGGAACACTAGACTGTTGATTAGCGCATGAAATCAAGGATTGTGAGTTTTGCTAACCATTGGAATACGACAACCATGACGAACGTGAATGCAAAGCATAGCACGATAGCAGTCATCATAAGCAGCACGATGCGTAGTTGAGCGATTGGGAATATCCTCCGATAGAACGCGAGTCTATGCCGTGTATTTAGTGTCTGCAATTATTACGTCAAGAATGCTATCAGGATGCTTACACCGAAAGCTTGTTACAGCAAGTGGTGAGACCGAAAAAGATTTCGAACATCCATAATCTGTGGAGAAAGAGCTCGGTGGCGTTAGGGGCAAGCAGATAAATGTGCCTCCCAAAACCTTGGTTCAGGGCTGTTCCTAGAGTCAGAAAATCGCTACTTAGTGCATGGAGCTGAAGACTGACAGGTCAGCTGAAGGACGGGTAGGCCATAGGACAGAAGCTGTCGTATGTTAGGCCGTTTCTATTCGCCTGCTCATCCAAGCGACAAGAGGGTTTACCAGTGCGAAGACAATCAGCAAGTCATCCCACTATTTCAGAGCATTAAAACATCAGCAAGACACGTTCGGCATTCAACCATCAGTGGTGTCATACCCAGTAGCCCGCGTTCGAGACTTTCCTAGAGACGAGACGTAGGATAACGAAGACAGTGGGAAGTACGATGAAAGCAATGTTGGACGATCTTATTCTCCCTTGCTGATTGGCATAAAGGTCGAAGCCCGGCTCACCTATAGGTGGCGCTATTGCAGCCATGGTGCTGGTCGCGCGGTGGTAGGGAGGTCAACAGCGGACCGGTCTGCAGCGACTATGTTTGCGACTGAACGTTTGTCTTGTGGTCACAATCATTATCTTGCAGGTAGGCGGAAAGTTGAAGAGGTTATAGGAACGGTGATGTTGGTCGAGGATGGAAAGTGAATGGTGGGGATTTAGCGTTGTGCTACGCCGTGGAAGCTGATTATCCTTTGTATTCTAGATTGTTACCCTAATTAGTGGTCAAGCTCCGGGCTTTGGAGGGGCTGATGACCAGACCTGTACCAGGTTCTATCGTAATTTGGCGTGGGCCAGTTGGAGACATATGCAATGATGCACACCACGCCGCAAGGTGCGGGAACCTTGCGTGTAAGCGAGATATCATGCAGCAAGAAACAAAACTATGAATGGCACACGAACAATAGTGCGAGCCACTGCGCTGGATTGACTTTGAGTTGCGATGATCAACAACCTACGTGCATAAGCAAGTTCAAAGAGATAGGTGCGTCGGGCATGCTTCGTACGGCATCTATTCTTGAAGACGGAGCTGATTGCCAGATCAGATGGGCAATCCGGGGTAAAGGGTCAAGGTGGGAAGCGATTGGAGAGGCTGCAAGGGTACGGATGCGCTCGGGGCGATCTGGCTGGTGTACTCTGTACAACATAGATAGACAGCAGGCGTACCTGACCGTTTGCCGACTGCGTCCGTATGGGTTGCGTTTCATGAATGAGGAAAGTGAAGGATGACTGTTTGTATGACCGAGTCTTCCACTAAAAGTTGTTTTCATTGGTCATTGATGATGTTTCAGACTGCTGACCAGGCTTCCTCAGGCTTAGCTGGCCGGGAATGGCGGCCACGGGGGCCAGCAAGGTACTATACTTCGTAAGATACGTTCAGGCGACCGACGAAGATAAAGGCCTGTGTGCCGCCCGCCGTCGCGTTTGGTGTTTGGTGGAGCTCTCTAGTTCCTATGGTGTAGAGTAGTGCAGTGTTCTCATTGCTGTGCCGCCACGCCGAGTCCGGCACTCCACATTGTTCAAGCTTTGTGTCATACAAGTACATACTAAAGTATGCTGACGATGTTATGGCAGGCCTCAGAAAAGAATTCAAGCATAGAAAAGCACCGAGCTCATCGGTCACACTGAACCCTCGTACTACTGCGTCAGCAGCCACCTACCTCAAGACAGTTGAGCATAAGGTAGCTAGTTTGTTCTAGGCGTAGCACGTAGCCATCTCCAGGGTGACGAAGAGAGGCTCAGACCACAACCCTTCCAATCTTCAATTCAGCGCCCAAGAGACTGTACAATCACAGCTGTTCTGAATCCTGCATGACATCTCTCTAGGTTGGAGGTACAAAGAAGATCAAATGATGCTTCCGATCATTTATTGTAGAAACACAATCTACTTTAGGGGAGTGTTCGGCTAATTTTTGCCCGCCCGAAGGCTTCAGCTCAAGCTTGGCGTCGATTATTCATACATGCACCAGCTCGGCTATCATACTTCATCTGCAACCCAAGCTCAGGCTATTGCTGCACACCTATCGGACGTCTCTTTACTGCTTACGACTATGATAGTATCTCGTTTCCACATACCCATTGGTTTCGATGCAAGAATGACACTTTGCGCTGGTAGATCAACAACGGGACAGCTTGCAGCGTGAGCACTACCGGGTCCTGATCGAGGTTGCCATACTACGTCTGTACACATACTCCCGCCTTTCCCCTCACTTACAGCGAGTCGCCTTATCTCGTACCATAGTACTTCTTGTGAGCGGCGTCCAACATCGTCGGAAGATGTGTCGCTTCCACTTGCACCGCTGGCTTGCCATTCGAGGTCTTCACTAGGCGAAGTTACCGCCAAATAGAACGACAAGATGGCCATCGAGGAATCAGATTGTGATCTTGTGTCATCGGGAGAGCTTTCAATACATTGCAATTAACCATAACTCGGAAACCCAAGCTCTATGTACTTTCGTTTATTCACCTGTTGACACTCCGGGACTGCCCTTGCCGGCTGTGCTTTGCAAAGCCACTGACAGTGTCCAAATGTCCATGTAGGACCTTCCTATATACGAGGCCACCTAAGGTAGCCCGACTCTTTGCTTGTGTGTTGGTCATCCTTCTTTTCCCGTATTTCGTTGTGCTCGTTGTCGAATACGGCCAATTGTACACCCAGTCCCATCTCTTTTCTTACAACCAAGCTTTTGCCGGCGAAGGGAAATGCATCTCTTCTCGCGTATACTCAACATGACTTCGTTCACGTACGATAGATTCCACAGCATTCGAAATGCCTCAGGAAGGTGGGCATGTATTCCCCGATCCCAGGACTGGGCTGCCAGCAGGGCAGGTAACGCAAAACGAGCCTACTTCCGGCAACTCGCTCACACATTGGTGAGGTCTCACGCGACGTTCGGTCCCGTTCGCACACACGAGACCTGGGTAGAGGAAGACTACACCAATCAGTATCGAACCGCACCCTTTCCTTTTTCGCATGTTTGCGGGCATTGATACATACATTCACATCCTTCATTTGCTAATATGATTTCCACGCTCCTACACGGTCCAGATTCTCCAAATGGTGAGTACGGGCCTCCGATCTCGAAGCATGCGCCTGCGTCGGCGCCGAACAGAGGTGCTTCGTACGTTATGTTGAAGCAGCCCGGTTCTTTGCAATAGTAGCCATTTACCCCACACTCAGTGCAGATTCCCGCAGCTGTGAGCAATGGATTGAGGAGTGCGGGAAGGAGGATTGCCCAAAGGGTACGATGAAGCATCGTGTCACGGGACGTCGATAGGAACCCTGGATCCGTCAAAGCTCGAACTTCCGCAAGACAACAAGGGCGAGTAAGGACTCTGAAGAATTTTGTGCGGCTAATGAATTGCTCTTACAAACATATCGAATCCTTTCAACATGGAAAGTTCCGCTACTGAATGTACTGTGTACCGATTTTGATCGCCAAGGCCGTTGAGGCTTGCGCTGAAAGCGGACCGGCGAATCAAAAGCCGTATGAGCGACCAAAACGGATACCTTTTGCTGCAGGCAAGTATCTTCCCGACACTCTAACACCCCGGCCCCTTCAATTATTGTATAATCCTGTTTTCCAGCAGTTGCTTGGTGTACCTTCTGTATTGATCACAGCCTATTATGAAGCAATGGTCATGGCATCACATCGGCTCGTACCTTGCTTTCGAGATTTCCGCGGAAGCATAGTTCAATGCAAGTGCGTGCCAAAACGCATTGCCATTATTGGAACGCGATGCAGGCCCACCAACGTAGCCTAGCCCGATCTGGCACGCCTCGACCTGGTGGACAAGGTATTCTTTCAACTCGCTTGTGGAAGGGCTGTCCAGAATATATGCAAAGGATACGTACGCGTGAGTTGAGCCTGGACTTAGACTATAAGCCTTGTAGCGCGGCCCTAGGACTGAATCAACTATCGAAGCATGGAATATTCCAACAATGATATCACTTAATGGAGCAGCAAGTTTATGATGCACCTAAGATGCTTCCTATGCTTTGCTACCCCGAATTGGACTAGGAGATACTAAGGATCACCATCTCGAAGAGAAACTTTACGTTCTTTAGAATGTGCTTCGAGGAAATGGCCTTCAGGATTGACCACGCACGCCAAACTGGGTTAGCAAGGCACAGAGCCTCGGGGGAGAGACTACAAATGTCTTTCGATTCTCAGCAGGTCTAACCGGAAGGCTCAGATTGCCAAAAGGATCGACATGGATGTCACATTCATTCACATCTTCCCTGATGAGGTCACTAATTTGATTCTACATATACTTTGTGAGGTAGGCTGATTGTGAGGAGAAACTGAATTGGAAAAATTTAATCTTTCGGGCGGGATAAGTGTGTTTATTAAATTAGTAGTCGTATTAGAACAAATCTGAACCGCGGAGCAATATTCATCCTACTGATGCGGGTCTTGGTGGAGCATGAAGTGATTTATAGGCTTCATTAGCGCCCAAGTGTGAGTAAAGTGAAGCTTAGTCCTGCCGTTGGTGTATGTAAAGAACGTTCCATGTATGCACTTTCGTCCGTGGAGAGGAGGCTAGTACTGATACTGTGGGATGACATAGAGGATGAGTAGTTTGTTGTTCTAGCGTAGGGAGGAATTACTTTGATCAGACGATATACTCAGTTATAGGCAGCTTTAGCTATAAGGTGATTCTTAGCCTTGTGAATAGATCTCTTTAAAAGGGTATCAGTATTCAATGATAGAATCATAATCATATGTAGGCAATAGGGGTGGTAGATAGATAGACAAGCTAGGCTACTATATATCATATAAGGTACGAATGCGCTGGGCATAGCCCCTAGCGCCCCGCAGCCTCAGGCGCGCTAGAAAATTACAGAGCCAGTGCCGTTACACTGTAGCCACACCCTTTGACTATGCCGTTGTCCTGCAGCTTCCCCCTTCGACTATAGGTAGCGGTGCTAGTCCATATTTCTTTCAAGTATTTTCAGCTTGTAGGACCATCTACGTAGCGCCGTACGCAATTCCCAATGCGGCTAGCGCGATAGCCGACGTATGACTGCGTGTACCAACGAATTCTGATCTTCACGAAAGCCATTCCTACCAGCCAAGATGCCTTCTGCAGACCCTCGCCCCATGGCACCTGGTCTCTCCAAACCATTCTCGATTTCTTTTGGCTCCTCAAAACCGAAAGCGGCCCCAACATTGCCTCCCAAGAAGCGCCCTCACTCCGCCTTAGCAGATAATTCAGCTAGCGAAGATGAGGGAAGTGGGCCACAGCTCGTCACAGCATTCGACCAGTCTGCTGGTGGTGCGATCACTAATGGAAAGGGGAACGAACGGGCACCGTTAGTCATACAAGTGCAAAAAAACCGGGACTGGAGGGAAGAAAGCAGAAAGAAGAGGCGGAAAAACTTATTACCAGCTGAGGTTCAAGCGGCGCGAGCAGGGCAGTCAGATGCTCCAAAAGCTACTCATGTTGAGCGGGATGAGGTGTCGAAAGTAGCGGGATTAGAATTCGTGAAGCAAGATGTCGAGGGGGATATTTCAATGTCAGAGGAACAAGCAACTCGACGACCATCCGAACAGGCGGACCAACCTATCAAAACCGCGGATGAAGAGGCGATGGAAGCATTACTAGGTGGCGAGAAGAAATCTACCCTACAAATCCCTGCAATCGAAACAGACCGCCAAAATAATTACGACGCTTCAGAACCTGCTTACGACGACTACCAAAACGAAGATGAACGTTTCAAAGCCGACGTAGCTTCTCGTCCTGATGTTGCAAGCCTAGACGACTACGCAGCCGTTCCCGTTGAAGAATTTGGTGCCGCTATGCTTCGCGGCATGGGGTGGAAAGAAGGAGAGGCGGTTGGTAAACGAAGAGCTGGAGCGCCTGCTGCCCCAAGCAAAACTCGAAATCCTGAGCGGCGACCAGCTTTACTTGGTATAGGTGCAAAGGAAGTCCCAGGTGGCGTGGGAGACGAGTTCGGAGCGTGGGGCAAGGTTGCGAAGGGAAAGCGGAAAACGGATTTGGCATATAGTCCTGTGGTCCTGAAGAATTCGGTGACGGGAGAGTTGTTGACGGAAGAGGAGTTAGAGGCGAAGAGAAGGGAGGCTGGGCAGAAGGAGAAGGAGAAAGGGAATGGGGAGGATGATTGGAGGGAGAGGAGGGATTTGAATTTGAGGCTTGATGTTGAGAGAAAGGAAGAGAGGAGGGAGAAAGAAAGGGAAAGGCAGTTGATTGAAGATAGCAGGGATGGGGATCGGCGGGGAGGAAGAAACCGGTCGAAGGAGGGAATTAGGCGGGATGATACTAGGTCGAGAGAGAGCAGTAAATCGGGTCAGAAAAGTAGACATAGTTCGTCACGAAGGCACTCGAGGGACAGGGATGGTGAGAGAAGTCACTATCATAGCTTTTCGAGGCGAGAGAGGAGTAGGTCTGCTGAGCAAAGGCATCGGCGGTATTGATACGCAGGTCTTAGATGATGGGGCACACCACACCCTACGTCCTATGAACAACATAAATTGATACGCTATAACGAATGGGTATCGATATCTCAAAATATGCAAGTAACAACGAAAATCCGTTGCAAAATGCTGTCCAACGCAGTAGCCCACCCCTCCCTTCTACAACTTCCCCCAGCCGAAATACGTCTTCCCACACCACCAGCTAAACCCCGTACAAGCCTGCCAAACAGCCATGCTGATGCCCACTTCCATCCCGGAAACCAACACCATCTTCCCCGCGTAATCAGCTACACCCCTCCAGCCTCCCCTCAACCCCGTCCCAAACCACCCTCTAATTGGAAAAATCTCCCTCTTCCACCTCATGGCCGCAATCTGCGCTTCAGTACCCGCAGCCGGTGACGACAAAAACGCAATAGCCACCGATCTCACGAAAAGTGCCTCCAGAGGTAGAAAAAGGAGATCTGTGAGGTGGGAAGAAAGATGCGACGCCATGCTGTCGGCGGCATAGGCCGTCAGCGCCGTGATGCGGTGTTGAGGCTGGCGGGCGAGCACTCTAATGGTATGGCCGTCATCGCTTGCAGGTGCGAAGCTGCTCACTATTTCTACGGATGGGCCGGGCGTGGTGGGACGGGTGGGTGGATAGGAGAAGGAAGATGTTGGGTGAGGAGAACCGATGCTTAGTGAAGATGGCGAGGCGTTAGCCGCTCGTTCCATAGATAGAGGATTGGTGTTGAAAACGTCTAAGTCTGGTAGGGCAGGGCGAGCCGCTGACCTTGTCTCGCTTTGCTGAATTCGATCGGGTTTTGGGGGCTCTTTCCACATCCAGCGATCGTAGACCTGGATGAAAGTCTTGCCAATGTACTGCAAGTCTCGCGCGAGCTCCTCGAGGACGCCATTACTAGGAAATTGGCCAGACGACTCTGGATACAAGCCTGGGACACTGTCCTCATCAAGGTCTGTCTCTTTGGCAGCCTGGAGTGAGTATGTATCCGGCTCCGTAGGTTTCGGTAGAGCTGCTCGCATGTATGCGTACAATTTCTGGCTCACTGAAGGTCTCGCCCAGTATATTAAGCCCCAAAGGAGTAAAGGTGAAACAGCCAGGGACGCAAGTATGTTAACATAAGATCTAAGGCTGAAGGGATCTCGCAAAGCAGGCATATGAATTGGTGATGAGAGGGATAGTGGGATGAAAGACCTAAGATGAGGGAATATGGGCCATGCAGAGACAAGATCCAATCGCTGCAGAGTAGAGAACATTTCCAGCGGAGCAAGGAAGGTGAATGATAGAAATTGTAGCCTGGTCCCATTTTCAGTATGATTACCGGAGCGTGCTAGATATAACGACTCACAGATAGCAGGAATTGTACAGCAGACGCTTCAAGGTCTTATGAATCCTTGGATCTGACCATCGTAAGAGGTGACGGGCAATAATCTGAATGAGTTCTTCAATAGCCCAAAGTGAGAACATGTCGAGGAATATGTAGGTCAAGCCTGCTGGTGCGCCGGCAAATAAGAACTTTGCTACACCGAAGTGCTTCCATTCTGCTTTCAAGATTTGTGTAAGTGGGATACCGGAGTAGAAACGGTATGCCTAAAAGTAATATGAGCGGACAGCTACAAGCCCTGGCGAAGATCCACTGGCCTGAAGTCTGTGTTTAAGACCAATAGTACACATGTTGCACAGATACAGTAAACTTATGTCTGCCGACCCAACTAACAGTCCGATCTCATTTTCCCGTACGACAGCCTCAACTGCAGATTTATCAAGCATGGACTTTCTTTGGCTATCCAGCTGGGACTTGATGGGTTGACCTTCTGCTTGGACACCAACATATGTTCGAACCATCTCCAGAACATCGTTATGAGCTCTTCGATATTGGCCGCTCAGAGCTTTCGACTCGAGATTTTCCGGGTATCCGCTGCTATCGTATTGTTGTTGGTAGCCCGAGGGAATTTCAATATTAGAGGCTGTTGATGTCTCCCCAGAATTCTCTGGAATTGCTTCATCGTGTCCTTGTAGCTCATCGTCACTATCATGCGAGTTGCTCTGCGGCAAAGGCTCATATGGAGAGCGACCCTATGCGATGTCATCAATGTCTGACTATACAAACCATAGTATAAACGCCAGTAAGGAATAAATAAGTTATTTACCAGAGCGAAGAAGAAAACGTCACAGTGCGGAAAGACGCAAATACTTAATAATGGATTTCTATGGCATATGATATGCTGTGAAAACACTTGCATGCACGGACTGCTTCTGTGAAAGGAAATTGATAGCAAGTCAAGGCATGTACGGAGCTTACCAAGGCAAGCCTGGTCATATACGCCTGACGACCCATGGTAAGGATGATAGCCACCACCTCTGCCTCATTCGGGATTCTTCATCATTGTCATCTTATATTTTGGGATATGATGGCGAGTTTATAAGTGACCGACCTCCCACTGGAAATTGCAGCATTGCAATTGTTCACACTTGAATGGCCTTTTCAGCCAGGACACACAAGCATGGTCCCAGGTACCTGGTACCTAATGCACGATTAGATAAGGCACACCTAGTAGCGCGGGAATTTCCGCTGCAGACAAACCTTAAATTTTCCGTAAGGTATGAAACCTTCAAATGCGAGGCAGATCTTAATCACAGCTTTCCCATAAGCCCAGCATCGCACCATGAAGGCATCGGGATCAATACAATAGGAGATGGCCGCCATGACGACCCAGCGGACAAAACTCATAACGACTTTTGAAGCTGAGCATGTTATACAACCGATATATACTGGGGGTGACGTTGCGCTGGACAGAGAGGGTCTACTATTGGCGACATGCTTGGGCGAGGAAGCTCTATTGACGGATCTCACCACCGGCATTTTGCTGGCACGTATCGAAGGCGTAAGTGAAGCAGGATCTGTTGGGATTGCCTACGCTCAAGGAAGAAAATAGGATGGCGAGGTTCTCACCACACTCTCCAGTATGAATTTCTTCAATCAGAGCCTACACGCCAGATTCAGGCTGAACTGACCGATCTTCAAAGTCACGCCCTCAGCCTCGCATCTCATAACGTGTTCGCGTTCCCTCTCGATGAGAATATATGCACTCGACCATTCTGGAAAAACAACCGCTTCTATCAATCCCGTACTATTGAGAACAGTAAAACCGCACACAACACCTGTAATAACTGCAGCAATTGATGATACGGGTACGCTTCTTGCGACTGGGAGTGCTGATGGGATTGTCAAAGTATGGGACATTAGAGGTGGTTATATCACACATACATTTCGTGGTCATGCTGGGATCGTCTCTGCCTTGCATTTCTTCCAGGCAACCCTGGAGCAAAACCACCCAAAGCAAAGAGTTAACAAGAAGAAGCGGTCGCGGAGTCACTTAGAAGAAGATGTGGTCATAATTGACTATCATGACAGCGCAGTAGCTTTCCACCTTGCTTCTGGCAGTGAAGATGGCAAAATCCGGATCTGGGATCTAGCCAAGCGGAAATCAGTCGCCACTTTAGATTCTCACGTCTCAGTCGTTCGCGATTTTGACTATGTTCGAGGAATAAATGCTCTGGTTTCTGGGAGCCGAGACAAAACAGCAACAGTGTGGGATGCTCAAACATGGAGGTCACGAAGAGTTGTTCCCATATTGGAGAGCGTGGAGGCTGTAGGCTTTCTCGAAGAAGGTAGGTTCTTCTACACTGGTGGTAGCACTGGACAGCTCAGAATATGGCATTCCGAAAGTGGACAAGAAGTTACACAGGGACAAGAAGTCCAAGACGAAGGAGATGCTATTGTGCATATATTGAAGAATGGTAATCAAGGCTTCTTAGTCTCTGTGCATGCAGATCAATCATTTAGATTTCATTCGACCATCCCTCTTTCAGTCTCTACCTCATCTGCTGGTTCCGTCGAGCCTCTTCCGATAATTCGTCGAGTCTCGGGTACACATGACGAGATTATTGATCTGGCTTTTTTGCCGCCGCATCGCTCGCTGCTGGCTTTAGCTACAAATACAGAAGATGTCCGGATTGTTTCTTTAATTACTTCGGAAAAAGAAACTTCTTCACCAGCCTCAGCAACCTATTTTGGTGCAGATGTCGCTTTACTACGTGGTCATGAAGATATTATCATTTGCTTGTCTGTTGACTGGTCAGGCCACTGGCTTGCTACAGGTGCCAAGGATAATACGGCACGTTTGTGGCGGATAGATCATGCTGCAGAATCATACAAATGTTATGCTACGTTCACAGGCCATGCTGAATCTATAGGAGCTGTATCCCTCCCATCAAATCCTCCGCCTACTGGCTCACCTGAATACGAAAACTCGCTGGACCATCCTCCTGCTTTTCTCATCACAGGCTCTCAAGACCGCACCATCAAATGCTGGAGTATTCCTGAACCATCTTCAAATTCGTCTTCGAACTTGTCTCTTAGCAACAGCTTACAAGGTCGCGCGCTATACACCCGCAAGGCTCATGATAAAGACATAAATGCTATATGTCTCTCTCTACAATCCACTCTCTTCGCATCCGCGTCTCAAGACCGCAATGTCAAGATCTGGTCGACGGAAGGAGGCGAAGTCCAGGGTATCTTACGGGGCCACCGTCGAGGTGTTTGGTCCGTTGCATTTGCACCTAAAGACTGCCCTTCTATCTCCGGGGACAATGGGTCCACAAGCAGCAACCGTGGGCTCGTACTCACAGGCAGTGGGGACAAGACGATCAAAATATGGACTTTGAACGACTATAGCTGCTTACGCACTTTAGAAGGCCACACAAATAGCGTGCTGAAAGTCCTCTGGCTACCGCTCTCGACTTCTTCACCTCTTGCGTCAACAAATTCAAAGGCAACACCCCTTCAAATCGCATCCGCAGGCGGCGACGGCCTAGTCAAAATCTGGGATGCCACGACTGGCGAAGTGGCAGCAACATTAGATAATCATACTGATCGAATCTGGGCTCTAGCCGTCGATCCAGATACGAGGATGCTAGTATCTGGTGGTGGTGACAGTGTTGTTACATTTTGGAAAGACACCTCGAGCGAGACCGCCGGGAAGACTTGGGCTGCAGCGACACAGCGCGTAGAGCAAGATCAGGAATTGCAGAACTTCATCCACCAAGGAAATTACCGCGAAGCTATTACACTCGCGCTTGCTTTGAACCACCCAGCCAGGTTGCTTTCATTACTACAGGGAGTTGTAGATACCAATCCGCCAGAGGAAGGTTCTATAACCGGCCTCAAAGCCGTAGACGAAGTACTTTCCTCCCTGTCGGATGAGCAACTACTGTTCCTCCTCTCTCGGGTGCGGGACTGGAACACCAATGCTCGTACGTCGGCTGTTGCACAGAGAGTATTGAATGTCATTGTAAAATCTTACAGCGCGGACAGATTGGCTGGCTTGGGTAAGAGGAAGGGGGGAAGGGAGGTAGTAGAGGCTTTAAGAGTATATACTGAAAAACATTACCGAAGGGTTGAAGAGCTATGCGGAGACAGTTGGATTATAGAATTTCTGTTGAATGAGATGGATCAGTTGGGTATCAACGAGCGAGCGGTGCTGGATAGGGAGAAAGATGTAATTATGGCGTAGAGCAAGAACATAAGAAGTCTCCCGGACAAGTATCAGGCAGACGTCCAGACGGTCGACGCTCCGAACCTAGAAATCAGGCATGGGATGTAGATGTTGCGCTTAACACGACGACTCTGACATATGTTTCATAACACAAAAAAACTGGCTCAGACCGCAATAGTGTTGACCCTTTTGAACTGGCATGAAATGGCGAAAGTATACAGTAATCGTGTCGTGGCTTAAAGATGGCCGAGTGATACATTCATAATTGATAGAAAGAGTCAGTATCTACGGCTGCACCAAAGCTAATCCGCAGAGACCAAGGCAATGAGCTGAGTACATTGGCTTCGATCTTACAATATAAGCATTTGGTATACCCTCCTTTGCCTCGAAAGAGGCTGGGGTGCACATCAAATTCAAGATCTCCCCTTCCCTTTATTCTCTTTGCGCTTTTCCCAAACCATGAGATAACTCTCCTTTGTGAAGAGCGTCTCTGTAACTACCTTTTCAACGTACAGATCCTGGATTTCCAGCCATTCGTCTCTCGCACGATCCCGCACCTGCACTCTCCATACTTTGCGCTCTGCCTCTCCTTCAACGCTATCATCTCGTGTTCTAACAGCTTCATGAGTAACGTTAGCTACAAGATCATACCATATTGGCTCGCCTGGCGGATGTATCGAAGGGTTCGGCTCGACATAGGGTGACATATCGAGGGATCGTGTGGGAAATATTACGATGGTTGGATTGTGCTCCGTGACGAATTTATTCTTCGAGAAACGCTTTATGTGGAACAGTAGATAGGGTGGCAAAGGGTGTAATAGACGGTATCGCTTCCGTGTGTTCATTTGTTCTTGGGCCTTCAAGCCATCGTATTTGGAAAGAATCGCTGTCAGTGGTACTTGTGGGATGATATTCTTCTCCAGCTCGTCTTGAAAAAGTGGGGCAGCAGGGAGGTCGAGTGTCAGCATCAGATAGCGAGTAGTGTCCACTAGCACTTCTGCGGCTTCTTCAAAGCGAAGACGGTCACCTGCATCGGCTTTCGCTGTAATTTTCTGAGATTCAATTTTGAGCTTTCCTTGAAATACGCGGTGTATTATACTCGTGCCAGGCTTAGTCTTACTACCGCCCAGGACTAGATGCATGTTGTTTAAAAACCAGCTGAGAAATTCTACGGGATCTGATTGCTGGAGGAGGTCGAAACGTTTGTTGGATTGACGAGAAATTTGTTGAAGGAGTTCATGGGGGGAGACATGTGTCTTGAAGGCACGGATGTTCCATATCTTCCGAATGAGTACCGAAAAGCGCTGAACTAGCTCGGGTTTGAAGGAGAGGTCTTCCAGCATAAAATAATTCCTCAATGGTGGTACGTGGGACAAGGTCTGTATTATAACGTTGAAGTAGTCGTTCTCTTTTATATTGTTCATACCAACAAACCCTAAGCCGAAGGTCAGCCAGCCGCCCGAACCTAAGCTTGAAGGTATCACCTACCAGGTCTATATTTCTTGCCACTTAGGTCCCAAGCGTCCTTCGCCTCTTTGTCCAATTGCGCGACCTCCTCCTTTGATAGCCGGGGATCCACAACAAATTTGATATCGTCCAAGCTCTTGCTCTTCACCTCATAACCCTCTGGCAGAACATAAACTCTCTTCGTTTGCATATTGATGTAGACGTGGTGACCCACCTCCAAGGCATGAAAGTAGGCATGCGATTTCGGTCCCCGGCCTTGATAGTATTTCCCACAGACTAAGCACGCATACACATTGATATTGGACAGCGTGACCGAGCAGAGCTTCTCAAAATCGAAGTCTAGCACCGATCGATTTATGGTGTCCAGATAGAGATCTGAGTAGCCCTCCGTTGGAGCCTGCTGTCGCGCCGTTGCTGAGTATGCAGACTGTTCGTTCAAATCGTCTGCTCCATCCCCAGGTGATGCTGCTTTCTTCAGCTCCTTTCGTTCTTTGACTGCTGTTATAAGAATATCGTTCGCGTTCCGCTCACCGGCATCCCGCTGTTCTCCAGCGACTTGTATACGCGCTCCTGGCAACGCTGAGAAACCATTCGTCTCCGCGCGCAACTCATCGACGCCTTCAACTCGCGCTTTTTTTGAGGCCGGCGAGTCATGGGCTATAACGTCCTCTAGAGACTCATCAGCCGATCTCTTGACCATTTTGAAAGTAATCAGCGAACGCGTTAAATTTCGAATGATTTTGGGAGAGAGAACGGCAGCTCGAGCGTCCGAAAGAAAATGCTTGGCATCAAGACAGACAAACTATGTATTCCGCTCCGATAGCTTTATACACCAAAACGTCACTGATCGATTTATGATTCATATTTGTGGGGTTGGTATATTACAGCCTGCACCCAATTGAAGCATTTCATGATGACTTGCTCATGGAAATTCATCGCTACAAAAGCTAAAGTTAAAGCCATTGCTACGCGCTCAGGACTTGTTTGCTACAATCAAACTCCATCTCCCTAATACCATCTTTATCTATGATTTTCACAAGCATCTGCAAATCATTAGCTTGGGTGGCTCAGGGTGAGCATTTCTTTACTACTTACGCCTTTAAAGTCTATGGGCAGTCTCCGCTGCAGCTCATCAGTACACATTCGCAAAATCTTTTTGCCTTTCTCCAGGTCAATGTCCGGATGATGGTGCTTGTCGAGTATCGAAAGACAGTAGTATCTGCATGGCAAGTTAGCGAAATCTAGGCACAGTGCATCCAGATCGCAGCCTGAAGAGAGCAATATGACGTACTGGGCATAACCGTGAGCAGCATATGGAAGGGGTGCCAGCGATGCTAGGTAATCAAGCCAGTAAAGATGTGGTTGCTTTGTGATCGGGTCGACTCCCCCCAAAAGCAGATTAACAGTGTAAGGATGCCTCGACCTCAAGCTCCTCGCAAGCTCGCCTCGGACGAAGTTCGCTACAGCTGAAGGCCCTAGGTCTGTGTCGTTGCGCATAGAGTAAAGTTGAATGTAAGCTTGGATTAGCTCCGCGAATTGAACTGCAAATGTACATTAGCGAACTGTTATTAGAAGATGTATAATGCCTAGAATACCGGTATCTCCAGCTTCCCCCGAGAATGCCATCAATGTGTGATTATTGAGCTGCTTCGTTTTGTCATCTGAAGCTTTAAGGATCGTTGCACCTCTCATTGCAGCTTTGGAGGCCGCAACGATCGTATAGTCTTTGCCAGTAAAGCCAAGAAGGACCTCCCTACTGACATATTAGAATCTTGGAGACTGGAGATTATGCAGTCACTTACATATTGATTTGTATGTCGATTTCGTATCTTCTGTGGAGGAGGGTTAGGTGAAAGGTCGAAGCTACGCGTGAGCTTTCAGAAGCCTTGCACTACATAAGGTGATATAAGCAGGACAAGCAGGTATGCCGAGTCCGCCAAGATTCGCCGCACCAAGCGCGACCCAAAAGTTCCAGCATTTGATCAACAGCTGAACCACTCATGGAGACTATTGCTTTGAATCATCTTGCGCTTATTGGACTGGATTTGGAGCCAATCGCATCATGTCGTCCTTCTTCACGACCTCTGCAACTCAGCAAAAGCGCAAGAGAGATGATACTAACTTCGTGTCTTCATCAAAGAGAAGAAATACGGGCGATAGAGAAACCGCAAAGCCTACAAAAGGCAAAACTGCCAGAGCGCGGCGTGATGAGTCAATCTCGAGCAGTGGCACTGATAACGTGGCTCGTCATCCAAGGGTCACCGAAGAAGATGTCGTGTCGTCCAGCGAGTCTGAAGACGAGGATGAAACGGGCGCCGAACGTCGTCTACGACTAGCAGAGCGATATCTCCAAAGCCTCAAGAATGAAGTTGACGAAGCCGGTTTTGATGCTGAAGAAATTGACAGAAACTTGATTGCTGAGAGATTACAAGAAGACGTGGCCGAGACTAAAGGCCGAGTCTACAGACATATAAGCTCTACGCTCTCATATTCCACAGCAGTTCAGACACTGTTCCGCTCCAGATCCCTCACTATAACTTCCATAGCAACGTGTGCCCCCTACGCTTATACCGTATCTAAGGATCTCCAGCTTACGAAATGGGAAATACATTCTCTGGCCCCGCCTCCTGCTAGGACTTCGAAGAAAAGTTCAAAACCTGCAAGACGGCGACCTCTTAGACTCACCACGAAAAGAGGTGATAAGAGGAAATGCAATGACCCAAATTACCAACAACATGTCGCCCCAATACTTTGCGTCGCTGCCTCAACAACCGGAAAATACGTTGCCACAGGCGGTGCTGATAAACGTCTGATAATCTGGTCGGCAGATACCCTCACTCCTCTCCGCGTATTCACACAACACCGGGACGCCGTCACGTCTCTATCTTTTCGACGAGGAACAAATCAACTATACTCGGTGAGCAGAGACCGCACAATCAAATGCTGGAGTCTCGATGAACTAGCGTACATTGAAACATTGTTTGGACACCAAGACGAAGTGGTTGATGTAGCAAGTTTAGCACTAGAGAGATGCGTGAGTGTGGGGGCTCGGGATCGGACTGCGCGGTTGTGGAAAGTAGTGGAGGAGACACAATTAGTCTTTCGTGGTGGTGGCGCTTCCGAAAAAAGGAGATCTTATGGGCAACAGAAAGGAAACTTTGAGATCAGTAAGAATTACAGCGAGGGTTCCATCGACCGTGTTGCGATGGTCGACGAGGAGATGTTCGTCACTGGTAGCGATAACGGAACTCTTTCGCTATGGGCGTTGCATAAGAAGAAGCCAATATTCTCCGTGGCGTTGGCGCATGGCCTTGATCACCCTATGAAGCCAGAGGAGGTGTCTGCAGAGGTGGTGCCGGATGCGAAGGTGCCCGAGAGACTACCGAGGTGGATTACGGCGCTGGCGACGGTCCCGTATAGTGATTTAGTCCTTAGTGGTTCTTGGGATGGAGAGATAAGAGCTTGGAAGGTCAGCGAGGATAAGAGAAGGCTTGATGCAATTGGGGTAATGGGCAAGGTTGGGAAGGAGGGAGGAAGCGCGGGTACGGTAATTGGAGAGGAGAGTGGGGATCAGCAGACGTCTGTTCGAGGTATCATTAATGATATCTCCGTTTTTGAACGGGGCGATAGGGGCAAAGATGGTCTATGCATAGTGGCAGCACTTGGGACCGAGCCTCGCTTGGGGAGGTGGAAGAAGGTGAAGGGCAGGAATGATGCTGTGGTGTTTGAGGTGCGAAAACTACATGATATACCAGATGTTGATGTGGAGAAAAGAGAGACGGTGCAGGAGGCAGTATAGAACATGGAATAGCTGTCAGAACTAAGCGTTGACACAAGACAATGTTTATGCAGTACACTTGCTTAAGCTATTCTTGATCGATGTAAGTATTCGCTTTGGGCTAAGAAGACTTCAGTGTAATACCACTGAGGCAGTACTGAGGTAGAGCAGTTCTAGCAACCAAGATATTAACATGACACACACAGTTCACTCAGCAGAAATGAGCAGTGAAGCCTTATCGGTACCCTCAAGCTCGCCCAACATCAGTCAAACCCACGGTATCTCTTCGCAGAGTAGCCTCCGAAAGGTTTGTCCTCAAGAATGGGCTAGGAAAATACTTCGACTTATGGCTGTAAGCTTGTTGTCTTTATCATACCTCATGCTCTCTTTTCTTTGTTGTAAGACACTTGGGGAATACCTAGTCAAGTGCTGCTTCGCTGCTCTCGCTCAGCCTTAAGGCGTTCACGCTCCACTCGTTTCTCTATTTTTTGTGCTCGACGATCGCGGGCACTTTGTCCGGTTCTGCCTTCAGACCTTATGGGCGAATGAGACAGCCCGACCGCTGGACTATTGCGACTATGACGAGGCCGTGGTAGGCCATAGGGACGATTCCTACGCCGCTGCTGGTTCATACTAGGTTGTCCAGGATAAGCTGAGTGACCAAGCGTAGATCGATTTCGGGGCGAATTGTACGTGCCATGACTGGTATCAGTGGGCGGCCGTCTCGCTCTCTCATAAGATTCGAGTGGGGAATGAGGCGATCTTGCCAGCAAGGCGGACTGGGGCCGGTCCGAAACGAGCCCCAAAGGTGAAAAGGCGGTTGGAACATGAGGGTGATTAGGCTCCTCGTCTTCCATGTTCGCTGACCTTGTAGAGCTTGATGCAATGACAGTAGGCGAACTTGTACTGCGAGCCTGAGAGCCCTGGGGCCTCTCAATTGGTTGAACACGTGGTCCTAGTCTTGGTGATTGGCGACCCACAGTTGCAGTTTCGCTGCTGGCCTCGGCATTAGTCCCGTCATCAGAGGATAGACGGGTGTGGATCGCCCGTCTCCTCCTCTGTCGTTGAGTGTGTACTGGCGGTTCAGAATCACTCTCAGTTTCATTTGTCCTAGGTGCTCCGTTGCTATGTACCCTTTCCCTAGTGCGGTGGGCAATGTTACGTCGATGTCTTGCGATGCCACTCGCGGCTCCAGGGGTCCTTCTTCGATGCGCTCTATCCTGGATGATTGTAGCCACTGCTTGCGGGGATTCCGCGCTGGCCGATTCATCAGAATCCGACGAAAATCGAAACAACTGCCGCCTTGAGGGGGGCACTGGGCCTTCGTCCGATTCACCTTCATGGTCGATATGTGAAATCGGCGAGGAAGCTTCGTGCTCGGACGCCTCGCTGTTCTGTTGGCTCTTGTGGTCATCTTCTGACTCCTGAATACCTCCAATAGCCGTCCGGTTTTCAATCTCCCAGTTCAAACTTCTTGGTGAGCTCGTGTAAGGAGAACCACTCCTATTCGAGCTTGTGGTAGAAGGAGGTTGTTCTTCATCAGCGACAACAAAGCTATCGAGGGAATCGACTTCTTCATCACCATCTCCACTACCTTCTTCCGTGTCAGGCAAGCTATCGTAGACATTTGATTGGAGACGCGGATGCAGAGCATTTGATACACGATGGCGAATGTACGATGGGGGAGAATAATCATCATCCTCGGCATCAGAGTCGTGCTGCTCCCCATAAAACTCATCTGCATTGGCCTCCTCGGCGAGGGTCTCAAATAAAGCATCATCCATGTCGATCGCATGTTCCATATCGTAGATCTCATCTGGGTGATAGTACTCAGCACCGTCTGAGCCGCTGGATCCAGCATCTTCCATAGGATAACCACACGACCCACATTGCCCATCCTCCAGCTCCCAAGTACACCGCGGACAACGATCAACGTTATCTTCGTCATCCCTGATAGGTGCCGCCAGTGTCATCGGACGACGCGCCAACATTCTGAAGCAGCCCCGGAATAACCCACCCCTGCTTGAACGGTCTCTCTCGACAAGAGCTGCTTCCTCATCCTGCCATTGCTTGTGCTCCTCCGTAGTTTCTCCTACTGGCATCAGCTCTGCCCGATTTGCAAAGATCTGTATCATGTCTCGAACCTATATTGAAATCAGTCATTGACCTGATAGTTAATTTTGCCTTCATAGACCCACTAGGTATGCAGGAGCGGGTGAACGTATAATATCAGCTCGACAGTCAGGACAAGTCTTCTTCGTTCTATCCCTCTCGAACCAGCGGACGAGGCAGCCATAGCAGAAAGTGTGCCCACACTCGAGGGTATAGGGTTCAAAGAGAGGGCGGACACAGACGCGACATGTGATGAGGGTCCTAATATCGTCCAGACTAGTCTCCAGAGATCTTAGCAAGCCCACGGGGCCATCGCTTCCTGTTCGTTCATGCTTGGATCTGTCTGCTGAGCTTCTTATGGATGGTTTGGCGTTCGAACCATCCATCGCGCCTAATGGCAAAATATTGGCTTTGCTTTATCAGGACGAAAGATCACGTCAATCGTGTAACATGTTGGTCGAGTTAGGTGAGGCTACCCGGTGGTTATAGATGTTGAAACTTCGAATCTCTGTGTTGATGATTGTAATAGATCGGTTGATTAGAGTCGAAGTGGACTGGCAACAGATAGTCCTAGCATCATCACGTCACTGGTGGAAGCATGATCTGCAACGAGCGCAAATGTGTGTTGTGGGGGAGTCAGATGGAGGTGAAGTTCCGGCGTCAAGAAAGGCGGTTGAAGAGCGGATCCTTAGCGCCCGGAGATATTCCGCCGTTGCTCTCCGCCGGAGAGATACATATTTCATTTGCATTCGATCTATTGCAGAGGACCAAATTGTGAATGACTCTTCTAATTCAAGCTGGCCATTCTACTCAGAAAATCTAAACCTGCATATTGCTGCTTCATTACGTGGCTTGAGGTTGTTAATGTTCTATGCAAGACTTCGCTTCCTCAGGAGCTTTTTTGAGGCTGAACAACATGGGGGCAACGATAGGGCTTTAGGAGGGGATAGGTTCAAATTCCATTCAATATCTACGCATCAATCTGTCTAGTCTACCTCTATTAGGGTATCTGGGTGTAAGCACGCGGAAGCAGTTGACCATTCCTATGACAAACTCAGGACTTCGCTAAGTTACAGCAAAAAGATCGTCTGGGAACAAAGAAAGTCGTTAAACATCATAATCCTCGTCATCGTGGTCTCCTACCGGACATGGCTGTTTGAAATGGCTCACTGAACCCTCTGGCGCTTTGTTTTTCCACAATCGCTAACGAGATGGCTGTTATCAATACTCCCTTTGGTGACATGCTCATCATCTACCATCTCCTTGTTCATGTGCGCAAGGAAGACTTCCTGCTCACGTAGGAACGCTTTGAGATCCTTAGTTTTCATCTTTCTACCAGTCTTCTGTGTCTCTCGTAGAGTCTTGAGCTGTTCTCGGATACGTTCCTCAAGAATTTCAAGGCGGTACTCGCTGAATTGATAATAAAGTTCAGAGAGATTGGAAATGGGGCGAACTGTTGTAAGGACGGTGTCGTCCTTGACCGTGTGAGATCTAGGCCGGAATGATGTTACCATGGTGATACGCTCTGTCGTCCCAAGCGCACGGAGAGCCTGATGTTCGATATAGCGGCCTTGCAACACCACAGCATGTCCCTGGGATTTTTGTCAAATTGATCTTATACCATGCACAGGTTTCACATACCTTTTCGGGTCCGCGAACCTTAAGGATACCGCCATCACCCGTGCGAAGTGCCGTCTCTCCGCCAATCATACCTTGACAATCACTCAGCATTGTCACGCAAACGAAAGGATAGCTGTCTGTGTGCCAGTCGACAACTGGCTTGTCGTCTTCCCAGGGGCACCCCGCAATTCCTTCATCGTCTTCTGTCATCTGTTTGTCCACAGAAGCCTCAAGCTCCTCGGCTTTCTGCTTCTCCGATTTGACGGAGATGTTGATGTGTGCAATTTCAAAGTCCATTTCCGTCACGAGCTCGACACCTGCAATTTTGGAGACGATTGCCAGTATTTCAGGGTGCTTCCAGACGTCGTATACAAATGGTGCATACCTTCCTCGGGGCATTAGTAGGACATAAGATACAGAATGGGCTCACATAGTTGAACGTTGACTTACTTGGCAGCGAAACCTCTCAGCTGACAGTGCGCCAAGTTGCTAGAATATCTACAATTTTCCATCACCTCTTTACTAAATATTTCTGCTCTCATGCGTGCCACAGCCTCTTCGGTAAAAAGTTGAAAAGGCTCAGACACAGCAAAAGGAGAGACTCCAGTGCCCTCGGGAAGCTTCAGATCGCTCATGCTATGAGATTTGCTAGGTGGCACGAAGTCTATGTGCTTTTGTGGATCGAAGTCGTCGGTACTCAATGGCTTGTCTGGCATTCTATCGATCACTAGCTCGAAGGCTGGATTCTTCTCCATCGTTGCCATGACTTCTTCTGAAGGGATGCTGGTCAATGGTAGTTTGTGATAGAGAATTTAGTCTAGTAAATACAGATGGGTCCAAAGGCTCGTTGGTGCGGGGGTTACTGGCAGTGGTCAAATTTGTGAATCGTATGAAGTTGATTCCCGCAGATGCTGGATTTGAATTGGATTGAAGCAGTGCATCCACAAGGCTTCTGGATAGCGAAGTATAAAAGGCCTTTGCGGCTATCAGGACCGGAGGATAAGAGATGATAAGATGGTGGTAGTGCTATCTATCCTTACCAGTACTCACTGATGTTATCTAGCATGTCCGATATCCGCTTGTAATTTCACATGTGGCTCACTTTCACATGTAGCTCACTTTATTTCTTCATTTGCTTCCGGCCCTGTATTAATATAAATCCCAATATTTTAGAAAATCCAATGTGACCTATAGAGATCTTGATAAACAAAGTTATTCTCAGCCACTTGGAAAAAGAGTGAGCCTGGCTTTCCGAGGGGTTCCCCAAAGCATGGGCGCTCGCCTATAGCGACCTCTCCATTATGAGCCCCTCCACACCTTGGACTCGGTGTGTTGTCTAGGCTCATGTGAAGTTCCAAAAGAGAAAATTACTTTTCGTAACAGCGGCGGCAGCATTTTGGCCACTCGCGTTCGTAAGAGAGGCATATCAGAGCTCCGTCGCATAGCCAAATATGACGTCTATCCAAATTGCCACGAGCTACTTCCAGAATGTGGAGAAGCTGCTGAGAGCTGTTGATTTTGACGGATTCCGTTACTTCCTTCGGTTTGGCCTGCATCTACTGTTAATGCTTGATACAGCTCGTGCCGAGAGTAGAGCAAGGCCATTACACCTCGTTCGCAACGGGAACTAGGATCGTTGACAACGAGATACTCTCACCCCATAGGTTCACATTTCCAAGCTAATGCCACGCATAGAACCTTGTTCAACTCAATCCCCAGATCACGAACGGAGCCACTGATCAACCAGCCCATGACTAAGAAATATGCACAGAAAGCCATTATATGTGATTAGCATTGATATGACGCTCACTTGTACACGTTTTGCGCACAGAATCCGGAGCAAGATGGGAACAGGTGTGGAGGGCTAGTTGGGCCTGGCTCCATAATCTCTTCATTTTCGTGTTCACGACTGCCCATGGAACGAAGGTCTGGACCGACTTACTTATTATGGACAGGTGAAAGGCTCAAAGATTGCGAATCGACAGCTTGGGAAGAAACAAGCTCCGATCTAATTGTCGAAGCGCTGAAGCGGGCCTGTTGTGAGACCCTGGGGCGAACTGAAATCGTGATGCAGCTGTGGCTTGCTTCACTGCCTGTCCATGAGCGTTATGAGGTTTAGAAGAGTGAGGCGTTGAAACTGCAGCAAGAGCCGGTCTAGTCAGTTCATTCACGACGTGTAGAGTATGATGATATGTATAAGCAGTTTTCTCGATATCCCTGCAGTTCTCCGATGGAGATTTCCTCAAAATTCTGTGCCTGCCCCTCCACACCCATGGCAAAGCAAAAAGAATCAGGAACCACAGAGTTACGTGTGCATCAACACGGATGGGCAGATCTTCCGGTACCAAATAGTCCAAATCTTGTTCGCGAGTCCATGGTCAATGGCTGGCTCATATTTTCCGCGATACCTATCATGCGATGGGGTGGTGGGAGGGGCAAGGAGCTACTGGTGTCTAATGGAGTATCAGTTACACGATGTCAGAATGAATCAGAAGGACAGCCCTCCTCCCGGGAATTCTTCTCGCCTCCGTTGGGCAGGTTAGGTACCCCTAAGGTAGTAGATGACGTTTAATCCGGAGGTTGTTATCGACTACCGGCATTTCCGATACCGCTAATGGGCCTCTGACGCATCTCTAACGCACCTCTAACGCACCTCGTCCGGGGAGGATCTAGGTGTAGCGGGTGTAGCATCTGGGCCGCTAAGAATAGACCTCACCACAAACAACCACCAACCACCAACCACCCGCCAACCACCGCTGACTGGAAAGTACCGCCAACCGCCAACATCGCTCCCAGTGATTCCTGCTCAAGTGCGGCGTAGAATTACCGCTTCTACCCATCGTTGTCATTATTCAATCCTCAACTCTATCCATCTCTTGTGATCATGGCGGAAGCGGGAGGAACGGAGGACTCGCCATGGGCAAAAGGTGAAGCTGCATTCACCAGGTATGCATCTTTGAGCCTCAATCGACCTTGTATATCTTTCACACCAGAAAACCTGAGCTTGTACTACTTGATTGGTCCGAAATACTAAGAACTTGGAGCAAACCGCACAGCAAGTTCTTTGACCCTTGCCAGGAAGCAGCCGAGCGTAGTATTAAATGTCTACACCGCAATGGGGGAGATAGGCAACTTTGTATGGATTATTTCCAGTGAGTGCGCTTGTTCGCTTCTTTCCAAGTTCCCATCCGTTGAAGGCGATATCGGAATCCTTGCCATGGCTAACGCTCAAGATCACTGGCTGATGACGACGATCCCACTGCAGGGCCTACAGAGACTGCAAAAAGCAGTGGGTATGCATCCTCATCTTAATCCGGGTGCTCAGGCATCAATGCTGATGATGGCATAGACCACCGAGCGTAATGAAGCCAAAAGGAAATCATCGAACGGGTTTCTTTCGAGATGAAACCTCTCGACCTACTCGGAGAGGGCGGCGGAGCATGAAGGTTCCAATGGGATGGTTATACGAGGGGAGAATTTTGAAGGCTAGCGATGAATGCTCGCTTCTATTGACTTGAATTGGGCATACAACACAGTAGCTCAGCAATCCGAGGACCAAGGTTGATTCACATGACCAATGTGGAGAAGTCGCATCACTAACTACCCTCAAAAGAGAGGCGGACTAGCTCGAACATCTAAACCTCTTGTTCACACTGACATCACACCTTTCACTTCAAGCATCTTCCCGAGGCTTTAGGACATGCGATCTAGAAAGCATAGCTTAGGAACAGAAGCAATAGTACGTGAGCAGCTCTATGCTGCTCACTCAATGAAAGAGTAAAGGATGGGAGGGTTCGGCTGGATGATGGCCACAAATGTCTTGGAGCTTTGCTTGATGGAACAATCTAAGGCTTAGATACCCACTCTCGGGATGAATATGTATAGAATTCAATATATCAACGATACGCTCCAATAGACCGCCAAAACCTCTAGCTTTTATTTTCCCAGAAATCCGGGCATAACCACGACGCTAACGTTTAAGTCCGAGTGAATTACAACTTTCCAAGCACACATCCTGACGCAAAACATCCTTTACCACTTCGCCAAATGCAACCTTAGATATATTCTTTTGGGAAGACATTCTACTATGCTTAGCCTCAATGGGCAAGATGACGCCTTTGCGGGATTAGTGGCTGCAAAGCAATTTAAGCAAGCCCTCAATCTCTGCGAGAGAAAGCTGAAGAAAACGAAAAACGATGAATACCTGCAGGCAAGTGCCTTCATATAGGAAGATATGACATCTATACTACAGCGCTTATGTGTGGTATTTTTAGGCAAAGAGGATCACTATATTGGTTCTTTGGCCCGACGAAGCCCGTCGCGTACAGGGAGTTAAGGAACTTGATGCCCTGCTTAATAGAAAGCCTCCTCTTTCGAACGTTGACGCATTAGGAGAGCTCGAAAGCGTGGTCAAGGATCCGGAAATCTCATCCAAGGTACAGCAATTATGGCTGCGAGCAGCAGCCAGTCGCCCCAATGACGAAAAACTTCATAAGATATGGTTCTGGGCAAAAATCACGATCAATCGTTTTGGAGAAGCGCAGCAGGTCTCAAAATCCCTCGTCAAACTACAGTAATCCATTGACTCAAAGATCTGACTAGGCAGCCTTTCAGTGGAGAAAGAATTTTTCGGAGCAACGGCCTCCTCACTTCCTCTACATCCTTGTCACCCACTTGGTGTCGCAGCAGCAGGCGAAGAATGACACAAACAAGCAGGTACAGCGAAGTTTGGCTTATCAAAATTTGAAAAAGTCAATTGATGCTACCCAAGGTAAGGTATGTACTGCCTTAACTGTAGCCTTAGCCAGAATGGTACCTTACTCCATGGCTACTAACGTTTGTGAAGGGACTGGGTAAATCTGCTTGGGCAATAGCCACATCAGAAGATCTTTCATTGCTCGTCAGGATCTATCGAGAGCAAGGAAGGTACAAAGAGGCGTTTCAATTCCTTGATAGCATGATGAGCTCCGCATTCAGACCGGGTAAAGAAAACTGGGAACATTCAAGGCAATTCATCGAGTTGGCCTCGTTGACACAGCACTGGAAAGGCTTGTGGGAATTTTGTCTGGGCGTATTGCAAGATGCGCGTCGAGCACTAATGGAGCCCTCAAATACCTCAACGCATTGGGGTAAACTAGGAGATGACTGGAAGGCCTGGGATGGTTTAGTGAAAGCAAGCACAGAGATCGGCAGCTCAGAGTAAGCAGATATTTGATCAACAAACATTATGTCCTGCTGCGCGAGAGCTAACGAAGTCAGGATCCTCGGGACCACCGAAGCGTTCATTAACGACTTTCAAGCTGAGAACCTCAATTCACGGAACGCCTATCTGGCGTTGATCAAATTTTACATCCTTGAGACTAGTGCAAGACGGGGAGATCAAGGTCATTTGGTGACTGCTTTTCGGGAGTATCTCCTAAACTTCTCCTGCAAAGTGATCTGCTTCCAGGACATCCACCACTACCTCCCGTATCTGACTACACAGGGGCACATTGAACTGTTGAAATTCGCGGCTCAAGTTTCTTGGGACGAGCGATCCAGGTCGTGTAGCCTGGAGGTCAGTATTCCTGCGCGTTTTGAACGATTGTTTGCTGACATACCGACAAAGGCGAAAACGGTGAAATGGCTCACTCGGGAGATCAACGCTTTGAAACTCGACTATAATCTCGTCGTTTCCCGAAACGATGATTCTCTCCCAAAAAACTTGTTACCCATTTTCATCAATAATTGTCTCCGACTTTACCACTTGTCTCTGCATATCGGGTTTGACCTTCCAGTGAGCGATCGACGACCCGGAGATGATGCCGCTCTGTTGGCTGCTATGGGTCTTATCCGCTTATATAACAGAGACAAAGAAAAGTCCTATGCGAATAATATAGCATTATTTCGAAGTATTGTGATCCTGGAAAACGTTCTCTCCAACTCGAAGCATAACTATGACGCCCTACTCCTTTTAGTGCGACTCTATATGTACTTCGGTGCAGGATCTTTGGCTATCGAGCGCTATTCCCGATTATCAATTAAGAACATGCAACATGCAACGATCTCATGGGCACTATTTGCGCACATGTCAACAATCCATCCACAGCCCACCAAGTTTCCGTCTGCCGACGGCAAAAGTCAGACTATCGTCAATCCCTCGGAAGAGATTGCACAAATACTGCAGTGGTATCAAACTGCTGACGCTTTAAGCACTAAGTCGCTCAATACAATGCAGGAAAATGGCTTGTGGAATATGTGCCTGGACGCTTTCTCGACCAAGCTGTCCATATCTCAAAACTTCATCAGACATCAGCTTTTCGTTGAAGGCAAACGTATCCAACGTTTCAATGCATCGCCTCCGGACGTGCAGAGTCAGGCGAAAGGTAGGTGACTGAGACCTTGTTCTAGTAATCGATACTCCTGCCAGTACTTACTTTCACAGTGAATATTCCTCCTCGCACGATTGACACCATGGACAAGGCAGCTTTTCCCTCGTTCGAAGCTGGGTCCCAGCCGCCTTTCTACAATATAATACCAGCTCCCAGTCCCGCAATACTGGACGTAGGTCTTTCTAGGGTTTTGACGACCATCTAAGCTGAAGTGGTACAGGACAAATGGCTTGTACGAGAGTTTAAGTTATCGCTATTGTGGGACCTCTTACACGATGGCAGTAGCCTGATCGACGATAGTCAGTTGGAAGCTATGGCAGAAGAAAGCGGTTTTCTGCAGGCCGACAATTCGGAATCCGAACCCTCCCTTGCTGTTTATGCGCTCGAGAGGCTATACCGATGCTATCATGGCACGACCAGGGGAAACATCACGGAATACATGGAGCGTCTACTCAATTGTGTTGAAAGTTTTCTCAAAGTCGTCCTGGCCAGAGACATCTCTCACATGCGAGGTAGATCCGTGGCTTCTTTCGCTCTAAGCCCAGACCTTTCCCTCCCGACATGGAATACTTTCCACGCTCAATATACAGTCTTAGAGATGTGCCAGATCACGGTCCTTTCTGTGAACCACATGCTCGCTGAGAATAGGAAGAAATCATTGTTAGATCAAGCATGGCTCAGAACTAAAGCGCAAGGCCTTCTGGACTTGTGCAAAGCTATTTCTGACGAAGTAAATAATGCAGCGGGAGATTTACAGGAAAGTGTACAACGCTCGACTGCCACTCAGGAAATCAGTCAGCGAGTGCTAGCCGGCACCGGCAACGAAGAATCTCGGGACGCACTCGGAGAGCAATTACGGGCCCTGGGTATCGAAGCAAACGTCAAAATCGTGTGCAAAACATTACAAGAGAGCTGGTCAGAGGGGTTAGACGGAGTGGTCAAAACACGGTTCATATGAAAGTGTTCTGATCGAGAGCGGTAAGGGCATTGTAAGGAGTCTGTGATCGATGGCATGAAATTCAGGGCTGTATATGCTTACTGTTTGGACATTACTTTTCAGCGCAAAAATACCCGACTGCAGCGGCGCGAAGCATTGATATCATTTACATCATGATGAGACGGGATATTATTATTCTTCTTCTTGGTTCAGTTAGGGCCATCAGTGACCAACAGTCTACGCAAATTGACCCATACCGATTCTATATGAGCATTGTTACTTTTGAGCATCTCTACTTCGCAACCAACCCCCTCCCTAATACAGTCGTTACGAGCTATATTCTTCCGCTTTCTTCCTGCTCTCCTTTCTCGCCATGATTACCCTCCTCTCTTCCCTCAACTTGACATAAATCTACATCCCCCATTAGAACCTCTAAGCTACCCAAAGCGAGGAACAATCAAATTTCTGACTCACCCAAAACCATCCCATCATCTCCACAAAACCCCACGTAAATACAAAACTATTACAAAGTAACCCTCTCAATTCTCCCTTTCCATTCCTCGTTCCGCCGATCACTCCTCCCTCTTTCCACAAGTAACTATACCCTGTTACCCCAAAGAAGAACGCCAACCGTATGGGCGCCTGGCTACTCCAGTAGTGATTCGCGACCTCCTCGTCCAACCCTGTAGCCGTAAGATCTGCGATGCCTAGCAGTGCCAGAAACAAAGCAGCAAGAGCGAGGGCCGGCGAGGGGAGTGATAAGGAGGGGGGTGAGATGGCGAAGTCCATAGATGCACCCAGTATGTAGACGAGGTTGTGGTCAGAGAGAGTGGGTGGGGAAAGTAGAAGGTAGTAGGCGCAGGTTAGGTGAAAGAGGGACAGTATACGGAGCAGGAAGGTGGCAGTGAGAAATGCCATTGCGGGGAATCTGTAGCATATATCTGGAAGGTTATGAAACAACCTGTTGGAAAAACACGTAATTCTAGGGGAGGTATGAGTATGGGTGATTGCAAGCGGAGTTCGTTGATTTCGCTGCCGATAACAGCACCCCTCCGTCACATCATCTTTTTTCATCTCAGAACAGCCTCATCCTACTCAATTGACAACCAACCCTCTCCCTCCCTCCCCCTATGCCGGCCCGGCCTTAGATTCTCAATGTCCACTCATACTCCTCAGCTTCCACAGCCCGCCCCAACGCCAGACCGTTCCTTCTTCAATAAAGAGAGACACATCAAATACTGGCTCCGCTGCCTCAAAACCCATCTCCCTACTGCCTACCAATCCAATGACTCCCAGCGTATGACTCTTGCCTTCTTCATCCTCTCTGCCCTAGACATCCTAGGTATTCTTCACTCTCATACTACACCGCCTGAACGTGCAGAATACGTCGAGTGGATATTACGATGCCAACACCCGCACGGGGGATTCAGGGGTTTCACTGGAACAATGACAAGAGAGGATCAAGTAAATGGGGTTTGGGATTCGGCCCATTTGGCGGCTACGTATTTTGCATGTGCAGCGCTGGTCGTGCTGGGGAAGGGAATGGAGAGGGTGAGTAGAAGGGAGTGTTTGCAATGGTTGAGAGGGTTGCAGAGGCGAAATGGGAGCTTTGGAGAGGGCATCGGGAGAGGCGGGAGGGTAGAAGGGGGGGAAGACATGAGATTTTGTTATTTGGCGGCCGGGGTAAGGTGGATTTTAAAGAGGGGGGACGTGGATGGGCAAGATGACATTGACGTGGAAGGTCTAGTAAGGTATATTGAGAGTTCGGTAGTAGGTGAACCTTTGGCTCTATAATGATGTTCGGGTTCTAGGCGTTGACAACTACAGACATACGAGGGGGGAATTGCGCAAGCGCCGTTCCATGAGGCACATGGTACGCAAAACACAGCCTATGCTGCAGGATGAGGAGCCCATGCTCACCAGCGTCTGCAGCTGGAGAAACGTATTCTGGCGTCGGTGCACTGTCCCTACTTGGCAGGTTGCCTCGAAAGTGGCAAAGTCCCGCAGAAGGGAAGACAATGAGCCCAGAGTTCGTGGATAATATGACTCGATGGCTTGTGGCGCGGCAGACTTTGATGCTGCAGGAAGACGGGGAAGACTTGACTATGGACGATGACGATTCCGTTGATCCCTTACCAGCGCCAGTAACTGCACCTGACTTTTTTCAACCTACTTTTCATGTCATAGGAGCCTTTCCTGTCTCATTAGCTCATATAAGCCAGCCCTTACCAGAAGTCTCACTGTACGAGCGACAGTGGGTCGGTGTCAACGGACGCTGTAATAAAGTTGCAGATACTTGTTATTCGTTTTGGGTTGGAGGAACTCTCGGAGTAAGTGATTGCCATGCTACGTTGTCAAAATTGCCTTATGTGGTCTCCAACTGAATGGATTTATCAGATACTCAACAAAGTCTATCTTCAAGACTTCAACGGTATTCGCCGATATCTATTAGAGAAGACCCAGCATATTATTGGCGGCTTTGGCAAAATGCCAGGTGATCTTCCAGGTGAGTTGTGCATGATTGGTGTACTTTTATCCGAATCGTCTAAGAATATAATGGCCCAACAGACATATTGCACTCTCATCACGGTCTTGTTACGTTGGCCGTAATGAGAGAGACGGGTTTGAAAAGTATCGATACTACGCTTTGTATCAGTGTGAGCGCAAGAGAGAATTTCGAACAGCAAATTGCTGCAGGTGAAGTAGGTTAAAGATTGATATCAATTATTGAGCGTGAATAAAAGAAGATGACCAGGCAGAAACGTAGGTTTTCAGGATCGATAGGATTTAGGTAACCGTTCTGTAGCTTAGAGACCATAAGTGGCGCTTATGTAAACGGACTATTGTAGGACTAGTAAGTTTTCCATTTCAGAGATACGACAAGTAAGACAAGCAAGGCTGCAAGCAATACTTTCGTCAAGGACAATTCCTTGGCAGAAGCAGGGCTGTGAAGTACGTCACGTTGCCGAGATTGCGGCTCGAGACACCCAAGTACCTACCTCTGGAATTGCTTCAGAACCCTGCCTTGATAACCTAGTATTACGACTCAGTATCTCTTAATGCGTAAGTGAGCACATTCTCACACGTATACCGAGTCATCTTCCAGGAGAATCACCTCTTCCGCTTCTCTAAAGCTGAAAGCAAACTTGCTTGCCTTAGGTGCACAAGGCAAAGCCCACCTATCCACGCCTCCAGGAACGCTCTACATCAGACATGTCTAGTGAGCTTAGAACCCTATAGGACGGACTTGCACCCGTTTTTGCTGACCTTGGCCGAAGCTGCTCCACCCGACTATTGTTCGTCTGGCGCTCTCTGTCGTCCACCCCCCTCTTAACAGAAGTAGATGCCGTCCTCGACGTGTCCCCACAAGCCTCCCAGCAGCAGATTCGAGATGCCTACAAAAAGTCAGATGCCCCCTTTTCGTCATTCATCCGCGTTCCTGACACTCTAGTATAGACAAGCCCTGAAATCCCATCCCGATCGCGTGCCTTCTGACTCACCAGAGCGTCCGGCCCGCACAAAGAAATTCCAACAAATAAACGACGCCTACTACACCCTTTCTGATCCTACACGCCGACGCGATTATGACTCTGCACGTACATACCACAGCTTTTCCACCGGTGACTATGAAGACAGCGACCCGGACACCGAAGAAATCCCTCGCCAAGACCCAAAGCCATCCGGTGGCTTCCCATGGTCATCGTTTGGCTTCGGCGCGAAGAGTGATGCTGATCAGGAGCACTTCAGTAATGAGCAATTTGGGGGTGTCTTTGAAGAAATGTTGAGGGAGGAGGGAATGGCGGAGGGCCAGGAAGCAAGACCAACGGGAAAATTCTGGAGCGTTGTTGGCGGTTTAAGTGGAGGCGCTATGGGGTTTATTGTTGCTAATTTCCCGGGAGCTGTGGCGGGTGCAGTGGCAGGGAATCGATTAGGCGCTGTGAGAGATGCGAAGGGGAAAAGTGTGTATAGTGTTTTCCAGGTCAGTGTAATCGACTCCTACATAGGTTGGTTATGGATTGGGACTAGCTGGCTCTGACAAGTGTACAGGAGTTGCCGCAGGGTGATAAAGCAAAGCTGCTTAGCGAGCTTGCTGCTAAAGTTTTCGCCCACGCTGTGGGTTCTTGAGCAAGCTACAATGCTCTACAAGATTGGCTATTACATGGTGTTTATTCGGTAACTGGGATGGGGGCGTTTGCTTGATCAACCAGCGTAATGATGATTATCGTCGTACGTCGCTAGGGTAGTCAAGTAGAGGAGCGTGATCACCTTTCCAAGTCGTGAATGACTTCCTAGCCAGGTAATCCTTATGGCGATGGGGAAGCATGCTGATAGGTCCTTGATAACCATCTCAGCCTTCCTAGTACATCTGTTCCCCGTCCTTTGGTCTAAGAAGTCCGACGTCCAAATGCGCTATGTTAAGCTGGCGATCTCCTTTTTCGACAGCTAAAACTTCGATGATGCGCTTTTATTAAGAGTCGATCGTCCAATTCTTACCTGAGGGTCTTATAACCTGCCATTCTTTTCACTCCTTCGTCGCAAAATGCCAAGCGAAAATCCGGTCCGTCCATAGGTGTATCCTCAGATATATGGCTTCAGACACTTCTTTGCATGATTTAGGGGCTACAGGACATGAGGAGCTACGCATTGAACCACCCTACTAGGTAAGACCAAGCTAGCAGAGTAAGCAGGAAACCCCCATCCAATTCCAGACCGGAGCAATAAGGTGAATAAGTATCCCTCAAAAAGCATTGACACAGCCTCCCATGGACTCACAACCTCGCTAAGAGATCGTAAGTACACCGTGAAGTATTTGAGTAGCGAGAGTTTTCGTTCCCAAGCAAAATTCATGCGTGCCTTGAGACAGCCTTTTCTTGCATGGGAAGATCGCGTTTAGGAACGCGGATTCTGACGGAGTGCTTTCTGGCGGAGTGCTTACAGTGCTAAACCAATCGTTCCATAGAGCGCGCAAAGAGGGTCAAGCCTACAGATTTAAATAATCTAAATATTTTTTCAAATAACTTATAAATAAATGACTGTAAAATTTAATTACATAAAGATAGATTATTTTATTATTATTGTTATATAGTATTGTGGTAACAAGCCTGGATACCAAAAGGACAATCTCCTTACGCTGTCAAAAGCTAAGGAATTTCGATTCGAAAATTGGCCAATTGGGTGTTCTGTTTCAGCGACACCTGATCCTACCTTAGTAAGGCTAGTTACCTTCTGCCTCACTTTGCCGGCGGGGCGGCGGTCTTTTTTTCCCGGTTGCGCCTCGTGCTTTTTCTAGCTGTAAGTGGGCGTAAGTGCTCTTGTACATCATTAAAGACTTCCTGTCACGTAAAGATATATATCCTTAGCCTTCTCAACGTTCACTCAACCCTAAGAAAGCTCTGAACATTTCCATTCTGTGATTTCATAACCGCACTATCAAGCCATAAAAGCACATACCCAACGGTCCAGAAACAGGCTCTCTTCAGATAAACATATACTTTACATTGTACAGAAAATGCACCATACAACCTAGGTACTGCATAAACAAAATCTCAAACGGCGATGACGCTTGTCTGGAGAACTCGGAGCGGATCGCTTATACAGACTGAAGTAGGTACGATCGATGTTGTAAATACCTTCTCAGCGGCTCGATCCGTATATGGATGGATGGGAGGAACTGAAGGCTTGCGCTTCCTGCTGGATCGCATTCGGGAAGAGACTGTAAGATCTCAAGCTCGACCAACAATTACGTTTCCAGCCATTTCGAGGCCTCGTTCTGATGAGCCGTGGGCCTCTTTTGGCACACATGGATGATGCACGAGAATCTTTTGGGGGTGATACACGTACACAAGTCATCGGTACTACTCTTTGCGCCCTTGCTCATGAAATCGATATTGTTACACCCGCAAAGCTTTTTCGTCATTCCCTACTGCCTTACCTTTTTGGAGAAGGAATTCTTCTTCTAGACACTTTACAGAGCCAGCTTCTAGAAGGTTCGACCCTTCGAAGAATCATCAATGAAGGGGCGTCTCGGGGCTTGAATGATTTATTTTTCGACGCAGCGACAAGACTAGGATTCCCGGTTCCAGGTCAAGGCTGGCGGCCGAAAAATCCGGGTCAAGAGCAAGAAGACGAGTTTCTTGGTGAAGTTAAAATGGTTGCTGGCTTCTTGAAATGGTTTGTAGACGATAGATGCATTGAGAACCAGACAAAGAGTGGTTGTGTTGCTCGTATCGCTGCATATTTGAAGGCGGTGGGCTATAATATGGGTAGCATCCAGCCCTGGGGTGGTGTTGGAATACCGCTGAGTCCCTTAGGCACAAAGTTCTTGATATTGGTGCTGGGAGGTTCCTCAGAAATGGATCCTTTGATGGAGGAGGAGAAGACTCGCAAACTCCGAGTCAACCGCCAACATTGCATTATCAGCACAGCACAACAGGCGTTTTGTTGTTGACAGCTTTGGGAGATGCGCCCAAAATCTCACCTGAAGCTCTACAAGAGGACTTCGAGCAGGTCTTTGACTATGTCGAGAAGCATTTGACAATTGACTAGTTTCCAGAATCTGGTGAAGCATTAGCAAGGTACAACTGAAAACAGCCAACACTGATTCTACTCCCACCGCGATCCGACTAGCCTCCGTCTATTTTCCAGCTTTAACGGAATTGGTTGCTCTGTGCTTTAATCGAATTGCAAATGAGACTTACCTTATTTTGATAATCGAAGGACGATTTCGTGATATCGTTAAACCTAATGCGAAGGAATTAGGCCGTTTTCGTGCAAATACGGCATCTGTTGTCATCGCCATCGTGACTCGTTTCGCTCCGAAGGCATTCAAAAATGTACGCCATGCCACTATGATGGACTTGAATGATTGCAGATGGCCATCTGACATGTGCAAACACTTGACCAAGTAAAGAATCCTTCCCTGGCACAGGTCGTGTACCTCCTTGCAGAGTTGCACGTTGCCCCCAAGGATGGCACTGAATTAGGAATGAAGACGATATGGAGCAATGACGTCCGGAGGAGTAACATTATCGCCTGGCACCGCAGCATTTATAGCGTAGTCCCTTCATTTCTGTTTAACATCGAAATATCCCCAGAAAGTATCCAGTTTTTTTGCTCCGATCAATGTTGTGCCAACGTTAAAACTCGGGAGAATGGTTCCATCCTCTCTTCGATAGGGCCTGGATACCAACGCTACGATATCGATATTATGTTCATATGACCGTCGCTGTAGCAGAGGGGTCACCTTGGTTTTTAAAGTGACCGGGTACTTAGATAGGGGCTACTCTAGGGGTTATCTCTACTTACCAAGCCCTATCATTCCTCATCTGATACCGGTAATATTCATAAATATCGGCGATACATTATCAGTGACAGCGAGGTGCTTGATGGTGGTGGTAGCGGTAGTGGTGGTGGTGGTGGTAATGGTGACAAATAGGGCCTACCTGAGGGTGCGATTAGTTGTACGGAGATCGACACGATTGATATTGATTTGCGCTAACCGTTCTTGTGAAAGCCCTAACCCTATTTCCCGATGAGACCCTTCCAGGGGCCGCAGGGCCTAGGCTCTGACTTCATAACAGGTGCTTTAAGCGAACCTTGAAAGCCCCCAATTAGTGGCCTCAAAGCGGTTGTTGTCCAGGCACCGGTTAGACTTATAGGGCTGGATTTTTGGCCTGTTGAGTCCGTTAGCGCAAATCAAAATGCTACTCCGTACTAGCTTATCTAGTCTTAGAATATAGGTAGCTTAGTAAGTAGCAGATCTATCCTCTTCCACCCCCCTGCTACCTATTAAGTCAAAGTGAGGTATTTATCTGACAACGTGTGACTCCTAGTTGGGAATCGGAGAGCGACGCCAAGCGCTGTTTGTGCCCACCTCTATACTTCGTATACTACCTTACCTAGGTAGTTAGAGGCCTTGGCAACCCCGAGAAGTGGGGCGTGCACCATACACCGTTCGAGGTTTGTTGCTCTACTACCTCACCCACTCTGTTTCTTTTTAGATTTAATCGATGCAACCTCCTTAATGGATCATACCAACCTACTATATCATAGATTGAGAACTCATGGGGGGACGCAGAAAGCTCGGACTTGCCAAGCTCTCAGATCAGATTGCCGTGCAGCATGCATCTACACAGGCTCCATGGGTCTTCCATTTGCAAAGGACGCGCACGTTTGATTTGTCGAGATAAATCCCGCATCCTAGACGTGCGCCGAAACCCAACTCCTAAACTCCTTTCTCGTGTGGAATATGTTCCTTTGCGTCATGCAGGGTCCCAATTGATCCTACACCGTGGCATACCCTCTTCATTTTACCAGGTTCAAAGGGGCGCAGTCGCACTCGCTTGACCGTGTATGGAAAGTATGTGAGTCTCTTGACTGACGCCTTCACGATGGCTGTAAGGTCAGGTTGCCAGTGCGACTGGACTGCACCTCTCCTTGTGTTCTCTCAGTCTCACGGGCCCGCTCGCCTTCTCTTTTCTCATCACTTTCCTCATACTTTTCCTCGTTACCCTGCGAACATCGCTCTCTCTCCTTGTCATCTGCCTCAGCGTTACAGCCTACCATGGATCTAGACAAGGAAAAGCCTGGCATCCGCTGGCACACGACCGACGAAGAAGCTCAAGGAACCGCTCGCAGACCCCTCCAGCGATCGTACCCCAACAACTCGTCCCTCTCAATAAACTCGGTCCATAGCAGACGGAGTTCCATCGATCTGTCTACTACACTACCTATTCAGTACCGGACCGTGTAAGGATGGATTCCTCCTGCACTGAGTGATCTTCGCTCATAACAGTGCAGCTCCTTCAACATCAATGAATCTCAGGAGAGGGGTCGTGCTGAGGTCAAGAAGGCCCATGACTCTGCTACGACGGGTAAGTCCACCCCTTAAGGAGCTTACCCTCGTCGATACTGATGATGACACACCTTCAGAGCTGTCGAGCCTCGACTGGCACAGAATCACACCCGAGGAACTCTTCAGTCGCTTGTCTACCGAACCTTCAAGAGGACTAAGTGACGAACAGATCAAGAGACGCTTCGCAGAGTATGGCAAGAACGTCCCCTCACCCCCTCCTACGCATCACTTCAAGACAATATTCGGATACTTCTTCAAAGGCTTCGGATCCATCCTCTTGGTCGGCTCCGTACTCGTTTTCGTCTGCTGGAAGCCTCTGGGCGAGCCTCCTACCCAAGCCAATCTTGCACTAGCCATTGTTTTACTCGCAGTGTTCATGATCCAGGCTGGTTTCAATGCATGGCAGGACTGGTCGTCGTCCAAAGTCATGGCTTCTATCACCACAATGCTTCCTGAGAACTCGCTATTGATGCGAGAAGGTGTACAAATCACCATTGTTGCCAGTGAGATTGTCCCTGGGGACATCCTATTTCTCAAGGCTGGAAACAAACTGCCAGCGGATGTTCGCTTCGTCGATGTCTCGTCTGATGCAAAATTTGACCGCTCCATACTCACTGGTACGGTTACATCTTCTCCTTACCTTCGCCGAACTTCTCCTTTACTAACACTGATTTTAGGGGAGTCTTTACCACTATCAGGGACCATAAACTCGACTGATGACAACTATCTTGAGACACGCTGTATTGGTATGCAGGGAACACATTGTATCTCTGGCAGCGCAATCGGTGTCGTTGTGGCTACTGGTGATAAAACTGTTTTCGGTCGCATCGCCAAGCTGACGAATGAGCCCAAGACTGGTATGACGACTTTGGAGCGAGAAATCTTCAATTTCGTTCTCATCATCGTCTCGATCATGCTGACGATGATCATTGTGGTCATTGTGGTCTGGTAAGAGAAAGCGTCCCCAACGTTTATCGCCCAATGAGAGAGCAGACTAACAGTCACTCCTAGGGCATCTTGGCTACGCAAAAGCCACCCAGATTGGATCAACGTCCCGACACTTATTGTTGACTGCGTTAGTATCGCTATCGCATTCATACCTGAAGGGCTACCAATTGCTCTGACGGCCAGCTTGACCATCTGCGCAAATCTCATGAAGAAGAACAAAATCTTATGCAAGTCACTGAAAACGGTAGAGACGCTGGGCGCAGTGTCGGTCATTTGTTCCGATAAGACAGGAACATTGACGAAGGTATCATCCTACCTTTCAAGTCCTTCAGGGCGCTTCAGAATTATGCAGCTAACAATTTTCTGTCATCAGAACGAAATGTTTGTTACTGGTTGCTCAATTGGGACGACAAGCATGACTCCTGAAGCTGCGCGTGATATGATCACAATACGGCGCCATGATCCCAACACCGCCAGTAATGCTGCGGACCAACTCAGAGCTATAGCAGGTTTATGCAATTCTGGAGAATTCGATATGTTGACCAGTCATCAACCACTACTCAAGAGGAAGATCAACGGGGACGCAACTGACAAAGCCATTTTGCGATTTTCCGAAAGCCTAGGCGAGGTTGCACACCTCAAGACGTTCTGGAAGAAAGAATTCGAAGTCGCCTTCAACAGTAAGAACAAGTTCATGATTCGGACCTACTCGCTGCTTGACTCCGACGGGTTGAAGTTCACGATGTCTCTTAGTGAAGAATGCAACTTCAATTCATATGACATGTAAGTGTTCTACCTGGCAATGAAACTAAGTCGAGTCATTTCTGATCATCACCTTAGACTCTTGACTATCAAAGGGGCCCCCGACGTTCTGATTAACAGATGTACGCATTATACGAGTCAAGCCGGCGACACTCATCTTTTGGATGAAAACACGCGGAGAATGATCGAAAAGATCAAAGACGAATGGTCATCTCAGGGCAAGCGTGTAATTCTGCTCGCTCGCAGGATCCTCTCACGGGAGCAAGCTACATCACGTGATATGGAGACCACAGTGTTGGAACGCTCCACAGGCAGTTTGACCCTCGTCGGTCTGGTTAGCATCGTTGATCCTCCTCGAGGAGAGATACCCGAAGTCGTGTGCACTTTAAGAGGCGCCGGAATCCGCATATTCATGGTAAGCCCTTGAATTCTCGCGGTACCGAAGACACCTACATTAATACGCTGGAAGGTCACCGGAGATTTTGCTCTCACGGCTCAAGCCATCGCTAAAGAATGCGGCATCATCAGCAACGAGCCAAGTCTGGTCAAGGATGTCAAAGCACTTTCCCGCAACGCAGAGCCAGATTACACCAAAACAAAAGACCCAGTTCAGCTCGACCGGTTACATGGACCTCGCTCGTACACCTCCATCGTTCTCAGCGGCCCAGAAATGATTGGCCTGAACGAAAATCAATGGGACAAGCTCTGCGTGTACGACGAGATTGTTTTTGCACGGACGACTCCCGAGCAGAAGCTCCGGATTGTCCGAGAATTCCAAGCCAGAAATGAAATTGTCGCCATGACTGGAGACGGCGTCAATGACGCTCCATCACTCAAAGCAGCAGACATCGGTATTGCACTCGGCAGCGGCTCGGACATCGCCATCGAAGCTGCTGATATGGTTCTCTTGGAGTCATTCTCTGCCATTGTTGAGGCTGTCCAATACGGCAGAGTCGTTTTCGACAATCTGAAGAAGACGATCGCGTACTTGCTACCGGCCGGCTCGTTCTCGGAGTTCTGGCCTGTTTTTACGAATGTGCTGTTCGGGCTACCGCAGGTCCTGTCGAGCTTCTTGATGATTATTATCTGGTAGGCCACGACCACAATCCTTTCATCTTCATACCCGCTCATCACCGCCTCTTTCTCCACGTTAAAGATAGGATACTCGTCTGTGCGCTGCTAATTCATCCCCTCCAGCTGTTTCACCGACTGTGCAGCCGCCACGGTCCTCGCGTACGAAGCTCCCGAAGCGGACGTTCTCCTCCGCAAACCTCGTAATCCCAAGAAAGACCGTCTGGTGAACTGGCAGCTCATACTCCAATCCTACGGAATTATCGGCGTCATCGAAACGCTCTCTTCATTCTCGATGTCGTACTGGTACCTGCAACGATCGGGCATCCCGTTCTCCGCGCTCTGGTTCAAGTATGGACAGGTGCCGAGCAATCTCGATCAGGAATTCTATACGGCGAGGTTGAATGAGGCGAGTAGTATCTATTTTATCAATTTGGTTGTGATGTGAGTCTCTATTCTTTTATTTCACCTTAATCCCTTCAATCCTATCTATCTGATCTACTGCCTCACAACCCTCCATCGCCTCCTTCGCCTCTCATGATCTATGTTTCCTATCCCGCCACCCTTCCGTCTTCACTCCATTTCTAGCCACAAGATTTATAATACTAACTTCTCCTTTCACAGGCAATGGTTCACACTCCTGGCAATCCGCACCCGACGCCTAAGCATCTTTCAGCACCCCCCTGCCTTTAACCGAGCTACACAGAATTTGCTCCTTTTCCCGGCGATTGCCTTCGCGCTGTGCATGGCTATCTTTTGGACGTATCTCCCACAGCTCCAGATCGTGCTCAACACATCCCGTGTGCCGGCTGAACACTTCTTTCTGCCTATTACGTTTGGGTTGGGGTGCTGTTACTGGATGAGGGCAGAAAGTATACTGTGAGGCGTTGGCCGACAGGGTTTACTGCGAAGTTTGCGTGGTAGCCTCATATTCATGCAACCACCTCAGGAGAGGAAGGCGTGAACCAAGGTAAGCCAGCCCAGGCAGGGGCAGTCTTATCAACCGCTGCCCAAAATGTCACGGGAACATGCATCTACTAGTGGAGAGATAAATAGATAGATAGATAGATAGGTAGTAAGGTCCGATGCATCGAGTATACAATAAACTTATAGTTTTGATAGTATAATAAAAATAATAGAACTTCTATTCGTAAGAACGTCGGTAAATATAAACACCCTTTTTATGGTGTAGGGCTGGCCCGGGGGCCCCGAGCAGAACAGTCAGATAGCCGGCCCCCAGGAGCTCCAGGCCGGTAGATAAGGTTCCCAGGGGGCGCTAGGCCCCAGGGGCCAGCCTCTAGTAACGGGCCCTATATTAGCGCCTACGGCCTGATCTGGGGCTACCTATCCTATAGCGCACTGCGCGATCTACAGGGTACTTAACCAGCATTTCCCCTCGCCCTCGCGACATGCATATTTCAACAATTTCATATCCTCTACAACAATGTCCTCCATTGTCTTTCTCGCCGTTAGATGTCTTCCGGCGAATACCCGTCTCAATCTATTGTCTGCCGAGGTGGGCACTTCCTGAATGTAAAGTTTCAAAGGAAAATATAGAAAGTGTATACCATACGCGCGTGTAAATGTCTGAGAGATGTACATTGGTATACAAAGCCTTTAGAATGTCAATGGCTGCCATCGACTTTTACCATGCTTTTTTGTACCCTTTTCTCCTGGTAGTGGTTTCTTCTCGCTGCTAGCAGATCTGGAAATCGCATCCTCAGCCACAGTGTGACCTTTTGGCTTCCTCAAATCTGCCCACAATTTACCCGCCTCAGTTTCGAGGGGATCCCTGCAGATATGGCTGTTAAGCCGAGGGAAGGGATTGACTTGTCCGCCGCCTTCGGTTATTGGCGGAGTGTCAGGTTCATTCAGGACCGAAAAGCATGCAATGAGGCTGTCAATGCTTGCAGGTGACCATGGGCCGTCAGAGGGGTGCGGCTTCAAGCTGGACATGTGGGGTTGATTGGATTCGTTGAGAATTGGGAAAGAGCTGAGGTTGAGATTATCTCGCTGTCTCTGGTCTCCGTCGGGTTTTCGCACGCTCTGCAAGCTGTTGAAAAAGCTTTCGTTGTTGATATATCTTGTTGGATTAAGTCCATCGCGTTGCGTTCCATTTGTTTCTGAAGGTGAGGGCAGCATCCATGTCCGGCCAATTTGGAGAGAATAGAGCTCGATTTGGGAAACGTTGTGGGGAGGAGAATCACTAGTATGGAAGAGCTCTCTCACTCGACCATACTGATGATTTATTCCACACTCACGGGCTGTGATAGGCTTTTCCCAAATAGACCGCGGCTGGCTTTCGAGATTCTGATTTGCTCCAAATTCCATCAATACCTTCGCTGTTTCGAAGATCTTGTCAGGACCAGGTTCAAAATAATAGCCTGATTCAAAAGGCGAAGGGCCATGCAACAGCGTATGGTGAAGGGGCGTCATTGTACTCGCGTCCATAGCATCAACGTCTGCACCGTTATTGAGAAAATACCGCGTATAAGTCTAAAGTCCTAAGCGACATGATATATATAAGGGAGTCAGTCTTTTCGTTAAATCTACTGAGCAATTCTGTAGATTGCTAATACGTCTGGAAATAGTACGAGCAACCTTTTTATGCCTTGCCCCAAGTGCGAAAAAGAGAGGTGTCAAGCTCTCTTGGACTCTGGCCTTAGGGTCCGCACCGACTTTAAGCAACAGTTTTACAATGGCAAGATGGCCCTTCTCAGCCGCCAAATAGAGAGGCGTTAGGCCGGGTCGTGGCCGGCTTCCATTGCTTTTTGCCTTCTGTGCTATAACATTAACGTCTGCTCCTAGGTGAAGCAATTTGCGCGCTATAGATTCATGGCCGTGCTCCGCAGCCTAGAGCAGAGCACTGGATCGTCGATGTTTAATGTTGTGGCAATACAAATACTTGTCGATAAGGTTATATAGTCGCCTACTAACGCGAATTAAACAATAAATGTCTTACTCCTTGTCCAAGTTTTCAGCAATCTCGATTATAATCTTATTGGGGAGACTGAAGAAAACCATAATCGACAGAGGCTACGTGCACTGCCTATTTCTCATTATTAAGTATGTAGATTGATATAGCTCTAGCTACGCAAGTATGATACAATTTTCGGGAGATGGAGGGAGGACGTTATTAAAGGGATGGTTTCTATGCATGCCCCGCTCAGCCCTACAGGCTATTTCGGGTGCTTTTGAGCCCGTGCATCGTACCTATGTTTAATCTATAGTACCGCCGCGTTAGTACTAAAATAGCTAGCCTATATACTAAAAAATATATCTATTTATTATTTCTATAGATCTTAATTATAAGTTATTTTAAATTTAATTATTAATTAATTAATATTAAAGTTATATATATCTCTTATTTATATTTTCTTTTTTTATTAAGTATATATTTTTTATAATATTAATTCTTATTATAATCTTATTATTATAAATTAATCTTAGAATAATCTAGAATACTATAATATTATATTCTCTTAAGAATAAAGTAATTATATAATTAAAATAATTATAGTAATTAATATAATAAATTATTATTAAATACTATATATATTATTTATTAATAAGTATAAATAATTAATAATTATAATTTTATTAAAAAGAATTAACTAGAAATAAATAATAGAACTAAGATAAATATATAAGAGAGAGCTTTCTCTCTTATAAATAGATTTTCTTTTATATATTTAATTTATATAAGAAAGAGAAGTTTATAACTAATAAATATTTAACCTAACTTTAATCTATTTACTTATTTATTTATATATTTTTCTAAGTATATTATTAAAAGAATTAAATCCCTTTATTACTAATATTTTAAATATTATTCTTCTTATTTAATATAAGTTATAATAAGTACTTTTAATTTTATAATAAATAATAAGTAATAAGTCTTTAAAAAATAATATAGTAAGAACTATACTTAAGATAATAATAATATTTAAAGAATATTAATTATTACTTTAAAACTTAAGTTATCTTATTTAATAAAGTTCTTTAAAAAAAAATATTAATTAACTTCTTAAATTAAATAGATTTTAAGTTATATATAGTATTCTATAATAAAAAGTTTATAGAATCTAAGCTAAGAAACTTATTTCTTTTATTATATTTTAAAGATAATATAATAATAATATTAAAAGCTTAGTTTAATAAGTATTTCTAAGTTAAGAAATTTAAAGTTATATAAAATAATTAAAACCCCTTTATAATAAGTAAAATTATATTAAAGAATTATTATTTTTATATTTTAAAGATATAATTAAAATTAAGTAATTAAAGAAATAACTTATAAATATTTATTAATAAGGCGTAATCTTAGAATATATTATTAAGTTTTAAGGGATTATATCTAGATTAAATTAAAATAAAAGTTCTTAGATAATATAATATAGAAGAGACTTAAAGGAAGAGATTAAAAATAAGCTTATATTTATAAATAATTAATATAAACTTAATAATTTTATTATAAGAATATATATAATTAATAATTAATTATATAAAAGAAGAATAAAAAGAAAGATAATATTTCTTAAAAGATATAAGAAAGAATAAAAAAATATTTTAATAATAAATATAAAATTATTTAAACTAAAGAAAAGAAAGAAGAAAAAGAAAAATTTATCTAATATTTAATACTATAATTATAGAAAGAAGAGATATTATTATAATTTATTAATTTATTAGAATAATCTTAGTAAATATTCTTTCTTTTAAAAGAAATATACTTAAAGTATATTTTATAGTAAAAGAATAAATATCTTTTATTATCTATAGAAATTCTAGTAAATATTATAAGAATAAATACTCTTAATAAAAATAAATAGTTATATTAAAGAATATAAACTCTAATTATAATATATAAGAATAAATAAATATCTTATAATAACTTAAAGTAAACTATAATAATCTATTATAAATAACTTATTACTAAGATTTATATAAGATATATATTTATTAGATAAGTAAAGATTTAATTAATTTTTAAAGATATTTTAAAGTTATTAAGTAATTATCTTAAATAAAGAAATTAAAAGATTATTAAATCTTAAGTATTTTAAATATTTAGAGAAAGAATAAAATTAATTATTTAATTAAAAAGAAAGAGAACTTATTATTAAAAGTAAGTTCTTTAATAAATTTTTAAGAAGATTATAAGATCTTTATTAAATTAATATTAAAATTAAAGAAAAACTTATTATAATAAATTAAGAAAGATTATTTTATATTAAGTAAAGTATAATTAATCTTTATAATAAATTATAAAAAGTAGAAAATTATATATAAAAGATATTATTAAAATACTTAATAAATATATTAATTAAATTAATTACGCCTTATAAGATAATTATACTAATAAATTATATAGGGAGATTATTTCTTATATATTAATTTAAGAAGTTATTCTTAATAATAATAAGAGAATTATTAAGAAATATAAAAAGTTTTATAATAATTAAGGGCCTTATTATAAAAAGAACTAAGAAAATTTTTTAGGGAGAACTATATAATATAATAAAGTTAGTTTATATAAAAGTTCTTAAGAAATTAAAATTTTTAAAGAATAAAGAGATATTCTTATTTAATAAATAATTAGTCTTATAAGAAATAAGGAATTAAGTAAGATAATTAGTAAATATTATTATTTAGATTTATCTATATAGAAAAAAATTTTATCTTCTTATTTTTTATAATCTATAAAATTTATTAAGTAATTAATTATTTTAATTAATTTAATATTTAAAATTTAAAGATAATACTCTTACTTCTTTTATTTATTTCTTACTACTTATTATTTATAAATACTTATAATATATAAGTTTTTTTAGTCTTAAAATATTTTTTATAATAAAAGAAATCTTTTAGTAATAAATTATTATATAGGAATTATAGGGGCGTCCATAGAATCACAGCCTAAACCCTAACCTCAAAGACGTCTAGTGGAAGAGCTACTAGTACATTATTTCTTGCTCTGCTGTATGGATAATAATTCTGTCTTTCATCTTCGCTCCTAGTTCATCTCGATAATTCTCCACGCACCAACTATGGCCATCAGTCACGGTGAGGATCTTGAGCTTGCACCGCGCTGCTTCGACCATCTTGATGAAAATCCTTAGCAATGCCTTACGATGGTCGACTGTCTTTGGATCTCGACATCGATCAGCCCTATCCACGATAATATATAAGATCTCTGACTCGTCGAAGAAGTCGATCACGCGTAGCGCAACCCTCTCCATTGCCGACACCCTGTCGCCCTCATCCATCCCTCTCTGATGGAATTTTCTGAGTTGGGTGCGTAGTTCCGCGTGCCGCTGTTCGTCCCTTAGGGCGCCGCTCTTCTGCCTCAGCAATTGAAGGAGGATCACGGGAACGACATCGTAGACCAACTTCCCGTTTTGTGCCAAGGCAAAGTAGGCGTACAAGGGACGGATTTCTTGCTGACCGAAGTCCTTTACCAGAGCTGAAGCTATAGGAGAGAGCCAGCACTGATGTACCCCTAGAATACTGATATTGTTGTAGCCTGATAGGATAAGCAAGCATGAATGCTCTGAGTTTCTCCAGAATCGGTAATCCTCGCAGGCCCTGAAAGAATCGAGCTCTTGTCCACGCATTTGCTGCAACGTTTCTGTATTGAGATCGTCATCCGTGTCTACGGCTTGGCTGTGTTTTTCCCACTTCCTTCGGTGCTCTTCCTCCGAGAACTCATCGAGGTTCAGGAGTCGCTGAACTTCGTTAAGGCAATTTTGATCATACCCCTCTTGCAACTCTAGGCGGTGATCTTAGCATTTGGCACTAGAGAAGTACTACCAAAGCGCATACCAGTTATTTGCGCCTTCAGTTCTATGTTGATTATGAGCAGATAACCTCTTAGTGCTAAGACAGCAGCGTACCGAGATTGGCTTGTTCCAATTCTAATCCTACCGTCAATTCCGTCGAGGCTTATTACAAGTGCTACCCAACTTACTCATACTTGATCTCTTAATGACATCCACATTCTTGTTCAACAGTTCCTCGCATAGACGTCGTATCTGCACTATTTGGCCTTGCACCTCGGCCGCCTTCTTAGCAAAGCTGTTAGTTGGTGATAATGCCCTTAGCCAACGTCCTAAACGGCAGCGTGTTATTTACTTGATAAAATGTTCCGCATTATCGAAGTATCAATGAGACACGTACGTGGACCTCCGCTCTTGTAATATCTGGTTGCCCCAATGCAGAATTCCATGAACCCCTGGTACGCTGACACGATCAGACTCTGAAGCGCCATATCTAACTCGTCGTTTTCGTCGTTGTATATGGTTTGAAATAATTTTAGGCCTGGCAAGCGGTCCCGGATCGACGAGATGGTCAACTCTAGGCTTTTCTCCATTTCATTTTTGTTCCTTGCCACCTTCTCGTGGTGTCAGCTGGAGGGACCAAATGAGCTTACAGACCAGAATTGACGCTCACTGCCAATAGGAGGGACACCGTCCCCATAGCTACATTACCATAAGGTGCACCAAAATCTGTCACGATCCTTACAATAGGCGAGAAGTCATCCAGGAAGGGCTGAACGAAAGCCGCTGAGCTTTGATAGCGCTTAGCCCACAAGCCGCAACCTTTCTCATGACGGCGATCAAAACCTCCTTTTTTGCTGTTGGTCTCCTCCCAATAGTCTTTGAACGCAGCCACGGAATCAACATTGAAGGCTGCCTTTTCGTCCTTCGAATATTGATTGCTTGTTACGACCCAGTTCTTGAACTGCACTTGTTCCTCCTCCGAAGTCTCGACAGCTTTCCTACAACAAATTCAAAAGCTTTTCAAGACGGAAATCGTGTTTGATGCTTACAAATCCTTCTCAGAAAAGCGTCGTGTGTTCTTCTCGCCACTTTGACCTTTGGACGACATTGAACCTAAGCACCAGACTATTCTCTACCGACACGCAATTTTCAGGGTAAAAAGGATGCAGTATATAAGCATTATGGGCACCGAGAGACGGAGAAAGTAAACGCCCCAGCCTCTGTCCTTCCGAGGCTTTCAAAGACTTCCACACCAAATAAATCCAATAATTCCGATTGGCTCGCTCGTATGTATGCAGTGTGCGAAGGAATGCACCACTACATAGGTACCTTGTTGGAACGGCTGTTCCAGTGCTGCCGGTAGCACCGATAGTCTTCCAGCCTCTGTCAGCTTAGATGCGCGAAGGCAAATGGTGGTTGTGGGTATCGACGGTTTTGCAGTGCTGACATGGGTGCCGATCTACATTTACAGGGGTGGTGCGCCTCAACTCTGCGTTATTAGTTTATGCACAAAGCTTACGAATTCTTCGCATAGAGGATCGAGCCAATGTTCGTCTATACTTCACCCCAGAATAGCCTATCGCGTTTCGTTATCGTCCTAAATCGTACTATTGGTAATCTTCGTGCATAAGCTAATATGCATGAGAATGATAATGTCCGGCGACTTTGTGTTGCATTTTCTACTACACTAAGTCGTGTTAATATTATAGGACCGCTACCCTAGGCACCGTAATTTCTGCGTTAGAAGATGAAGTGCTGATTGGATAAGGAATTATTTCGCAGAAACACGACCACCAGGTTTAGTACATCCTGGAACTCAATCACGCATGAGGATGAAGTGAGATATACTTAGGTGTAGAAGTAATAGGAGATGGCATAAAGCGTTAGCGTATCATCAATATGCGGCAACCCCTGCAAACACCAGGATAATTTAGTGGAGTTACCTAAATCTGGTGAAACCTTGTGCGCTGTTCTCGCCCTGGGGTCTTGGATTTGAATGCCCGCCCATGACCACCTTGATGATTTCTTTCCACTGATTCTTTCAGACTCCTCGATTCTATATGGATAGCGATCTACTCTGACGAATCGTGTCCCCGGCATCAATTTAGCCATATTCGGCTTGGATCATAGTCATTCCGCTGGTTGTAGAGCTGTACTTTATAGACAACACCACATGGCTACCCAGGATCTGACCCTCCCGGCTATCAGTAGTCCCGGTAGCGAGAATGGTGAGCCTGGAGCCGATTTAGTATGTTGAAAGACAGTATACATTGGATCATAGAAGTGTGAGGGGTTTGCTGACCTTGAACCAAAGACATTGGAACAGAAATTGGCAAATCTAGAGGAAAAATATACGGCCTTGGAACGGAAGTTCACCCACCTGTATGAGAAGAATATAACCATCACGGAAAATGGATCTGGCGAGGTCACTAATGTCTCTGTCAAGTTGGTATGTGATTACCTTCGTAGCAACAGCATTTGCAGTGTGCACAGAGCAAAGATCTTCAGCTAATTGCTTAAGCCTACTACAAACGGAGCATCCGACGGTAGCACAGTCAGTAGTCTGCTTCCATTACATTACTATAGACAATACCTAATCGAGAGCAAGACAGGAGAAAAAGAAACCGGTCCTACATCCCGGGCGAAAATCGTGATTAACAGAGTCGATACTACGACAGGCGAACGCAAAGATCAGCTGCCGAGTGATACAAGCCTTGAAGTATCAAAAAAACAAGACACGTCGCATGCCTTCCTTTTACGCAAAAACATAGATATGCATAACGAAAAAGAAAACGACGGAGAGCTCGAGATCATTGATCCTGATTTGTGGAACCTTCTTAAGAAGTTGCTAAGCCATTACCCATATCATATTTTCAAAGGCGAACCTAAGCCAATCGAATCGCCTTACGAACCCTTGATTCTCAATTGGGACGGGCTTGAGGCAGCCACGAGGGACAGTGCGACAGATGAAAAAGACAGTCAAGCTCGATCGGATTTGAAACTCGTCCTTGAGACCATCTCCAGCGGGTCGTCTGGCGACCTAAAGCTTGACAAGTATTTCAAGATACGCTTGCCCAACGTGGAGCAAAACATGGTGACCTTTGAATCGCTCTGGACTATATTCTCTCCCGGGGCATTGGTTTATGGCAAACCGTTCCTGGGACAAGACCAGATCTTCATTGTGCAAGATTATTTAGCAACATGGCCACAGACTCGGCGTAAGCCGAAATGGTCACTTCAATGTCTTACTTATGACTGGGATGGAAGGTCCTTCAAACGAGTGGCCCTGCAACTTGACATCGACAACTTTGAAGGCTCCAAGCCTATCACCTCACTCCCATTCTATCCGCTCCACTATCACCAACAACCCGAGATCCTCAAACAGCGTCTAGTCGAGCGCGGTGCCAAATTCAAAAGATTTTGCACTGCCGAGAAGGGGTCGCAAATGTTCGACTACAGAGGAGACGTCGTTTGGGGCCAAAAGGGCTTTTCCGGGATCAGGGGAGATGATGAGGATGTTTGTCAACCAGATTCCTCAAATGATCCCATCTTGACACATAACATCTAGGATGATGACAGGACGACATCAAGCTACGACCAAGATCTCGAATACTCAGGTAGAGGTTCACGAAACTCGAATTCGGACCCTGCCGAAGCAACCAGCAAGCCTTCTAGCGTGAGCGCTATAGTCCTAGACATCCAACTCAAGCGCTAAAGTTCATCTAGGTCAATAGTAGAGTCATGGTTGATTTTCAGTCGTACGTCCACTATGGTCCAGCGGTTGCGAAAATAGGATCTTTGGAGCCCATTGTAGACAGCTTTGAATGCGCGTGTCACGAATGTCAGAAAGATACTGCCTTGCGAACGATTTACAAAGTCAGATTCGACGAAGCCGACCACCAGGAAAAGTGGGAGGATGAACAATACATGCTATGCCCTCCCAGGATTCTTGGCTACATATTGATCGATAAGCAATGGGCCCAGCTACGGGTTACCGGCTTAAGGGATATACCCAAAACGGACCTTGACCACTCATGGAACAGAGTTAAGCTTGCTGATGGAGAGGAGACTAAAAAAATGATCTTGAACCTGGTTAATGGCCATGGGACGGCAGACTCGAAAGATGACGATAGCGGCCTCGCAGTGGACGATATCGTTGCTAAGAAAGGAAAGGGTCTAGTGATACTTCTCTACGGTGATATCTTACAACCCTTCAATGTCCAAAACCACTAACAGCAATCGAAAAGGACCCCCCGGTGTTGGCAAGACTTCCACAGCGGAGACAGTGGCGATCGCTGCGCGCAAGCCCTTGTTCTCTATCAGTGTAGCAGATGTAGGCACCAAAGCCAAAAAGGTCGAGGCGAACCTTGCAAAGCTCTTCGCCCTAGCTACTTCTTGGCAAGCTATTCTTCTTATGTGAGTGCCTTAAGGATACCATCTGGCCTAAACTGACGCCTCTTGACGCAGCGACGAAGCCGACGTCTTCTTGGAAAGCCGTGGAAAAGGCGCATCAAGCAGTACAGAGAGAAATGCACTGGTTTCTGGTAAAGTGACTCTAAAGATGTTGATTGCGAAATACTTTTTGCTCATGTTAGCAGTGTTCCTCCGCGTGCTTGAGTACTATCAAGGTATGCCTTATGCAAAAGGTCCAGGTCGAACGCCTGACCAGGAGGACTTACAGATTCAATAGGAATCCTGATGCTCACAACAAACCAAATCGCCCACTTCGACGTCGCCGTCCAATCCCGCATTCATGTTGCCATCAAATACGGCAAACTAAGTGAAACGCAAACGCTGGCCATCTTCGAAGGATTTCTGAAACCGCTGGATGAAAAAGACCTTGTTAAGGATATAGACGACATTAGAGAGTGGATTAAAGAAGATGTGTGTAAGATAGGCCTCGACGGACGTCAGATTCGAAACATTGTGACTTCCGCATTGGGGTTGGCACGCGCGGAACGAAAGAGAAGGTTGGATAAAAAGGACCTCAAGAAGATCTTGAACAATGTCCGCGACTACAAAGATGACTTTGTACGCCAGTTCGAGAAATACAAAAATTCACAAGATGGCATGATTGGCTAGATAGATAACTTGTCGGAATTGTAAAGCAGGAGGGGCCCAAAGGTTTCATTAACTAGCTCTCTATTAGCTCGCTAAAAAGCTAGGTATACTATTAAACTATTAACGTATACTAAATACTTTTAAATCCTTAGCGCGTTAAAAAAAGCTTTTATTTATTTATCTCTTTACTAAAACTATATATAAATTCTAATAAATAATAGATTAATTTATAATATTTAATTTATATTTATATTTACTTTTAAATTACTTACTTTTTATTATATTATATAATAAATTAAATTAAATTAAAATTTTCTAATCTTAATCTAATTATACTATATAATAAATTAAGTTAGATTATTCTATATAGTATTTTTAAATATCTAATTTTCTTAATAACTTTATAAATAATTAATAAACTATTTTATTAAAAAAAATTAATAGATTCTCTAAACTTTATCTTAATTATAAAGAGTAAATCTATACTTATCTATAATTATAGATTCTCTTTATTATATTAATAATCTTTAGATAAATAATAAGTATAGTAATAAATAGAATAGTATATATATAAATATTCTAGTCTCTTAACTTCTATAACTATCTACTTATTATTAATTTAAGATAGTTAGAGATAATAATTCTATAAGTAATTAGAAAAGTTTATTTAAAAGTCTATATAAATATTATAAATTTTATTCTTTCTTTAATAAGTAATTATAAGACTTATTAAATATATATATAATTATTATTTCTAATAAATATTTACTAAGTAAATCTTTAAAGAAATAAAAGACTTTATAATAATCTATATTATAACTCTTATTAAAGATATTAAATATCTTTAATAATAAGAAAATTATAAGAATAAATATAAAGAGACTAATATATATATTATAAAGTATTATAGATTAATTTCTATAAAATACTCTTAAAGTTACTAAGTAATATAAGAGATAGATAAGACTTAAATTAAATATAATAGAGTAATATAAGTAAGTTATCTAAGTTTTTATTAATAATATTATTATTCTAATTAATAGAGAATTATATTAATAAAATAAATCTTTAAAGTATAAACTTATTAACTTAGTAGAAAGATTTATTATATTAATTTAAGACTTTCTTATAAATACTTACGTTATATAATAAGTTAAAATAAAAATTTTAGTTTTTTCACTTTCTTTTCTTAATAACTTTTTTACTTATTAAGATAATTTTAATATTAGAATATAAATTAAAAGCCCTACTTAAGAGCTTTAAAATAAGATACTTTTTACGCTAAACTAGCGTATAATACTAGAGTTACTAGCGTTTAAAAATAGGGACTCTAAAAGCGAGTTAGGTTAGAGATTTTTTCTTAATCTAACTTAACTTATAACTTATAAGGCTAATAACTCTACTAAGTCACGCTAATTTAGAGTAAAAAGTATCTTATTTTAAAGCTCTATATTAGGGTTTTTAATCCATACCCTAATATTAAAATTATATTAGATATTTATAAAGTTATTAAGAAAATAAGATTTTAAAAAATACTATATAGAATAACTTAATCTAACTTATTATATAGTGTATAAATACTAAACTTTAAAGATTATTCTCTATATTTTAAGTTCTTATCTTATTATTATATTATAAAGTTTTTAGAAGAAAAAATTATCTTTTTAAAATTATTAATTAAATAATTTAATATATTAATAATTAAGAGTATAATTATTAAAGATTATTAAAAAGTACTTTATAAATAAATAGTTTTATTTATAATATATAATAGATTAAATTAAATTAAATTCTTAGATTTATTAATTTAATTAATTTAATATATAAATTACTTAGTAAGAATTATAGTATTTTATATTTATATTAATTATTATATTAATTCTTAGCTTTATATTTAATAAATTATAGTTATTTATTAATATAACTTAATTTATTTTATTTTATTAATATTATTATAATATTTTTTTATCTTTAAAGTTATATTTTAATTTTTAAATTTAATTATTATTTTATATAAATATTTAATAAATTCTATATTTTTTTTTCTAAAATTATATATTTAATATAAATTATATATTAATTATATATTTAGTATAAATTAATATCTTAATTAATAATATTATTTATTAGATTTATATTTAAACTCTTAAATTATATAAGTTTTTATAACTTTTTATAATACTTTAAATATTACTTTTTAAAATTATAGATTTCTTAATTAATTAAAGATTAAATATAATTTCTTATTTAAGTTAAATTATTAATCTTTTTAATATAAGTAACTTATAATCTTTCTATATATACTTAATCTTTCTTAAAGTTATAATTATTAAAGATTAGAATAATAATTAAAATAATTAAAGATATTAACTTACTTTTACTTTTAAATCTTCTTTTTTTAAATAAACTAGTTTTCTTAAGAATCTTATAAAATAATATATATACTATTAATTCTACTAAATCTTTTTATAATATCTTCTCTCTTATAATCTATTTAGCTTTTATCTTTATTTACTTATTTAATATTATTAACTTAATAAATTTAATTATTAAGAATTCTATATAATTAATATAATATTTTTTAATTCTCTTTAATTATATATAATATTTCCTAATAATAACTAATAGTAATATATATAATATAGTTATTTTATATAATATTTATAAATCTAGTATCTATAGAAAATCTATAATTTTTATTCTTATATATTATATAATTTCTCTTAAGATATAATTAATCTTAAAAAAAAATTATAATATTATTTAAGAAAATATTAAAATCTTTATAAAACTTTTATATTTTCTTATTTTTCTTTAATAAGTATTTATAAACTAAATTAGAATAAAGATTAATATAATTTAAAAAATATATATTACTTTTTTCTATTACTAATTATTCTAACTTTAAAGAAAAATTAATTATAATATTTTCTTTAAACTATAATATATAATTATATTTATATATCTTAGTAAAGTTATTATTATTAATCTTAGAGTTAGAATTAAATTAAACTTTAGATAATTCTCTAATTATTAAAAATAAAATATATAGATTATTAACTAATAAATAAGTAAGTAATTCTATAGTATTTATAGTAAAAGCTAAGATAATAAAGTAAAGTAAATATAAATATTTTAATATAATATCTTTTATTTTAATAACTTTAATATTTTAATAATTAAATTATTAGTAATTAAAAATTAAGTTAATATAAAAATTATAAGTATATCTTAAAAATCTCTAATACTTTATTAATTTCTATTTTAATAAATTTCTTAATAATTTTAAAGAATATTATAAATAACTTATTATTATTCTTTAGATAAATTATAGAAAAAAATTATTTATCTTATATTTTATACTTAATATCTTAGGTAATTATAGTTTAAAAATAACTTAAAGATATAATTTTAAGATTATTATATCTTTAAATATCTTATAAAGCTTAAAAAAGTAAGTTATATTAAAGTCTTTTAATATTAAGAATAATTTAAAGTTAATCTTTATCTTTATTATAATTTTATTAATTTAATATTTAAGATAATTTATTATTTATTAATAATTTATAGTTTAAAATATATAATATTAAATATTAAAATATATTTTAGATAAAAACTTTATATTATTAAATTTATATAGAGATTTAAATTTTAGTTTAAATTTAAATTAAATTTAAACTAAATAATTAAATATATTATTAAATATATTAATAAAATTAAATCTCTTTATTTTAATCTTTATTTAAATTTAAGCTAAATATATTAATATAATTTTATATTTTTTCTTAACTTTATTATTCTTTATTATTAATATTAAATATAATTATTTATTTATTATTCTCTTCTATATATATATAATTAATTTAAGAAATAATTATTTTTTTATTAAAATATAAATAATATAAATTCTTAATTAAATAAAATATTTATATATATAATTAATTAATTTATTCTTTTATTAAAAGATATTATTTATAATAAATATATATTCTAATAAATTAAAAACTTTATAAATTAAATTAAAATATTAAAAAATAAATATAAATAATAATAATAGAAACTTAGAAATAATATTATTATAAATATATTCTATAATATATTATTATACTATAATTTTATATATTAATAATAAATATTTTAATTCTCTTTAATCTTATTATTTAATAATAATTATTTTTAGAATAAATATTTATATATATATATATCTTTTCTTAATCTTAGTTCTAATAAAATTTATTTATATTAAATTAAGTTATTAAAAGCTTTAAAAAAACTTTTTATCTTTAATATTCTTTTATTTTTCTTATATAACTTAGAGTATAATAATTTATTATTAAAAAGTATAATATAAATCTATTATATATTATTAGTACTATATAATAGAATTACTAAGAATTACTTAAAGATATAAAGTAATAGTAGTAAGTATTAGATTATATTAAAGAATTAATTACTTAAGATTCTATTACTATAGAATATACGCCCTTTAAGCTTATTAGAATAAGATAAGATAATATAATATATTTTACTTATTTATACTAGTATAGTATTAATATAATACTTATATTAACTTATTATTAATATTAAGTTACTTTATTAACTATTAATTATTATAAAAAATAATATCTTTAAGATTATATAAAATAATATATTAAATAAATTCTAAATTTTAAATATAAAATAGTTCTAGAAAATATAATTCTAATTATTTAAATAATATTAATTATATACTATAGATTAATATATAATAAAAGAATTAATTAAATAAATTAATAAAAAATATAATTAAGATCTATAAAAAGTCTTAGAATAATATTAAATTAATATAACTATAATATTATTAAACTTTTTTATCTATATAAGTTAAAAAGAATTTATATTAATTTTATTTAATTAAAAATAACTTATTAATTATAATTTAAATATATAATATAATTAATAAAATCTATAGTTATATAATAAAAAAGACTTAAGATATTATATAAAACTATTATATATTTAATAATAATTATAATAAATATATATAAAAGTTTTTATAGAATAAAGCTTTTCTAAATATTAATATAAACTATATAAATCTTTAATAAATATTAAGATTTTATATTAATCTATAAATAATTAATACTATCTAAGCTTTTTTTAAATAATATAATTTAAGAATTAAATTATTAATAATATAAATCTATTAATTCTAAGTTTAAAATCTATATTAATTAAATCTATAAGATTATATAAAGAAATTAAAATACTTTAGTTTTCTAAGAATATAAAGAAATAAAAAAAGATTAAAAATATATTATATAATATTATTATCTAGCTTTTAAATATAAAGAAAAATTTTATTAATATAATATTATTTACTATATATTTAAAATTTTATTTATTAATCTTAATAATTTAAATTATATAATTAATTATATTAATATTAGTAAATCTATAATCTATAATTAATAGTATACTAAGAGTTTTTAGTAAAAATAGTATATTTAACTATAAAATAACTATAAAATAGCTATAAACTATACTTAGTAGTACTTTCTTTTCTAATATCTAGTAAGATTTATATAATAAGTTCTTTATTTATTTATCTATCTATCTATCTATTTATCTATCTATTTATCTATCTATCTATCTATCTATTTATCTATCTATTTATCTATTTATCTATTTATAGTATTATATAATATCTATCTATAATATTATATCTATTTATAGTATTATATCTATCTATAGTATAGTATTTATTTATAGTATTATATCTATCTATAGTATAATATCTATTTATAGTATTATATCTATCTATAGTATTATATCTATTTATAGTATAGTATCTATCTATAGTATTATATCTATCTATAGTATAGTATTTATCTATAATATTATATTTATTTATAATATAATATTTATTTATAATATAGTATTTATTATATATATATAGCTATATTATATAGTAATAGTATTTATCTATAATATCTATCTATCTATTTATTTATTTATTTATTACGTTAATTTTTATAGATTAAAATAATCTAATAATTATTCTAATAACTATATTATAGATAAATACTATACTATAGATAAATACTATACTCTATAGATAAATACTATACTATAGATAAATAAATAAATAAATAGATAAATACTATATTATAGATAGATAAATAGATAAATAAATAGATAAATAAATAGATAAATACTATACTATAAATAAATAGATAAATAGATAAATAAATAGATAAATAGATAAATAAATATAATAAATATAATAGATAGATAGATAAATAAATAAATATAATAGATATAATAAATATAATAGATACTATAAATATAATAGATATTATAAATACTATAAATACTATATTATAAATAGATAGATATAATAAATAAATAAATAAATAAATAGATAAATAAATAGATAAATAGATAGATAGATAAATAAATAGATAAATAAATAAATATAATAGATATAATAAATACTATACTATAGATAGATAAATAGATTAATACTAGATATTAAGAATAGTATAATTAATATAAAATATACTAAAATCTAAGTAATAAGTATTATTTTACTACTAATTAATAGTTAATTAATAGTTAATTAATAGTTAAAGAGACTAAAAAATTTAGATATAAATAGACTTATAGATTTAAATATTAGTAATTATTTACGTAAATTTCTATCTCTATAAAATTATTAATAAAATTAACTTAAGATAAAGATTATAATCTAGATATTACTTTATATAGAATTAAAAAAATAAAAGCTTTAATTAATAAATTAATATCTATATAAAAAATTAATTTAAACTTTATTTAAGATAGATATAAATCTATAATTATTATAGAATAATATAATATTATAAGATATATTAATAAGAGTTATAAATTTAATATTAAAGAATAGAATTAATATTATATAATATAATATAATTATAAATTATTAATAATTAATTTATTTTAATTTAATTTATTTTATTTAAATTAATAGTTTTCTTTATATTAATAAAGAAATAAATAGAAAAAACTAAAAAAATTAAAGAAAGAAAGAAATAATATAATATAATACTAATTATATAATATAATATAATTATATTAATAAATTATACTTATATATAAATACTATTAATATTAAATATAATAGAAAAGATAAATATTATAGATAAAAAGAATATATATATTCTTTAAATTATATATTAATTAAATACTAATTATTATATAATAAGAAGAGTTTTTAATTTTCTATTATATTAATTTAATCTTTAAATTAAAGATAATAAATAATAAGTATTTAATTAAAATTAAAAAAATAATATAACTTAAATTATAATTAAATATAATATATTTATCTTAAATAAAAAAGTTAAAGATAAAGATAATAAATAAAAATAATTATATAATATAATTATTAGAATTAAGTATTTATCTTATATATATATATATAATTTTATATATAATATACTCTTATATATTAATATATAAATATTTATTATAATTATTATAATATAGAAATTTTCTATTAATATATTATTTATTTAAAATTTTCTTAGTAGATTTCTAATTAAAATATTCTAGAGAATTTAAAATTATTCTATTCTTTATTATTATTTAACTTAATTATAAAGTATTAATATTTTTATCTTAATTATTACTTTAATTAAAAAATATAGATTTATAATCTATTTATTTTAACTTAGTAGTAATAATTAGAGAAAGAACTTAGTAATATATATAAAAAGAATTTATTTCTCTATCTTTTAAAGAATAAGTAATAAAGATTCTAAGTCTTCTATTATATTCTAAAATATTTATATTTACTTTACTTTATTATCTTAGCTTTTACTATAAATACTATAGAATTACTTATTTATTTATTAGTTAATAATTTATATATTTTATTTTTAATAATAATATTAAAAAATAATTAGTAAGTTAAAGTATATTATAAATAATAAAAAAGAATATAATAAATTTATTATATTTATATATAAATATAAAAAGATTAGATTAAGATTATATAATAATAATAAATATACTTTATTATAATATAAAATAAGAAATATATATTTAAAGACTTATTATAAAATAATAAATAATAATACTTTATATATAATATCTTAAATAAATATAATATTATTAATATTACTAGATTTTAAAGTATTAATAATATTATTAATATTTATTAATAAGTTATAAATATTACTTATTTTATTATTTATATAATTAATAAATAATATACTTAATATAATAAAAGATATTAATTTTATTCTTTATACTTATTATATTTAAATATTATTATTATATATCTTTAATATATAAAAGTAAATATTAATACTTATTAGAATTTTTATAACTTATATATCTTTATATATTATATTATTATTATATATATATTATAACTTATTACTATATAATAATATACTTTTTTTTAGTAGATTTAATCTTATTTTCTTAATTACTTTTAATTTTATTAACTTAATATTAACTTAATAATTAAATTATTAACTTAATATTTAAATTTAATAGAATTATTATCTTATTTAATTAAATTTAATAGAATTAAATCTTACTTAACTTAAAAATAATATATTAATTTTAGTACTTAGTAAATTATCTTTTTAATTTAGAATTCTAATATTATTATATCTTAATAGAGAAATATAGAGATTTTAGGGAAAAGAGCTTAGTTACTTCTATATAATTAATAATTTTCTCTTACTTTCTTATATATATAAGATTCTAATATCTTATAAATTTATAATATTATCTTTATTACTCTATTAATTATCTTACTTAATTATTAAGCCCTATTATTTCTAATAGAATTATTTTAATATATTTCTAAAGATCTCTTATTTTCTTAATAAGTTTTTTAATAATTAAGATAATTCTAATATTAAAATATAGATTTAAAGTCTTATATTAAGACTTTAAATCTATATATTTATTATATTAAATAAATTTAAGCTAGTAAAGTTATTAGTATATTAGATTTCTAGATTAAATTAAGTTCTTTAAAAAATTCTAATTTAATTTAATATTAAGTTCTTATCTTTAAATACTAGTAACTCTTTTAATCTTAATTAGTTTAATATAAAATTTATATTAATTTATAGCTCTTAAGTAAAGCTTTAAATTTATATTTAAATATTAAAATTATTTTTATAATAAAAAAAGTTATTAAGAAAAAAAAGTAAAAAAGTTAAAATATTAAGAAAAACTTATTATATAATATAAACTTATTTATAATATTATATAGTAATAAGTATATAGATAAATTAACTTTATTATCTAATTATTATTTAATTTTATATAATAATTTATATATAATATTATATAATAGAAATTTTATAAATAAATTAATTTTATTAATTAAATTTAAAGTTTAAATATTTAATAAATATTTAAAATTATTCTATATTCTTTTTAAAATTATAGTTTATAATTAACTTTTTAATATATATATTTAAAGAGAAAATATTAGAATTATTTAAAGTATTTAATTTTATATATATTAAAAATATAATATAAATTATTAATTAAGTAAATAAATAAGTAATTAATAAATAAATATAATAAAAGTTAATAATAGAGTAAAGTAAATAATATCTAGAAATATAAGATAATAGGCTTATAATCTTTATTACTTATTATCTAGAAAATAGAGAAATAAATCTCTTTTATATATATTACTAAGCTTTTTCTCTAATTATTACTATTAAGATAAGAAGAATTAATTATAAATCTATAATTATTAATTAATACTATTATAAGAATAGAATAACTTTAAATTATCTAGAATATTTTAATTAGAAATCTAAAATTCTAATTAGAAATCTAGAGTAAAAATTTTAAATAATAATAAATTAATAAAAAATTTCTATAGTAATAAAAATTATATATTATATAAAAGTTAAATAACTTAAATAATTCTAATATTAATAACTAAGTACTTATTAACTTAATTATAAATTTTAATAATATTATTTTATATAGAAAAAAATTATTAATAAATTAATAATAATATTTTTATATAAAGATAAATAATTAATAATTTAATAAAAATATTATTATATAATAAATTTAAAGTATTTATCTAAGATAGAAAGTTTTTAAAATAATTATAATTAAACTTAATAAAAAAAATTTTAACTTAAAGAATAATTTAATTATAGAAGTTATAAAAACTATTAAGTTTTAAGTATTTAAATATAAATCTTTAAACTTTTATATATTTATTATATAATTATTTAATAATTAGTTATTTTATAATATCTAAATATATATATTAAAATTTAATATTAAGATTAAGTTTAATAAGATCTTAGTTATTAAAGATAATCTTATTATAAAATAAAGTATTTAATCTTAATACTTTTAATATAAAGAACTATTCTAGCTTTATTAAAACTTATTAACTTTATTCTATAATAGCTCTAGCTACTCTAGGGCTATCTATTATTCTATAGCGACCAAGAAAACTCATCTTAGGCGCCAAGGATATCGAAACCTTTTTGCACACGCTAATTTACTCAAGGCCATAGAGTAGGGAACAGCGTCGGACGACTTGTATAAACAGCTAATTGACATCTGTCCTATGTTATTCCCTACTGCAAGGGTTCTTCAAGATCATGGCTTTGCACCAAGACGATGTACGAGAGGCTCAGGCAGGTGAGGAGAAGGAAAGAGTATCGCTTGTGCTCTTTTTGATCTCAAATTGATCCTCCGCGTCTGATTGTCTAATTTTCTGACAACCCATGAAACAGAGTTAGACCGCGTTGTGGGGCCTAATCATAGGCCGACCTGGGATGACGAGAAATCCATTCCTGGCATCCGGAGACTGATCAAAGAGGTATATCAATACGCTCCCAGAGGAAGCTTAGGTAACGTCCAATATCAACCCTTACATGCTCGAGTTCTCACTCCCAACCACTCATACAGTCCTCTTCAACGCGAATTACCCCGGATGCTTTTCTAATCTTCGCCCTTTAGAGGAATCCCCTACTATTCCACCCCTATCAACCTACGATATAAATTACCTTTCTGCCAAAACGATTCTCTTCCCCAACCTCACGGCCCTTTCCACCCAGACCGTTACACCGACCCGGAAGTCTTTAATCGCACCGATTCTGCAACGACCACACCACCGCGGTCGCCTCCGCTCTCTTAAAGGACCACATATAGCGCGACCATTTGCACTATGGATTTGGGGGAAGGGTTTGCCCAGAGGTGCATGTTGCCGAGGCGAGCCTGTTTTTTTTAGTTTCCAGGGTCCTGTGGGGATTTGACAGTGGACCTAAGGAGGGTTGTGAGCCTTTGGATATGAATGCAAAGACTGGTAAGTGACTCCGTTTTCGGTCAGTCAATTTGATGGGTTATAAGCCTGGGATGGTGGTGAGATTGATGATAGTGGTACTGATACCGGTTTTGCGATATACAGCAATTTTGATTAACAAGGCGAAGCCGTACGAAGTCGAGATTGTTTGTCGCGGAGAAGTCTGTAGGAAAGTCATTGAGGAGAGTGCTTCCCGTGGCGTGGCGACCAGGATCCTTGATCTTGATAGCGTCGTCGCTCCTGGGGCCTAGGGGCATATCCGATGTTTCGTCTCCTGCTATCGGCATGGGTATTCTTTGAGGCACGGTGCTGGTTGCGATTGTAATTGAATGCATCTTGGGTGCCTGGAATGGTGAGTCAGTGATCCATAACGATAGAGAAATGATGCTGCAGAACGTATCCTCCGCTAGACATTGTAGGTCTGTGAAGAGTAAGGTCCGGGGAGTAAAAAAGCACTAAAACATTCTTCTGTCTGTCGAGTACAAAAGCGCGTCATCGAATCTCATCATCATCATCAAAATAATCAGGGAAAGTTTCACCTGAACAGTGTCAACCCACCTGCTTGACTTGCACATTGCTATTCCCGCCTCACAACAAAACGCATATATCTCCTCCCCGGATCTCCCCACTTCCCCTCCTTCGTAAACCCCACCTTTTTTCCCGTCCCCTCCAACTCAGCCTCGACCCGCCACTTGGACCCAGTCTCCAACCCTACCTGCGTCCACATCCGCTGCAAAGATCCCTCATCATGTGCATAGACACTCCCCGCTCCCAAGCCCAACGGATACGTATCAGGCTCCACATGGCCCAAATGATGCCCAAACACCAGCGACCCAGGTACACTGCGCATCAAGCGTGCCAGACGCTTCGAAATCCGCATCTGGGCATCGCAATCGAAGACATGGAAGAAGCTGCCCGCGAACACGATATCGATCTTTCCATCCAACGCTCTGAGCTCAGGAGAGGACCCATCAAGGATATCAGCTGCGATGAATGTACTGCGCAGACGATCGCGGTCGCGGAAGAGATCGTAGCCCGTGTCCATCAGCCCGGCTTTCAGATCAAGCCCGTAGATATGTTGGGCGGGGGCGCCATCGAGGACGAGTTTGCGGATGTCTTGACCGACGCAGCAGCCGAGGTCGAGAAGGCGCTGGTCCTGTTCTTGGAGACGGGCGAGAATTTCGGCGTAAATGGGGCTCTGGTGTATGCTGGGTTTGAGGAAGAGCCAGGAGCCGATGCAGGGGTAGGGGGCGATGTTCCAGGCTTGGTCGCGCTGCGAGTTTGTAAGTTGGGGAGGAAGTGAGAGAGGTGTGGGCTGAGAGAGGAGGAGGGTCGAACCACTGTGTATAAGTGTTGGGCTAGGTCTTCGGCAGGGATGCTGCTGTACCTATCTAGTAGATCTCGACCTGATGCTGGAATCTCGCCGAGTTCTTCCTTATACTGTACTAGGTCAAAAGTCTGCGGTCATCGCCATTTTCAGGGCAAAACTTGTACTTTTCACACTTATATAAAATACTAATTTCGACTAAAAAATTTCCTGAAAATTTCCACAAGCCTAGGGATTTACTATAAGCTAAATTCTATCTCTTTAGAAATTTTAACTAGGTCGTAATATTACTATATTAGGGTATAAAAAATTAATAAAGTTAAGATTTAGTAATTTTACTATAAGATTAAATAAAAATTAATAAACTTTTTTTTAACTTTATATCTATATTTTTTATAATTATAAGGATTAATTAAAAATTCTAAAGAGTAAATATTATTTATTAAGTAATTAATTAACTTCTTTTAAATTTTTAGAAAATTCTATAATATAGAAAAAGTTTTATACCCCCTATAAAAAATATAAGTTTTTATAATTTTAGCCCTAAAATCTAGTTTTAATTATAGACTTTTAATCTTTAATTATATTATATTATTAATTTATAAGTATTATTATTATAGAAATAATCTTATTAATATTTTAAGAATCTTTAGTTATAATCTAGAGATTATATAGAGTAAATTCTAGATATTAAAGATTAATATTAATAAAAGTTATTCTAATTAAAGAGTAAAAGAAAAAAGGTATAAGAGCTATCCTTACTATATTAATTATTTAGATAGTATATTAAGTAAGAGTATCTTCTTAACTAATAATAACTTATTTAACTAAGCTCTTATAAGTTAATTTTAAGTAGTAATAAAAGTCTTAAAATTAATATATAATAAAATAAGGATTAAATAATATCTTAATTAATTAATTTAATAATATAGTAAATAAATCTATTTAATAGTAAAGGAATAGAAAATAAGATTATTAAGTAATTAAAGTTATTTCTACTAAAAATATATACTAATAAAATACTAATAAAATACTAATTTCTACCTTATTAAAAATCTACTTCTTAGCTCTCCCTTAAATAAAATAAATAAGATTCTTTAAGTTATAGTCTAGTCTTATCTATCTTATCTTTTTATTATATAGTAAGTATAATAACTAGTAGTTAATAGAGTAACTTAGTATAAATAATAAGCTAATATAGATATTATATTAATACTACGCTAATATAAATAAATAGAATATATTATATTATTCTATCTTATTCTAATAAGCTATACTATATAATAGATTAAGTTTAACTTAATAGATTTTAGGTTAGATTTAGATTAGATTAGATTTTAAATTAAATTATAAGATTTAACTAAAAATCTAATTTAAATCTAACTTAATAATAAGTTTTTAGATTTAAATCTAAAAATCTAATAACTTACTAATTCTAGTATACTAAAATTTATAAGTTATATTCTATATATATTATTTATTAGATTAATTATTAAATTATTAGAATTCTATATAATTATCTAACTAAGTTTTAGATATACTAGTCCTATTTAATAGATATAATAGTTCTAGTCTTTTTATTTAATACTTATTACTTATTAAAGATAAATATAAATATTTATATTAAATAAACTCTCTTATTCTAAGATAAACTCTTTATTAAACTTCTTTTACTAACTTTTAGATTAAATACTTAAATAATACTTAATATATCTAAAGTCTATAATTATAAGCCTAAAATTACTTATATTAATCTAAAAAAAATTTTTATTCTTATTACTAATATATTAATATTCTATTATTTTCTTTAAAGCTATCTTATATTAAAATAACTTAGAGTTAAGCTTTTTCTTATTAATTATATTATCTTTAAATAAATCTATATAATAATATATATTAATATTCTCTATAAAATTATATTAATTAAGGACTATAATTATTCTAAAAATCTTTAGATTAAAATATTAATTTACTTTATATATATTATTAATAATATTAAAAACTTACTTATAATTAACTTCTATTATAGATAATATAAGAATAGAATAAATAAAAAATATTATATATAGAAGTTTAGTTAAAAGACTTTTCTATATATCTATTATAATAGTATCTTTAGTATTATACTTTATAAAAAGTTAGAAGATAATTATTAGATTAATTATTAAAATAAAATAATACTTATTTAGATTTTAATAATATTTAAATTTATTCTTAAGTTCTTTTTTCTTTATATAAAGAAAAGTATCTAAGTTATTTAGAATAATAAATATAGTTTTTAGTATATCTATAGTTTATAAAAAAATATATTAGGATTAATTATTAGATAATTATTAAAGTTATTTTATAATATATCTTAATATATTTTAACCTATAATTATTTATCTTTTTCTTCTATTTATAAAAGTTTATTAAAGATTTAATCTTTATAAGTAGGGTTAAGTAATATAACTCTACTATAAAGAAATCTAATAGATAATTAAGTTTTTTAATAATACTTTAATAATTTAATAAAAGCTACTTTAAATACTTCTTTTATCTATATCTTCTAAGATATTCTCTTCTATATAAGATACTCTATTATAGCGTCTAAGTAATTAAAGAGTTTATTATATATTTTAAATATTTAATAGAGTATTAACTATTAAATAATACTAATAATCTAGATATATTTATAGAAAGGTTTAATAATATTAATTAGATATTTTATCTAAGACTACTCTTTCTTTTCTAATATTAGAAAATATATCTTATATTTCTTAAAAAAGACTTTAAGATCTAATTTTAATTAGTAGATATAAATAAGTATATATAATATAGAATTCTATTAGGTTTTAATATTCTAAAAAAGCGTTAAGATTTTTAATATACGCTAGATTTACTTTTTATAAAGGAGCTATAGACTAGAATATTAGATCTACTTTTTATTATCTCTATTCTTTATATCTATATAATATTAAATTATTCTTTATATAAGGAACTAGTATTAATATAAATTATTATTTTATAAACTTATAATTAAATTAAGAGTTAATATAATATAATTATTAGATTAATTATTAGATTAATTATCTTTATAAATATTAATAATATATTAAATCTCTAAAAAATCTTTAGAGCTTTTTTATCTAAATTCTTATTCTATATTATTTAAAGTTCTTTATTTATTAGAGTAATATAGATTTTATTAAATAACTTATTAATAGTAAGTTATATTATATATATAAGATATAAAAGATATTTAAAAGATTAAGGGTTATTCTTTATATTATTTAGTTTATAACTCTATTAAAAAGCTTATAAAATAACTTATATTATAGTAGTATTATTTAATATATTATCTATAATAATAGTATTAATAATATTTCTAAGTCTATAGAATATAATCTCTTTTTTAAGAATAGACGCGATCTTATATCTAATATAATAACCTTAAATATATTAGAATATAAGGAGGACTTTATAATATTCCTAGTCTATTCTAATAAAGTATATATTAAGAGCTAGATAGCTTTACCTATTTTTTAATAACTAGTTATTATATAATAAAGAAATCTTAATTCTATTTCTTAGGAATTTAATTAGGAATAATAAATAGACTTCTTTATATTATTTTATAATCTTATTCTTAATAGTATTCGCGTTTAATAGTTTAATAAAGAGATTAAGATATTTAAAGACTCTTTAAAGCTTAATATTTTAAATATATTATAAGGGTAATTATAGAAAGATAATTATTTAGAGTATCTAAGTATCTTAATTATAATAAGTAAGGTTTTAATTATAAAGCTTCTATTTTATATTCTTATTACTCTTTATCTAATTATTTAAATATTAGCTAGTTATAATATAATAAAATAAATAATCTAATAATTAATTTAATATTTAAGTAAGAATTTATAACTTATTAATTTATAAAATAATAGCTAGTATAATTTATTATTAAATCTATAGTACTTATTTAATTATTAGTAAGTCTTACTTTCTAAATATATAGTTATTTTTAAAAGGCTAATATTCTTTTATAAATAATATTTTATAATAATAGAATATCTTTAATATATTATTATTAAATTACTTTTAAAGATTTAAATACCTTTAAAAAAGAATTACTAAAAGATAGCTTTTTTTTCTACTCCCTATATAATCTTAGCCTTTTTAGTTCCCTTAAGCTTATTATTTTTTAATTATTTTATTCTATTTTATTAATTTATAAAAATATCTTTCTTTTCCTTCTTATATAAAAAGTAATTCTTATTTATATTTATTTTTTTTAGATCTTAATCTAAAATAAAAGTTAAGATAGTATTTATTATTAACTAACTTAGATATAAATTAAAATTACTTTTAAATATAATAGAAGTTATAATATTTATATAAGATTAGATTAAATATATAATACTTTATTATTATTTATAAATTATATTATATAAATATATTTATTCTATACTCTAGTTAATCTAATAACTATAATTTATTATAATATTCTATTAGCTCTAAGCTTAATTTAAGTTTAAATTTAATATTTTCTCTCTTAAAAATTTCCTCTAAATCTAAATCTAGACTCTATACTACTTACTATATTTTCTATAATTATAGATAATTAATAGATAATAAATAGAGATATTAATATAAATAATTAATAATAGAAAGATATAAATATTAAGGATATTATTAACTTTATAACTTCTCTCTTAAATATAAAGAGAACTATAGTTATATTATTAAAATTATTAAAACTATTAAAGTAAAAAAAAGCTATTATTTATAAAAGTAACTCTTAATTTAAAATATTAAAAAGGTATTAGAAATTAAAAATATTTAATCTAAAAATATAGTTATTTTCTAAAAATTATTATAAGTAAAAAAAAAGTAAGTTAATCTTAATTATCTTAATATCTTTTATATAGTAGTTAATCTAATTATCTATTAATTATAATCCTTTAAAAAATTAAATAATATTAGAAGTCTACTAATTTACTTATATTAAAGAGACTATTTATCTATATTATTTATAAAATTATATATATATAAATATCTACCTATAATATTTAAATATAGATATTTACTTTAAAAACTCTATAAAAAATAGTAGAGATATATCTTATTAGAGAGTTTAATAGTAAGCTTCTATAATATTTAGATTTTAATTAACTATTAAATAATTTAGTAAATAATTTTTATATAATTTATTATAAGAGAGTAACTCTTATATAGAAGAATATAATATTTATATAAATAATATAAAGAGTTATTATTAAAGTAAAGAGAAGTAATAACTAAAATAAATATTAATTAATTATATTAATTATTTAATAATTAATCTAATATTAATATAATACTTATAGTCTTATATAATTATATTTACTAAATAACTTCTTATTCTATTATTAACTCTATAAAAATAAGCTTAAATTACTTAAAGTCTTCTAAATACTCTTTATATTTAAATTAATTAGTTATAAAACTATATATAAGCTTTATCTTCCTAAACTCTTAATTAGAAATCTATCTATATTTAATATAATTATAATTATTAAGCTATTAATTACTAAAGCTTAGATATTTAATCTACCTACTATTACTAAATAATTTCTATACTACTAGATTTTATTATACTATATACTCTTTCTCTATAAAATATTTATATAAAAGAAGCTTTTTTATATAAATAGATTTAATTTAATAAGAGTATATATAATATTTATAAAACGTCTTAATTATTAGATTAATTATTAGATTAGTTTTATTATTTTATTATAGATAATCTCTTTATAATTAATAAAGTAGCTAGTTTAAAAGAATATAAATATATTAAATATAAATATAGCTTTAATATATAAATAAAGTATCTATAGATTAAAAGTTAAAACTATATATATTATTAAAAACTCTTAATACTAATATATATTAATTTTATACTATAGTATATCTTTAACTTTATATTAGCTAAAATATCTTTATTTATAGAATAATAAGATAATTATAAAATACTAGTAAATATATATATTAAGAAAATCTATTTATTTTATATTTTTTTTCTACTTCTTAAATATAATAATATCTAGCTTTTAAATATTTATTAATATATTTATAATAAATTAAAATTTATCTTAGTCTATAAATATTAAATAGGCTTAGTATTTTAGATTATCTTTTAATTCCTCCTCTATTATATTAACCTAAAGACTTTATAGATCTAATAATTTAAGATTATTAATATCTAGTTTAATAATTAAATTAGTATTATAGATTATTAAAAGCTATAAAGTTATTATATTTATATATTACTCCCTTAGAATTCTATTTATTAGAATAATTATTAGATTAATTATTAGATTAATTATTAGATTTAAATTAATAATATTTATCTTTTATAAAGAACTAACTACTTATTATTATTTATTATCTATTATTTTTATTTATTTATTACTAATTAATATTAGATTAATACTAAGAGTTTCTTCTTTAAATTTAATATAGTATTAGTATTTCTTATTTTAACTTTAAAGAGTAATTACTTATTATTTATTAACTTAGATACTTAGTCTTAAGCTTACTTTATATAGAGGTTTATTAATAGTTAGATTAAATCTTTATATTTACTAGTTATCTTAAGTTATACCCTAAAAATATAGTTTTATAACTCTCTATAATTAATTAGTAATCTAATAATTAATCTAATAACTATCTTATTAAGAAGCTTACTTATATATAATAATTCTATATTTAAATTATCTATAATAATATCTTTAATCTCTTCTTATTTAATTCTATCTATATTAATATCTTTAGTTTTTTTTTCCTTTATAAGAAAGTTATTAAAATTTATATTTAAGTAAATTAATAATCTAAAAATATTAAAAGTAAATATTAAAATAAGTATTAAAAATTTATAAATATTAAGATAAAGAAAATATTAAAGATAAAAAATTATAAATATTAAAGTAAGGAAATCCTAAATAATAATATACTAGTATACTAGTATAGTACTAGTACTATTTAAATAGCTATAATTTACTTCTTATTCTATATCCTTATTTTAATTTCTAAATTTATTTTCTCTTTTATAAAGTATATATAAAATCTTATTCTTAACTAATAAATATCTTTTCTTTTATTTTTAATAATATCTTTCTAATTTTATATTAATATTACTTATTTATATATATTATAACTTATTAAGATTATAAATAAATAAGTTTAAAATAAAAGTTTTCTAAAAAAAAGTTTATATACTAAATTTTCTTAAATCTTATTTAGTAAAGTATTAATATTTACTTCTATATATAATTATTAGATTAATTATTAGATTTATTATTATAATAAAAAAGTTTTAATCTCTCTTTCTTTTATTTTATTTATATAATATTAATTAAATACTAAGTTTTCTTAATTAAAGATATTATACTAGACTAATTAATATTTAATTAATCTATAAATATATTTTTAATATCTTTAATATCTTTATCTAAGTTATTAATTTCTTTTCTTTTATTTAAAAATACTTAAATAAGTTATATATAATTAAATATAACTTCTAAATTAAAACTTCTAGAGAGTTTATAATTTATTCTTATATAATATAATATTCTATTCTTAAATTAATAGTTCTAATATTATCTAAAAAATAAATATAAATATAAATTATAACTCTAATCTTAATTATAAAAAGAGTACTTTTATTATAAAAATATATATTCTTTATAATTTAGAGTTAAAAGATTATACTAATAAATATTAAGTTTCTTTATTAAGAATATAATTTATTATATAATAATTTTAATTATAAAGATAATAGAATTAATAAAGCTATTCTAATTATTATATAAGTTAATTAACTTTAATCTATAATCTAATAATTAATCTAATAATTATAATTCTCTAAAATAATAGATAGAATTTCTAATTTATTATATAATTCTAATTAATTTAAGTTTAATAACTTTATTATAATAATTAAGTAATACTCTTTTAAATAATACTAAATAATTAGAATATTAAATTAATTTATCTTTTATTAAAATTAAATATAAAAAAGATAGAATTCTTATTAAATAGGCTAAGAATATTAAAAATAAGTAAGTTTTATTTTATATTAATTTTATTTTTAAATAATTTTTAATTTATAATTATAACTAGAAATATAGTTTTTTAAAAGATATTAAAATATATATAAATAAAATTAAAACTAATAATAAAAATAATCTTTTTAATAATTAATCTATTAAAAAGAAAAATAACTATATCTATAAAGATAAGAACTATAGTTTAAGAATATTAAAAGGTATAGATATAAGTTAGTTAATTAGTAAGGAGCTAAGGGCTCTATAAGTAAGAATCTTACTAAGTACTAAGGCGCGCTTAACGGCTCGCTTATCTAAGCTATTAAGTAACGCCTTAGCCCCTAGATTTTAATACTCCTACTTAAGCTATAGGGCTATCTATCTATTCTATAATATATAATAATAATAAAGAAGATAAGCTTCTACTAGAGTATTAAATAGTCTAGTACCTAATATTAAGTAGTTAGTATAAATATATAAAATAATAATAAAAAGATAATAAGAAGAGCTCCTACTAGAATAAGCTCCTACTAGCTATATACTCCCCTTATAAAGTATATCTTATTCTAACCCTAAATACTACTAAAAACACTTAAATATATTATAAGGAAGGGGTTTAATAAGTCTATCTACTATTATATCCTCTATAGAATAGTATCTTAGCTCTACCTATTAGTTACTAACGTACTCTTTAAGGAATATATATTTAGTATATATATACTTTATCTTACTATAATTAGTAGGGTTCTTAGCTAATATAATAGCCCTATAATTATTATAAAAGATAATAGTAGCTAATATAATAGTATAGGTAGTATTAATTCTAATAGTCTAAGCTACTATAAATATATAGTTTTTATTTATTTCTTCTAGGTTAATATAAGGGGTAATAGTTAGATTAAAGGTAATTTAGGTTAACTTTTTAAGAAGTTATTTAAACTAAATAGCTTCCTTTATAATATTAACCTAACTTATATATTTAGCTTTATATATAGATAAGGTAATAATAAGTTAATATTTAAAGGACTAACTAATAGTAGTACTTCTAAGGTTAAAGATATATTTAGAGGTAAAATATCTTATAGCTAGGTTATTAATATAATTAGAATCTAAGTACCCTACTAAGGGCTATAATAGTCCCTTATAGATAAGTTTAAGTTATAAAGTATTTTATAAATAGTAAAAGATTTATTTTACTACTATCTAGTAGTTATTATCTAGATTAGAAGCGTACTAGCTAATAATAGAGACTATATAAGTAATATTAGGCTTAGTATCTATTATAATATATATTAATAACTTAATAGTAGACTAATATTAGTTATAAGATTATTTTAAGGTAATAAAGTCTTTAATAGATAGCTATAAGTAAGTTATTTTTATTAATATATATATAAATAAGTTCTTACTTCTATTCTTAATTTTATACTTAAGTATATTATAATTAGTAAGAATATTATAGATATAGCCCTTCTAGCTTAGATATAAGGTTTAGTTTAGCTAATTTCTTATAATAACTATACTTAAGTAGTATTAGTAGAGCCCTAAGTTAGATATTTAAAATTTCTTAGATAGCTAAGCCTTAAGTTAAGTAATATTATAAGGATTTAGGCTAATAATTAGTAGGTTATTAATATAAATAGTAATAATTATATTAAGCTTAAAGTATAGGAATATATTATAATCTTTAGTAAAAGGCCTATAGTTTAGAGTAATAAAATAATTAAGTAAATAGTAATATTAAATATATAAGGATTACTTTAATCTATATAAGGTCTTATTAAGTTTATAGACTCGCTTTAAGTTATTATTAAAGTTAGTAAATTAATAGATATAAATATTAGTATCTATATTTTTATAAAGGAATACTATTTTAATATCTATTTACTTAATCTTTAAATTATAAGCCGCTATAATAGTAAAGAAAGCTTTATAATTTATAGGCTTAACTATAATAGTAAATATCTTATAGAAATTAATTCCTTCTTATTATTAGAAGCTATATATAACCTATTAAATCTTATATTAGACTACTATATTATTAGCCCCCTATTTATACTTATAGACCTATTTTCTATTAAGAATATTAGCCTTATTTAAGAGTATAATAAATATCTATATATTATTTTTTAATAATAAGTTAATTTTATCTTATATATCTAACTATTAATCTATTTTATAATACTAGTTAGCTATTACCTTTTTATAGGTCTAGGGCTTATTATAATTAATAGAGTTTCTTATTAATAGATTAGTTATAGCCTAAATAAGCCCTTTAATACTTTTATCTTTATTTTTAATAGCTTAAGTAATAGCTAATATAATAGAATCTAATAATTTAGTTAGCTTATAGAGGTAGGGGTATTAATATAAGATATCTTAGAGGTTTAAATAGTTATTTTCTAAGGTATTACTTAAATTACCTAAAATATCTATATTTAAGGTATCTATCCCTATTATAAAGAAGTTATTTATATTAAAATTAATAGATTAGATTAATTTTAAAAAAGAAATAGAATTAAGTAAATAATTAATATTAACTAACTATAGTACTTTAGTAGCTTAAGCTTATTTTAAGGTATTAAATCTTAAGTCTCTCTCTATATAAAATATTAATTACTTTATAAATAAGAAGGTTAATAAAATAGATTATTTAAGTAACTATTTTAATAGCTAATTAATATAATTAAATTATAGAATATTACCTATTAATATTAATATTTAGTAGAAGTAATTATCTTTAAAGTTAATAAGGTAGCTCTTTTTAGAGTAGGGTTAAAATTTAGGCTAGTTCTAGCCTAGAGGGTTATACTTCTAATATATATTATAGTAACTAAGTTATTTTAGAAAGCCTAAGTTAGATTATCCTTTATTTATAAGCTTATATAATATCTTCCTATCCTTAGCTTTAATTATTTAATTTTTTAGCTAGATAGCTATATTAATTATTTCTAGAATAAACTTATAAAATAACCTACTTTCTTAAAGGAAGGAGTAAGTTATAATTATAACTATTTACTCTTAATATTTAGCTACTCTATTTATTTATAGATTCGCGAGGATAAAAAATTCTTAGAGAATACTATACTTATAATAATAGTTATTAAATAAGTTAGATTTATAATTATTATCTTTATTAGTATATAGTTAATAAATAGATTAATTAAGTTACTTAATTACTTTATAATATAAGTTAAAGCTTAATAGTACTAAAGCTATAGATTTATTAAATATTAAATAGCCTATATATATCTTAGTAATATCTTTTATTAGTAGGTATAGATACTAGATATATAAAAGAGTATTATTAATAGAACTAAAGATATTAGTATAAATAAGCTTATTTTTATAGTAGCTAGGCTTAATATAGCCTTAATAAAGGAGATTTTTTATTTAAGTTTTAGTATAGATTATATAGTAATAGTCTTTATTACTTAAGAAGTAATTTAAATTAATATTATTAATAATTTAGGGGAGCTTTAATATATTTTATTTATCTAGATATCTTATTAACTAATATTAATAGTTTATAATCTCTTAGTTATAAGCTATCGCGATTATTATAACTACTATAGATATCTAAATATAGAGAGCTATAGCTTTAGGGCTTATATTAATATAATAGAGGTTAGTACTTTATAATTTAATAAATACTTTATTCTAATTAATAGCGATACCTTTATTAATAAATTTAAGGGAGTAGCTAGTCTATTAAAGTTTTAAGGATAAAATAAAATTAATATTAACTTTTAGAAAATAGAGGATATTATTAATAATAAGGTTTATAAAGTTATTAGGCGTTCTATATAATAGCTTAATAATACTTATAGCTATAGTACTACTATTACTAGTTATATCTATAATAAAGATTAGAGTAAATAGATTTTATATAAAAATAAATACTAATAAGTCATCTATAATATAGTAACTAGCCCTAGTATTAAATATCTAGGGCTTAGAGTTAAATAGTAAGTTTATAAAATAAATTATAATATTAAGCTTAATAATAGTAATATTAGTATTTATATTACTAAAGCTACTATTATTTCTAATAATATAGATCTTATTTTTAAATTTATTATTCTTATTATTCTTATTTTTATTCTTATTTAATTTAGACTTCTTATTAAATCTATAAGAATTCCTATTATTATTACCCTATTACTTATTATTTTAGAGTTTATAGTTATTAATATAATTTATATAATTATAACTAATAGATTAATAATAGTTAGGCTTATTATAGTACTTTATTAACTTAAGAACTTTAATAATATATTCTAATTTATAGTTATATTAGGCTTAAATATATTAAAAGGCCCTAAAGTTAATAGGTTAAATAGGTAATTAGTAATTTATTATAGACTATATATTAAATACTATAATAAAGCTATAAACTAGTATTATTTTTAAGTTCTTTAAGCGTAGTATAGTATAGCTAAGAGTATATTTATTTATCTTATTATCTTTTAATACTTTTTAGTAAAGCTTATTAAACTAGATAATATAAAAGTTATAGATAGAATCTAAACTATTATAAAAATAGATAATTAGCTATAAATTATTTAGCTTAAACTTAGAGCTAAAATATTTAATCTTATTATAGATCTCTATAAACTATTTATAATAATTATTTAAGTTATTATATTAAATAAAGCTAAGAAACTTAAACTTAATAAAGATATTATATATAAAGCTTACCCCTTTAGAGGTAAGATCTTCCTTAAGCTTCTTTTATAGTATAGAGGTAGTTATAATTAATTTATATATATTTTAAAGAGATATAAAGATATACTTATTAATATATTTAATAATAGCCTTATTTTTTTAAAGTTATTTAGCTTAATCTATATTATTCTTAATAGATTTCTTAGATAAAGCGTTCTTCTTATTAATATACCCTTATAGAGTATATTACTTTAGCTTATTTTTAATACTTTAAGATTACTTAAGATATCTATTATAATTATTAAGCTCTCTAATATCCTTAAAAATAGATAAGAGCTTATTAAATATAATAATATAATATTTAAGTTATATTTAATATTTAATAATATAAATAAGAATATAGAATAAATAAAGCGTGCTTATAGTCTATAGATATTAGTTAAGCTTAGTATACTAGATATTAATAGTTCTTAAGAGCTTAGTAATAATTTATTAATAAGTAAAAGTAAGTAATAATAATAGCTCTTTAATAGATCCTCTTTAGGTAATAGCTCTTTAGAGTCTTTAGATTATTAGTAGATAAGATCTTTTAAATATCTTTTAATAATTTTATTAATTATATAATATATATAAGAAAAGGTTTTTTCTTAGAGTCTTTATTAAATATAAGTCTATTTTAGAATAAATTAAATAAATTAATACCTTAAAAAAGGCTTAAGTAGTAGTAGATCTAAGATTATATAGTTAGTATTAATATTATTAATAAGAATTTTAAGTTAGAGTTATTTTAAATAATAAATCTAAAATAGAGTAAAAAGATATTTATTTTATTAATACTACTTAATAGTATCTTTAAGATATATATCTTTAGGTATACTAGCTAGATTATTTAGATAGCTAATATAGCTAGGAGAACTTAGTAACTAGCTAACTTCCTAGCTAAAAATACTTAGTAGCTAGTAGTATTAGGTAGCTAGTATAATTAGAAGTACTTAATAGCTAGTAGTAATTAATAGCTAATAATAATAGTAAGAAGTACTAGATAGTTAGTAATAATAATAGTAACTAATAATAGTTAGTAAGAGATTAATAGCCTATATAAAAGATAATTACCCTTAGTAGATATACTCGCTTATAGTTAAATAGTTAGTAGCTAAGATATAACTAAAATATTTATTTTATTAGGGCCTAGTGGTAACTAGAACTAACTACTAAGCTTACTAAGATATAGTAGCTAGAAGAACCTAACTACTAAGCTAAGGTATAATACTAGAATAATCTAAGTACTAAGCTAAGATTTAGTAATAGAGAGTCTTAGCGACCTTTAGCTATTAAATTTTTAACTTTATATATATTATAATAACTAATTATATCTCTTAATAGTCTATTAATAGGCTAATAAAGATATTAAAGAATTATATATATATATATTAATAATATTAAGCGCTTATAATATAAGCTAGGCTTATAATCTATTAAAAGGTATAGATATAAGTTAGTTAATTAGTAAGAAGCTAAGGGCCCTATAAGTAAGAATCTTACTAAGTACTAAGGCGCGCTTAATAGCTCGCTTATCTAAGCTATTAAGTAATATCTTAGTCCCTAGATTTTAATAAAGAATATTAATTATATTTAAGAATATACTTTAAAATAATAAAATTATAAATTATAGATAGATTAAAAAAGTAAAGGCTAAAAAATTAAAGAAGTTTAGAGTTAAAGTTTTAAATAGAATTAAAATAATATCTTCTATTACTAAGATTATATCTAGAAAACTATTTAAAATAATATCTAAAAAAATACTTAGAAAAGTATCTAGAAAAGATTCTAGAAAAGTATTAATAAAAAAATTAAAATCTAAGTAATATACTAGGAATAATATATTTTAAAGAACTATTACTTTTATAATTATTAAAGCTAAATATAACTTAATAAAGTTAAAATATAGATATTATAAGAAGCTAGGCTATAAGTTATTAAAATTTATTAATCTAATAATTAATTTAATAATTAATCTAATAATTACTCTAGTAATAGCTTTAAATTAAATATAATACTATTAAAAAGAAATTAGGTTACTTATCTTAAAGAGACTTTTTTAGAGATTTATTTAGGAAATCTATTAAAAATCTACTAACTATAATAACTATAATAGTTAGTCTTTATAATAGTAGTTAAATATATTAAACGCTTTTTAAAAGATTATTAAAAGCTTTTTAATTATAAAGTTTAAAAATATAATCTTCTCTATTCTTAATCTATAACTAGAGTTATTAATTAATTATTAATAATAGGTTTTATAATTATTTATATTAAATAAATTATAATTTAAACTAAGAATATATAAATAGTAGAATATTTATATAAAATAATAACTAGATATTATAAATAGAAACTAAATATCTTAAATTTTTAAAATTAATACCTTTAATAGTATTTATTTAAGATCTAGTTATTAAGATAAAAGATACTATAATTAAAAAAAAATATATTAATTAGATAGATAGAGAACTCTTTAAAGACTAATAAATTATAGAAAACTTCTATAGCTAATATTAATTACTAGATATATAGAGTTAGATAAAAGAAAAAAGTGTTATTTATAAGATCTTAGATAGAATCTTAAAAAAACTTATCCTCTAATAATTATTAAAATAATTATTAGATTATTTTAACCTATAAAAATTAACGTAGATTATTATTAGATTATTAGGTTTAACCTAATAACTTACTAAGAAAAATTTAACTTAATCTAAACCTATTAATAATAGATTTAGATTAGGTTTAGATTTAAATTAGATTAAAAAATCTTAATCTAACCTAACTTATTATATAGCGTATAATAAGCTTAAAGAATATATACTTTATAATAATAGGATCTTTAGTAATTAGTTCTCTAATATAATCTAATACTTATTACTACTACTTTATATCTTTAAGTAATTCTTAGTAATTCTATTATATAGTATTAGTAATATATAATAAGTTTATATTATAGTTCTAATTACTTTAACCTTTAAGATTAAAAGTCTAGAGTAAAGTAAGATAATATTTATATAAAGTTCTATTTATAGAAGTATATAGAAGTTTATAAATAAACTATAAATAAACTTATTAAAATTAATTATTAGTATAGATATATAATAATAAAGAATTTAGTAGCTAAAGTTATAAATAAAGAAACTTTAAACTATTATAGTTAAATAGATTATTAAAAAAATATTAAGAGATTTTAATAGTAAACTAAATAAAGATTATATAAGTAAGCTAGATAGATCTTTAAGAAGAGAAACTCTATTTAATAATTTAAGTAATATATTTATATTAGTACTAAAAATAATTTACCCTAAAAAAATATATTTATATTATAAAGTATTAGAAGGGAAATATATTTATTAGTTTATTAATATTAAAATTAAGTTTTTTTTAAATTATAAATATTTTACTACTAATAAAAATAAAATTCTTTATTATATATAATTATTTAAAGATAACGCGTTATTATAATAATAAAGTTAGTTTAAGCTAAAGAATATTAATAAATATATCTTTAAATATTTTTATAATTTTCTATTAAATCTAGTAATAGATCTAATAAACTATAGGCTTCTTATATATAAATATTAGAATAGTATAAAATAAAATAAGAAGTAAAAGGTTTTTATTTTTAAGGCTTATTTAGAAGAGTTAGAAATTTATTTAAAGTCTTTACTAAAGATTTTTAAAATAAATATATTTTTTAGTAAGTTATACTTAAATATAAAGGAAAAAATCTTAAGTACTAATAATATATTATTTATATAAGAGAATATCTTAGCTCTTATAATTATATAAAAGAGAATCTTTAAATAATTTTAGTAGGAATTTACTAAATCTAATTATAAAAATAAATTTTTAGAAGAGTATATTTTAAAATATTCTAATAATAATAGTAAGAAGTTATTATTAAAATATTTAAAAAAAAATAAAGATAAAAATAAAAATAAGAATTATTAAGAATTTAAATTTACTATAAATTTTTTAAATAAGTTAGAAAATAAGACTAATATCTACTTTATATATAGAGGAAAGGAGTATTAAAAGAAGAATTATCTATAGAAAGATAATCTAAATTTTATTTTAGTTAATTTAGTATAATTAAAAAATATAAATACTTTATTATTAAAGTAATAATAAGATAAAAAGAAAAAAAAACTAATAAAGACTCTTAATCTTCTATATTTTAAGGACTAGATAATAACTTAGAATATATCTTATTCTTTTAAGAGGCTAATTAATCTTAAAGCTAAGATTAATTTAATTACTTAGTAATTTATAATATAATATAATTTATAGCTAAAATATATAGTCTTACTAATATTAATATAGTTAAGTAGATAAGATACTTATTATTATAAAATATATTAATTAAGTTATAAAGCTACTAATAATTAAAACTAAGAAAAGGAATATAACTCCTTATTCTATATTATAGATTAAGAGAGTTTTAATTTAATTATTAAAATATCTATATTTTATAAATTAAATATTATAATTAATATACTAATATATTAATAATAATACTAAGTTAATACTAAATAGCTATAGATTAATAAGTTAGCTAAGTTTATATAAATTCTATAATAGAAATAAGAGGTATTTATTATAATTTATATTTATATTATAATAATAAAGTAACTTTAAACTAATAAGTTTAATATAATAAATATTTCTTATTAATTAAAAGAGTTTAAGAATATTTTCTTAAATAAAAAGATAAAAATCTTATCTAAATAGAAGTAGAAAGATTATATTATTAAGTTAAATAATAAAGAGCTACTATATAATTCTTTTTATAATTTATTAAGGGTAGAGTTAATAAAATTATATTATTATCTTAATAATACTCTTATAAAAGAATAGATAAGATATTCTATTTTATTTATAGAAATATCTATTCTTTTTATATTAAAGAAGAATAAAGAGTTATATCTTTATATAAATTATTAAGAATTAAATATAGTAACTATAAAAAATAAATATCTATTATTTCTTATTACTAAGATATTAAACTATTAATATAATATTAAAAGATTCTTAAAATTAAATCTAAAGAATATATATTATTATATTTATATTAAATATAATAATAAATAGAAAATAATATTCTATATATACTATATTTATTTTAAATATCTTATTATATTATTTAAACTTATAAATATCTCTATTACTTTTTAAGTATATATTAATTAGATCTTAACTAAACTAATAGATATAATATATATAATATATTTAAATAATATACTAGTCTTTTTAAAAGAGTTAGTAAACTATTAATAATATATTAAATAAGTATTATAATAACTCTAATAATATTAATTATATATAAACTTAAAGAAGTATATATTTAATACTATTAAAGTTAAATTCTTAGAATTTATTATATTAATTATAGGTATAAAGATAAATTTATATAAGATTATTATTATTAAGAAATAGTTAAAACTAAAAACTTATTAAGAAATCTAGGTCTTTTTAGAGTTTATAAACTTCTATTATTATTTTATTTACTAGTACTTTATTATTATTATATCTCTTACTAATTTTTTAAAAAATAATAAAGAAAATAGAAAAATAGAGTTCTTTAAATAACTAGATAATATAAAGTAAGTATTCTAATAATTATATTAAAAATTTATAGAAATACTATTATTATAATATTTTAATTTAATATAAAAAATTAAAGTTAAAACTAATATATTAATTTTTATAATTATAAGTATTTTATCTTAATCTAATAATATAAGTTACTAATAATTTATAGTCTTTTAATTATATAAAATAATATTAATAAAATAAAATTATAAAATATATAACTAAGAATTATTAGTAATAGTAGATACTTTTAAATAATAATATTATTATTTAAAAAAAAGCTTATACTTAATTAAGATATTAATAAATTATAATAATCTATAAAGATTTATAAAGTTAAAAGAGCTAATACTATAATAAGTATACTAGGCGCTTAAGCTTATAGTATATAATTTTAAGATAATATATTATATAAAGAAAATTAACCCTATTAATTCTTTATTAAGATAATTTAATTATAAAAATATTTCTCTTTATAATATAACTCTTCTATTAATCTTATAAACTAAGTTATTATTATAATTAAAGAAGGAATTTAAGCTATATATATATATTAATAATAATATATTATAAATAACTTTTATAGTTATAAATATTTAAATAATAATATTAAGAAGAATTATAAAGAAGTTTTTTAAGAATTTTTATAAAAAGCCTTAAAAATTATTAAAATAGATTATTTATAAACTATAAGACTTTAATAAATAAATTATAAAGTTCTAAAAAAGTAAAGATACTATTATAATATAGTATTATATAGTTTATATAGATTAATCTTTTAATAAAGAAGATTTTCTTAAATATAAAAGATAATTATATATACTAAAAAATAGTACTTTATAATAAGAGTTAATTAATAGATACTATAATAATCTCTTAATAAGATATTTTAATATTATAAAAATATTAAAACTCTTATAATATAAATATTATTAGGTTAATATTATAAAATAGATATAAAGTTATATTAAAATTTATAATATTTATTAAAGAATAAAGATTTCTTAATATTACTTTTATAAAGAATTATAATCTTTACTCTTATTAAAAGAGCTATAGTAAGAGTTAACTATAGATTTTATAATAAAATTATCTCTAAATAAATATAATAATATTATCTATAATTTTATTTTAATAATAATTAATAAATTTATAAAAATAGTTTATTATCTTATTATTAAGAAAATAATAATAATTAAAAAATTAATAAAACTTTTTTTCTTTAAAATATTCTATAAATTTAATATACTAATAAGAGTAATAAGTAATTAAGATATTATATTTATTAATATTTTTTAGTTAAGTATTTATTATTATATTAAAATTAAATATTATATAAATATTATTTTTTATTTATAGATAGATAGTTAAATAAAAAAATAAAACTAAATATTAAAATATTTCTTATAAATATTTATAAATTTAAAGTAGATTAATTAAGTTAAATTATTATTAATTACTAAATTTATATATAGTAATAATTATTATAATAATATTAATTACTTACTATTCTTTATAATATATAGTTATAACCCTAAAATTTATTAAGAAGTTAGAGATAGCTTTTTAGAAAGAAAAGTATCTATAATAAAAAAAATATAAAGTAGTTATAAAGTTATTAAAATAAAATAGAAGTATATTAATAATATATTATTAAAGTATAAATAAAGTATTATAATAAAAATTATCTATTAAAAGAATATAAAGTAGATAAATTAATAATATTATTAACTAAAAATCTTAAATAAAAGTAACTTAATAAGAAGTTATCTTATTAATTTATTAGTTTATTTAGAATAAAAGATAAAATTAAAATATAAATATATTACTTAATATTATCTATAAATTATTAAATCTATAATACTTTTTATATATTATTATTTAAGTCTTATTAATTATATAAAAATATAAAGTTAATAGAATTTATATAACTCTCTAAACTTATTAATAATAAGAAATAGTAAAAGATAGAAGAAATTATTAATAAGATATAAAATAAAAAAGATATTTAATATAAAATTAAGTAAATTAAATAGAATAATATTTATAATTAATAGATATTAAAAGTAGAACTTAATATTATATTAATATTAAAGTATACTTATAATAAGTAAATATAATAATAATAGAAGTTAAAAAAAAATTAACTTAGATTATATAATATATTAAGTTATTTTATAAGTTATTTAATATAATAGAATTATATTATTATTATACCTAGTTAAAATAAAGAGATAATTATAGAGATTTAAAATAATAAGTAATTATAAATATAATAATATTATAAAGATAAGAGAATAGTATAAATATATTAAAATATAAATACTATATACTTACTAAGATATAAATATTATATACTTATTATAAAATATTAATATTAATAAAAAATAAAAGAATTAATAATATTAAAAAAGTATATAAAGAATTTATAATATTATAGTTAATATATTAATATTATATATATAATAAGTAATTAATAAATTATAATTATAAGAATATCTAATATTATAGATAAAAGACTTTTATTATTAAGAAAATAACTTTAAAATATAAATATTATTAATATTAAACTCTAAATACTAAAATATTAAATACTAGAAAAAATAAAATATAATTAGATTTATATATAAGTAGTTAGTATATATAGTAATTATATAGGAATAACTTACTATTAAGTTAGTATCTTTTTTTCTTTTCTTTACTTTCTTTCTCCTTTATTTCTCTCTCTTTTTTTTTTTCCTTTTCTTCTTTTTTTTTCTCTTTCTTCTTATCTCTTCTACTCTCTCTAAGGCTTAATCCCTATAAATCTAATTATATTAGTATTAGATTATAAGTAGTATATATATAGTATAATAATATATATAGAGGCGTTTCTATCTATTTTTCTTTTTCTCTCTCTTCTTTTTTTTTTTTTACTTTTTTTCTCTCTCTTCTTCTTTTTCTTCTTCTCTCTCTTCTTTATCTTTTTTTATAGAAAGTTAGTAATAAATATAATATAAATATATAAATAAGATAGAAAAGATAAAGATTTAAGAATAAAAATATAGAAATAATTTAACTTATTTTTTATAATAAGTTAATATAATAATATAAAATAGAAATATTATTTATTAATATCTTTATTCTTCTTAATAATAATATTAGTTATTAAGCTAGCTATTTACTTAATATCCCTAAAGTTAGAGATTTATTTTTATATTATTAAGTAATTTTCTTATAAAGACTCTTAGTATATAAAGCTATTTTAGATAATATAAAGAGATTAATTAACTTAATAATTAATATTATTATCTTCTTAATAAAGAATAAAAAAATTTAAAAATATTAATAAATTATAATTATAGATTATAGTAATAACTTATCTCTTAATATTTCTAAAGTTTATAATATACTTTTTTATATTATTAATAAGATAATATAATATTATAAATATATAATTTATAAATTTAAAGGTAGTTTATATATAATAAATTATCTATTACTATATATTAGTAATAAATAGTATATAGAATAATAAAATATTTATTATTAGTAAAAGATTTTAGAATTATTAATATTAGTTTAAAGTAATATAATATTTTAATATAAAGAGTACTTATAAAATATATTTATTATTAAAGAGAAAAATAAAATAGAATTAATATTAATAATATATCTATTATAAATATATTATATAGTTACTATATAATAATCTATCTTTAATATAATTATTATTATAATAATAAATAATCTATAACTTATAAGTATATTATATAATAGAATTATATAGTAGATAATACTAAAATAGATTCTTAAATAGAAAACTCTTTTTCTTTTTTTTAATTAAATTTTAAAATTTTTTAATAAACTTTATATTAATAAAAATATTTTCTTCTAGAACTATATTAATAATATAACTATATATAGTAGAAGCTTTATATTAGTAAACTAGTATTTAGAAAAGAGAATAATTATAATAACTAGTAGTTAATAAAGTAGCTTAGTATTAATAATAAGCTAATATAGATATTATATTAATATTATATTAATATAAATAAATAGAATATATTATATTACTTTATCTTATTCTAATAAACTTAAAGGGTATATACTTTATAATAGTAGAATCTTTAGTAATTAGTTCTTTAATATAATCTAATACCTACTACTACTACTTTATATCTTTAAGTAATTCTTAGTAATTCTATTACGTAATACTAGTAGTATATAATAGATCTATATTATAATAAGCTTCTTATAGAGCTTATAGAAGCTTCTTATAGACGCTTATAAAAGCTTTTTATAGATATAGATAAGGCGTAAAAATCTAGTTATTAAGCCTCTTTAAGTAAGTAAGTTTAAGATTTCCTAAGACTTTATAATACTAAATAATATCTTCTAACTCTTAGATATTAATAATAATATAGTTAAAGAATATATCTTAAATATTCTCTATATACTAGAGTTAAATCTTTTAATTAAGATTAGCTTAGTATTTTAAATAATTATTATAGATTTTTAAGTAGTATTCTTTTAATAAAAATATATTTTAGTTCTAAATATTAAGTTTTAAAAGACTTTAATAAGCTTTTTTTTCTTTTATTCTAAATTTATTAAGAGATCTAAGAGTATTAATTATATTTTTCTACTTTTATCTTATCTTAAGTTCTTTATCTTAGTTACTAGTATCTCTAGTAAGTACTTAAATAGCCTAGACTACTTATAATTTTATTTAAGCCTAGTCTTAATATTATAAGAATTTTCTATAGTTCTTAATAACTTTAATCTTACTTTAATATTATTAATAAATTAAATTAAAAAGTATATTATACTACTTAAAAATATATTTACTCTCTTTATATTAATATTTTAGATTTTTTAATATTATAAGAGTAAAATTATAGTATAATAAATTAAAGAGCTATAAATTAAATTATTTATAAACTATTAAAGAATTCTAATAATTACTTCTTATAAATATATTTAAAGTATTAAGATTTACTTTTATAATTAACTTATTACTAATATTATTAGTTTCTATAATAATTTTATTAACTTTTATAATCTTTTATTTAATTATATATTTAGAGTACTAATAAATATAAATATCTAGAGTTAGTACTTCTATAAATTTAAAAAAGAAGTAATTTTTTACTATCTTATCTTATTTATATATTAATATTATAAGATACTTTTTTAATTATATAATTCTATATTTATTTTTTATTAATATTATTATTATCTATTTAATATATATTACTAATAGTAATAACTTTTATTAATATCTTTTAATAAGTATAATAATATAATTAATAAGTATATTAAAGAATTATTAAACTTCTAAAATATTTAATAATATTAATATAACCCTAATAATTATTATAAATATTACTTTCTTTAAACTCTTAAACTTAAACTCTTCTTCTAATATCTTCTAGATTTTTATATTTTTTTTAATATATTTTAATACCTTAAAATCTTTAATTCTATTCTCTATCTTATCTACTTATTTTAAGATAGTAGTACTAATCTTTAAAAATTTTTTTATTTTTTTTTAATACTTCTATTAAACTTTCCTTTAAATATTATTTCTTCTCTATTTTAATTTTTAGCTCTCTTATATTATTAATTAATATTAGAAAGAGTATTAAAATAATCTTTAAATTAAAAAGATTTAGATTCTTCTATATTAAAGATAAACTAAATATCTCTCTTTTAATTAATTTATAGATTTAACTAATATATTTTTAAAAAGATATCTAATAGATATAAATATAAGTATTATTTATTTAATAGAATTTAACTAAGAATATATTTACCTTACTCTTATATATATAATCTTATATATTTAAATTTACTAGAGCTTTTATTAGATTTAATACTATTAAGAAATTAATAATAATAGTTTTAAATAAATTAAATTTTAACTTTTTCTTTATTTAAGAGTTTAAGCTTAGATTAAGAGAATAGAATAAAGTAATTTTATAAAGTATTATTTAGTAAATAAAAAAGATAGATATCTTTTAAGATAAAGATTAAGAGATAATTCTCTAAAAAGTTAACTCTTTTATTATTAATTTATAAGGGGTAAATACTTTTATAATAGTATTTATTACTTTCTTAGTCTTATATATCTTTTTAAATAAGAGAAGTAGATAATACTCCCTTTTATTTATAAGATAGCTTTTATTATTAAAGTTATTATTATTATTAGAATTAATCTTATCTTAGAAATAACTATTATTATTAAACTAACTCTTATTATTAAAATTATAATTAAGATTATTAAATTTTTTAGTAAATTTATTTAGATTTTTATTATTATTTATAATAGAATTAGAATTCTCTTTTATACTAACTCTTATCTTTTTAATTTTAACTCTTAGATATTTATAATACTATATCTTTTTATTTAGTTATTTTATTTAAATATTAATTATTAATATAATAAGATAAGTATTTATTAAGATAAGAGATAAAGTTATAAATAATTAAAGTAAAATTATTTATAAAGATTAAAAGCTAATTATTAATAATAAATACTAAATATAATATAAATCTTAATAGAAGTAAATATTAATAAATATAATAATTAGTAAATATAAAATTAGTAAATATAAGTCTTAATAGATATAATATTAATTAGATTAAAAGTAAAGAATATAGATTAGAAAAGTATTACTATTTTTCTATCTTATTTTCTTATTAGTATTCTAGTATAGAAAATTACTATTAATATAATATCTTTAAAGAGTATTATTAATATAAGACTAGTACTAATTACTAGTTCTCTCTTATAGTATAGTAATATATTATTTAGACTATATCTTTTTTTTATTCTAATCTATAAAGTTATTATATATAACTACTTAATCTATATATAATTACTTAAGTAAGAAGCTAGGGCCTTAACTATTTAACTTTTAATTTTTTTCTCTATTAATTATTTACTATATAATTTCTTATTATAACTAGATCTTTAAAAATTAATATTTATTATTTCTTCTTATTTTAACTAGCTTAATAATAACTCTAAGAAACTATTTTATTAAATAGTTTTTTATTCTTATCTTATAATATTAAAAAGATCTAGTATTAATATAAAGAGAGGCTTTTAATATTAAAGTCTTTAAGTAAAGATAATATAATTAAAGTAATATTAAAGTAATATAATTATAAGTTAAATTCTAATATTAATTAACTAGAGATATAGTTATAAATCTATATTATTTTAGTATTTATAGCTAGGATATACTTTTTAATTATAAGAGACTAGTCTTTATTAATATTTTTTTTAATATACTTCTTATTAAGAAAGTTAATTATCTTTTATATTACTCTCTTAAATAATCTTATTAATAATAAATAATTAATAGAATAAAGTAACTTATTCTATATTAAATAAATAAGAATCTAATTAACTTATTAATAAAATATAATCTATTATCTAAATATATCTCTCTTAACTATTTAAATATTAGTATAATTTAGTTTTTAAATATATCTACTACTTCTATAAAAATATAATATATATATCTTTATCTATATAAAGTAAGAGAAGTAATTAATTATAATAAAGATATAAGTTACTTCTATAAGGGAATATTAAGGTATAATAGAATCTATCTAGTTTATTTCTAGTATAACTAAAAATTTAAAATACTAAATAGATTAGATCTTTATCTTAATAAGTCTCTTCTTCTATAATTAATAAGAATTATAGTTTTAATACTACTTATTAATATTCTATATTCTTATAAACTAATAAGCTCTTCTAATAAGAAAGTCTAAAATTAAGGCTATTATATAGTATTTATAGTCTTTATAAGCTATATAAAGAAATCTAGAAATCTTAGCTTTAATAAGATAAGGGCTTTTAACTTCTATACTTTTATAGTATTTTAAGATAGAAATCTTATCTATTTTTAATAAGTAGTATAACTTTATAATAAATCTTAAGTATATTTTTTAATTTTATAATAATTTTAATACTTTAAGTATAGATTCTCTTTCTTATATATACTAGATAACTTTATAATATATAGGCGATTCTTTATATTTTTTAAGTTTACTTAGTATATTCTTAAATATCTTAAGAGATTTAATAAGTTACTAAATAATTATTATAATTATTCTCTTTTTATTTTTAATCTTATTAATTAAAGTTAGTTTTATTAATATTTAACTAAGATTATTTATAATATTAATATATTAGTCTTTTAATAACTAGTATATAAACTTATAATTATATTCTCCTAGCTAATGTATTTATATAGTTATTTATCTCTTTTTAATTTATTTTATAGTAAATATTAACTTAAGAATATTATAATTACTATAGATTAATATAGAATATTTACTTTTAATTATAAGCTATTAAATCTTATTTAAATATTAGATAATAATTAAATATTCTCTTTCTAAATTAATATAATAACTTTTTATATTAATAAGTTTAAAGGAGATAAATATTATAATTCTTTTATAAGATAGAAACTTAGATAATACTTTTATTTTAAAAGTTATATTTTTAAGTTAAAATAAATATTTATTAATAACTAACTTACTAATATCTATAGCTAAGTAGTATTATAAATTTAAGTCTATACTAGCTATTATATTTTATATAATTACTATCTTAATTTATTTAAATAAATATTATTATTTCTCTCTCTAATTAAAGGAATTCTTTTTTATATATTTTTTTTTAAATAGTTAACTTCTTAGTCTTAATAATACCTCCTTTATATATTCTAGTTAGGTCTTTATTATAAGATTCTATCTTATTATTATATATTTTTTTAGTTTTAGAGTTATTAATATAAACTTTAAATAAACTTTCTTTATTTTAAGTATATAAATTACTTTATTAAAAATAAAGATTTAAAGGAAAGATATTAGCTAAAAAAAAGTATTAAGTTCTATATAATTTATAGATACTAATTAATCCTAGACTTTCTACTAGTATTTTAAAGATAGGTAAAGTCCTTAGATATTTCTATAAAATCTTAGTAGCTCTAAATTCTTAGTAAAGATATAAGTTTTAGATTTAAAAAAATAGATAGACTTAAAAGTAATTTATAAGAAGTACTTTTTATATAAAAATATATATATAGCTTTAAAATCTATAATAGTAGTAGAGTAATTATCTATAAAGATTTAAAAGGTATAGTTTTTAAAATACTCTATTAAGATAAATATTCTTTTTATATTCTAAGAATTCTTTAATAAAGATTTAAAGATAAGATCTTTAAACTAAGTATAGATATATAGAGCCCTTTTAAGACTTTATTCTACTTTAAGATATATCTATTAATTATTTAAAGTAAGAAATCTAGTTTTATTAATATTTAATATCTTTATAAAAATAACTTAATATAAATTTAATATATTTAATATAAAATAAATTTTAAATCTAGATATAATTAATATATTAATAATCTCTTTTAAATAGTATATAGAGTATTTTAACTTAATTATATAATAGTTTACTAGAATAAAATTATATATAACTTATAATAATATAGACTCTTTTTTTAGGGGGGAATTTAATTCTAATCCCTTAAAAATTATTTCTTCTTATAATAATATCTACGTCCTCTAGTTCTAGGAAAATCTTATTTATAAATTCTTACTCTATAACTATATATTTTAGTAGAGATTCTATTATTAATTTTATATTTAGTATAAGATTTATAAAGTATTTAATTAAGTCTATAACTTTTATATCTTAGATATTTATTATAAAATAATCTTTCTAAGTATATACTAATCTTTAGACTTTCTTAATTTATTTAAATATATTTATCTTTAATCTAATAATAATACTATTTAATATTATTTATACTTTAATAATATTAATAGATATTATAGTAAGAATTCTTTATATAAATTTATATTTAGTTAAGAATTAGTTCTTTTTATCTAAAATATATTTTTCTATTAAGATTACTATATAAGATATTAATTTAAGATTTATAGAGAGAGTTAGATTATTATTATAGAAAATATATATTATAATTAATATTATAAGTTCTATTCCTAATAATATTATATTTTAACTTCTCTTTAAATCTTTTAAAATTAAGATATAATATTTTTCTAGTTATTTAAAAGTTTCTAAGATATTTAATTTATATTCTTTTTTTATCTTTTTTAAACTTTATAATTAATAATTTACTCTCTATTATTATTAGTTTAATAAGTATTCTTCTAAGTTAATAATTATCTCTAGAAATAAAGATTTTCCCTAATTTATAATTAGATTTATAATAAATTCTTCTTAGTTATAATAAGCCTAAGAATAAGTTATAAATATTAATCTATATAATTTAAGTCTTAACTATAACTTATATACCTTAAATATTAATAGGAATAAATATATAATCTATAAACTTATTTAATTTATTAATATTTAAATTAACTTATAAATATTTATTAGTATATATAATAGATTAAGATTTAATTAATTTAACTAGCTATTTATTAATTAGTTTAATAATTAAACTATTATTAAATAAAATTTATAGTAATTTTATAATATTAATCTAGGAGATAATTAATACTAGTTTAAACTTATTATTATTATTATAGATATAGATAATAATTAAAGAGAGTTTTATTATTATTACTAAAAGTATAACTCTATTAAAATTTTATACTTCTATTATATTTAGAGTTACTTTTATAACTAGTTTTCTTATATAATAATATAGTATAGTTTATTATATATTATATATTAATTCTTTAATTATAGAGTTAGATTAATTTAAAAGCTCTCTTATAAAATTTTTTATTAATAGATTTAAGATTTTCTTAATATTAAAGTTATCTTAATCTATTATTTCTCTAATAAAATTTAGTATTTTTAATTCTTTTATAGTTATTAAGTCTTATATTTTTCTAATTTTAATTACTTAAGTTTAAGAAAATCTAGTATAATCTATTATTTTTATAGGCTTTAAGATTAGTATAATAATTTCCTTTATCTCTTTATTATTAATTATTTTCTTATTAATACTATTATTTACTAAAGTATATTAAGACTATACTTCTTATATTTTATTAAACTCTTTAATTTAATCTATTATATACTTTAATAATATTAAGAGATTATAGTTTATAGATTTCTTCTATATATATTTAGTTATTCTAGATAGCTTAATAAGTATTTTCTCTTTATTCTTATCTTTAAATATAATTATTACTAGATATCTCTTCTTTATTATAAGATAGTAGGCTAGTATTAATAGATTACTATTATTCTTCTTATTTTTATATTAACTATCTCTTATTAAAATAACTTAAGTTATTATAGTAAATAGTTTATACTATAAATAAATACTTATATAATATTTAAATTTATAGTAGATAAAGTACTTTATCTCTAATATATTTTTTATTAATCTTTAGTTATTATTATTCTTTTTAATAATATAATTTAAAGAATTTTAACTAGTTATTATTTTTAACTAAGCTATATATAAAGCCCTTATTTCTTATATAAGAGTTAGAAATATTTAATTAATATTAATAAGGGTCTATCTTATTAGTTTCTTAGTTAATTTTTTTATAGATTTAAAAAGAATAAGATTAAAAGTATCTTTATATCTTAAATTAAAGGGATTTAACTTTCTAACTTTATTATAAGTAGCTTTAACTAGCTTAGTTATAATAAAGTAATTATAGTTTATATCCTTTTTATACTTAAATAATACTTATTTATACTTTAATATATTTTATATTCTTCTAAGTATAGTTATTCTTAAATTTATAGTATTTTATAATAATTTAATAACTAACTTATCTACTCTCTTAAGGTATTTAGTAATACTTTTATTTAATAATTATTTTAGATTAATAAATTTAACTCTAAGCTTAAATCTCTTAATTTATATATTTTTTATTATAATAGTAAATATAGATAAAAAAGCCTTTTTTAATTAAATCTAATCTTATTTTAAATTTATATTTAGATTATTATATTATTAAAGAATATTATCTTCTAAATACTATTAAAATAAAATTTAGTATATTTTATTTATAAATATTATTTATAAATTTATAATAGTACCTAGACTTAATATAATAATAAGCTCTTTACTCTTAAATTTCTATTTATATAGCTACTTAATATTCTTTAAAAATTTATTTAGATCTTTTTTTCTATCTTTTATATCTTTAAAGATATAAATCTTAATATATTCTATTATATTTACTAAAGCTAAATTTTTTATAAGAAATTCTATAGCTTTTATAAGTACTTAGATAAGAGTTTTTATTACTTTAATAATAATTAGAGAAGTTATTTCCTCTAAAGATTATTTATAACTTTCTAATTTAGGAGTTTTATCTTAGATTTATTTTAATAATATAGACTCTTAATTTAAAGCTAGAGCTAGAGATAATAAAGTAAACTCTACTAGTAATAACTAGAGTAAATTTATAATAAATTTCTAGATATTAATATCCTAGAGTAATAATAGTTATTTTTCTAATAAGTAGTCTTTATTTACTTATATATTTCTTTAGTATAATAGAATTTTATAATTAAATAGTAAGCTTAATAATATAAATTATATTATAATATAATATTTCTTTTTTCTTAAATAAATAGATAGATAAATAAATAAATAGGTAAATAAATAGTTAAGTTCTTCTAACTTACTTTAGTAATTAATTCTCTTTTAATTTACTTCTCTTAATAATATAATAATAGTCCTTTATATAATACTATTAATTCTATAGATAATAGTAAACTTATTATTTTAACTAAGTCTTTAATTAAAAGTCTTAAAATTAATATATAATAAAATAAGGATTAAATAATATCTTAATTAGTTAATTTAATAATATAGTAAATAGATTTATCTAATAGTAAAGAGATAGAAAATAAGATTATTAAGTAATTTTAGTTACTTCTATTAAAAATATATACTAATAAAATACTAATAAAATACTAATTTCTATCTTATTAAAAATTCGCTTCTTAGTAACCCTTAATAGCCCCTAAAATAGTGTCTATGACCTAATCTATCCTATAGGGTATTCCGCGATTCTCTAGGGCCTAGGCGTAATCTATAGGGTACTCTATCTACTCTATCTATTCTATTTACTACTCTTATCCACTACTATCTAATATATTACTACTAGTATATAACTCTTATATCTCTAGTCTATCTAAGTAATACTCTTAATAAATCTAGTAAACTATACTTTATTAATTAAATTAATTATAAATAACTATTATATTTATATTATCTTTACTTAATCTAATAATATTTCTTAATACTATTATAAATTTATAAAAACCCTTATATCTTAGAATCTTAATTTATTTTATAATTTATATTATTAAATAAAATAATTTTTATAATTAATTAATAAGTAATTTTAACTACTAGTAAAGCTTTATAAGAAATCTCTAGATTAAAAATAATTAATAATAAAGAAATTAGACTCTTTATAATTACTAAGTATCTAAAATTTCTATATTATAACTCTAGCGCGAGGTTATATCTATATAACTAGTTATATATTAGTACTCTTACTAATTATTTATTAGATAGAAGTAATTAATAAGTTTATAAGAGTAATAGAATCTTTATATAATTATACGTTCTATAGAAAATCTTTAGATAATCCCTAATATTTATTTACTTAAAAAGTAAGGGAATTAAGTATATTAATAGAAGTCTTAGCTTTCTTTTAAACTAACTTAAAATTAACTAAATATACTCTATTAACTCTTTATATTAATAATAACTTATATTATCTTATTATTATAAAGTAAATATAATAATTTAATTATTTTCTATTATATTTAAATATAAAGAATTTACTATACTTTATAAATATTATAATAAGAGAGTTAAAGATATTATAAATTATAATCTTTTACTTAATTTATTAACTTAATTTTAAATAATTATATTAATAAAAATAATTAATAGTTTTCTTAACTTTTTAATTTTATATTATAAAGATAAAGAGATAGAATTATAAATTATATTTAAGATTATATTAAAAGAGATTTAAATATTATAATTAATACTAGAAAGATATAAATTACTTTATAATTATATACTAAGTAAATTTTAATAAATAGATAAGTTTTTCTTAATAAAAATATAATACTAATAAGTATTATTATAAGTATCTAGCTTTAATTAATCTCTATATACTTTTTAATTTATTATTAGAATATTAATATCTATTATAATATATTTATAAAGCTTATTATTTAAAAAGTTAGATTCTAACTAAAAAATATTACTTATAAAGATATAGATCTTATAATTATTATTAATCTAGTTAAATTAAAATTAATCTTAAATATTTATCTCTATAGATATAAATCTATTAATAGATATTATTCTAAGTATATACTAAATATCTTCTTTATATATATTAATTCTTAATATTTCTTTATTATAATTAAAATATTATATTCTTAATATTAGAAAAAATTAGTAAAGTTAGTTAATAAATATATATATAATTCTAATAGAAATATTAATATAATACTAGAACTTAATATTATATATAATATTAAATTTAAAAGAGTATTAATTTCTATTTAATAATTTAACTTAGTATTAAATTTATAAAATAAAGAAAATATAATTCTAAAGATAATTAATATCTAGAAAGTTAATATACTATTTTTTTTCTAGCTCTTAATTAAGATCTTTATAATATTTATATTATTAATTTTACTTTTAATAATTATTTTAAGTTAATAATAGAATTATTATATAAAATTATAAATTATTACTTTAATTCTATAATCTTATATTAAGAATTAACTTTATTAATATATCTTTAAATATATAAAATATAATAGTTATTTAGATTATATATAAGTAACTTTATTTTTTCTTATTTAATATAAAGATTAAATATAAGATTAAATAAGTATAATATAGTATATAATTTTCTCTTTTATTTAATTACTAGAAAATATATTAATAAACTATATTACTTAAAGTACTAAGTTTAAGAAATAGAATAATTATTAATATATTTACTTTATTTTATCTTTAAGTATTTATTATAATACTAGTTAATATCTTAATAAGTTTATATTATAAGAGTAAAGAGAATAAAGAGATTAATTAATTAAGATATTAAGAGTTATTAAAAGAATCTAAGATAATATAATCTTATTTATTTAATAATTATTTATAATTAATAATTAAGAAGTTTAAAGAATATAAATTAAAAGAATAATTATTATTATATATACTTATATATATTTTATCTTTAGATATTTCTCTTAATTAATTATTATATACTCTAGATATCTTTTATAATAATATTTATATATATAATTAAATACTATAGAAAAGTAATCTAGATTATTATATAATTTAAGATATATATAATTACTTTTCTTTAACTTAACTTTATACTATAATATAAAATTTTATTATATTTATTTTTATAAAGACTTAAAATCTATTATTTCTAATATTATTAATAGTTTCTCTATCTTTTATAAGCTTTTATAATTATATTTATTAAAGTCTTAAAAAAGTAAATTTACTAATAAAAGATAAGATTCTTTTTAAAGTTAAGTTAATATAAAGTAAATATATTTATTAAATTTATACCTATAATCTTTATAATAATAAGAGGTTATTAATTATAATTAGTTAATTAATAAATATAATATCTTTTATTTCTATAAATAATTAATATAATATCTATATAATATAATTATATTAGTTAATTTACTTTCTTTATTAAGTTTAATTTTCTTCTAATAAATTATTATACTTTTACTTTTACTATATAAGATATTTTCTATCTTTTCTATTAACTTAATAATATTATTCTTATTTAATAAGAAAAAATTTATCTTTAAATCTCTTTATCTTATCTTCTTTACTCTTCTTATTTATTAAAGAATTAGAATTTAATTTCTCTTATTTATATTTTAATAGTATTTAAAATTAAAAGAAAGAATTACTAGAATTAAGTAGAGTAAGAGTTTTTTAGAGAGAGAGATAAGAATTTCTAAAAATAAAGTACTTTTAATAAATAAAGCTTTTAAGAGAATATATACTTTAGAGAAATATACTTTTTAAAAGAGTAAATACTTAGAATTCTTATTCTTTTAAAGTATTTATTCTCTAAAAGTACTTACTCTCTTAAAGTCTTTATTTCTTAAACTTATATAGTCTCTAAAAGTATTTATTCCCTTAAAGTCTCTACTCTCTTAAAGCTCTTATTTCCTTAAAATATTTATTCTCTTAGAATTTATATTCTCTTAGAGTTTCTATTCTCTTAGAGTTTATATACTTTTAAAGTATATATTCTTCTAAAGTTTATATTCTTTTAAAGTTTATATTCTTTTAAAGTTAATATTCTTTAAAATTAAATATTCTCTTAAAGTTTATTCTTATAAGAGCTCTTTAAGTAAATTAAATATCTTATTTATAAAAGATTATAATTTATATAAAGTAAAGAGAATATAATTATTTATCTAGTATTATTATTAAATATATAGTCTATTATTAAAATATCTATAAATTATATTCTTAAGCTTTTCTTTAAAGTATATTAGTTTATAAAGTCTTTTAATTATAATTAACTTTAAAAGAAATCTAAATAACTAATTATATTATTTTAAAGAGTATTTAATATAATTAATTATATTATTATATAGAGAAATATAAGTAATTAAGTAGTATTATATCTAGAATTATTATAATCTTATAGATTATTAATAAGTATAGTATTAATTTATAAAATCTTATTAGAAGTTAAATTTATAATATATATTAAATTAACTTTTAAAAGTATATAACTTACTTCTATAAGAGATATATAAGATATATAGAATAGATTAATTAATATTAATATTATTTTAATTATATAATTAAAAGTATTTATATAATTAATAATTAAAATAAGAATTTATTTTTTAGGATTAATTATATAATTATCTCTTTTTCTATCTTTTTATTTTATTCTACTTTTATTTTCTTTTATTTAAAATTATTATAAATATATTAAAATATTATTTCTAAAACTAAGTTAATAGAAGACTAGTTTAGATATAATTCTCTTATATATATAGATCTTAAGCGCGTAATATTATTAATAATAAGAGGAAATTATAAAGTAAATAAAATTCTTAAGATAATTAGAAGTTATAGAATAAGAGAAATTCCTATAATAATTAAAAGTTATAGAGTATAGTAAAACTATAAGATAGTATAAAATTATAGAATATAAGGAAATTATAAAGTAGAGAAATCCCTAAGATAATTAGAAGTTATAGAGTATAGAGAAACTATAGAGTAAAGAAATTCCTTATAATAATTAGAGAGGTTCTAGAAGAATTTATAGAATAATCTTATATAAGCTTTAATTTATCTTAATATTATAATACTTAATAATAATATATTTTATAGAGATAATTATACTATAACTTTTAATCTTATTATTCTATTAATATTATCTTATAATTAATAAATAAAGATTCTTCTTATAAAATTATATAGATAGTCTATATAAAATATATATATTATTTAATTATTACTTATATAATATAAATTTAAATAAAATATTCTCTTATAGGTAAATTTTCTTTAAAAACTAAGGGGAGTATTTTATCTATATATACTCCTATAATAACTCTATAATTTAAGGGATATTAAGAGTTCTTATAAAAGAAATATATATAAAGAGAGTACTTACTAGAGGAATATTCCTACCTATTATTTTATAGAGTTATTATAAAAAGTTATATATAGAAGAAGTATATATAAAGGGAGTACTTATTAAAGGATTACCCCTTTATTACTTTTAGAGCTATTTATAAGAAGTATATATAAGAGAAGTACTTATTAAAGAAGTACTTACTAGAGGAATCCTATTATTTATAGAGCTATTATAAAGAGTATATATAAGAGAAGTACTCGCTAGAGGAATACTTCTATCTATTATATTTTAGAGCTATTATAAGGAGTATATATACGAGAAGTACTTATTAGAGGAGTATTCCTACTAATTATTTTTTAGAGCTACTATAGAGAGTACGCGTAAAGAGTACTCTCTTATATATACTTTCCCTACGCGTACTTCTCGTAATAACTCTAAAATTTAAGGGACGTTAATAAATACTTATTAAAGGAGTACTCCCTATTTATTAAATTTTAGAGCTATTATAAGGAATATATATAAGAGAAATACGCGTAAGGGAAATACTTTATTAAAGAGATTATAGGAATATCTCTAGCTCTCTCTAAAAATTAGCTTTAAAAATAACTTCTCTAGTAAGTACTTTCTCTATATATACTCTCTATAATTAAATCTTAAGAGTATTATTATAAACTAATATTATAAGATCTTCTAAAAATAAATACTTAAAGAGTAAAAAGAAAGGGGTAAGTTAAATATAACTTTATATTATTTAATAATATAAGATTAAGTCTTTAAAAATTAGAAATAATTATTAATTTAATTATAGAATTAAATATAAGAAAATTTATTTAAGATAGATAAGAGCCTTAACTATATAAATATAAAAGAGTTTACTAAGATTATTATATTTAATAGAATTAATTTATAAACTATTTAAACTTCTTATTATTTATATAATTTAATTAATAAACTATTTAAATTTTTAGATTTATATAATTTAATTAATAAATTATTTAAATTATTATATAACTTATTACTAAGCTATTCTCTAATATATACTTACTTAAGTATTTCTTATATTATACTTATATTAAATTATAATATTATTTCTTTTCTTTAATATCTTTATTTTAAAGATAACTATTTATCTTTTATATTATATTATATATTAAATTCTTTATTAAGATCTATCTTATATTATTAATAAGTTTTAGAAAGTACTTATTTAAATAAGATTATATATTATTATAATAACTATATTTATTATTATAAGAATTATAAGATTAAATTAAATTTAAATTCTTATATTAAGTATAATAGAGTTAATTTATTATATAAGCTTATTTTTTTAAAAGTTAAGTTATATTATATATAAAAGAAAAGATATAAAAAACTAAAGATTATTTATTTAATAGTAATTTAAATTTAAAAACTAATAACTTATTAATTTTAATTATATATTAAGATTAATAGCTTAGAAAAATAGAAAAAAGAGTTAATTTATTAAAAGCTTTAAAATATTAAAAAGTTAAAGATTAATAAAGTTATAGATAATATAAACTCTCTTTTTAATCTTAGTTTTAAAAAGATTAAAATTTCTCTTAATTTTAATTAGTTTATTTTTACTTTTATTAAAATTATTATAAAAAAATTTAATAATTTTTAAAAATCTTAAGTAATTCCTATATATTCTTAGTATTATTATAATTTTTTTACTTAATAAGATATTTCTAATCTTATTAATTTAAAATCTTTTTTATTTTATATTTATTTTCTTCTTCTATTTTATAATAAAAACTTTTTTATATTAATATATTTAGATTAATTAATTTAAGAAATAATATATAGAAGATAAAATATTATTTAGATTTTTTTAATAATTCTAATTTATAGTTAATTAATTCTCTTTATATTATAATTAAAAATAATTTAACTTTTATATAATTTAGTTTCTTACTAAATCTTTTTATTTTTATATTTTTTATTAAAAGATATATTTTATTTCTCTCTTTTAATTAAAAACTATTTTTTTATTTTTTATTAGCTTATTTTTTAATTTTCTTATTAAAGTTAATAATAATTTCCTTTAATTCTTTATAAATCTTTTTTAGTTCTTTAATTTTAATTAGTATTTTATTTATATTTAATCTTATTCTTAATATTAAAAAGTTATTTAAGTATTTTTTATAATTAATAAAGAATAATATAACTTCTATTATTTATAATATTTTATTATTATATATAAGTTATACTATTAATAATAATTATATTTAGTTATTTTATTTTCTATTTATATAGTATTTTAAATAAGTTTCTAAGATTTAATTTATTTATTCTATTTATTTATTTATTTATAAATAATAGATTATTAATATTTATAATTTTATTCTAATTATATTTAATAATATTTTTTAATAATTAAAGATAAAAAGTTTATTTCTATTTAATATTATTAACTTAAGTATATTATAATTTCTAATAAATTTATTTAATAATATAAATATTAATTATTTAACTTTATACTTTTCTTTAAATTATACTATAATAATATATTTTATTAATTAATTTATAATAATTATAATAATATTATATATTTTTATTATTATTAAGTTTTTAGACTTTAATAACTTAATAATAAAGTTTATTATTATATTATCTTATAGTATATTAAATATAAATATAAACTATATTTTCTTATATAGTTTATATTTTAATATCTTATTTTATTAATAACTAATATATTCTTTAATATATTATATTATATATTACTTAAGTCTTAATATATTATAATTCTTATTAATAAGTTCTATAGTTTTAATAACTTCTAAGTATTTATTTTATAGATTATTATAATAATTACTAATTATTTTTTTAATATATTCTTTAGATAAATATATCTTTTCTTTATAGATTAATATTATTATATTTTTTTATTTTTTATATAATTTCTTTATCTTCTTATTATTTTTATAGATCTAGATTATTTTATTAATTATATTTAATCTTTTAACTCTTATAATTATTATAAGTATTTATATATTTAATTCTAATAATCTATTATTATTTTTCTATAAAATTACTTATTTATTTAAATCTTTTATATTTATATAGTTTAATTATTTACTTAAAATATTAATTTATTTATTTTTCTTACTTAAAGTATAATAAATTCTAAACTTATATTATTCTAAGAGTTTAATTTATTTAATTTATCTTTAATTAAATATCTTTATTATTATAAAATTTAAAAGATTCTTATAATTAATAAAAATATTAAGTTTTAAATAACTTTCTATATAAATTTTCTAATATTTAAATACTTTTACTATTATAAATAACTTTTTATTATAAATATTATAGTTTTATTTTAATACTATTATTTTTCTTAAATAATATATAATTAAATATTACTTATTATTTTTCTATTAATATAAATATACTTTTATAATTAAATCTAATATATTAATTTTAATTCTTACTAGTTAATTAATCTAAAATATAATATTAGTAATTTTATATATACTTCTTTTAAATATCTAATTATATTATTTTATTATTTTTCTTACTTAAACTTTATATTCTTAATAATTAATTTTATAAAAGATAGAGTTTTTTTTTATTAAAGATTAGTTTAAAATAAATTATAAAGATATATTATAATTAAAAGAATATATCTAAAAAAGAAATTATAAATATAAGAAGTATATATAAGATATAAGGAGTATAACTTTATAAGTATTAACTTTAATAAATAAGTATTTATTAATTTTAATTTAATTTCTAAGCTAATTAATAAATAATAAATAACTAGTTTATAATATTATTTCTCTCTTTAAATAAGTATTAATCTTAATATAATAAGTAAATATCTATTAATTATTTAAATTATTAGATTTAATAAAATAATATTAATAGAAATTAGTTATTATATTAATTATATATTTAAATTCTTTATTATTTATATAATATTATTATTAATCTAATTATTTTTTATTTTTTTAATAAATATAAAATTATAAATAATAATTTCTTCTAATTAAATATATATTAAGTATATTATTTAACTTCTATTTTTCTTTCTTATTAATAACTATAAATTTTAAAAGTAAGATATATTATTTAAATAAAGAATTAGTTATAACTTTATATAAAAGACTAGGGTAGAATATATTATAGATTCTTATATTTATTAAAAGCTCTAGATAGTATAAATACTTTATCTTAACTATAATTAGAAATAGTTTTAATATCTTATTATTTAGCTTCTTACTTAATTATATTATAATAATATTCTTATTAAATAAGAATATTATATCTTTTATCTTATAAATAATATTAGTATAATTATAATTAGTTTAATTTATTATATATTTTTAATTAAAAATAAATTACTTCTTTATAAAATCTAATATATTTATTATTCTATCTATAATATTATTAATTTTAATAGTCTAGATTCTTTTATAAATTAAGAGATTAAATTTAATTAATAATAAGAATAATATATAAAAGTAGAATCTTTTATTAATAAAGAAGAGAGATATACTAATAATATTAATAATAATATTATTATTAGTAAATTTAGTAATTAATAATTAATATATTTAATTATTTTATATATAGAAATAATAAATTCTTAGTTAATACTTAATATCTTAGTTTACTCTTTTAATTTATCTATTAGTTTTTAAATAAAATATTATAAATAAGTTTACTATAATTTATAGTTAATTATATAATATCTTTTAAATTAATAAGATAAATTATAGTTCTTAATTTAATATAATTAAGTTAAAGAGTTTATAAATATAAAATATATAATTAAATAATATATCTATTATAACTTCTACTAAAATCTTTTTATTTATAATTATATAAAGAATATAATAATATTTCTTTATAAGATAATTTATAAATATATATATAGTATTTTAATTATTAGAAATAAAAAAACTTATAATAAAATCTATAAATATATTTTATTAATATTACTTAGAAGTAAATAAAGATTATAATAATTTATTATATTTATCTCTTAAAGCCTTATTTTTTTAATAAGTATAGTAGTTATAAATATAATAAGTTATTTTTTCTTTTATATTTAATTAATAGAATTATTACTTTAATATTTCTAATATTTAATTTCTTTCTAAATAATTACTTATAAATAAATTATAGCTTTCTTTTATAAGTTTTAAATAAAGCTTCTATAATATTAGAATTTAAAGGTAATCTTTATAGAATAAAGTATAATAATATTATAAATAATATCTTAAATTAATACCCTTAAATATCTAGATAGAATTCTTTTCTAATACTTTTTATATATAAATATAATCTTTATTATTTTAATTAATTAAAGTAATTCTTATATAGAGTAATAGCTTCTTATCTATTAATATATTAACTTAGATATTATTATCTTTATCTTTTTTCTTAATCTCTTAATCTATTAAAAATATAGAATTATAATTCTAAAAATATTCTAATAATAATAATATTTTATATTAATACTTTAAATATTTATCTTTCTTATTAATTAAGATTAAGTTAAATATATAAATTAAAGTATTTATCTTTCTATTTAATTTTCTAATATAATATATAATCTTAAAATTATAATTTATTAGCTTTTTAGTCTATCTTATCTATTAATATATTAATTTTTTATTTATATAAAATATTCTAAGCTTTTATAATCTATAAAAATCTAGATAAGAATATTAATAAACTTTAATTTAAAGTATTAATACTCTAAATAATAAATAATTATTAATAGTTCCTTATTATAAATCTTATAATTATATTTAACTAGTACTATATTCTTATTATAAAAAGTTATAGAATAGAGTATTTTATTATTATCTATTTATAATAATACTTTATTATTAATATAATTAAAGAAGTTAGTTTTTAATATAATAAGCTTTAATTATTTATAATATTATAATATTAAGATACTAGTTATTAATTATTTTATTTTCTAAAATATAATTTAATAAAACTCTAATTAATAGAATAAATAATTTTTTTTATTAGAATTATTAATAACTTTATTATCTTTAAAAAGTCTTTTATAAATTATTAATAGAAATTATAAAATCTTATAAAAGTCTATATTTTCTTTAAGTAAATAGAAGTCTTCTAAATAATAATTATTAATATTTTATTTAGATTTATTCTTAAATTAATAGTTAATATAATTAGATTTAAGAACTTTATTTCTTATATATAAAATTTATATTTATTAATATTTATTTATAGCTTTACTTCTTAAAGTTATAATAAGATCTTTTTAATATATTCTTAAAATTTCTTCTTTATCTTATTATAAATTAGAATATTATCTAAGTATATTTAATAGAAGTTATTTAAGTATTTAAATAAGTTATTATCTATATATTATTAATAGAAAATAAACTCTTTTATAAATTTAAAAGATAATATATAGTATTTAAAAGCTCTAAAGAATATAATAAATATTATAAGATTCTTATTATTAGAATATATATAAAGCTTATTAAATATAATAATAATATTAAGTTTTATTAGATATTTATAGTTTATTATTTAAATTAATACTTCTTTAATTAAAAGTATAAGATAATAATTCTAAATTATTATAATATTAAGTTTCTAGTAATCTATATAAAATTTAAAGTTATTATTATACTTTTAAATAAATAATATTAAAAATATATAAAGAATAGTATTTAATAATATAAATTCTTTTTATAAATTCTTTTCTAAATATTTCTTAATTTTTTATAACTTAAATCTTAATATAAAGTAGAGTTAACTTTAAAATAATTTTTTTTCTAATTTTAATTTAATCTTATAATTATAAAATCAATAAGAAAAAAACTCTTTTATTTTATTCTTATTAAATATATTAATAAAATTATAATATTTTTTAAAAAGCTTTTTCTTAATTATATTCTCTATATATAATATTATTTTCTATATAACTTTTATAAAAATATCTTATTTAATTACTTATTTAATTAATTTCTATAATAATTATAGAAAAATATTAGACTCTATATTTTTTTTATTATAAGTTAATAAGTTAAAAATAACTATATCTATTTAATAAATATCTAGTACTTTATTTTCTTTAAGTAAAATAGAATTAAATTTAAAATTATTAACTTTTTTTTAAAAATCTATCTAACTTAGATTTTAAAATTAAGTTAAGTTTTAAATTAAATTTAATAGATTTTAAGTTAAATTTAATAAACTTTAAATTAAATTTAATTCTTAATAAAGTAAATTAAATACTAGTTAATTTTACTTTAATCTTTATTTTAAGAATAGAAAATTTAATTTATAAAACTTTTTTATAATTATAATATTTAGAAATAAAGATAATATAATTATTTATTATATTAAGTATAATCTTATATTTATTTATCTATAGCTTTTTAAGAATAATATATTAATTATTTAAGTTAATAATAAGTATAAATATAATAAATTCTTAGTAATTATTAATTTATATAAAAGAATATATAATATAAATAACTAGTTTCTATCTTATCTTTCTATTATATTTATAGAGATAATAAGATTTTAAAAAAGATATAAAAATAATATTAAGAATATTAAATATAATTTATACTTTTTTTTATTAATAAATAAATAAATAGTAATATTAATATTAATAAGAGCTTTAAATTAATATTTTTTTAAGTTAATAATATAATAAAATATATAAATAAATATTTATTAAATAAATTATAAAAATCTACTAATAATAAGAATAAAGGGTTTTTAAGGGTAATTTCTTTAAAAATAACTAATTTTTTAAATTTAAAAACTTCTTTACTAACTTTATCTTTATAAGCTTTTTCTTTATATCTTTCTTATTATTAACTTTTCTAACTATCTTATAATAATACTTAAGATATTTTATAGTATAATATTCTTTTTTATTATAAATAAAGTACTTAACTATCTTTTTCTTAACTAACTAATTATTTTTATAAAGAGATATTAGATAATAAAATTTAAAAAGAGTTATTATTTTTTTTAAAATTTATTTTATTAAAAAAATATAAATAGATAAAAAAATATAAGTAGTTCTTTATACTTAAGTTATAGTAGTAATTATAAAGATTATATAAATAGTTAAATAATTAATAACTATTATTATATAATTCTTTTTCTTATTAATAATTTATTAAATAACTTTAATATCTTAAATTCTATAAGGGAAATAATAATAGCTTCTTATAAATAGTAGTTAATCTTATCTTTTAATTTATTAATTATTATTTTATTATCTATTTTTAAATAATTTATATATATATAAAAATTAGAGTAAAAAGTATTAAATAACTTAATACTCTTTTATTTTAAGTTCTTAAAATTATAATATATATTATTCTTTTTATAAGGGTTACTTATAATATTATTTAGAGTTTAATTATATTCTTTATATTAATAAAGTAGTTTAGATTATTAATTTAATAAATTTAAATATATTAAGTTATTATATCTTTAGTATAGAAAATTATATAAATTATCTTTATATTTTTATTTATATAATAATCTTAATTAATTATAAATTTATTTTAGATTTATTAAATTTAATCTTCTAATAATATTTTATTATTAACTTCTATAAATAAAGAAGAATTTAGAATTTTTTAAGAGTACTTAGATATTATAATAATAAAGTTAGAGATAGTTTATTTAAAGAAGTATTAGTTAGTATAAAGCTTAATAATTTTTTACTCTAATTTCTTAGTTTTATATTCTAGATAAATTTTATTAGCTTCTAACTATTTAATCTTTTATTATACTTTATATTTAAGATCTTAAATACTTAAAGCTATAATTTATACTATATTTATTTTATTTACTATATTATTTTAATCTTCTAAATAAAATAAGATAATATTATATTTTTAGTAAAGTTTATAAAGAGTTATAAATAGATTATTAAAGTATTATTTTATTTAATATTATATTTACTTAATATTATTAATATTCTAAAATATTTTAATTTTATTAGCTTTAGTAATAATATTAACTAATATAATAGAAATATATTTATATTCCTAAGCTTATTTAATAATATTATTATAGATTTATTAAATAGTATTTTATTTAATAAAATTAAAATAACTTTAAAATATTATAATAATAATTAATTTATAGATAAAGAGATAAAGACTAAGATATTTATATAGTTAAGATATTATTATAAAGAGTATTTTAAAATTTTCTTTTAATATTAGAAATAATATTAAAAATTTTAAAAAGTATTTTTTTTTAACTTCTAAAGCTTAGTTCTTTAATCTTATTTTATTAATATATAAAGCTTAGTTCTTTAACTTTATTTTTATTTATAGTAAATTACTTAATTAAAAATAAAAATATATTATTATATCTTAGAGATTAATTTCTTTAATTATTTTATTATAATATTAAATACTAATAATTAATAAACCTTTTATTTTATTTTATTAGTATATTTATAAGAATAAAGATAAAGATAAGATATATTTTAATATTAAAAGCTAGCTTAAAATAAATTATAAAAATATATTATAACTAAGAAAATATATCTAAGAAAGAAATTATAAATATAAAGAGTATATATAAGATATAAAGAGTATAACTCTATAAGTATTAACTTTAATAAATAAATATCTATTAACTTTAATTTAATTTTTAAGCTAATTAATAAATAATAATTAATTAATTTTTAATATTTTTAAAAATTCTTTAATAAATTATCTATTAAAATTTAGGAATTCTAAAAATATTTATACTTCTTTAACTATTATAGATATTAATTATTTTTATATATTTTTAATCTTATCTTAACTTATTTAAATATCTTATATACTAATATTATATTTTAAGAAGTTAACTTTCTTTTTATAAAATTTTATTTTTCTAATTTAAAAAGTAATTTAACTTTATATAAATATTTAAGTACTTCTTATATATATTAAATATATTTTTTCTTATTCTCTAAATAAACTAGAATATTATTAAGATAGATTATTATTATCTTATTTAAATAATATCTTAATATATTATTAATTAATACTTAATAAGTTATTAATATATTAATTAGACTAAATAATATTATTAAGTACTTATAATATCTATATTAAATCCTAAATACTATTTTATATTTCTCGTCTATTTTTATATAAATTAAGTTATAAGCTTCTTTAAGATCTAGCTTTATAAAGATTTTTATCTTTTTAAGTTAGTTTTAAAATTTATTAATATTTAGTAATAAGTACTTATTCTTAATTATAATATTATTTAGTTTTTAATAATTAATATATAATTATAAGCTTCTATCTTTCTTTAGTATAAAGAGTATTAAATAGTTTATTAATAATTTAGATTCTTAAATAAATCCTTTTTTTAGGTTCTTTATAATATATTTATAAATTATTTAAAGTTTTTTTTTAATAACGCGTATATTAATTTAAATAATAGTTTTTTATCTAATTTAAGTTTAATCTTATAATTCTAAGACTAGTATTTAAATAGTACTTTTATATTTACTTCTTTCTAAAAGAGTTATATATATTTAAGATATTCTTTAAGAATATTAAGAGGTATTTTTTTTCTCTTATTCCTTTTATATTATTTAATTAATTAATTAATTTTTATATTTATAGAGTTAGATTCTCTTTTAAGATTATTCTTATTTAAAGTTATAATATTATATTTTATAGTAATTCTTCTACTTATCTTTTTATATACTATTATTTACTATTAATATATATATCTAGAGTTAATAATATTATTATACTTTTATAATATAAATATTTCTATTTTCTAATTAACTATTAGATTTTATTTCTTTAACTAAGATATTCTTAATATAATATAATAGTTAGTTATTTAAACTATATTAAAGATAACTTCTTTATAATATTATTAAAAAGTAATATTTAATAGAATTATTTCCTTATTAATATTTCCTAATAAAGATTTTAATCTATTAACTATTTAAAGTTTATAGAGTTTCTTCTTATTTATTATTAGTAGATTCTAAATATATATTAATATTTCTAATTTAAAGTTTTCTATTACTCCTAAATTTATTATTATAATAATCTCTTAACTATTAATCTTAACTAGTTTTTTTATAAGTTAGCTATACTTTATTAAATTTAACTCTTTTATAAAGGTTATAATATTTATTTCCCTATAACTACCTTTATTATAAGAGAATAACCTTTTTTACTTCTTTTATTTTTAGGTTAAAGTATTTTATAGAATAAAATCTAACTTTAATTTTTTTATCTATATATATATAATAGTTTTAAAATAGATATATTTTCTATAAAGTATAGTTATACTCTTCTTTTTAATAGTTCTTCTTAAGTTCTTATCTAAGCTTAATATATTACTTTTTTAACTATCCTAGAAATATTACTACTTCTATTTTCTATATTAAGTACTAGGTATATATATTTAAATTATAATAATAATATATATAGTATATAAGTAATATTAAGGTATATATATAATTTCTTTAACTTCTTATTTTATATTATAATACTTTAAGTAAAATATATCTATATATTTACTTTAATATACTTTATTATATTATTAGTAATAAGAGTTATATTAATAATCTTAAGATCTTTTAATTAAGAAGTTTTATTTTTATTACTTCTATTATTCTTTTAATTAATTTATAAATAAATTAGATTTTTATTTCTTTTCTTAAATTACTTACTCTTAATTAAAGTTATTTTTTTATTTATACTTTTATTTTTTTAAGTCTTCTTATTTTATTTTAATCTAAATTATTCTTTTTTTATTTTCTAGAACTTATTATAATACTTATTATACTATTCTAGATTTTTAAGTTCTATTATTATTAGTAGAAATATATTATTTTATATTTTATATAAAAATTCTTAAAGATAGTATTTCTATTATTTAGATATAATTATTAGATTATTCTAAGCCTTATTATCTACTATTTCTAGTTCTCTAATATATTAAGTAATTACTTACTTATTATTATTTCCTTAGTTTACTAGTATTATTATAAGTTCTAAATTATCTTACTTTAATAATAATTTACTTATTCTTTTTACTTTATTCTTTATAATAATAGCTTATATTATATTAATCTATAGTTTAAATACTATATTTTTTAATCTATAATCCCTAATAAAATAATCTAGTTTTCTATAGCTATAGTACTTTAGTATTTTCTTATTTACCTCTTTTATTAACTTTCTATATATACTTCTCTTTATTATATTAATCTCTATAGATATTAATCTATATAGATTAATTAGTTATTTACTATAATTAAAGTTAAAGTCTTATCTATACTAGTATTATATTATACTAACCCCTAAAACTTCTCTATTATATCTTTTTTCTATAGCTCTTTTAAAGAGATTATTATTAATTTAAATAACTTTCTTCTAAAGTTTATTAAATATATCTAGGCTTACTTTAATTCTTATTAGCTTATCCTTAATATTTTCTTTTAATCTCTATCTATCTATTATTATAAGTATATTATTATTCTATTTAATCTTAACTATATATTACTAGAACTATATTATATACTCTACTATAGATCTCTTTTATTTAATATATTAGATAATCTATATTACTTAATTTATTTTATTAGATAGTATAAATATCTTATAAAGTTTTATCTTAAAGTAAATAAATCCCTTTATCTATCTTACTATTTCTAGTATATTTAATAAGTTATCTAAATATTTTTATAGATAAAATTATACCTATTTCTATATATCTCTATATATAAATATAATAGTAATTATTATATATTACTTAATTAATATATTATTATAAAAGTAAAGATAAAGTTAAACTTATATTAATTACTTTTTAAACTTCTTTCTTTCTCTATAATAAAAGTCTAGTTAAGTAATCTTAATATTTTTCTTAGATCTATTATTAATACTATTATAATACTTAGATTAAATAATTTATTTAGAATAAATTAAATTATATTCCTTTAATTTAATATATTTATATTAAGAGTATTTAAAGTATTATAAATTAATATTATAAATCTTCTAAAAATAAGTAATTAAAGAGTAAAGAGAAATAGAATAAGCTTAATATAACTTTATATTACTTAATAATATAAAATTAAGTCTTTAAAAGCTAGGAATAACTATTAATTTAATTATAAAGTTAAATATAAAAAGATCTATCTAAGATAAATAAAAGCCCTAATTATATAAATATAAAAAAGTTTACTAAGACTATTATATTTAATAGATTTAATTTATAAACTATTTAAACTCCTTATTATTTATATTTTTTAATTTATAAACTATTTAAACTATTATATAACTTATTATTAAACTATTCTCTAATATATACTTATCTAAGTATTCCTTATATTATACTTATATTAGATTATAATATTAAGTTACTTATAATAATACTTAAATATTCTTTTCTTTAATTATTTATTAGAAATTAACTTTTTTTTTATCTTTATAAAGAATCTATTATAATTATCTAAGTTAATAGTAATAATATTTATAGTAAGTTTATAAGTTTCTTTATCTTTCTCCTTAGATAAATATTTAAAATTAGCTAGTTATAATATTAATATCTTATTATTAATTCTTTCTATTTTTTAATAAAGATATAAATTAATATTTTAATAATATTATTAATTATTCTCTTTATTTTCTATTTATAGTTTTTATTATTATAGTTATAAATTATAATAAGTTTATTTCCTAGAATATATATAGATATATAATAATTTAAGTTAAATATTATTCTTTAAAATCTTAGTAATATATTTAAATTATATTACTTAAGTTATAATATTCCTAGTATTATATTAAATTTTTCTAATATAATAACTAGATATTAAATTTTATTAATATATCTTTCTAGATTAAACTTTATTTATATAATATAAGTAATATTTAATATATATTTATTATTAATAAGTCTTAGAATAAGTAACTTTATTAACTTAATAAGTAGTATTTTATAAATTCTAGTATATTCTAAATTAATAAAATTTATTACTAAGGTACTTATATCTATTAAATAAGTAGTCTTTATTAGACTTTTAGTAATATATATATATAATTAATAAAGTTAAATTATCTATCTTATTAAAGCTTTATATTATATAATAATAATATAATAATAAATTAAAACTATAGATTATTCTCTTTAAGTTTAATTATTTTTTTATATACTTTTTCTAAAAAGTTCTTAATAATAACTTAACTAGAAACCTTTAGTTTTCTAATTTATTACCTTTATTATTAGTTTTAATATTAAGCTTAGTAAACTTAATATCTATAGTAAATAACTAGAACTTTATCTTATATAAACTTAATATTCTTTTATTTTTATATAATATATTCTTATTTTATATTTAATATCTAGAATAAAGATACTTTATATAAAGTCTCTTCTTTTATATTTAGATAAGTATATAAGATAGTTAAGTATTCTAGTCTAATATAAATAGTATACTAGATCTTTTATATCTATCACGACTTCTTTTTTTAAAGTAAGAGTTATTATTTTATTTATCTCTCTTATTTTCTTAATAATCTTATTTACTATATATCTTTTAAATAATCTTTATTTATATCTTAAATATTAAGTTCTATCTTATCTTTAAGTTATAGATATAAAGTCTAATAATAAAGTCTCTATATAATAATAACTTAACTCTATTTATAATTTATAATCTTAAGTTAATAGAAATATATCTTCTTAAGTTCCTAATCTTATAATTTTTAGAGTACTTAAGTAATATAATTACTATTATAAATCTTATATAAAATATATTAAATAACTTATTCTTATCTTTAAATCCTATAGAGAAATTTAATACTTATATATTAGCTTTAATTTAAACTTTCTTATTATATATATTAAAATTTTCTTCTAGATTAATAAGTACTTCTTTATAAGTTATATATAAGTTATTTAATATTAATAAGATTCTTAGCTTAATTATAGTAAATACTTATAATATATACTTATTATAAATATAATTTATTTTATACTTCTCTATAGAGAACTAATAAGTACTTTATTTAAACTTAGATAGTATATATAACTTCTATTACTTTTATTTTATATAGATTCTATTAAATATTAATATATTAGAATAATACTTATTATAACCTAGTATAATAATATTATAAGTACTTATTATTATTTAGAGTAGATATCTCTATACTTAATCTTATCTAACTAGTTCCTTATTATTTAAGTTATATAGATTTTATAATTAATTTAATATTATTTATTTTAACTTAGTTTTTAAGACTTTATTTTAATTTTCTAGAATTTTAATATTCTTATAATATTTATCTCTTAGCTAGTATATTCTAGTAGTATTTATCTTACTAGTTATAAGTTTCTCTTATATTTCTCTAAGCTTAGCTTTTAAGAATATATACTTCTTTTTTATTATTTCTATATAGATTTATAATATTTTATTTTCTTTAGTTAAAATTTTTAACTAGTTAATAAAATTATAGATTATAATATAAGTACTTTTTATTATATTTTAAAGGCCTTTATATTATTTACTAATATTTATACTAATTATCTTAATAAAGTATTATTATCTTATAACTATAATTTATTTAAAATTCTCTTTATTAACTTTATTAATATAATAAAGTATTATATTATCTTATTTATTAAAGTTAATAGTAAAGTATCTTTTAATAAATATTTTACTTTTCTTAATATCTTTAATATACTTAATACTCTTATTCTTAAGATTATTAGTTATATCTTATATTATATTAAGTACTTTCTAGTTAGAGTTATTTAATATATTAAAATCTACTATTTATTAGAATTAGATTTAAATTTAAATTTAATTTAATAAGTTAAATATAATTAATTTTATTACTATCTTATAAAAACTAGGTCTAGAAGATAATATATTCTTATTATTAAGATAAACTAGAGTAATTTTTAATAAAGATAAAGTTTAAAGTATTACTTTAATACTTTTTATTATTTATATTAAATAAGATTATTTTATTAATAATTATAGATTTATCTTTAATATAATTTATTTTATAGTAAAAAAAATTTTATATAGTAAAAAGAATAGCTTTTAATATATTAAGGATTAAATAAATAAGCTTAATAATATAATACTTAATATAAATATATTAAAAGCTATAAAGAAATAACTAGTTAAGCTATTCTATAATTATCTATATATATAAGAACTAGGTTTAATATAATCTAGCTTTAATACTTACTTAATAACCTAGAAACTATAATAAGTATTTATCTTATTAATTATAAGTTTCTCTTATATATTTCTAAGCTTAGCTTTTACTAATATATACTTCTTTTTTATTATATTTATATTAATTTATAATATTTTATTCTCTTTTATTAAAGTTTTTAACTAGTTTATAAAATTATAAATTATAATATAAGTACTTTTTATTATATTTTAAAGGCCTTTATATTATTTATTAATACTTATATTAATTACTTTAATAAAGTATTTCTATTCTATAATTATAATTTATTTAATATAATAAAGTATTATATTATCTTATTTATTAAAGTTAATAATAAAGTATTTTCTAGTAAATCTCTTATTCTTCTTAATATTATTAATATACTTAATACTCTTATCTTCTAGATTATTAACTATAATTTATACTATATTAAGTATTTTCTAGTTTAAGTTATTTAATATATTAAAGTTTACTATTTATTAGAATTAAGTCTAGTTTAATAAATTAACTATAATATTTAATATTACTAGAAGTTTCTTAGTTCTATAAAAACTTAGTTTAAAAGATAATATATTTATATTATTTAAATAAATAGAATAACTTTTAATAAAGATAAAGTCTAGAGTATTATTATAATATTCTTTATATAATTTTTATATTAAATAAGATTATTATATTAAAAGCTATAAATCTATCTTTAATATAACTTATTCTATAAGAAAAAATTTATATAGTAAGAAGAATAACTTTTAATATATTAAGGATTAAATAAATAAACTTAATAATATATTATAGAGATAATAGATTTAATAAATACTAAGACTATTATAATATTTATTATACTAAGATCTTTAAGATCTTATAATATTTCTACTTAATAATAGATTTTTATAAGAATTAATATTATTATAAATATTAATTCTATCTTTATAAGATTACTAAGATTACTAAGATCTTATTATTAATATAATATAATACTTAATATAAATATATTAAAAGCTATAAAGAAATAACTAGATAAATTATCTATAATTATTAGTTATATATACTAGGATTTCTATAGATAGTAAAAGATATTTATTCTTTTACTATAAAATATACTTATTATAGAGTTAGATTTACTAGGTAAGCCTAGGTTTAATAGAGCCTAGTACCTATAACCCTATCTATATATCTAGATAGTATTCCTAGCTATTCCTTCTATATAGTAGTATTCTATTATATTAGGTATTATACTTATTTAGATCTTACTTAGTTCTTAATATAATACTACTATCTTCTTCTTCTATAAGGTATATATAGATATACTCTACTAGCTATTTTAAAGTAATAGTATTAATAGCTCTACTATCTACTAAATCTACTATAGAATTAGAGTACTACTTAACTATTAACTATTTATCCTACTATTTACTAATTAATCCATCCTACTATTAATTCTTCCTTAGAGCTTTACTTATTATTAATCCTATCTTATTATTAATTCTTTCTATCTTAGAACTCTACTTAATATATTAATAGTAGCTCTACTAAAAAAATCCTTAATATTACCTCTATCTAAGATATTAATATATTTAGAATATCTTATCTTATTTATTATATAGTTATATATCTTATCTATACCTTATACTCTTATAAGTACTAGATAGAGCTATAACTCTAAAGATAAATATTTAGATAAGGTATCTTATAAAGAATATAATTAATATCTATTAGATTTTTAGCTTAAATTTAATACTAAGTTACTATATAAATACTACTTAAAAAGTTATTTATAGAAACTAGTATTACTATAATAAGCTCTATAAGTAATAATAAATTAAAAAAAGCTATTACTAAAGAATATTAAATTTTTTAATTTATTACTATAATATAATTTTTCTAAGCTTTATCTATTTTAAAATTCCTATACTTTATATAATTATATTAAGTACTATAAATTTAATTAAATAAATCTACTAGAGCTTCTACTAAGATATCTATATAATAAAGCTCTAGTATAGTTTAACTAGTTAAAATATTAGGATCTAGTAGAATACTTAGTAGTAATAAGATTAAAATTTTCATTATAAGTATTATAGTAAGAAGCTCTATAAGTATTACTATAAGTAGCTTAGTAACTAATAGAATACTATTATTATAAGCTCTATAATATTTTATTTTCCTTAATAATATATCTTATCTAATATATATAGGAAAATATATATAATAAACTATCTTATAGATACTATAAAATAGTATTTTTATTAAAAAATTTAACTATATTAATATTTATATAAGGAATACTAAAAGTAAAGATATAGAAGATTCTTATTTATATTCTTATCTTTCACCTTATCTATATAGCTATCTATATACTTATTTATATTCTTACCTTAATTCTTATCCTAATCCTTACTAATATACTTATAAGTATACTTACTATTACTCTTACCCCTATCCTTACTAATATACTTACTAGTATACTTATTACTACTAAAATACCTTACTATTAATAATCTTTTCCATATATTCTAAGAATATTTCTCTATTATTATATCCTCTACTATTATTATTACTATAGATAATTCTTTTATTAAATTATTTATCTTATTAAAGAGTAGAGAATCTATATCTATATAGAAAATAAGGATTAGAAATAGAAATAAGCTACTACTAAGTTCTATAGATATAATATATTTCTTCTTATAGTACTATATCTTCTAATATTATTATAAGATTCTATTACTTAATATTAATAAGTAGTAAGCTATATTAATTTTAACTTAGTTATATTACTAAGTAAATAAAATACTACTATTTTTATTACTTATATTTTATTATATAAAAGCTTATATAAATTTTAACTTTTTTAACTTTTTTAACTTTTTAATTCTTAATTTAATAGTAAGTAATTTATTAATATTAATTTATTTCTATAATATTCTAATACTTATTATTACTTACTATAATCTATTTAATCTACTAAAGTATCTATTTATAAGCTATTTTCTATAGTATTAATCCTTATTATTATTATTTAATATTTAACTTATAAAGAAAAAGAGCTTAGTAATTCTTAGTATTCTATAATAACTATACTAGAGCTTAGAGTATAGCTATATATAATAGATATATAAGTAATAGATATTATAATTAATTAGATATATATATAGAAAAGTTATTATATTACTAGTATATAGATAGAGTATATAATAACATGAATATTATTATTTTAAAGAAAGGGATAATATTATAGAGTTAGATCTACTAGATAGATCTAGGCTTAATAAGACCTAGCACCTATAGCCCTATCTATATATCTAGGTAGAATTCCTAGCTATTCCTTCTATATAGTAGTATTCTATTATATTAAGTATTATATTTATTTAGATTTTACTTAGTTTTTAATAATATTTTAAGTATATTTCTTTTAAAAGAAAGAAGATTTATTAAAATTATTTTAATAAATTAATAAATTATAATAATATATATATCTAGAAACTAGACTTAATATAATTTAGTTTTAATACTTATTTAATAATCTTAGAATTATAATATAAAATTATAAAGAAATAAAAAAATTTAATTCTAGATAAAAATTAATAAAAATTATATAATAATTATAGTTAATAAAAATTAATAAAAATTATATAATTATTATAATTAATAAAAATTAATAAAAATTATATAATAATTATAATTAATAAAAATTAATAAAAATTATATAATAATTATAATTAATAATAAATTAACTAAAGATTTAATAAAATTATTTTTTATAAAAAAATATAGATTATTTATTAAGAAATATAAGTTATATATACTTATAAATTATAATAATTCTCTTATTAAGATAATTAATAAATAAATTAAAAAATTTAATTTAAGTATAAAATAAAGTTTAAAGATATAAGAAGTAATTCTTTAATTTAATACTAAAAAATATAAATAATATTATTCTTAAAGTCTTATAGTTTAATAAAGTTAATCTTTATATAAAATAAAGTTCTTTAACTTTAATTTTTAGAAATAATATTAATATATAATAATTATTATAAGATTTTAAAAAAAGAATAATAATAAATTTAATTATATAATAAATATAATTAAATATATAAAAAGTAATAATATAATTTATTATTAATTTCTAAGTATTATAAATTAATATTAAATAAATTCTAAGATACTTTATAATAAAGAGAATTAATTATTATTATTATATTAAAATATTATAAAGTTTTATAAAAGATTTAATTAAAACCTTTAATTTTTATATATAAGAGAATATTATAATATTCTATTATAATAGTATCTAGAGTATCTTATAGATTAGTCTTAATATAAGATTAGGCTTAATATCTATATAACTATATATAATAGTTAGTTTAGAATATATAATCTTTATCTAACTATTAAAATATCTATAAAGTATATTATACTCTAATAATTTAGTAGTAATAACTTTATAGTATTATAAATACTATTACTTTACTATAATATATTATTAATCTATATTAACTTATCTTTATAAATACTAGTTATTTATATAGTATTATTTATTCTTTATTAAATTCTTCTTTAAACTTTATAATACTTAATTCTATAACTACTATCTTATTTATATTATTACTATACCTCTTTAAATATCTTATTATAATTAGCTATATCTATTATATTAAAAAATTACTTACTATTAATTAGACTAGTATATAAGAAGAGACTAAGAAAGAATACTTAGTATACTCTATTAAAAAAGAAGTAATCTCTTACTTTTATTAGAAAGAAATCTATTTCTTTTTATCTATTTTAAATTATATTTTTACTTTTATACTATTATTAAAAGAGTTTTAAAATAGTATATAAAGTTCTTCTATTAAGATATTACTTATTTAAAGCTTATACTAAGCTTATATCTTTTTCTTATTATTCTAATTTCTTTATTATTAATATAAAACCTATCTTATAATATTATTATTAAGATATATTAGCTCTATTTATTTCTTTAGAGTAAATATCTATATTATAATATTATCCTATAAAGTACCTATTTTATTATTAGGGATATTATTATTATATATTCTTAGTTAAAAAAAAGTCTATTTATAGAAGTCTTCTATAAGAATAATCTATACTAGAATAGTATTATAAAAAACCTTTATAGATTTAAATACTACTCTCTTATTAGCTTAGTTAAATAAATAAATTATAAATAAAATAGTAATATCTCTATTATATTTAAATATTAAGGCCTTTAAATAATATATTATATAATTATATTTAATTCTAATTCCTACTTTTAATATACTTATTTTAAACTCTATTAATCCCTTTTCTATAAGTTATATACTATTTATAAATAACTTCTCTTAAAAAAGTTTTATAGGTACTACTTTAATAAAAAAAGATATTTTTAATAATTTAATTAGCCTTAAATATATAGTATTCCTAAATCTAGATAATAATAATAATTAGTAAGACTCTAGATTTAATAAGAGATAATAAGTATCTTTATAATACTTTCTTTCTAAACCTCCTAGTAAAGGAAATAGATTTCTAGATTCTAAGCTACTATTAGTAAGTAATAAAAATACTACTATTAATAGTAACTATAATAGACTATAAAATATAAAAGAATTAGGTTTCTTTAATAATAACTATAGTAGTAAAATAATATATATTAGAGGTATTATAATTAAATATATTAATAATAGAATAATCTTTTAAGATATTTTTTTTTTTAAAATAAGCTAAGAACCTTATAACTATAAAAGGTTCTATTATTAGAGAGAATCTTAAGATATTACTATTAAGTAATATAATAAATTAGTAGCTTAAAAAGCTATTTACTTTAGAAAAGAGACTAGTTAAATATAAAGCTACTAATATTAATCTTACTAAATAATTAAGATTATTTTTTAATAAATTTAATATATTATTAAATATAGCTATTAATATTATATTAAAAGAATATTATATATTTTAGAATATAATTATATAATAAGAGCCTAGAGAATATATATAAAAAATTCTTAGATTAATAAAAGATACTAGGTTAATAAATATATAAAATTTAGTAGATATTATATATAATAATATTAACTTAGAGCTATAAAAAGATATTAATAAACCTAATAATATAATAATAATTAATTCCTTTCTTAAGAGTATTAATATATATAAATATAAATAGTAGGAATATATAGTAAGATATTCTAAAGTCTTTTTAATTATAAAAGTATTTTAAATTAAAAAATAAGACTAAGTATAAAATTATAAAGATAATTATACTTAGTTTTAATTCTAATAGAGATTCTAATCTTTTAACTATAACTAATAATTCTAGTTTAATAATATTAACTATAATTAAAATCTAAGTTTCTAGTATTAATCTTATATTTAAAATACTTACTCTAATTAATTATAAATATATAGCTAATATAGCTAATAATTAGACTTTTAATAAGTTCCTATTCTATTTACTTCTTAATAATCTCTATAAATCGCGGCCCTATCTTTAAATATATTAAGTTTAACTTTATATCTATTCTATATAATAAATTAAAATTACTTTCTAAGAAATAACTAAAAGTTTCTAGGAAATAGAAATAGGTAGTAGTAGAATAGTATATACTATTAGAAAGTATTAATATATTAAGTTACTATTAAAAATATTAAGAAGAAATTATAGCCTTTAATAAAGAAAGATACTATATACTATATATAAGAGAAGGAATATATATATAGAGAATAGAATAAATATAAAAATAAGTTTTTTTATTTAGGCTAAGATAAAAGCCTAAAGAAATAATTTTTAGAATTTATTAGAATAGATACTTTTTATTATAATTATAATAAGTTATTTCTATTAAGAAATAAATTATATAAATATATATATAAAGCTTATAGTAAAGATTTAATATATAAGTTAAAGTTAAGAGTAAAAATATAAAATAAGAAGTATTATTAAGAAAGTAATAATAAATCTTTAAATAATAAAAAGTATCTTTAAGATATTAATAGTAAAGCTTTAATAATTAAAAGTAAATATATTATAAATACTTAAAATATATAGAATAGAAAGTACTCTTAAAATATTAATAGTAAAGCTTTAATAATTAAGAATAAATATATTATAAATACTCTAAATATATAAAATAGAGAGCTCTCTTAAGAAATTAGTAGTAACCCTTTAGAGATTAATTATACTTTTAAGGTATATACTATAAAAATATAAAATATACCTTTAGATAAGTATCTCTAAGTATATTTTAGTAAAGGTTTAATAATAGATTAAAATTCTATTATTAATACTTCTAAAGTATATAATAAGCCCTTAGATAAATATATTAAAAATATTAAATTATTAGTATTTATATATAATCTTAATACTAACTTTATAAGTATATAAGGCGTATTTATATATATAATAGAACTTACTACTCTACTAAATTCTAAAAGCTACTCTTTTACTATACTTTTAACTATCTATTCTATATTACTAATTAATATTATTAAATTTATATTCTCTATAAAAAATCTTAGTAATAGCTTTATATTTTATAATTAGATTTATACTAAGATCTTAATAAAGTTTCTCCTTAATTCTAAAGATATTAAAGTCTATATTAACTTTAATTATAGAGTTATATTTATAAATAGAGTTTAATTACTTTTACTTCTCTTAAAAGTTAAAATAATAAAGATAGCTTCTTTACTTAAGATAAAAAGACTTAATATATTTAAATATAAAATTATAGAGTATATTATAAATATATTATATCTTCTAATAACTAAAAAAGATATAGAGAGAGAAGTACTTATTTATATCTATAAGAAGTTATATATTATAAATAATCTAAGAATAAAAATACTTATTAAGAATAATATTATAGACTTTAAGAAAATTATTATTAATATTATAAGATAGATAGCCTTTATTAAAAGCTATAATATTATTATATTTATTACTATATATTAATAAGAACTATTTTTTTATAAATATATTATAATATAGAAAACTATAGTAATTCTATTATATAGTAAGAGAATAGTATTAATTAAATCTCTAAAAGTATCTTAGAATAAGGACTTTATTTTTAAACTATCTAAGTAAGAGAATCTTACTATATATATCTCTCTAATAAACTATAAGATATATAAGATCTTAATAAGAAATAATTTAGATCTATTTATATAAGTCTCTAATAAGATATAACTTAGAAATATTATAGAAATAGATTATAATAACTACTTTTAGGTAGATATAGAAACTAACTTTATAACTACTCTATTATAACTCTTAATAAAGATATTAGCCTCTTTTATATTAAGAGTTTATTAGAATTTAGAGGCTTAAGCTCTAGCTCCTCCTATATCTAGAATTTATTAAGATACTTAAGTTTTATTAATTCTCTTATCTATAAATACTAACCCTTAAAGTTATATATCTACGCCTATAGAAGTATAATATCTAAATAGCGTAATATTTTTTAATAACTAGTATACTATTAATATACTATAATAACTTATTAATAAATTCTCTATACTATAGATAGATAATAGATTTATATATATACTAGAAAATAAATAGATAAGAATATCCTTATATTAAAATTAGTAAATAAAGATCTTAGAAAAAGCTAAAATATATTTACTAGGAGTTTAAGATTATAAGATTATAGATAAAATATTTAATAAACTTTATTAATAAGATAGATTAAACTAGATAAAAGATACTATATCTTTCTTCTACCTTATTTTTATAATATAGAAAACTCTACTAGATAAAATTAGAAAGGGTAGAGTAGTAGTTAATATTTAAGGCCTAAATAACCTAATTATACTTAATATATACCCTATATTATTATAAGCGAAAATAATTAGAAGTTTAATAGACTATTCTTATATTTTAGTATTAGATATATCTTTATTTTTCTATTAATAAAGGGTATATCTAAAAGACTATTATATACTTATTATTATAATTTATTAAGAATAGAAGACCTTTAATATTCTTATTATAAGATATATAAATAATATTACTTATATATAGAGATAGATTAATAAAATTTTATATTATTTAAAATATATCTATATATATATTAATAATATTATTATAGAAGCTACTTTATTTAAATAATATCTAAAAGATTTTCATAAATTCTTTTAACTCTTTATAGATTATAATATTTCTATTTCTCCTATAAAGATATACTTAAGATATCTAGATATAAAGCTATTAGATTAATATATTAACTCCTTAAATTTAATATTATTAAAAGAGAAACTATAAGTAATAAGTAAGCTTAAATATTCTAAGATACTTAGAGTACTTAAATACTATCTTAGACTAATAAGATACTTAAGATAATATATATACTTCTATATATAATTTTTAAAACTTCTTTAGTAATTAAAGATAATACTTTTAAAGAAGTTATTTAATAATATTAAAAAATTTAGAAAGAAATATTTCTTTATAAGAATTCTACTTCTATTAATCTTAATAGAACTTATTTTATTTAAAAAACTATAAAAGATAATATTATAATCTTTTATATTAGTATATTTTAATATAGTGAAAATATTATAGATTAACTTTAATATATTAAAAGAATTTAGGTTTAAAGCTATAGTCTTTTATATTAAGAATTATAATAAGAAAATATAAAAAAAAGTAATTAACTAAAAATATAATATAACTAATATTATTTCTATTTTATCTTTTAATTTAAGTAAAATAAAATTATTAATTTATAAAGCTAGAGATTATAAAATTTATATAGGTAATTAAGAAGATATAATATATAATAGAATTATTAAAGAAGCTAATAAGAGTATAAATAAACTATTTCTTAATTCTTAATATTTTTAAATAGAGTTATATTATATCTATTATATTTATTATATATATAAATATATAACTTATATAAATATCTTAATTCTTATAATAGTTTTACTTTAAGATAATATATAAATCTAAAAAGAAGTATATTTTATCTAATACGCTTTTAAGATTAACTAGTTATAATTATTTAATACTTCTTAATAATTACTTTAAACTAGATACTCTTTATATTATAATACTTATTAATATAAATAAAGAATTTTATAATAAATTATTATAGAATTATTAGGAAGATAGTATTTAAAAATATATTATTATATAAATTAATAAGAACTATATACTAAGTGAAAATATAATATAGTTATCTTTTATAAGAGAAAAATACTTATTAATATAAAACTTAGATTTTTATTTTAATTTTTATCTATTCTTATATAAAAAAGATAATAAAGATATTAAAGATATAAATAGAGTACTTAAAAATATAGAGAAGTAAGAGTATCTTAGTATATAGGATTATAAAAGTAGAAGTATAAATACTAAAGTATAAAGATAAAGAGAATAGTAAAGTTTAGAAATTCTATAGATTTAGGAAAAGAAAAATATAGATATAAAAATATAAAGTAAAAAAGAAAAGTAAAGATTAATAATTATATAAGATTATAAAGATAAAAGTATAAATATTAAAGTATAAAATAAAATATAATAATAAAACTTATAATATAAGAAGTTATTAATAGGGTTTTTATTATTTATATATAAAAATATAGATAGTATAAAAATAGTAGAGAGTATAGAGTAGTAAAGCTTTAAAGTTATAGAGCTACTTATATAGCCTTTACTACGCGTATATAGAAATAGATTAGTATATAATAATATTAAAATAGTAAATAATATAGAAGAGTAAAGCTTAGGGACTATAAGTTTACTTATATTATCTCTACTCTTTAAATATAATATTAATCTAATTCCTAACTTAAGATTAAAGCTAAGCCTAATCTTTTATATTAATATATTAATTAATCTTTAATATTTATATATACTAAAAAACTTTATTAAAGATATCCTTACTTTAATATATAGTAATAGATATCTAAGATTTTAGAGATACTACTATATTATTATATTATCCTAGTATATATATAGTATTATAAAGTATCTCTAGAATTTTATTAAGTATTACCTATAATATCTAATTTTATAAATATAATACTATATATTATATAAAAGTCTTAACTCTATCTCCTCCCTACTAGTACTCTTTTATACTATAGTTATTAACTTTATTTTAGTTCTCTTATTATTAGAAAGAGAACTTAATATAATAATATCTATTATAGATAAGTTTATAAAGTATATTATATTTATTATAGAAAAAACTATATAATCTATAAAATAATAGGCGATAACTTTACTTAATAGATTAGATATAATAGACTAGAGTTTATTAAAAGTAATTATATTTAATAAAGATAAAAAGTTTCTATCTAAGTTTAAAATAATATTATTTAATAAGCTTAGTATAAGTCTTCTATATTTAACTATATATTATTCTTAAATTAATAGTATAAGTAAGAGAATAAATTAAATAGTAGAGATTATTTTAAGATATTATATTTATAATCTAGATAAGTCTTCTAAATAATTTAAAATATTATCTTAAATTTAAATATTCTTAAATAACTTTATTACCTTAGAATCTATACTAAATAAAATTATTTATAGATTTATACTAAATAATTTACTAGATCTTTTTAAGATTACTTTTATTAATAATTACTTTTTAGTTAAAATAACTACTATTAATACTATTACTTTTATATAGATATTAGATAAGTTTTATTATAATTAAAGATACTAGCTAATATTTCTATAAGTTAGAGATTAGGCTTTACTATATTTATATAAAGGATATTCTATTCTATTTATATTAGATATAATAATAAAGCTTTCCTAGTAATATATAAGCCTATTTAAGATTATAGAGAGAGTTAGATATTTAATATATTATTTAGAGATACTAATAAATTAAAAGATCTATCTAGTATTTATAATTATATAGTTAGAATCTACTCTAGTACTCTCTAATAATCTATATAATTATTCTAAACTAATATATCTATAAGCTATCTTTACTAATAACTAGGTTTATAATATTAAGTAACTTCTTAATAAAAAAGTAATATAAAAAGAATAAGATCTTATAGTAGAATATTTATTATATTAGGAAAGCTATAGCTTAAAATTTAATTATTAGTATAATCTTAAAGATCTATAGAACTATATAAAGCTTATAGAGTAATATAAAGAGGAAGTATTCTAGATAGATTAAATTTTAAAATTCTTTATATTATTAACTCTATTCTTATTAAAATAAAAGTAAGGCTATCTTAAAAAGAGTATAGATAGAACTTAAATAATATTATCCTAGAGTACTAAGTATAAGAATAAAGTACTAGTTACTTATTAATATTTTAGTTATTATTACTAAAGTATAGTATTATAAAAAATACCCTTTTTCTTTAGTAGCGAGGAGATTATTATAGTATTCTACTATAATAATATCTAGGGTATCTTATAGACTAGTCTTAGTATAAGATTAAGCTTAGTATCTATATAACTATATATAATAACTAGTTTAGAATATATAATCTTTACCTAACTATTAAAATATCTATAGAGTATATTATATTCTAATAGGGAATCTTTATATATATTATAAATACTTTAAATTTAAGATTAAGAATTTAAGAATTATTATTTTAATTTAAGAAAGAGAGTAAGACTACTTTAAAGAGAGTATTAAGGGAGTAGAGAACTTAGTTAAGAGAGTATTAAGAGAGTATTAAGAGAGTATTAAGAGAGTATTAAGAGAGTAAGGGAAAATAAGAGGGAGTAGCGAGGAAGTAAGAGGGAGCCCTATTAAGTAGTATAAGGGCGTAGTGTTAGGGATTACCATGGCCTTGGCATCTTTACCTGTATTCCAGGTCACGTGACCACACTAACGCCTTGGCGCTTGGCATCCTACAGTGGCTTACCTCGCTCCTGTATCTACTTCCTTGTGCTAACTAAGATGCCGCCGCTTTGCTCCTACGTTTTGTCTTAGGATCTTAGATGTATAAGGTAAGGTTAGGAACACCCTCACAGTTCCGCTTAGGCATAGCGCCCTTGCTAAACCTCTTTAAATCTGGCTGCTAGATACGAGGCTCGGGACCACAAGCGAGACCAGGAACAGTGACCAGCGCAATTTGTAACTTCAGATTCTTGTATCAATCATCTATGTGAATTTGGGTACATCAACTTCTTGCCTTGGGCTAGCAGCATCCGCCAGTACTGCCTACCAGTTCTTGCTGGGGCGAGCGAGCGACGTCGCTAGCTCGGGACTCATGACAAGCGTAAAGCTGACAAGAACTGGATGAAGTCGACCCGGTCGGCCATTACGAGATGATCGAGATGAGATTCAGCACATGCCCACTAAAAGGCAGGTAGCACGGCCATAAGACTGCAGCGATGAAGTCCTCATCACAGCAAGTTTCTCCGTTATTGGTCACCACCAGAAGTGGCTTGGTCTCGTGATGATGTTGATGACACTAGCGAGTCTCAATACGGAGGACCTTCTTTCAGCTCGACGAAGCTGAAGGAAAGATCGTACGATGGCCAACCTCAGCCTGCACATCCCCACCTGCAGTATACAAAGTGTTGCAATATAAACCCATATAATTACTGCCACTATAGACTGCGCGCGTGGTCTTTTTGTTGCAACAGTTATGAGCCCGGCTTGCAATATTATTCCGCAGTTCCGTAACACTCCAAGTTCGAATCACAATCAAAACGACATATTTTCGGCTAAAAACTTAAGTTATACCCTTGCTTAATTGCTAAATCAACTCTTTAGCCACAGTTTCTTGGCGTAGCTAATCCAGCGGCCGGCTCAAGTATATACGAAGTAGCCAGGGGCCAAGTCCAGTGACTACGCACCAAATCAGCTACTACGCTACCATATTACCGGGTTTATACGGGGCACATTCGGCACTACAGCCATCGATTCGACATCAAAGCCTGGGGGGGTATGTTGCAATATGAACCCGTATACTTACTGCCACTATAGACTGCGTGCGTGGTCTTTTTGTTATAACATAAAGCCTCCTCTTTTCCTCCTTTCCTTCCTTTTCTTCAAATTGTCTCTTACCTTCTTGCCTCAACAAGGTGAAGTGACCGTCAACGATCTCGTTTCTACCAGTCGTTCAAGTCAGATACGTTGACCCAAAATGTTCTCCGTCCCTGCCTTCACGCTACTCTTCGTCCTGACACCTTCTATCATCCTTGCCCACACCCTACCCATTTTCTTCGTGCAGAGCACCTTTCAAGGTCCCTCTCGAGCCCAAAATTTACACAGGAAGCTCTACCAGAAGGATGGCGAACCCACGTATGTTGACTCGAGGCTCATCATCCGTGGACCTAATAATTCTACCACGTTTGAGCTTGACACTCATAGTGGTGGCATCTGGTCGGCCGATAACACCCGTCTATGGAATACATCCCATGCCAAGCACCCGAGCGAGTTCGTAAAAGCAAATAAAACATGTCGTGATGCTGCCGAGGACCTGATTAAGAAATACAAGCTCGTGCCGCACACCGAAGAAAGCTCGCCCGTCACTTTTGAATTTGCGGGCATCAGCGGCACACAGCTCTCCAATGAGAATGGCCACGCCAATGGCAGCAAATTTACCCGCGAAGAGTTCCAACTTGACATCTCCGCAAACTATATCGCCAAAGTCAAGGTTCCCGGCCAGGGCAACTTGCCAGTCATCGGAGGAGGCGGCAACTTCCAGTTCACATTTGAGCAAAACAGCCGCCTGATAGGTTACCATGGCGTTTGGCGGGACGTACAGGGAAAAGGTGTCGACTACCCTGTCATTCCGCAAACCGAGTCCGACTCCCAGTACAAGAACGCAACAAGCAGCTTAAACATCCTCAACTTCACATCTACCCTAGCATACTACTCCGCCCCCTTTGGCACCGTCCAAAACTACCTCTACCCTGTCTATATCTACCACGCCACCGCCAAATTCGGCAACGAAACCGTCCAACTCCGCGAAACACTTCTCCCCGCAACGACATTTCTCCTCGAACCCCAAACCCTTCCCTTAAAACCCGATTGCGCCGCCCCCATAGAAAAAATTCCCAAACCCACCCACCCTTCCAAATCCCGCCGCTCCGCCCTCATCCCCCGCCAATCCAAAACCTGGGGCTTTGGCACTGAATGGCTCGGTGTGCCCTGGGGCCTGCCCGGCTCCCAAGCCAATGCCGCCGGAGTCAGTAACCTCCTCTTTGACGGCCTCTTCAGCGGTGTCTTTGGTGGTCTCTTCGGCGGCGGCGCGAAGTGGACCCAGAAATTCAATTGGGGCAATACCTTCGTGTGGGAGACAGATTGGGATGCCGAAGACAGCGTGTGGGTTGACAGCGCCGACCTAGTCTTCTACACCGGCCACGCCAATGGCAACGGCTGGGTTACCGCCACCCCAACCAATGACGCCTTCGTGCACCACGAGGTCGTCGGCACGTTTCCTCAGATCCCGGGGAACCTGTGGGGCCACGAGAATCTCAAATGGCTCGTCATTGCGGCGTGCGGGCCACACCAAGACGATCGGATCGTCGCTGGAGGGGGAAACGCGTTCGATAGATGGAGAGGCGCGTTCGATGGCCTGCATGTGTTCATGGGCTACGCGACTGAGTCAATCGATACTACGGGGGAGGGTTCCGGGATTGTCAAATATGCCAGGGGGGGTGACACACTGGTGAACTCGTGGTTCCGGGCCGCGAAGGAGGTGCAGCGGAGGGGCGTGTGGGTGACGGCAATGTGGAGTGGGAATAGTGGACAGGATCATTTGCCCGGACACGGTGGGATGGAGACTGATCCACCGATTTCCACGCAGCGGTGGTTGTTATGGAGCCAGGTATGAGATTTTTAGGAGAGTTTTGTGTTATGGAGCCAAGTATGAGATTTTTTAGGAGGGCTTTGTGTAGGTCGCTGCTTTTTTGCTTGGCTGGTCCATGACGAGTTTTTAAATTTTATCACGCAATATTTCCTAGCGTATTTATTAAAAACAACAATCATGATATTACTTAGTACTTTAACGAGGCAATATTATGAACGTTATATCGCTTTCCTAGAATATGATTATAAGGCTGAGATTAGCTTTGCGCGCTAACTTGGTACCTGCTAAGTGTAGGGTTCATTCAAGCCCAGGCCCTCACGGCCTAGGGGGGGGGAATTAAATCCGATTCGTAGCCGAAAATAACCTTTAAATATTACGAGGTAAGGCGTTATTAGCCTATAATCATAAGCTAAGCGTTACTTACTATTTTATAGAAGTTATAGCGTATTACTTAATAACGCCTAGATAAATTTATAGGCTAATTATATAATTATATTTATTTATTCTAAGTAAATTACTCTAAAAATAAGTAAATATAAAGTAATATAAGTTTTATATATAGTATTTATCTAGTTCTAACTTTATTACTATCTAGTTATAATATACCTTAGAATATCTAGTAAAACTTATAATTTTTAAGTACTTATATATTAATATATAGTTATAAAAGACTATTACTTAATATATAATTAATAATATTCTCTTTTAACTTTTAAAGATAAATAATAACTTTAATAAGTTTTAAAATTAAAATTAATAATTATTTCTTATAAATATTATTTTTATAAAAGTATTATCTTAAGATTAATATTATAAATATTAAATATATATAGAAGAAATAAATAAGATAAATATAATTATATATAATCTTATATATAAATAAAGAATAAATTATTTATTATATAGAAGATAAATATAAATAAGATAAATAACTAGAAATACTTAATAAAAGCTATAAATAAACTAATTTATAGTAGTAATAATATATATAATTAATAGATACTTCTAAGTAGAAAGAAATAAAGATATTAATACTTAGTTTAATATTAACTTAAGTATTAACTTAGTAATATACTATATTAATTTATAATAATATATCTATAAAAAAAGTAATACTCTTATTACTTATTAAAATAGAATTAAATTATTTTAATTAATTAGTTATAAAAGAAAATTATATAAGAATATAAGTAATTAACCTTTAAATACTAAGATATAATTAAGTTAGTATTTAATCTTAATACTAAATTCTAATACTTCTACTTAATCTATATACTCTATAAGCTCTATCTATCTATATATAAGGTATAGTCTATATAAGACTTCTAAGATATATAAATAATAGCTTATATAAAGCTTTAAGATATATAATAGGCTTAAATAACTAAGTTAAACTATTATCTAAATTTTAAAACTTTAAAATAATTATATCTAATTATTAAAATCTATCTAAAAATAACTATATTAAAATTTTATTTTTTAATATTTAACTTATATATATTATTTTTATACTAAAAAGTAGTTAGATATCTTATATAAGATAGTATTTTATATATATAAGACTTAATTATTATTATTACTATTATATAATACTTAAATAATAATACCTAATTATTATAAGTTATTATTATTATATAAGGCCTAAATAATAATACCTAGATAGCTTTTATAAAGACCCTACTTCTAAATAACTCCCTTAGAACCCTACTCTTATATATTCTCTAGGCTATAAATATACTAATCCTTAGGTATATATTTAAGGCCTAAAGTATTTTAAAACTTAATAAACTTATTCTTTAGTAAAGGCTTTATTAGTTTATTAACTACCTAGTATTTAGTTAATATATATTAAAGATTAACTATATATTTAATAATCTTTTTATAAATAAAGTAGTAATAGAAATACTAAAATAAGGGATTTTCTAAATAGGAATACTAGTACTAAATAAGGAATATAATTTACTAAATACTAAAATTAATATACTATATATAGAATGCTAAAATTAATATATTACTATATTTAGATAACTAAGTTAATAATAATAGGGCCTAGAATATAGTCTAAATTTATATTACTAATAATACTTAGAAATCTATAGAAAAATTAGGTAATTAATTACTAAAAAAGGGCTAAATAGTGGTAAAAGGAAATTATATATATATATATTAGTTATATAATGCATAGCGCTTATATATAGTACTTATACCTAGTATATTCGGGTCTAGGGCCTATACTACCTAATAGGGCTTAGCTATTAACTAGAACTAAATTCTAATACACTCCCTTAAGCTATATAGCGATTAGAAAATTATTAGGGCTAATCCTAGCCCCCTAATAAAGGATTTAAATTTAATAGGATCTAGTTACTTAGTAAGCCTATTAATAATCTACTTATTAGTTAAAATATAATATATATTAGCTTTTTTATCCTAAAGGGCTTCCTTAATAGAATAATACTAGATATTAATATACTTAGTTCGCGTATAATACTTAAAATTATATGCTAGTATAATAGCTAATTATAGATTAGTCTAAATAAAGCTTTTTAAATAGAATAGCCCTAATTACTTAAATAAACTAGTTAATTAGATATATTCTTTAATAGCTTCCTTTTAAGATATATATTCCGCCTTATAACTAGATAGGGTAACTATCTTTTATAACTTACTAGCCTAAGATATAAAGCTATTCCTAAAAAGAAATAGGTAGCCTATAATTAATTATTAAGTTAGATAATTATCTCTTTAATCTATATTATAATAGCCCTCTAATCTAATATCTTAATATAGGCTAAAAATAATATCAAAATTAATTATATATAGGATATATTACTAAATATAGTTTAGCGTATAGAAATATTTTATCTTAGGGTTACTTATAAATTATATATATAGCTCTATTATATAAGATAGATCTAGTTAAGTTAATATTATTAGATATATAAGTAACCTAATTTATTATTAGAAATCCTCTATAATAGAAGGTTTTATTATTAAGTTATTTTTATCTAGTTAAATACCTAATTTAGAAGAGGTTCTATAAGGCTTTAAGTCTTTATAGTTAAATTAGTTAATTAATTTCTTAGTAAACTTAGTTTAATATATATAGATAGCCCTTTTTATATAATTATATATTATTTAAATTCTTAGGAAAAAAGAAATGTTACTTAAATTAGTAATATTAATTATTTTAGTAATTTTAGTTTTTAGTGTTAAATAGTATAGATATAAGTTAGTTAATTAATATAGTATAGATAGCTCTATAAGTAAGAATCTTACTAAATACTAAGGCGCGCTTAATAGCTCGCTTATTTAAGTTGCTAAGTAACGCCTTAGCCCCTAAATTTCAACACTCTTACTTAAGCTATAAGGCCATCTATTTATTCTATTATATATTAATAATAAATAAGCTCCTACTAAAGTATTAAATAGCCTAGTACCTAATACTAGGTAGTTAGTGTGAATATATAAAATAGTAATAAAAAGATAATAAAAAAAGCTCCTACTAGAATAAGCTCTTACTAGAATAAGCTCCTACTAGCTATATACTCCCCTTATAAGGTATATCTTATTCTAACTCTAAATACTACTAAAAACGCTTAAATATATTATAAGGAAGAGATTTAGTAAGTCTATCTATTATTATATCCCCTATAGAATAGTATCTTAGCTCTATTTATTAGTTACTAATATAATCCTTAAAAAATATATATTTAGTATATATATATTTTATCTTACTATAATTAATAGGGTTCTTAGCTAATATAATAGCCTCTTAATTATTATAAAAGATAATAGTAGTTAATATAATAGTATAAATAGTATTAATCCTAATAGTCTAAGCTACTATAAATATATAGTTTTTATTTACTTTTTTTAAATTAATATAAAGAGTAATAATTAAATTAAGAATAATTTAGATTAACTTCTTAAAGAGTCTTTTAAATTAAATAGCTTCCTTTATAATATTAATTTACTCTATATATTTAATTTTATATATAGTTAAAATAATAATAGATTAATACTTAAAAGACTAATTAATAGTAGTATTTCTAAGATTAAAGATATATTTAGAGGTAGAATATCTTATAGCTAGGTTACTAGTATAGTTAGAATCTAAGTACCCTACTAAGAGCTACAACAATCTCTTATAGATAAGTTTAAGTTATAAGATACCTTATAAATAGTAAAAGATTTATTTTACTACTATTTAATAGTTATTATCTAAATTAAAGGCGTATTAGCTAATAATAAAGACTATATAGATAATATTAGGCTTAGTACTTATTATAGTATATATTAATAACCTAATAATAGATTAATATTACTTATAAGATTATTTTAAGATAATAAAGTCTTTAGTAAATAATTATAAGTAAGTTATTTCTATTAGTATATATATAGATAAGTTCTTATCTCTATTCTTAATTTTATACTTAAATATATTATAATTAGTAAGAATATTATAAATATAGTTTTTTTAGCTTAAATATAGGGTTTAATTTAATTAATCTCTTATAATAACTATATCTAAGTAGTATTAATAGGGCCCTAAGTTAGATATTTAAAATTTCTTAGATAGCTAGGCCTTAAACTAAATAATATTATAAGGATTTAGATTAATAATTAGTAGATTATTAATATAAATAGTAATAATTTATTAAATTTAAAATATAAAAATATACTATAATCTTTAGTAAGAGGCCTATAGTTTAGAGTAATAAAATAATTAAGTAAATAGTAATATTAAATATATAAGGATTACTTTAACTTATATAGGGCCTTATTAAATTTATAAACTTACCCTAAGTTATTATTAAAGCTAATAGACTAATAAATATAAATATTAATATCTATATCTCTATAAAAAAATACTATTTTAATATCTATTTACTTAATCTCTAAATTATAAGCTTTTATAATAGTAAAAAGAGTTTTATAATTTATAGACTTAATTATAATAGTAAATATCTTATAGAAATTAATTCCTTCTTACTATTAGAAGTTATATATAATTTATTAAGCCTTATATTAGACTATTATATTATTAGCCCCCTATTTATATTTATAAATCTATTTTCTATTAAAAATATTAGTCTTATTTAGAGATATAATAAGTATCTATATATTATTTTCTAATAGTAAGTTAATTATATTTTATATATTTAACTACTAATCTATCTTATAATACTAATTAGCTATTACCTTCTTATAAGTTTAGGGCTTATTATAGTTAATAAAGTTTTTTATTAATAAATTAATTATAGCCTAAATAAGCCTCTTAATATCTCTATCTTTATTCTTAATAGCCTAAGTAATAGCTAATATAATAGAATCTAGTAACTTAATTAGCTTATAAAGATAGGGGTATTAATATAAGATATTTTTTAAAAATCTAAATAATTATCTTTTAAGATATTACTTAAATTATCTAAGATATCTATATTTAAGGTATTTATCCCTATTATAAAGAAGTTATCTATATTAGAATTAATAAATTAAGTTAATTTTAGAAGAGAAATAAAATTAAGTAAATAATTAATATTAACTAACTATACTATTTTAATAATTTAAGCTTACTTTAAAATATTAAATCTTAAGTTTTCTTTTTTATAAAGTACTAATTATTTTATAGATAAAAGGGTTAATAAAATAAATTAATTAAGTAGCTATTTTAATAGCTAGTTAATAAAATTAAATTATAGAATATTATTTATTAATATTAGTATTTAGTAAAAGTAATTATCTTTAAAACTAATAAAATAACCCTTTTTAAAATAAAGTTAAAATTTAGGCTAGTTTTAATCTAGAAGATTATACTTCTAATATATATTATAATAACTAAGTTATTTTAGAAAACTTAAATTAGGCTATTCTTTATCTATAAGCTTATATAATATCTTCTTATTCTTAGCTTTAATTATTTAATTCTTTAGCTAAATAGCTATATTAATTATTTCTAAAATAAACTTATAAAGTAGCCTACTTTTTTAAAGGAGAAAGTAAGTTATAATTATAACTATTTACTCTTAATACTTAGCTATTCTATTTATTTATAAATTTATAGAAATAAAAAATTTCTAAAGAATATTATACTTATAATAATAATTATTAAATAAGTTAGATTTATAATTATTATCTTTATTAATATATAGTTAATAAATAAATTAATTAAGTTATTTAACTACTCTATAATATAAGTTAAAGCTTTATAGTATTAAAGTTATAGATTTATTAGATATTAAATAGCCTATATATATCTTAGTAATATTTTTTATTAGTAGATATAGATATTAGATATATAAGAGAGTATTATTAATAGAACTAAAGATATTAATATAAATAAGCTTATTTTTATAGTAGCTAGGCTTAATATAACCTTAGTAAGATAGATTTTCTATTTAAGTTTTAGTATAGATTATATAGTAATAGTCTTTATTATTTAGAAGATAATTTAAATTAATACTATTAATAATTTAAGGGAGTTTTAGTATATTTTATTTATCTAAATACTTTATTAACTAATATTAGTAGTTTATAACCTCTTAATTATAGGCTATTATAGCTATTATAGCTACTATAGATACTTAAGTATAGAGGGCTATAACTTTAAGGCTTATATTAATATAGTAGAGATTAGTATTTTATAATTTTATAAGTACTTTATTTTAACTAATAATAATATTCTTATTAATAAATTTAAGAAGATAACTAGCTTATTAAAGCTTTAAAGATAAAATAAAATTAATATTAGCTTTTAAAAGATAAAAAATATTATTAATAATAAGATTTATAGAGTTACTAGATATCTTATATAATAGCTTAATAATATTTATAGCTATAGCGCTACTATTATTAGTTATATCTATAATAAAGATTAAAGTAGATAGATTTTATATAAAGATAAATACTAATAAATTATTTATAATATAGTAGCTAGCCCTAGTATTAAATATCTAGGGTTTAGAGTTAAATAATAAGTTTATAAAGTAAGCTATAATATTAAGCTTAATAATAACAATATTAATATTTATATTACTAGAGCTACTATTATTCCTAATAATATAAACCTTATTTTTAAACTTATTATTCTTATTATCCTTATCTTTATCCTTATTTAACTTTAATTTTTTATTAGATCTATAAGAATTCTTATTATTATCACCCTATTATTTATTATTTTAAAATTTATAGTTATTAATATAATTTATATAATTATAACTAATAAGTTAATAATAATTAGGCTTATTATAGTACTTTATTAGCTTAAGAACTTTAATAATATATCCTAATTTATAATTATATTAGGCTTAGATATATTAGAGAGCCCTAGAATTAATAGATTAAATAAATAATTAGTAATTTATTATAGGCTATATATTAAATATTATAGTAGAGTTATAGACTAATATTATTTTTAAGTTCTTTAGATATAATATAATATAACTAAGGATATATTTACTTATTTTATCTTCTTTTAATATTTCTTAATAAAGCTTATTAAACTAAATAATATAAAAGTTATAAATAGAGTTTAAACTATTATAAAAATAAATAATTAATTATAAATTATTTAGCTTAAGCTTAAAACTAAAATATTTAATTTTATTATAGATTTTTATAAACTACTTATAATAATTATTTAAGTTATTATATTAAATAAGGCTAAGAGACTTAAACTTAATAAAGATATTATATATAAAGCTAACCCTCTTAAAAATAAAGTCTTCTTTAAGCTTCTTTTATAATATAGAGGTAGTTATAATTAATTTATATATATTTTAAAAAAATATAGAGATATACTTATTAATATACTTAATAATAGCCTTATTTTTTTAAAGCTATTCTACTTAATTTATATTATCCTTAATAAGTTCTTTAGATAATATATTCTTCTTATTAATATACCCCTATAAAATATACTACTTTAGCTTATTCTTAATATTTTAGGACTATTTAAAATACCTACTATAGTTATTAAACTTCCTAATATTCTTAAAAATAGATATAAGCTTATTAAATATAATAATATAGTATCTAAGTTATATTTAACGTCTAGTAATATAAATAAAGATATAGAATAAATAAAGTATACCTATAGCCTATAGATATTAGTTAAGCTTAGTATACTAAGTATTAAAAGTTCTTAAAAGTCTAGTAATAACTTATTAATAAGTAAGGATAGATAATAATAATAGCTTTTTAATAGGTCCTTATTAAATAATAACTCTTTAGAGTCTTTAGATACTTAAATTATTAATAAGCGAGGTCTTTTAAATATCTCTTAATAATTTTATTAACTATATAATATATATAGAGAAAGATCTTCTCTTAGAGTCTTTATTAAGTATAGATCTATTTTAAAGTAAATTAGATAAATTAATACCCTAAAAAAGACTTAAATAATAGTAGGCCTAAGGCTATATAATTAATATTAATATTATTAATAAGAATTTTAAGTTAGAATTATTTTAAATAATAAATCTAAAATAAAGTAAAGAGATATTTATTTTATTAATACTACTTAATAATATCCTTAAAATATATATCTTTAGGTATACTAGCTAGATTACTTAAATAACTAGTATAGCTAGGAGAACTTAATAGCTAGCTACTTTTATAGCTAGAAGTACTTAATAGCTAATAATATTAAATAACTAATATAGCTAAAAGTACTTAATAACTAATAGTATTTTAATAAATAGAATAATAGCTAGAAATACTTTAATAATTAGTAGTATTTATTTAATAACTAGTAAGAGATTAATAATTCTATTTTAGGGATTAATTACCCCTAATAAATAATACCTACTTATAGTTAGATAGTTAGTAGCTAAGGTATTATTAAGATATTTATCTTATTTAAGCTTAGTAATAACTAGATCTAGCTATTAAATTTACTAAAATATAATAGCTAAGAAAACTTAACTACTAAGCTAAGATATAGCGCTAAAATAATCTTAATATTAAGCTAAGATCTAGTAATAAAGAGTCTTAATAACTCTTAGCTACTAAATTTTTAACTTTATATATATTATAATAATTAATTATACCCTCTAATAGCCTATTAATAGGCTAGTTAAGATACTAGAAGATTATATATATATATATTAATAATATTAAGCGCTTATAATATAAGCTAAGCTTATAACCTATTAAATAATATAGATATAAGTTAGTTAATTAATATAGTATAAATAGCTCTATAAGTAAGAATCTTATTAAGTACTAAAGTGCGCTTAATAACTTACTTATTTAAGTCGCTAAGTAACGCCTTAGCCCCTAGATTTTAATATTTAGGTCTTATATTTTAGAAATATTTAGATTAAAGATTAATAAGTTATTAATATATATATATATAATAATTATTAAAAGATATAGATATAAGTTAATTAATTAATAAGGAGCTAAGGGCCTTATAAGCGAGAATCTTACTAAGTGCTAAGACGCGCTTAACGGCTCGCTTATTTAAGCCGCTAAGTAACGCCTTAGCCCCTAGATTTCAATACTCCTACTTAAGTTATAGGGTTATTTATTTATTCTATTATATATTAATAATAAATAAGCTTTTACTAAAGTATTAAATAGCCTAGCTTCTAATACTAAGTAATTAGTATAAATATATAAAGAGATAATAAAAATAAAGAAAGCTTCTACTAAAATAAGCTCCTATTAAAATTATTATAAGGTATAGATATAAGTTAATTAATTAGTAAGGAGCTAAGGGCCCTATAAGCGAGAATCTTACTAAGTACTAAGGCGCGCTTAATAGCTTACTTATTTAAGCCGCTAAGTAACGTCTTAGCCTCTAGATTTTAACACTCCCACTTAAGCTATAGAGCTATTTATCTATTCTATTATATATTAATAATAAAAATAAGCTCCTATTAAAGTATTAAATAGCTTAGTACTAAATACTAGATATTTAGTATAAATATATAAAAGAGTAATAAAGAATAATAAATAGAAGAAAAGCTTCTATTAGAATAAGCTCTTATTAGAATAAGCTCTTACTAGCTATATACTCCTCTTATAAAGCATATCTTATCATAATCCTAAGTACTACTAAAAACATTTAAATACGTTATAAGGAAGAGATTTAGTAAGTTTATTAGCTATTATATCCCTTATAGAATAATATCTAAGTTCTATCTATTAGTTATTAATATACTCTTTAAAAAATATATATTTAATATATATATACTTTATCTTACTATAATTAATAGGGTTTTTAGCTAGTATAATAACTCTTTAATTATTATAGAAAATAATAGTAACTAATATAATAATATAGATAGTATTAATCTTAATAGTCTAAGTTACTATAAATATATAGTTTTTATTTACTTCTTCTAAATTAATATAAAAGATAATAGTTAGATTAAAGGTAATTTAAGTTAGTTTTTTAAGAAGTCTTTTAAATTAAATAACTTTCTTTATAATATTAATCTACTTTATATATTTAACTTTATATATAGATAGAGTAATAATAGGCTAATATTTAAAGGACTAATTAATAGTAGTATTTCTAAGATTAAAGATATATTTTAAAATTAAATATTTTATAATTAAGTTACTAATATAGTTAAAGTCTAAGTACTTTATAAAAAGCTATAATAGTCTTTTATAGATAAGTTTAAGCTATAAAATACCTTATAGATAGTAAAAGATCTATTTTACTATTATTTAGTAATTATTATCTATATTAAATATATAATAATTAACTACTAAAATTATATAAGTAATATTAGGCCTAGTACTTATTATAATATATATTAGTAACTTAATAATAAACTAGTATTACTTATAGGCCTACTTAGGAATAATAAAGTTTTTAGTAGATAGTTATAAATAAGTTATTTCTATTAATATATATATAAATAAATTTTTATCTTTATCCTTAACTTTATATTTAAATATACTATAATTAATAAGAATATTATAGATATAACTCTTTTAACTTAGATATAGAGTTTAGTTTAATTAATCTTTTATAATAACTATATCTAAGTAGTATTAGTAAGGCTCTAAGTTAGATATTTAAAATTTCTTAGATAGCTAAGCCTTAAGCTAAATAATATTATAAGGATTTAGGTTAATAATTAATAGATTATTAATATAAATAGTAATAATTATATTAAGCTTAGAATATAGAAATATATTATAATCTTTAATAAGAGGTTTATAGCTTAGAGTAATAAGATAATTAAGTAGATAATAATACTAAATATATAAGAATTACTTTAACTTATATAGAGTCTTATTAAGTTTATAGACTCGCTTTAAATTATTATTAAAGCTAATAAGTTAATAGATATAGATATTAGTATTTATATCTTTATAAAGAAATATTATTTTAATATTTATTTATTTAATCTTTAAATTATAGATTATTATAATAATAAAGAGAGCTTTATAATTTATAGGCTTAACTATAATAGTAAATATCTTATAGAAATTAATTTCTTTTTATTATTAAAAGCTATATATAATTTATTAGGCTTTATATTAGATTACTATATTATTAGCCCCTTATTTATATTTATAAATCTATTTTCTATTAAAGATATTAGCCTTATTTAAAGGTATAATAAATATTTATATATTATTTTCTAATAGTAAGTTAATTTTATCTTATATATCTAACTATTAATCTATTTTATAGTATTAATTAACTATTATCTCCTTATAAATCTAGAGCTTATTATAATTAGTAGGGTTTCTTATTAATAGATTAGTTATAGCTTAAATAAACTTCTTAATATTTTTATCTTTATTCTTAATAACTTAAGTAATAATTAATATAATAGAATTTAATAATTTAGTTAACTTATAAAGATAGGGGTATTAATATAAGATATTTTAAAGATCTAAATAATTATTTTTTAAGATATTATTTAAATTACTTAGAATATCTATATTTAGGGTATTTATCCCTATTATAAAGAAGTTATCTATATTAAAATTAATAGATTAAATTAACTTTAGAAGAAGAATAAAATTAAGTAAATAATTAATATTAACTAACTATAATATTTTAGTAGTTTAAACTTATTTTAAGATATTAAATCTTAAGTTTTTTTTATATAAGATACTAATTACTTTATAGATAAAAGAATTAATAAGATAAGTTATTTAAATAGCTATTTTAATAACTAATTAATATAATTAAATTATAAAATATTACTTATTAGTATTAATATTTAATAGAAGTAATTATCTTTAAAATTAATAAAATAGCTCTTTTTAAAGTAGAGTTAAAATTTAGGCTAGTTTTAGCTTAGAAGGTTATACTTTTAATATATATTATAATAACGAAGTTATTTTAAGAAGTCTAAATTAAACTATTTTTTATTTATAAATTTATATAATATCTTTCTATCTTTAGTTTTAATTATTTTATTTTTTAGTTAGATAACTATATTAATTATTTTTAGTATAAATTTATAAAGTAGCCTACTTTTTTAAAGAAAAGAGTAAATTATAATTATAATTATTTATTCTTAATATTTAGTTATCCTATTTATTTATAAATTTATAAAGATAAAGAATTTTTAGAAGATATTATATTTATAATAATAACTATTAAATAAGTTAGATTTATAATTATTATCTTTATTAATATATAGTTAATAGATAGATTAATTAGATTATTTAATTATTTTATAATATAAGTTAAAGCTTAATAATATTAAAGCTATAGATTTATTAAATATTAAATAATTTATATATATTTTAATAACGTCTTCTATTAGTAAATATAGATATTAAGTATATAGAGAAGTATTATAAATAAAACTAAAGATATTAATATAAATAAATTTATTTTTATAGTAACTAGGCTTAATATAACCTTAGTAAGATAGATTTTTTATTTAAGTTTTAGTATAGATTATATAATAATAATTTTTATTACTTAAAAAGTAATTTAAATTAATATTATTAATAATTTAAAAAAGCTTTAATATATTTTATTTATCTAAATACCTTATTAACTAATATTAATAATTTATAATCTCTTAATTATAGGCTATCGCGGCTATTATAGCTACTATAAACGCCTAAGTATAAAATATTATAGCTTTAAGGCTTATATTAATATAGTAAAGGTTAATATTTTATAATTTTATAAATATTTTATTCTAACTAATAATAATACCCTTACTAATAAATTTAAGGGGGTAGCTAGCTTATTAAAGCTTTAAGAATAAGATAAGATTAATATTAATTTCTAAAAAATAAAAGACGTTATTAATAATAAGATTTATAAAGTTACTAAGTATTCTATATAGTAGCTTAATAATATTTATAACTATAGTATTATTATTATTAATTATACTTATAATAGAAATTAGAGTAGATAGATTTTATATAAAAGTAAATACTAATAGATTATTTATAATATAGTAGCTAGTCTTAGTATTAAGTATCTAAGGTTTAGAGCTAAATAATAAGTTTATAAAATAAATTATAATATTAAGCTTAGTAATAATAATATTAATATTTATATTATTAAAGCTATTATTATTTCTAATATAATAAACCTTATTCTTAAACTTATTATTCTTATTATTCTTATTTTTATTTTTATTTAACTTAAACTTTTTATTAAATCTATAAGAATTCCTATTATTATTACTCTATTACTTATTATTTTAAGATTTATAGTTATTAATATAATTTATAATATTATAATTAATAGATTAATAATAATTAGACTTATTATAATATTTTATTAACTTAAGAATTTTAATAATATACTCTAATTTATAATTATATTAGGTTTAAATAAATAATTAATAATTTATTATAAGCTATATATTAAATATTATAGCGGAGCTATAAGTTAGTATTATCTTTAAGTTTTTTAAGTATAGTATAATATAATTAAAAATATAATTATTTATTTTATTATTTTTTAATACTTCTTAATAAAGTTTATTAAATTAGATAATATAAAAATTATAAATAGGACCTAAATTATTATAAAAATAGATAATTAGTTATAAATTATTTAGCTTAAGTTTAGAATTAAAATATTTAATCTTATTATAAATCTCTATAAATTATTTATAATAATTATTTAAATTATTATATTAAGTAAAGCTAAGAGATTTAAATTTAATAAAAATATTATATATAAAGATTATTCTTTTAAAGATAAGGTCTTTCTTATACTTCTTCTATAATATAAAGATAGTTATAATTAATCTATATATATTTTAAAGAAATATAAAGATATACTTATTAATATACTTAATAATAACTTTATTCTTTTAAAGTTATTTTATTTAATTTATATTATTCTTAATAGATATTTTAAATAAAGCGTTCTTCTTATTAATATACCCTTATAAAATATATTATTTTAGCTTATTTTTAATACTTTAAAACTACTTAAGATACTTATTATAATTATTAAGCTCCCTAATATTCTTAAAGATAGATAAGAGCTTATTAGATATAATAATATAGTATCTAAGTTATATTTAATATTTAATAATATAAATAAGGATATAGAATAAATAAAGCGTATCTATAGCTTATAGATATTAGTTAAGCTTAGTATACTAAGTATTAAAAGTTTTTAAAAGCCTAATAATAACTTATTAATAAGTAAGGGTAAGTAATAATAATAGCTTTTTAATAGGTCTTTTTTAGGTAATAACTCTTTAGAGTCTTTAGATTATTAATAGATAAGGTCTTTTAAGTATCTCTTAATAATTTTATTAACTATATAATATATATAAAAAAAGGTTTTCTCCTAAAATCTTTATTAAGTATAGATTTATTTTAAAGTAAATTAAATAAATTAATACCCTAAAAAGGCTTAAGTAATAATAGGCCTAAGGTTATATAATTAATATTAATATTATTAATAAAGATTTTAAATTAAAATTACTTTAAATAATAAATCTAAAATAAAATAAAGAGATATTTATTCTATTAATATTACTTAATAATATTCTTAAGATATATATCTTTAGATATACTAGCTAGAGCGCTTAGATAACTAATATAGCTAGAAGAACTTAGTAGCTAGCTATTAAAATAGGATTGAATTATCCTTAATTAATTAGTTATAGAAGTAAGAGTAGAGTATACGTAATTAATATTTAGATGCTAAGGCCTCGCTTAGTTAGCTTTACTAACTTAACTTTACTTTAATACTAAATTCTAATACTCCTACTTAATCTATATACTCTATGAGCTCTATCTATCTTATATATAAGATATAGCCTATATAAGGTATATAAGGCCCTTAAGGTATATAATAGATAGCTTATATAAGGCTCTAAGATATATAATAAGTAATTTATCTAAATAGCTAAATTAAATTATTACCTAAATTTTAATACTCTAAAATAACTATATCTAATTATCTAAAAAAAATTTAAAATAACTATATTAAAAATTCTATTTTTTAATATTTTACTATTATTTAAAATTTATTTTTAATATCTAATTTATATATACTATTTTTATACTAAAATATAGTTAGATATCTTATATAAAGTAGTATTTTATATATAAGGCCTAATTATTATTATTACTATCTCTTAAGACTTAAATAGTAATACTTAATTATTATATACTATATCTAATTATAAGTTATTATTATTATATAAGGCTTAAATAGTAATATCTAATTATTATATATTATATCTAATAGTGATATCTAAATAGCTTCTATAGAGATTCTACTTCTAAATATTTTTTTTAGGGCTCTACTCCTATATATCCTCTAGGCTATAGATATATTAGCTCTTAGATATATATTTAAGATCTAAAGTATTCTAAAACTTAATAAACTTATTCTTTAATAGGGGCTTTATTAGTCTATTAACTACTTAGTATTTAGTTAGTATATATTAAAGATTAACTATATCTTTAGTAACCTTTTTATATATAAAGTAATAGTATATAGTAATATACTTACTATAAGTATAGAACTTTAGATTCTTTATAAGGGTAATAGTATCCTAATTATTATTAAAAATAATAATAATTTTAATAGCTAATTCTTTATCTTAAAGCTTAAACTTATATAAAAGGTTTTTAAGCTATATAGCTTCTTTAGCCGCTTATATCTATCTAATATACTTAGCTTTATATATTAATAGGGTAATAATTAGTTATTACTTAGATTATTAGCTAATAATACTACTTCTAATATAAAAGATAAAGCTAGAGATTAACTAGTATATATTATAGTTATCTATCTAATTAGAGTTAGTATAGCTTATAAGATTATTAATAATATCTTAAAATATAAGTTAGTAGTTAAGTATACTTTATAAATATTAGAAGATTTATTTAATAGTACCCTAATAAACTTAAATAGAATTTAAGGTATAGTAACTAACTACTAAAATAAATTAAAAATATTAGGCTAGGTACTTAATATAGTATATATAAGGGAACTAACTATTTATTAGTAATATTACTTATTATAGATATTAATTTAATAACTTTTTAGGGTCTTTTTTAGCTTAGAGTTAACTTCTATTAAAATATTAGTTAATTTATATTCTTATTATCTAAAATCCTAGATAATCTTCTTAAGATATACTTATTAGCTAAAATATAGAACTTATTATTAGTAATTTTAGGTAATTAATATACCTAGTTAATAATAATATAGCCTAAGATTAGTTATATAAAAATAAGAATTAAAGGCCTTTTTAATCTTAAGAATATTCTATTTATTAAGATTTATAATAAGTAAGTTATTTATATAAAGAGTAATTATTATATTTAAAGAGGTAATAAATATATTTAAGTTAGTATCTAAGATATTAAAATCTAAAATTTTAATAAAGTTAGTAAAGATATTATACTATACTTAAGATAATTATTTAAATCTATATAAGGCTTTATTAAGATAGTAGATCTTATTACTTTTATAGTAGCCCTTAGACTACTTAATAAAAATTTTCTTTTTAATTTACTTATAAAAAAAAGCTATTTTAATATTTATTTACTTAATATTTTAATTTATAATAATTATAATAGTAAGAATAATCTTATAGTTTATAGATTTAATTATTAAAGTAAAAGTTTTATTATAGTTAAGTCCTTTATATTATTTAAATTCTTAGATTATTTAATATATTTTATAATAGATAATCTCTTTATTAAGGCCCCATTTTAATATATAAACCTATTTATTTCTAAAGATAGTTCTTTCTTAAAGTAATATTATTAGGGACTATATCTTATTATCTATTAGTAACTTATATTTATTATTTATTACTAACTTCTATTATATCTATTATATACTTCTTAATATAGCCTTATTATAGATCTTTAGCTTAAATAGTTTAGCTATATTTATATATAAAAGTATAGTAATTAAGGAGTAATTAAGGTTTAATAAGTTCTTATTATCTAATATTAAGACTATAAGATTTAGATAATCTACTAGAATTTATTTAAATTAGATAAGATAGATATTATTAAGTTTAGATAATATATTTATTTATTATTTAAGTAGTAGCTTAGTATAAATTAGGTTAATATTATAACTAAGGATCTTTTACTTCTATATATTCTTCTCCTCTAAAATAAAGATTTATAGATATTTGATAAGTAGAGGCTTTATAAATAGAGGTAGTTATAATAAAATTAGTAGTAGTAGTATAGATATAATAGCAATATTTAGTAAGATAATATTATTAATAAAAATAGGCTTCTATTCTTTAATATAGATACTAAATATCTAAAGAATCTTTTTAGTTTAAGGGTAGTATAACTAGTAAATATATCTATTATTTTTATAATTAACTAGTAAATACTATTTATTTTTATTAACTAATTTCTTTTATAAATAATTTTTAGCCTAAGTAAAGAATTTTAAAATTTAAAAATAATTAAAGGATAAAATATTACTTATCTAAGCTTTATAAAGTAACTTATTACCTATCTTAATAATAAGGCTATATACTATAATATAGTTAACTACCTTTAAAACTTTAGATTATAAATTTTTATTAAGACCTAAGCTTAATAATATAAAATATATTTTAGATATTAATATTAGGCTTAGATATTTTAATTTACTATTTTATTAGAGATTTCTAAATATTATTAATTTATAGAAAATACTATTATTAATAAGAAACTATTAGAACTTATATTTTTTATATTTATCTTTATTATTAATCTAAAAGTATTAAATATAATAATTATTTTATTTATAATAGCTCTTAAAATATTAAAAAGAAAAAAAACTATATTTTTATTCTTAATATAAAAGACTTCTAAAAAATTAATATAATTATATTTAAAGGTAATAAAATAGTAGCTCCTATTAAAGTTTATTAATTTAATAAAATTATAAATATTACTATAAATTAGCTTTATTAGGTATTAGCTAGATATAATAATATCTTTATATAAAATTAACTTTTAGCAGCTTTATATATAATATTTATAAGTTAGTTCCTCCTTAATTTTCTTAAAGAAATTAACTTTAGTAGCTATTTAAGATAGGTAAATAATATTCTATTAACTAAGATACTTTATTTAAATATATTAAAGTTATTAAATAAAGTTATCTAGAATATTATATATATTTAATTTTAAGGGTATTATCTTTAACTTAAAAATAAAAATCTTATAATATTATTTAGCTTTAATCGCGTTAAGAGAATTATAAGTTAAGATATATCTATTTATCTTAAAGTCTACCCTAATATTACTATCTATTAACTAGAAGACTAATAGAAGATTTACTTCTATATTAAATATAAATATAATATTTTAAAATTATAAATTTTTATCTAAAAAAGAGATTTAAATAATTTCTATATCTATTAATTAAATTAGTTTCCTATTAATCCTAATAATAAATTTAGCTATTATAAGTATTAACTAAAATTTAAGAAAGATATTATAATTACTAAATATATATTAGCTATAAACTAAGTTAATAATAATTAAGCTAGCTAACTTATTATATATAGAGGAGATAAGAGAGAAGATAAACATATTATTATAACTATAAAATAAATTATTAGCTACTAAGTTAGTAAAGACTAACTTATCTTTAAATATTATTATTAAAGGGTTAGTTATTAAATACTTTTTATATTCCTTCTTTAACTTAAATTTTATAGGCTTTAGCTAGAGGTATAGCTATTAATAAATAATACTATTATATTTAAAGAATAAGTTCTTATTCTTATAATAAAAGTAAAGGCTCTTTCTCTCTTCTTAAATAAAGTTATTAACCTAATTATTATTATAGCCCTAGCTAAAGATCTAGCTAATATTAATACCTTATTTTATAAATATAGTAATTCTAAAGAATTTCTAAAAAGCTTATAAATAAACTTCTTTATTATTTATAGTATTTAAAATATTAGAGAGAGAAATAATCTTATAACTAAAAAGATTATATAATTAAATATAGATAATAAAAAAGATATAATAAATTTTACCTAAATCTATAAAAAATAAATAGTAGAGATAAAACTCTAGTAAGTTATAGATATTATATAAATTAATTAGCTTATTAATAACCTCCTAAAACTTTTAAATATAATTATTAATATCCTTTAAAATTTTTAGTATTATACTATATAATTAGTAGACTAGTTTAGTATATATATTTATTTTTTTAAATTTAAACTTTTTTATAAAGATATTTAAAGCCTTTTAAGAGTTAATTTTATTCTTTATTATATAAAAAGGCTCTAACTCTATCTAGTCCTTAATAGTAGTTATTAATTTAAGATAGATAGTTAGAGTAAATAATTTAAAATTATTAAATATAAGCTATATTTCTATTTTATAGGCCTATTTAATATAGTTACTCTTTCCTTTAAGCTTATTAATTATATAAAGTAGGTAGGATTCTTTTCCTTATTAATTATTTATAGCTATTTTAATCTTTTAGGATAATAATTATATTAGATAATAATATTAAGATAGAAATATTTATAAATAAGAATAAGGATAAAAATAAATTTATTTAGTAATATTTCTAATCTAAAGTAACTATTATAAGTAATTTAACTAGTATATTATAAAATACTAATAGGAATAGAGGTATAAAAGAATATTAAATAGTTAAATTAAAGATATTAGTTATACTTATCTTTAAAAGAATAGATTTACTAGCTTCTAAGTCTATATTATAAGGTAAAGATAAGTAAGATAGAGATAGATAATTATTACCTTTAATATCTTCTTTAAAGATTTTAGTAATCTCTTTTTTATTTTTTTAATATTTAGCTTCTTTAATAAGATAAGAGAAGTACTATTATTTAAAGCAATAATAAATAGTAATAAAAAGGTTTATAATTTATTTATAGAATATATTAATACCTAGTAATAGTTATAGATCTTAATAATAGATAGATAGTTACTTAGATAAGCTCCTACTTAAGGGCTTAATAACCTCTTTATATCTATCTATCCTACTTCTTTTTAATAGTAGGGAACTACTTAATAAGATAATATTATTAATTAATAAATAGAGGATTTAATTAGTAAAATAATACTATTAATAGATAGGTAGAAAAATTTATATAATAAAATAAAAGGCTATTAATTAATAGGCTAGTATCCTAGTTTAATAAGATAAGATTATTAATTAATAAGCTAAAAATATAATAATTATTTAGCTAAAATAGTAGCTAACTAAAAATAGGATAATATTTAATAAGTTATAGAGATTTTTATAGAAATTTTATAAAGTTTTTAGTACTTATCTAAATAAAGATAGTTTAAGTAGTCTTAATCTTAATAAAGAGTAATTTAAATAGTTTAAATAAATAATATAGCTTATTTAGATAAAAAAAATCTCTATTTACTTATATTAGGAAGCGGATATTATATAAATAAAGGTATTTAGTAGTAAAAAACTTAGATATTTACTTATATTTAAGCCACGCTAATAGTAATAAGATAATAAATAATATTAATTTAAGTACTAAGTAGCCCTTTATACTTAAATAATTAAGTACTTTCTTTTATTATAGCTATATACTATAGTAGATAATAATCTACTATTAAATTAATTATTTAGTTAGTAAATATATTTAGGAGTAGAAAATTAATAGTTTAGTAACTCTATAAACTATATTAGTAGCTTAAAGGATAGATAGAATATAGAGTATTAAATTATTAAAGATATTTATAATACTTTATAAATCTAGGCTTATAATCTATTAAAATAGGATTAAATTATTTTTAATTAATTAGTTATAGAAGTAAGAGTAGAGTATACGCAATTAATATTTAGATACTAAGGCCTCGCTTAGTTAGCTTCGCTAACTTAGCTCTATCCTAATACTAAATTCTAATACTAGCTACTCTTATAGTTAGAAGTACTTAGTAGCTAATAATATTAGGTAATTAATATAATTAAAAGTACTTAATAATTAGTAATATTTTAATAGATAGAATAATAATTAGAAATATTTTAATAGCTAGTAATATTTATTTAATAACTAATAAAAGGTTAGTAATTTTATTTTAAGGATTAATTATCTCTAATAAATAATATTTATTTATAGTTAGATAGTTAATAACTAAGATATTACTAAAATATTTATCTTATTTAAATTTAATAATAATTAAATCTAACTATTAAGTTTACTAAAATATAGTAATTAAAAAAATTTAATTACTAAGCTAAAATATAGTATTAAAATAACTTAAATATTAAGTTAAGATCTAATAATAGATAGTTTTAATAACTTTTAGCTATTAAATTTTTTATTTTATATATATTATAATAATTAATTATATCTCTTAATAGTCTATTAATAAGCTAGTTAAGATATTAAAGAATTATATATATATATATTAATAATATTAAGCGCTTATAACTTATTATAAGATATAGATATAAGTTAGTTAATTAATAAGGAGCTAAGGGCCCTATAAGTAAGGATCTTACTAAGTACTAAGACGCGCTTAATAACTTACTTATTTAAGCTACTAAGTAATATCTTAGCCCCTAGATTTTAATATAATTATTAAAAAAGAACTAAATAAAGATAAAAGGAAATTACGTATATATATATATTAATTATATAATTTATAGTACTTATATCTAGTATATCTAAGTCTAAGGTTTATATTACTTAATAGGGCTTAGTTATTAACTAGAACTAAATTCTAATAAAGAATATAAGTAGTATTATAAGTAGTTAGTACTATTAGAAGTAGCTAGTACTAGGTTTTAGCTAGTAAATTATAAGTAATTATTATAATTTTAGTATTAATAATTATTACTATTAAATATAAGAAATCTTTTATAAGAAAGAAGTAAAGTAAGTAAAATAATAAGTAATCTTATATAATATATATATATTATATTAATTATATTTATCTATTAATAGAATAATTACTTATAGTAATTACTCTAGATAACTATAATATTTAATCTTAATAAGAGATAATTAAAAGATTTAAATAATTAAAATAATCTACTTTAAATACTTAAACTCTCTATTTACTTATATTAGAAAGTAAATATTATATAAGATAAAGATACTTAATAATAGAAAATTTAGATATTTATTTACTTAGATTATATTAATAATAATAAAATAATAAGTAATATTAATTTAAGTATTAAGTAATTCTTAATATTTAAATAATTAAATACTTCTTATTATAATAATTATATTTATAGTAAGTATTTAATAATCTTAGTTATTTATTAATTAATTCTTTAGTTAATAAGTATACTTAAGAATAAAAGATTAAAGTTTTATAAGTTATAATAATAATTTAAATATAAGAAAGATAAATAAAAGTAATTATTAAACTATATTTATAATACTTTATAAATCTAGGCTTATAATCTATTAAAATAGAATTAAATTATCCTTAATTAATTAAGTATAGAAGGAAGAGTAGAGTATACGTAGATGACATTCGGATGCCAAGATATGGCTGAGTAAGCACTCAGCCTTGGCACCGAATTCTGACATGGGGCGGATTTTTGTCATAGTTAAAGGCGATAGAAATCTGCACCAGAGCCCAGACAGCGAGTGAACCAATCGCAATGAGCCTGTGAAATTAAAATCTCTCATTGTCAATGATATGAGTCATCGCACTCTCCTTTTCTGGTATGGCAAGGCCGAGGTAGAGCATGGCCAATGATTTACTAGCTCTAGGGCTACCAGACCGCTATAATGAGTCATCCTCTTGCAGAATCAGCCTCAATGCTTTACGGAGTAGCATATGGGGGCGCGATGGGGTAGCGAGGGGTATAATGTGGAGAGTACTCCGTACAAGTACCTTATTGCATCCCAACCCTACCTTCTATCTCCAGATACATCGCCGGGTTTTTTCCATTCATTGCTTATCAACACCATCTTGCAAGCATAGTCAATACTAATCGTTAGTTTGATAAGTCGCTTATTGGATCAATCGTTTGGCGCAAAGATATGTCAGCGACAGAAGCAACAGCAACAGCATCAGCGGCATCAACAACCGATGCCGACCTTCCCCAGGCAGAGTTCAGTTGTACGAAATGCCTTGCGGTTTTTGACAGCAGTGAAGCAAAGAGAACGCATATGAGAGAGGATTGGCAGTGAGTGATGTTTGCTAGGAGTGGAATAGGCAGGATGATTGACGGAAACAGTGTCTACAACTTCAAACGCCGCATGGCTTCGTTACCTCCTATATCAGCTACGGTGTTTCAAAAACAAGTGCTCGCTTCTGATTCTGGAAATGACGAGAAAGAGGAATCTTCACTATTTCAGCGGTCCTGCAACGCATGTGAGCAACACTACACGAATCCGAAAGCATGGCAAACACACCTCATGTCACGGAACCATGTCCAGAAGACTGCTGAGATAGACTCGGAAGCTTCCTTCTTGTCTGATGAGTCTCCGCCAAGCATTCTCCCATTGAATGGACACGAGGAAGATCAATTAGCCAACAAGGAAGAAAGCTTCAGCCCACTTCAATGTTTATTTTGCAATGTTGAATCTGCATCCATGGATTCCAATTTGACGCATATGTCACATGCACACAGCTTCTTCATACCCGACGCTGAATATCTCATCGATATGGAATCATTTCTTAGCTACCTCTTTGCCGTCGTATCAGTGTTTCATGAGTGTCTATCTTGTGGGAGCTCAAAAACTACCAAGTTCGGCGTTCAAGCTCACATGCGTGGGAAAGGCCACTGCAATGTAGATTTGGAGGATGACGAACATGACCTCAAGCAATTTTATGACTTCTCTGGGGATGTGGACGATGAAGGAAACCAGCCAAAGACGAAGCTAACTCTGGTTCCCAATGAAGATGAGCTTCGTCTGCCATCAGGCAAAATTTTGGGTCACCGTTCGCGTGCTCGACTTCGTCAGGATCTTTCCGACCATCCTTCATCTTCATCATCCTTTCACCAGCAACCCCGTACCGAGACAGTGTCAATGGAGTCAACAGATCGAGGTTTAGCTATGAGAGCTGGTACATCGACCAGCTTAGTTGGAGTGCCAGCGCTTGAACGTCGAGCTCTGATTGCAATCGAGAAGAAAATGGAGAAGATGGAGACGAGGGAGAAAACTAAGTACCAACATGTATTGGAGAAAGGCGGAAATCAGCAGAAGCGGTATAAAGTAGCAGGGATTGGGAAAAAGCAAGGCGGGTTAGAAAAGAGATTGGGGTAGACTTGAAGCATAAAGTCCTAGGACAGGTTAGTGCTCCTCTTATGATGAGTCGAAATACGCCCAACGTGTATTCCTAAAGCTTTCACCCCGGCCCCTAAGCATGCCCCCCAAAGTATACACCCTAAGCATGCCCCCTAATCATACCGCCAGGTATACTCTTTAAACAAGGCCCCTCCTTGAACAAGGCCCCTTGAAAAGCTTGCGTAAAGTTGAAATGATAAATATATAATTAGCTAAGGGTTCACTATAGCTTTATAGGTATCTATTATTTCACCTAATACCAATTAGTTAAGCGACGCTTAGGGTATGGGAAGAAATAGCCCTTTATTTAAATATCAAGGCCTCGCTTAACTCGCTTCGCTCGCTAAGCTTAGCCTTGGCCCTAGATTTTAACAGAAGCCCCCTATTAGAAGCCCCAAAGCAGGTATCGTTTAGGCATCCCCTCTAGAGGGCTGAATTATTGATACGCTAACATCGTTAGCGAGGTAAATCAAGATTGATGGTGTCAATCTCTGTACTTCGGATTAATTCTGTTGGCGCATCGTCTTCGTCCCCTTGAACAGAAAACTTTCCAATTTTCCCACAATACCGCAGGCTAATACGATCATGGTATATATATATGGAATATACCAACAAGCAGAACTTATCAACGTAGGGAATATGAGAAGAAGTTCGTGGCCAGCCATTGCCTGAACGCTGTGGAACCAGCGCTGGAATTACATTGGGTGATGCGGTTGGTCATCGAAGTTAGATGACAGCAAAAGTGGGTGAAAGTGGATACCACCAACGTTCGAGGACCAGAAAAGGTTACGTACTCCAGAAAGGCATTGTACACGTTTCAAAATCGCTTAGTTGTGCGGGTGCTGGTGCCGGCTTACAACATCCACGGGGAATTTGAGTACGTCGATTAGCGCGTTTTGAACAAAGTACTCGTCCGCAAGTACGTTGTCCTCGACGCGACATATACCGTACTCGTCGGAGATAATAAGGTGAATAGAATTAGATACTTGACCAGACCTGTGAGAACCCAACACCCCAAACAGGATAACTTCAAAAAATGCATTTTATGCAAACATGAGGTGATACTTGCCCTTCTCTTCCTATATGTACCCTCTCCATTCCTAGCGTTTCCTTTTGCCTTCATACATGTATAAAACCGCCTTCCATGCACTCTATTAATACATTTTCCTTGTGGAAAACATTCGCTTCAAGTTGCACTTTGCAACTCATATTCTACTACATCAAAGAGCTTAGCGCCCCATGTGTTGTGGAGAAAACCTTTAAATGAGCATCAGCACCTTAAGTAAGGAGAATGTATTGACCTGGACAAAGAATGATCAAGAAGATGGCTCATATCCGTCGACCCGACCCCAACACCTCTGAACATGGCATGCGCTACCTCTATCGTGGTAACTTCTCTGCCACCTGCGATATGGTCAAAGGAGCCGACTACGCTGGTTATGCCGTAGCCTTGAAACAAGCACAAGGCTGCGGCATTGATGATTCAAATACGTGAACCGACAGTCGTAGATATGCTCAGGCCATCACTATCATGCGACCGACCCGACTGACTGAAGTGCCTTGTCTTGTAGATAAAGTATAAGTGTGATTATGAAGGCGGGAATTTCCCCGTGATGACCAAGGAGAAGTTTCACGTCGAGGTATTCTTATTCATAAGGCAACCTCAGTGCGTGGAAGAAAGCCTGTAAGAAGAAGATGGGAGAGGAGACAGCGGGTATGTGGACGGGCATATGGTCGGACAATAATTGCTAGTGAAAAAGAAATCGTATTCCTGGGGGGCAATGAGCCTTACTGGTCGCTAGGAAACCTATTGAATGATGTGAGGAATTCGGAAGGAGTGAGCTCTCAATCATAGCAATCTGAATAGAGCCAAATTATATGCCTATTTTGAAGTTTCGGGAATAGGAATTCAAGCTCTTCAATGTAGGCAAAGCTGTGCATCGAAAAGTTTTCCGTATAGTGGTCTGTCCTTAGCCACTCGTGCAATTAAGTAGCGCCGAAAAACTACCTAGAGCCACCAACACGCAGTTTCCCAGCGCCGAGCCAGTCTTGATGGACCGAGCTTTCTCCCAACTTCGATTCTTCTGACTGCGTGTCCACTAGCCTGCTTCTCTTTCTCTTCAGAACGTCATGCGAGCTTTACCATGCATGCTAGCTACCCATGAGTATTAAGCTTTATAGGCGATTGATAGACGCATTTGGTGCACCTTCATGAGAAGACTGGCCGTAGCCTATGCCTGCTCCCAACAACCTCCCAATTATTGGACGTAGCGTCAGCCATCTGGCCCGACTCAAGCTATCGGAGCAGCTTTTGGTGCTTGGATAACAACAAGCCAAGGACCATAGCCATCGCTATCGTGGTAGCTTTCTCAGCCTGATCTGATTCATTTCTTGAGCAATCCTTCCTCGGGATTAACGATACCTCGCGGGTCTGGGATGTTATCAACAGGGGAGAACGGTAGCTCAGTTGCTATAGTTACGAAAGAGAGTCCTTGCGTTGGGCCTGGATATGGCTCAGGCTCAGTTGCTAGAGTTACGAAAGAGAGTCCTTGCATTGGGCCTGGATATGGCTCACAATCTTCTGAGTCACTATCGTCATAGAGACAGGCTGTAAGACCGGGAATTCCTGTTGGTCCTGGCATAATTGTGATCGTTTCGAGCGTCTTGTAACAATACGCCGGATCGCCAACCCCATCAATAAAACACAGCGATTCCACAGCCATCGTCGGTTCCAGAACTGGCTCGACAGTGCTTATGGGAACGAGTGGTTCCGTATACCCAGGAGAAGGGGCGATACTGGATGCTATACTTGGTTCTTGGACAGCACTGGTAGCTGCGACTGGTCCCGGGGTTATGGAAAGAGGGGCTATACTGATGGCCGTTGGATCAGCCGTTAGGGGTGGATTAAATGTGCAAGGTGCTCCGCTCGTGCTAAAGGGGAGAGGTATGGTTGGCCACTTCGCAGGAACAGGAAACGTGAGGGCGTCTATCTGATACTCTGAGTTAAAATTGGAAACAAAGGCGGCGTAATTATTGACTATCTTCTGGCCTATTTTCGGCTTATTTGGATTGTATAGTGTTGGGATGGCGGAACTCAAGCTTGAGGCGGTGCTGGTGATCAAAGCATTCTGAGCAGCAACTTTGCTTGTGATCCAAGTCTTATACTTGAAACATTTGGTCAGCACCAATATAGACTGGGACACATGTGGGGACTGACGGCACTAGCCCATATCGCTGGCACTGGCGATCCTGCGGTGCTCAGGATTGGACTGCAAGACTGAGAGATGAGTTCGTCAATGCCAAGGAATGCCTGGTAGATGCGAGCATTTGTATTTTCGAAAAGAGAAGAGATCACCGGATTGCTGGCAATAGACATGACTACGGCGAGGTTGGCAAGCGACTGCTGGTAAGCGTTCGCATTATTATCCGAGCCGACACCAGCGAGTCCAGGGTTCCAAAACTGCAAGTATGTCAGCAGAGGCCCGAAGGAAAGAATGACCACATGGATGTAGCATTCAATATAACGTGAGGCCTCGGTGCTTAAAATAGCGAAAAGAGTGACTTACGGCGCCTTTGAGCCTATTGAGCGCGGCATCCATGCCTAGGAAATCAGGATTGTCATAGGACGGTAATTGTGCGAAAATGGTATTGAGCCTTGTTCCGACTCTCCCCACATCAGGAACATCGAAAAGAGTAGTAACGTCGTCGCAAGTGATCCCTGTCCCTGCAGCGATTTGTGCGGCGAAGAACTCGTCTAGTAGACTGACTTCGTAGACATGGTCAATCTACACCACTTGAATATCAGGATCCATGATAGTGAACTCAACGATAGCATTACAGCTCACATTAACACTTTTCTTCGAACCACCAAGTGCCCATGGAGCAGGTCGACCATTAACTTGGTAGCTTGCAATCTGTTGAGTGTCGAAAAAGGTCCAACTGGGAGCTGCGCACGAGCCTTGGGGCGGTTGTGTAGGTACGGCCCAATAAGTGGCAGTGGCATAGAATGCTGCCATATTGGGGGCTGGAGTAGCAGGGGGCTCATTGTTCGCCACGGACGCCGGTCCCGGGTAGGCTGGCTTTTGTGTATATCGTGAGACGGCGCATGTCCTACCTGCAACAAGGGTTGTAACTACTTCATTGCCACTGCCCGCTCGTTTTGCGTTATAGAATCTCCCTCCCAGCTCTCTTTTCATAACATCGTCTACATTATCAAGGGCATTTGGGGTTGCTGTTGGGTTGTAGTCGAAAGTCGGACAAACGTCGCATGACGAACAGCTAGCTGTTGAAATCTGCGCGCTTGAAGCCAGTGTACTTAGAGTAAGCGAGCTTCTAGAAAGCGAGCTTGAAGTCAGGGTGCTCAAGAACAGCGTACTTGAAGAGACTGTGCTCGAAGGCTGGGTGTTTGACGTCAGTGTGCTTGAAGCCGGCGGGTTTAAAGTCTCTGTGGTCGAAGGTTGCGTATTTAATGTCTGCGACCGTGAACCTTGGGGTTCCGCGGGCTCATCTCCAGGTTCACCGTTTGGGCCAGATCCTCCTTCAACCCCCGAACCCGGGAATAGCCCCCCTATAGGTACTATCGGAGGGGGAATAACCACGCCACCAGCTCCAATGGTCACTGGAGCGGTCACCGTCGTACGAAAACCGTTAGCCTCCGTTTCAACGATCGGCAAAGTCTCTACCGTTGGTGTGACGAGAGTCAATAGTGAGGAAATAGTTGCATATGCGTTGAGTGATGAAGGAGTCGTGATTGCCGTGCTAGACTGGCTCGTAGATGCAGTCGTGGTGAATGAGGGATTTTGTCCAGTAGAACCTGGAGTAGATTGGGAATGCTGAGTAGCTGAACTTGTGTTGCTTACTGAATTGACTGTCAATGCCGAAGAAAAAGAAGATATTGTTGAAGGGGAAGAATGCTGCGAGTAATTAGATGATAGGTTGATGCTTGTGGCGAATGGCGTTCTGCTCAACGTAAGAATGGAGTTAGGCAAACCAGCAGTGTTGTGAGATAGCGTCAGAGACGGAACACTAAGTACTAAGTCTGTTCTTTTGGTACTTTGGGCAGAAGAATTGGATTTGGGACTCGATAGACTTGCAATGATGGTGGAAGAAATTATGATGCTCGAGGCTAAGGGTCGAGAGCCCGTGCCTTGAATAGATTCTTGAGTAGAAAAATTTCCCCGCAGAGATGGCCTGCTCCTCAAGGTCTCGCTGGCATAATTTAGGCTTCCGGTGCCTAACGTTGGCACGGCGCTGTTGTAAGGGACGATAGATCCCAAAGCTGCCATCCCGCTCGCGGCAAAGGTCATCAAACTCGAACTCTCATTCGAAGGATCCGTTGTCACAACCGAAGACGCAAGATGTGAATTATTCCTGCCTACGGCTGACGTTGATAGAGGAGCAAGACTAGATAGCAACGGCTGGACGCCTTGGAAAGGCGTTGAAGTTTTATTAGCATGCTGGATTAACGGAGATCGGGGCACGGTTGTAGGAAGCCGGCCCAGAGTGTTTCCCGAAACATTGGAACTAGTATTGCGGCGAAAAGTGGGTGACAACGGTGTGAGACCTGTTGAAACTGCCTGCCGAGTCTCATCACTGATGCGAGAGGCTGAATTGTTCCCAGGAGCCGTTGGGAAAGGTGGCGTGGCTGTGGAATAGCGATACGAAGAGCCTGTCCTGGATTCGAAAGACGAATTACTTCGAGAGGAAATTGGGAAATAGGGACCCAAAGTCGACAGTTGAGACTGACGTGAACCGGTGATTGTCAACCCTATAAAGCTTCTTGAACTTTCATGTGCCATAGGAGCTGCTGACACACACAATGTGCAGAATGCAAGTTTCCCAGAACCAGACGCTGTTCCTTGGTCACAAGCACAATTCGAAGTCCCAGAAGCTCCCAAGGTAGATGTTGAATGGTTCCATGAGCCGACAGTCGCTGTGAAGGACCCACGTGTCCCAGTCAACGTCTGAGTCCTAGGGTTAGATACATCATGATAGGAGTTTATAGAGACAGCATCAGCAAAAGCTAAACCTATAACCACCAGTGACAACAGCCAGGACAGGAAAATTAAGCATAGATGGGAGAACATGCTTGCAACCCTGTATTACAAATTCATTCAAGGAAAAGCTGCCGTCGAGACAGGAGATGAACATTTATAACAGTGACTGCGTAACCGGTCCCATACCGTGAGGACGGCCCGCTGCCGTGTCCACATCTACCATCCATTTCAGCCATGGCTGCGATTGAGAAGTGTGGCGCCGAGATCGATACCACATTAAACTCATAAGTTAACGGTAACCTTCGCCGGCATGTACGAAAAAGGGTAGCGCAAGGGCTTATGCAATGCATCGTCCTTTGATTTCCAGGATCATCTGTCCCGAGGCTGGATGATGACAAGAGTGTGGGCCAAAAGTTATGTGCTGGATGTTTCAAGTGTAGGACTTTTGGCCCCCAGTCGCATGTCGCATATATTAGGCCGCACTAAACGGGATCTGCATAGCTTTGTAAAGCCAAGTCTTTTGCGGAGATGACAACCCTCTGGATGCCTTGCCGGTGGATATCTTCCACAGATCCCGCGTTCTATCCGAAAATGTCAAAGACTTTCACAGGAGAGTTCTGAGCCGGTCAAAGCTGTCGAGGCCGTATCGCAAAGCCCGCTCGAAAAATACCTGTTTTCTTTGTCATGACTGTCCAATTGATGCGTTCACGCTCATATAAAGAATCGAATCACGTCCCCTACTGCAATTGTAGAGTTTAAGATACTCGTGCTTCACGGGTCATGGATTTAGGCACAAATGCCAAAGGACATAGTGAGCCACTATACGAACCCATTCGAGTAAAACACTCGGAATACCATCGACACCGATGCCAGCTATCGAACCTTGGAGTCAGCTCCGGCAAGATGCCGAGCCCTTTGGCGGACAAAATTGGACTTGTCAAGGGGTCACCACATCAGCAAGGTATTAGTCGTTTATGCATAGCGTTGTTTAATTCGTGGCTTGTAACGATCAGCTTCAAAAAGGTGTGAAAAGTACAAAGAACTACTGAGGAAAACAGGAGCATCAGATCTGAGCTGATCGAGTGTGATGACGTATAAGCTTGCAAAGGATTTAAACGTAGTTTACTGGGCCAGCAGATGAATTCCATAATCGCGAACACAGCGGTATCAATGACTTGAAGCTTACTATAAAGTCACTCCAGGCAATCTTTGTCGAGGGACGGATAAATCCGACATCGTAACGTTCGGTTATAGGAAGGTTAGATTTAGTATTATTTGGGCACTCACCGTACCAGTAGCAATGCTTTTTCATGCAAAACAACCCTCTGCGGCACATCTTCCTTTGTACTAGGCTTAATGGTGCCAAGCTGGGTGCAGTTTCGAAAACAGTAGCAACTGCTTTTCAGACGCGGCTCGTGACCGGTCTTCTGCCCCCAAATTTGCCATGATTTGCCCTCATGGCCCCCACGCTCCTGGAAACATATCTACTGTGCAAGCCGAAACCTTGAAGTCGCAGCGTGTTGGACACTGCGAGTGACAAACGGATTTGTTGGTAGATGGTAGAGGCGTCAATGTCGCGAGCGAGGCTTCAAAAAATCAACCGGAAAAAGCTGTAGAAAGTATTTTCCCGAACCCACCTGTACCTAAGAACTAGAGAGGTTCACCGCTTAGCTAACAAACACTTATCCACTGAATAGCCCGGCTGGACCTCAAGCTGATGAAGCAACCCCTGAAGATACCCTAAAGCTAAGAAGCTCAGAAACTACCTACACCGTGTTCTTAGAAGATCTTGAAGGGTTTTTTTGAAGCCCGCTTTAGCAGCTTCAGGTTCAGCCCTATGAGAGGTAAACCCTTAAACGGCCTGGGCCGTGCTGGGTAATATACGGGGTAATATACCACTATCTAAGCTGTATAGCCCTGTCAGCCTCCCAGCCATCAATTCGCGAATCATCTACAAGCCAGCCAAGCTCTCAGCTGATCACCAGTACCTCGAATGCTCACCAAAGTCCCCAAAACAATCGTAACGTCCCTCTCGTGCGTTTTCGCATCATCTCATCTCCAGAGCCATGTCCTGGTTCGACCCTAATCCTCCCCGCCAGTCCTCCTCCCGCACCCACTCCCACCATAACGGCACTAAACAGTCCTCAAGCAATGACCGGGGCTATTTCTATGCAGCTTCCTCCTCATCTCGCGGTACAGGCCGTGCCCGCCCTCGCGACGGTTTCATCAATCGCATGGTCTACCAGATAAGACGCTACCTACGCCAACTGTACGACTATGCGCGGAGACATCCTGTGAAATTACTTATGATGATTTTGCCCTTGCTTACGGGTGGGGCCCTGGCGGGAGTATTAGCCAAGTTCGGAATCAGATTGCCGGCAGGGTTGGACAAGATCGTTGGGGGAGCGGTTGGGAGACATGGTGGTGGGGGCTTCGGCGGCCTTGGGAAAATGGGGAGCCAGTTTGGTGGGCCAGGCGGGGGAGGAGTTGAGGGATTCATGAAGATTGCTAAGATGTTTATTTGATGTGGGAGGGGTGCATTGGACGGTCACGGGTCATCTTTGGGTCCATGAGCTGTGCTGAGAGCAGCAATTGATTGCTGCAGCATTGTTAAGGAGGCGACATCACTTTTGGATAACACCTGTACAGTCATGATTCTGCAAAGCTCTGTCGACCATTGTGGTCATGTTGTGGCTGGGCAATCTATAATGTGAGGTCTCATAAAGTCGGTATATACGCGGAGAGTCAAACCCTCAGCCAAAAAGTGTGATCAAGGATGCCCGGAGACTTGGACTTCAATATTCGGCAGATCCGTGACAAAAGGAGGTGTATGTCAAAGTTCGAATGACGAGTTTATCCCTGTCAACGTTCTTAACAATGGACTCAATAGTCTCAACCAATGGTGATGGAACACAAAACAATCCTCAGGAGACAAGTACGGCGCGGGTTTGTACCCAATATGGTTGTTTCGCAAACGGTGGACCAATATAAAGGGGTGTGTATTGAGGCGATTCGAAGACGCATTCTACAGGGAGGTTCGCATGCGTTTGGGGTATTGGAACATTTGAATATCCTATGTAATTTTGCGTAGCTAAATTTCCATGGATCACGCATGCAATTTGCCTTTCTTCTTTCCTCGCTTCCGAGCCGAGCCATTTGTTAACGTCTGTGAGTCCACCGCATCGGTCTCCTCATGATTGTTTGATCCAAGACCTGCGATATCAGCCTGCTCATGATGTACTTGAACACCAGTGATCCAGCTTTTGAGAGTAGAGTAAGTCCAAACAGGCAGCCGGAACAGAACGGTTTGCCCGAAGGTTGGTTGAGGTAGCTCATCAGGATCCAGCAAAAATTCGTGCTTAGTACCATCCTCATCTTCCTCTTCAAGATATACATTTCCCACCGAATCCACAACCATGACCTTTCCATTAGGTGCTTGAACCTTCCTTCGCGCACCTTGAGGACCATGATCCGACTCAATGTCAACCGGTGTACTTGTACCGCTTCGTTTAGCTACTTTGCCCTTCTTGTCCTCCTTCTTGTTCTCTTTTTCTTGCATTCGCTTTTGTCTTCGATTGAGCACAGCAGCCCCATTCTCTCGTTCGAAATATTGGGAGGGTGGAGTCGCAGTCGCTCCAGCCATGGCCCTATCAACGCCTGGAATACCTCCGATTCCCGAGTCGTCACCCCAAGCTGCTTTTCTCGAATCTTGAATCAACTGCTTCACGAAGGTCCTCTGCCTCGTCCAGCCGAGGTACATAGCTCCATAGTGTACTAGGCCTCCCCCAAACGCAAAGAGACCCACAAGCACAGTGCCAAGGCCTGGGCGAAACCGTGCGTAGTAGTATCCAGTACCCCGCCAGCTGGGAAAGCCATTGCTCAGAAAGTAGTCGTATCTCTCGCGGCTAGATCCCTTCAAGATCTCTGTTACTACGCCGAGTCGAGCATAGCGTTCGCTTGCCTTCTTCACCTCCGCCTGGATTTCCCTTTCCGAGGGAGTCTTGTTGACATGCACACTGGGTTTGTTCTTCTGCCCCATCTTAGGCTTGGATGTTGCTTTTGCTCTCGAGGCAATGAAGGACTGCTTGGCCTTGTCTGGATGCATCCTTTTGGACATAGTTCTGTAGGCTTTACTGATTTCATCTTGGGAGGCGCTGGATTTAACGCCCAGGAAGTCTGGAATATTGAAAGTGGTCAGTGACTGCTTATATCCGTACTGATTCTAGCCTCACCGTAAAATGTCACTTCTTTGCCCTCTGTAGCTTCTAGCTCGTCTCTTAATCTGAATATCTCGTGATCTTCTTTTGTGAAGCTAGAGACAAGGCTCAACAGAGCACTGGAGGCAAGTATAATATACAGCCATATCCTCATTGTGTAAGAAAGTGTCGGTTATGTTCATGCGTCTGTGCCTGAAGCTACGGAAGTGTGATGGTCTTGGTATCTTAGTGTCTTCCCGTTAGTCGCTTGTGATAGTCGTGGTCCCAATCAGGGAAGTGTGCATGTGGGGGGGGCACAATAGCGGGAAAAGTCGGTGCCAAATAGGACCAGTTATTTAAGAAGACGCCATTCCCATCAGCTGATAAAAATTACTTCTATGAGCCCTAGAGCGGTTCAAAAATGTGAAAGTTGCTTGGGGGGCTCAGCACGATGCGCTAAACCAAAGATATCCAAGGCTGAGGACCCCTGTCCACTTCCGATGGGCTCCATCTAAAATTAATCTCTAAAGTCTCTCGGCAAAGCTGTCCTTCTCCTTCGTCCTTGAGAATACCTATCTGGCTGTGAATTCCTTCACATTTCCAACACGATCCTTCTAGCCATTCGCTACAACTGTAATTAAGTTTTGTACGGAGATTCTTCCTATCTGACCCCAATTCTGACCCACACGCTTATAGGAACACACGCTCTCTCCCCCTTTATACCGTAGAGCGAAGCAATTCCAGATCGCAATCAGTCATCAGTACTCGGATCCCCGCAATGTCTCGAATCAACATTCCCATTGAGGCTCTGACCTCCCGCCTCAATATTGGATCTCGGTTCGATAGCGTACGCTCGCAGTCCATAGGCACAAGATTTGCCAACCTCAAGCCTATTTCTGAGTTCCTTGATTTCAAACGATTATCCAAGCCTGCCACTTTTGGTGAGGTTCAGAGCAGAGTCAATTTCAACTTGTCATACTTCTCGAGCAACTACTTCGCAGTAGCCCTTATGCTCACAATCTACAGCCTGCTCACTAATATGGCTCTGTTATTCGATATGGTCTTTATGGGCGCTGGGCTCTTTCTAATCAAGAGATTGAATGGTCGGGATCTTGAGTTGGGCTTTACTCGTCTGACATCGTCGCAATTGTACACTGGGCTCTTCATAATTGGTGTTCCACTCTTCATTTGGGCTTCGCCCATCTCAACAGCCTTGTGGTTGGTTGGAGCCATCGGCGTGTCAACGCTTGGTCATGCATCGTTCATGGATAAACCGATCGAGACAAGTTTTTCAGAGGAGGCGGTCTAGGTGGTCGGCCGCGAACTCCAAAAGATTCGCCCTTATGGGGAAGACCATCAGGGGCTCGTCCGGGGAAAGGGAGAAGTGGTTCAGGCAGGCATACACAGCGATGGGAGGAGGATAGACGAGTCGAAGAATTAGAAAGCGATGAAGATGATGGGCAAGGCGTTGGTTTAGATGGGGCGTTTGTTAGTGATCGATTGAATTTTACAGGTGCAGATTTAGGTCGCCGTTCCCAACGTCGAAAGGACTCTGATTACTCGGAATCCGAGCAATCTTCTGAGAGAAGCGATATTTCCGAGGATGGAGCTGGCAGGACTATGCAACTAGCTCTCAGGGATAAGGAAGAGTTACTTGTGCAGAACGCTCTGCAACGCATACGTCGTGCGCAGATGTTGGGAAAGACTAACGTTAAATTGACGCAACCTGAGCTGGATGCACTGCAACGCAAGGGACGGAAAGATCAAACTCTGGGGCAACAGATGGCTGGAAAGAGCTCATCATCACATTCGAGAGTCATTGAACGGCGTCGGAGTAGTGGCCAGTCGAGCAGTACGTCGAAGGATCAAACGTCGGGCAAGCGAAAGAGCAAAAGATACTTTTCAGGCTACGAGGGTGAGAGCTCATCCGGTTCTAGAAGGGCTACACCCCCTGGAATCCTTGCACCCGGCTCCACAGGAGTGCCTGCGTTCTCGCCTCTTGGTTACTATCCACCGTCTACTAAACCACAAGGCAGATCATTAGGCTCAAGTTCACGTTCAGCAAGCTCCCACAACCTGGCGCGAGACTCACCACCCATCCCTCGCTCAGGGAAACAGCGATACTCTTCGGGCCCCGATGCTCCGCAAGCCTCTCACAAACCGCGTTCTCCATTGTCTTCGCGGAGCTTACCAGATGATCCGAATTGGACGCCTCGATCTCGATCTTCTTCATCAGCTACCCAAGCTTATCCGGCAGATGCCTACTCCCATCAAGTCTATTCGCCTCCAATACCTCAAATGCCAGCTCACTACAGTCAGGGCCGTCGGATCGTGTCAAATCCCCAACCAGACGTACATTATCCTAGGATTAGGGGTGAACCGCACGCCCACCCATCCGAGTCTTCCTTGCAACGGGGGGGACAACCTAACCAGATTACTCCTAATGTAACTGACAGCGAGGATGACACCGACAGTGACGATGATGGAGACGACGGGGTACAAGTTAATGTGGCGTCTTATGAATCGGGTTATGGTGTCAGTGATCGGCCTGATGGCTTTGCCAAGGAGAGGCAGAGGAGAGGACCTCGGTGACTGGGCTTGGAGTTCGGGGGTCTCGGCTGAGGAATGGGGCTCCGGCGCATCGAGACTATGGTATTTGTAGATATATAGGTACGATCATGGATAACATAATGCCTTTCACATCACCGTTGCTCCAGCAATACGTTTCTGATCCTCGCCTGCATTTCATCATTAACACCTGTTCTCCTCAGATAATTCTCTACGCCACCATATACCTCCTTGAGATGGCCTATCACTCCCTCAACCCAATCTGACGGACAATCCGCAAAGTCCTCTGTGAAGCCCACATCCTTCATCTCTCTTACTCTCTCCTCCCTCTCACTCATTAATTCCCTCTCACTAGCCATATAGTCCGCATTGATGATATCGGACGGTACCTTACACAGGAGTAGTAACAACAAAACCACCAGACCTGTCCGGTCTTTACCTTGCGTGCAATGAACGAAGATCGGGTAATTACCTGCATCAGCGAAAATTTTAAATATCGCACGCATTTCAGTCGTGCCATAGTCAAGACTATCTGTGCCCAACCCTATCAACCCTCGTGGGACCATGACTTCCTCCGCCAGAACCCTAATGGCTTCAATCCTATATCCCATCGCCATATACGAGACCACTCTCGCGAGATTGAACCAGGACAGCCGCCACAACAACGCACGCGTAAAGGCTCCCCCGTTCAGATTGATTTCGTGATAGCTAAATCCGTCGATCTGGATGGCCTCGACGGTAGAAGACTCGATGTGAGGCGCCGCGACTGAAGAGGATACTTTTCCGTTGCGTTTATCAGCTTGACTTAAATGTTCGGTTGCAGACCGCAGGTCTATTATGCTTCTGATGTTGTAGATCTCGCTAAGGGATGTTCGGTCTTGATGGGAAGCTTCGTCGGGTCGCGCACCGCGATAGAGGAGGCCTGGAGTAAGGAGGGGGGATGAAAGGAGGATGTTGATTGTGCGGCCAACGTCACGGAAATTAAGTATAGATTTGAGGGGCGTGGAGGGGACCTTTTGGGTTTGGCAGGACATTGGTGCTGCTTGGCTAGGGTGGCTACCTCCAAGGAAGAGGGCGACGTTTGGACCAAATAGGAGGACGTATGATGTTTCTGATGCTTTGATCATGAATAGATCAGCTTAAGAAAACAATGGAGTTCCGGGGGACATCAATTGCGTTCTTGAGTGCCATGTCAATAAACATTTACAGGGAAGTGGAAGATGGGGGTAATTTGCAGCCTGCCAGGGTCCAGCCCCCGGAGTAAGTAAAGGACATGAAGGAATAATGGGATGGATGGCATAGGTCACAATCGAACGCCCTTGAACACGATGTTGCCGCTTGCCATGTTTTGGGCCTTGAAGTAGTAGTGATGCTAACTCAATGAATAGTAAATGATATAACAGGTGATGCTGTATATGGATGAGCTGATATCCTAGCTTAACTACTTTAACGCGCCTCAACGTCATTCCACTGCACTAGCGGCTGTCTTGGACTTGACGCACTACGGGCAAAGGAGAGAACCCTGCCAGCTTGCCCACCTCTGACTTCATCCGTCATTACTACCTCTACCCATACTCTCCATTCGCCCACCCAATCCTTCACGAATCTCTCTCAGCTGTCCAAGCGCAGTTGTCGTATGCTCTGCCTGGCTGGCTTCGAATTGCTGTAAGCTGGAACACCCCGACTGGGTCTGCTGGTCGCGACATGACGTCCACCAAGTCGCAGAGGCTGGAAGATCAAGGTACGCCCCAGCTTCGAGAACTCCACACGCAATGCACCAAACAACAAGCTGAGTTCTTCAAGCTGCGACTGCGGCTTTGTATGTCACCAAAGGCAGTGACAACAAATCCCAAACCAAGCCAAGCAATTATCCCCTAGATGAAGACAACAAGCTGTCATCAGCAGGTGAGATCACACTTATCCACCCTCTTCTTGATCGTTATTGGGTGATAACCTCTACTAGGAGCCGCAACATCGCTGAAGTATGCCGAACCTCAAGATCTACCAGCCTTTCCCGTGGTTGGCATCACTGATCCGGAAGCCTCGGCCGGAGCTGCCGCGAGCCTCGCTAACCAAAACAAGAAAACGATCGAACTTTGGAAGCCAGGCGAAATACCAGCTGCCAACAAGGCTGCCATGCTAGCCAAAGATTACAAAGCCGCACCCTTATGGCACCCAGAGCTCAGCTCGGCCGGCTCTAAAGCCGCATTGCTAGCTGCTAAGGAGGGAGGAGATGTAAAGATCTGGAGACCTGAGGCCAATGATGCGGGGAATTCAGCAGCAGGGCAAGCAATGAGAATGAAAGGGCTGAGCCCTCAACTGGACTATGGTCACACAGAAGAGGGCGGAAGGAGAGCAATGATGGCTGCCACCCAGTCGATGGCCAGTAGCAGAAGGCGAGCTGGCTCAACTCCCGTCGAACCACCTAGTCTATATCCAGATTCTAAGAATTCTGCAGCGAATGCTTTGAAAGCAGCGACATCTGTCTCTAGGGGATCTCCTCAAACCACGCCTGCGGCCTCCACAGGTTCCACAATCAATGCAGGGAAAATACACAACGCGGCTATTACAAATCTCTCGCGCGAAATGTATACATCGCATCCTCCGGTTGCACCAGAGATAGAGGAAAGGAACCGACAAGCTGGCTTGCGTGCGTCTGCAGTTGCCATGGCTCAACAAATGTACAACGTTCAACAAAGAGCAATTGAAGCAGCTGCGATCGACCAAAATGCGGCTGACAGTCGCTACGGTGCGGCCCACGCCCACAATCGTCCATCCTCAGTCATGTCAGACGAGTCGCACCAAGCTCCGCAATATGCAAACCTTCAGGAGGCGGCGCAAAGACTAGCTGCTGAACGCTTAGCAAAACTCCACGATGAGCATGCAGCCTATAGGACGTACTACGGAACGCAGCAGCCCCAACAGGGTCGTAGGCTGTCAATCCGAGGGCGCAACCGAAGGCGAGCATCGAGCGATGGGCAAGCAGGTGAGAATGATGAGACACGTTCGAGACAGATACGGTCCGAGATGTCACTGTTCAGCGACAAGCTAGCCCAAGTCGATAATAAGAAACGTCAGAAGGACAGAGATTCGCTAATGGCTGCTGCGAAAAGAAATGTCGAAGCTCGCATACATGGCATGGACGAGAAAGTATTTAACGAGACTGGTAAAGTATCCCCAGCGATGATGGCGGAATGGGAAGCAAAAGCCAGGGCCAAGGCCGATGCCGATAGCTCGGCGAGGATGGTCAATCATGGGAAAGTGAACATCGGCGGTGGCAGGTATATGGACCAAGCCGAGATAGATGCGATTGCCGCCGCGAAAGTACAGCCTACACTTGATGAGGTCACCTTAGCCGCTGAAAAGCAGCGGGCAAGAGATGAAGAGCTGAGGCAACAACAGCTCGAACGTGAACGTATTGCGAGAGAGAAGGAAGAAGATCAAAGAGAACGGGATGCTAAAACCAAAGAGGCATGGAAAAGCTTCAAAGGTAAGTTCCTACCTAGACCGTGTCCACCTGAGGTGTGCATGCTGATATAAGCATTCAGAGGAAGAGAAGCGTGATGCCAAAGCTCGAAGGGAAGAAGAGAAGGCCAGAAAAGCAGAGGAAAAGCGTCTTCGTGACGAAGAAAAGCGGAAATCGAGAGATGCGAAGGCTACTGCCAAAGCTCCTGTTCAGGAAGAGGTAGTAGCCGAGATTGTCGTTGCAGAACCTGACAACGAGGCGGAACCTCCAGTCCTCGAACCCATCCCCCATGTTGAACCAAACATTGCTGTTGTAGAACCCGAACTTCAACCACTCCCAGTTGATGAGGAACGAATCGAACCAACACCCACCGCAATGACTGAGAAGGAAGAGGAAGAGCCTGAGCTCGAGCTCGAGCCTGCCGTCACTGCAGAGACCGGTCTAGCTTCTGGTGAAAAGTTGAATGGCGATGCTGAAGCAATTGCCAGGCGCGTGTTCAACGCACCTGTTGAAAACGAAGATACATCAGGCCCGGGTTGGGAGCCACCAGCTATAGAGGCGCAAGAAGCGGCGAATGCAACCGAAACCGTAGAGGAAGCACCCGTTGTGAAAGCAGAGATCGCTCCAGTGCCAGCGGTTGAAGCACCGGCCGTGAAAGAATCCATGCCATCTTTAGCCCCAATGCAGACTCCAGTCGTAACGGAGCCTTCCTCGACGACGAAGCACGATGCTCCCGTCGCTGCACGGATAGCTCCTGTTGCCCCTGTAATGGAAACAACCGTCACAGCAGGCACCTCCCCGAAAGCCAAGGATTCCAAAGGCGTTTCCTCTTGGCTCAAAACCAAATTCCGTCGTTCTAGCAAAGCCACCAAATCAGAACCCTCCACGGAAGCCACCGAACCCAAAGAGAAGGCTTTTGTTGGTGGTGCCAACTTCGCTGCTCCAGGAACTACAAAGACAAGCTCCGAACAGGGTGAATCTTCAATGCGCGAAGTCGCTATGGCAGGTAAGGAACCTGCTGCTGCACCTGCCACCTCAACGGAAGCCCCTGTTGTTAGTCCCGCAGAAGACGACATGTACGACGCCTCTCCCCGAGTCACAAGCGACGTTCAGCATGACACCCCTTCTCTCTCTATCAGCTCTCTCAGCAGCGATGAGGATATGCGGGGTCGTAGTGCTATTCCGCGCGATCATCATCAGGGCCTTACACAGGGCGAATTCATACGACAGGAGGCTGCCAAGCAGAATGCTCTTGTCAACCCTACGCTCGGAAGTGGTAACGTGGATCCGGTGTTGTTGAGACGTCACGGGAAGACAGAGTCGAGCTCGGGAGGCGGCGACCAAGAGTTTGAGGAGGCTAGGGATACTTTTGATAGCGAGAAGTTGCAGCCGCCGGGGGTGGTGGGGACGGAGAGGAAGAGCGATAGTCCGGCCAGGGATTCGAAGTTTTTGGAAGATCTGTGAAAGGTTTCGGAACGGGACATGGACTGGAAATGGATGGAAGGGAGAGCGGTCCATCATCTGTGCTATTGTCGTTGTTTTGTTGTTTTTGTGGCACTGCTGCTGATTGATACCTATATTGTTTTGATCTAATGGTCTAAGGGACATACATAATTCCCCTGTTCATATTTACTTCTCTACTGTAATGATACAATTAGAAGTTGTCTCCTTCTTCTAGCGAGTATGAACACCCAAATGTTAAGGTATTAGCCAAGAGACCCGAACATCAGTTTGATGGCCATTTAGCATCATCTTTTTATCGAATGAGACGCTATGTAATGCTTGGAGATGTTGCTACAAAAGCTCAACAAAACTCTTTGCCCGAACGCCTCGCTATCTACATCACTCCCTACGAAGCAGCCCACTCAAAAATTCCGCGGTGTTTTATAATGCGCGTTAGCCCCATTTACCGTCCCATCCGACACTCCATTTCCATTGATATGACCATTGCCATTCTCCACATCCCGCATGTGCAACCTCTCCACATTCGTCCGCATTTGCGTATCTCTCGCCGCCGGCAACAGATCCACAAAGAAAGTCAAGACATAGAAAGTGAAGATCAACGCAATGACCCACTCAAACACCGCCGCCACATTTTGTTGCTTCGTAAACATGGTCGAAGCGAACACGATTGCAAGCGCAATTTCGACGAGGATGAAGGTCAGTTTCGCCCAGAAACTGAAGCGCAGGATGAAATGTTCCCGGAAATGGATTCCTAAGCGTTGGTACTCGGCGCAGACGAAGATGGCTGAGATGACGTAGCCGGCTATGAAAAGGAGGAGAAAGCCGTCATGGAGACGGGGGTGGTGAAGAGTGTCGAAGATGGAGAGGAGGATCAGACCCGCTGTGCCCGCCACGGCGAAGGCCACTGAAAGGGCGGAAAGGACCTTTTCAGCTGTGCCTAAGTTTTTGGCTAGACGGCCTGTATGGCGGAGCCAGCGCTCGGAGGCAAAAGAGAGGTCCAAAAAGACTGTGGTTACGCAGCAGCCGGCGATGAAAAGCGGTTTCAGACCTTGGGCACCAATGTCGGATATGTAAGCTATGTCTTGGTTGGCGCTCATGGAGGCGTAGTGCGGGTGTCCTTCAACCTCCCAGACGACGAGCATGGTGAGGAGCATGCCTGGTGTATTATTGTTAGCCAATAGGGTTGCGGTGAGTTTGAGATGGAGAATTGAGGGAACGAACCAAGCCAGGTGAGAGCGCTGACGAGCGGTAGTATCCAGATGAAGGCATATTTGAGGATGCCAGGGACGGCCATGATGGCTAAGCCGGAAGCTCTTGCGTGCACACTGTGTAGTCAAGATGGGACTTTATCCAAAAGCGTCCAATTTGAGACTTGGGGAGGAGCAGGAGGGAGGAATAAAGAATGACAATAGCAACATTCGAGGGTGATATTAGAGGTGTCAGAAGTAATAGAGGTGAAATAGCTATGATGGTAGAGCATTGCGACGACATTTCTAAAATTGAGTGGGAGCATTTCGTCACTTCGTCATCGCCTACCTTGGTACGTACAACTTTATTCCAGGTTGCGGGAGTGACGGGATTGATAAGTCGGGTAGTCGGTAAGTCGGGATCTCGGGATTTGCCGTTACAAATATCGGAACTCGGCTCTTCAAGGCGGATGAGGCTTACCTAGTCCGAACTTACACTTACATATCTATCAAGCCTAACAATAACGATGAGATGGAAATTACAACCACCTGGCGGCTAGTATTCGCGTTGAACTATTGGCCACTTCCCTCTTCCAACATCATTAATGCTTCAGCCACTCAATCCTGAGATGATCCGTACCCTCGGGCCCAACAGCCATGACGCTGGTTGCATTCCCATCTAGACAGCTAGAACCTAGATTGAAAGTACATTGCTTCATGCATGAGCTTCTTCGCCTGGTGCCAAAGTGCAAAAGGAAGTTTGGCATTGAATTCTTGGTGGTGATAGAGGCATTACCATCATTGCACATAAGTCTATAAGCATCAACGATCCTGCCTAGGCCTATTGATCATTTCGTGCCAAACGGGTTGTTCAAGGCATTTAAACAGATTATTGTTATTCTCAACTGCAGGCAGCACGTTTGGGGACCAAGCATCGGCGATATTAACGCGATCCCTCTTGTTTCATCATTAGTATGTGCTTCATCTTCGCAGACCTTTTGTTTTCTTTCCCCCACAGAACCAACTACTTTACCCTCTAACTTTCGGACATACTGAAGAGCGGATCCAGGTGCATCAGTTATATTTGTGAGATGCAGTCTGCTCTCTAACAGAAGCGACGGCTGCAGTTGCTCGAGCAAAGTTTGGCGGGATAGGCTGTCGTCTTTTTGAAATTTTGCAGTCCTGCTATCCCCTTGCCTGGTGGTAAGTCACACCCTCGGGTACTAAACCTATTCGGGTATAAATTTGTGCCAAGCACCGACATCCGGCACTAGTCCTCGAATTTTAAGCTAGTGAAGCCAAATTCCTACATATTCAAAACTTAATATCTTTTTAACCTTCGACATCTATATTACGAAATTTTATAGGCAGTAGTTTTAGTATCTTAATTGTATGCCTGCAGATCATCTATTTATTAAAATAATATTTGGCCTACGGGCACTCATGCCAAGACCATGCACTTTATGCCCCATAAGCCCCTAGAGGCCACGCCCGGAGCATCCCTAAAGATAGCAGCCCAAGGGTGATATAGGCATGCTCTTTAGGGACACCCCCCCATAAACATCCATACTGGCCTACACAGCCCTATAGGGCTTAGCTCCCGCAGGGTGTGACTTACCACCAGGCAAGGGGATAGTATTGATGCTTTTGCTGAATCGCACAGTAATGTATGGCTTGGAATAAAAGCTGGGATTGGGACAGCACTGATTCTCTGGATTGAGAATTTTATGGATACTTTGAGCTTCCATCTGGTCGCGGCCCCTAACTGGATGATATAGTCAGCTTATTATAAGCATGAAGTGAGACTCTCAATACTAGAATTATCCATCATTCCAAATTGTCTTCTCGGAGAAACGTCCAGAGTCACCGGATCAAGTTTAGACCCGACGCTTTTGACGAGAAAATCAGTCTACTTCCCTGCCAATCATTGATTCATATTGTATAAATTATAGATTATCGCGGTCGGCTATGATCCGCGTAACTCATTCCGCTATCTAGTCCTCCAACGAATGCTCAAGGAAGCACTCGAACCGTACGGAAAGTACGCCTCACGGGAAAAGATTTTTATGATCGTCGATAAGCGAGATCTCAAGTCTCAAAAAGTCCCGACATTTCGAAAGCCGCAAAATGCAGCCAACTCCCATAACGCGGCTGGAGTCTGAAACGAGACACCTGATTGATCAAAAGAGCCCCCCGAAGATGAGGCAGGGGCCGGTCCGGTGAAAGAGAGTATATTGAGTGGGGTCTCCCGTGTCAGTAAAGACTTTTCTCTTTGTTGGAAATACGATGAATCGACTCACAGCATACCTCTCCCTCATCTCCACCTGCACTTTAGCCCTCCCTCCCCCGCTTCCCCCAGACTTATCCTCTTTCTCTGTAGCAGCAGCTGCAAATGTAACATTTCCTTTGAACAATACAAATACCGCGTACGTCCGCTCGATCCTTGGATCCCAAGCCAGAAGGGAAACTGCCACTAACGTCTCTCGGAGACCCCAGAGGCCCACCCCCAGATCCCTGGTACTTCCATTACCCCCCTTTACACGTCTGCTGCTACCGGTACGGCTTTCCCCTCCCCATGTCCCCGGTCGTCAGCATCATCGAGCGAGCACACCTCGCCGCCAGCGGGGAAGATGAGGACAAGCCACTTCCCGGGGTCGGACTCACCTATACAGGCTTCTTCGTGGAGCCCTCGGGCCGCTTAATTTTGAGTATCTTGAACGAGCCGCTAATAACGTATGGTCAATGGGAGGAGACGTTGCTGGCGCTTCGCATATTCGTAGGCACATATCAGCCGGTGGAGTTTAGGTTTCAAGTATTTCTAGATACTAGCGTTGGACAACCAGTAAGCGAAATTGGAAGCGGGATACTTGTGGCCGTCCCCAATCCGCCAAATGCCGAGGCCTCCTAGCGAGAATGAGAAGCGATAGCGAGAGAATCATATGGGCGGTATCCATCCGTTCGTCGAAAGAACTGAATCGCTTCCGCCACGGCCCGATAGAGCGCAGAGTGGAATGATCATCCCAGCTGCTATGACTCTTAGAGGCGTCTGTCGCAACTATCCAAGGCATGTGTGTAATATGAGATCTGGTAGCTATGATTAGCAAGATCAGCAAGATAGGCAGGATCTGAACAATTCTCGAAGACGGTGTAAGTCTGAGTGCTCGGTTCACCAGCTTGTCACATGAGAGATCGATTGTACAACTTCTCGTGTCGTTAGCGTCAGAGGGCATCAGATATTTGCGACCCGGACAAGCGATGGTGCTGCCTATCCCTGTAATATTTACTGTATTGTTCTATGCGTTCCGCATATATCAACAACTGGAGATACTTAGAGCATGTTGACATAGCTATACTCCTGCCTAGCGCGAGACGTCGCTACGGCCATGTGCTCTTCCACTTCCTCAGGGTGCTCTCTTTCGCGAGTAGCTAACTCTCTGTTATTCAACAACCAGTCCGCTGTAGGTGGCGTGGCGCATGGCTCCTTGTCTAGTTTAAGAAACGTTCCCCTTTTTGTTGGAATGGTTGTAGAGTACTGCTGAAGATTGTAAACCCCCTCTTTATTCGTTGGCGACTGTGATGGCCAACCAGGCTGATTAGACGTCTGTGATCGATGAGATAACTTCCTATTGACGGCTTGCACCAAAGGACCAAGGACGGGGAGGCAGGCACAGATGATTGCGATGCTGATCTCGATATTTGACCATATGACTGGCGTTGTGGCGGTCCCTTATGAAAAATGGATTAGCATTGTAGGCTTTCGACTTCACAAGATGTCCAACCCGTCAAGACCTACAGGTGATATCCAGTGGATTTACGTTGGACACGGTGATTGCCCTTGCAATACTTGCACCACAAATGCTATAGACCCAATCAATGCTCATTCACAGAGATAGATGAGAAGGAGGACCTACAAGGCTCCCAATAAAAAGATACAGGTCACTGCGACCTTTTGCCTGTTCGGGAGTTGTAGTGTCCACACAACGGAAAGCGGTAGTAGTAAGATCCAAAATTCAACAACAACATTGAGCACGGACGTAGCGAGCAAGTAAGCATAAATGTCATCGCAGTGACTGATTGTTTCTTCCGTGATGGGTAGTAATCCGTAGCGTACGGGGCTGCAGCGGAAGATTGCAGCCAAAACTGTGGCGATACACCAGCACACAACGACAGACTCTGTGACATATAGCACCCTCCGAAACCACTTACGAACCCCAAAGAGCCGAAGATAGAACAGGAGTATCGAGGTCTTAATGATTGTCATGGTTACCGGGTAACATATTTCGCTGGCGTAAAGGATCTTGTCGAGCATAAGCCCATAGTGTTCACAGTCAGAGGAGAAGCTCAAATAACCTTGAATTGTTGCGATTCATCATAAGGTGTCACAAAAGAGGTATGCTTGCCCATGCCGTTATGCACAGCTACAACTACTCAGTGTGTGAGGATACTGATGAGCGGATTTTATAGTACCAATGAATATGAAGGTGTATGAGCCATAGGACAGGATCTGTGGCGAGTTTAGAGATGCCTATATCGCTTTCCTACGGCTTGCCTACCAAGCTGATGATGATAAAAGAGTCATCCCACCATAGCATCGCAGCAGAGATTCGGCGAGAAAGCAAGCGTAAGCCAACAAATAGTGTGTCAAGAAATAGAAATGTCACACTGAAGCCGATCAAATTTGCGGCGGTAGTGACCATCTTCAGTCATGAGAAAATTGACTTCATAGGTCAATAACGGGTTCAGAGATGGCTTGATAGTAATACGGAAGAGCAAGAACAATATACAGAATAGAGAAAGGAAGGAGAAAAGGTTGATGCTCGCATTGCTTGCCGAGTACGAGTCGCCTCCAGCAGCAGAAGGACATGTACGGATCTTTACTCCGTACCTTGCCGTTCATTACGCAACAATCCTTGGAAACGGAACATGTTGATATCATTGGATGGCGCAGCACCAACTCATCGTTGCACTCATGCCGAAGCCTGGGTGGGTCGAAGACAAGGTAGTGAAGGTTGGATGGCAGCCCGACCAGGGTATGGGCCGGAATACCTCATAAGCTCACCAATTACAGGCCATCTTCGAAGCAGGAGGGTTACAGCATGCAACTCGAATACGCAGCTCTGCGGCCAAGCATCGGACGAGATGAGGGTAACATTGTCAGACAGAGGATGTATTAAACAAGGTTGAGAGCGTGTATTTGAGGAGGAGCATTGGTGATCACATTCCGTTTGCGTGCCTGGTCAAGTTGAATATATGTGAGATGTGGCAGATCCAAGACTGAGGCCATATGAAGATTGATCATTGTTCATTGATCAAAGAACGAAGGATACTTCCTACCGATGGGCGGAATTAACGGATCGTTCCGGCGCGGACTTTAGAACTGTTCTAGGGGCAGAACGAGCGCTGGTGGTTGCCCAAAATTTTCCCCTTTGCATTGGAAGCATGATATATAATAGAGCTCCCAATGGCCCCCAGATCACTGCGAATCGGTTTAATTCCTGGCGATGGCATTGGTCGTGAGGTCATACCTGTAATTGGACCCGCTTCCCCCACTCCATGTATCCATCCCGACTCCTTACACTGACATAGGCAGGCCGCCGAGTCCTAGAAGCCGTATCCACCTCCTTCAACCTCAAATTCTCCTTCGTCGATCTCCCCGCCGGCTACGAAACCTTCCAACAAACAGGCGTAGCCCTCCCCGACAGAACCGTCGAGACGCTACAGAAAGAATGTGACGGCGCCCTCTTCGGAGCCGTCAGCTCCCCCACCAAAAAAGTAGCAGGCTATTCCTCTCCCATCGTCGCCCTCCGCAAAAAGCTCGATCTCTACGCCAATATCCGCCCCGTCAAAACCACCTTCTCCTCCAAAAATCCAATCGACCTCGTCATCGTCCGCGAAAACACAGAAGACCTCTACGTAAAAGAAGAGCGCACCTTCTCTGCCCCAGATGGCTCCGGCAAAATCGCCGAAGCAATCAAACGCATTTCCGAGCGCGCGAGCCACCGCATAGCCACCATGGCCGGCACCATCGCTCTACAGCGGCAGCAACTTCGCGAGAGCGGAATCCAAAGCATACACACCAAGCCCACGGTAACAATAACCCACAAGTCCAATGTTCTCTCCCAAACCGACGGACTCTTCCGCGAAACATCTCGCACAGCTCTCTCACAGCCCCAATTCAGCTCTATAACGATAGATGAACAAATAGTCGATAGCATGGTCTACAAACTCTTCCGCCAACCCTCCACCTACGACGTCATCGTTGCCCCAAACCTATACGGTGACATCCTTTCCGACGGCGCCGCCGCCCTCGTTGGCTCCCTTGGCCTCGTTCCGAGTGCGAATGTGGGCGATGGATTTGCGATTGGGGAACCGTGTCATGGGAGCGCGCCGGATATTATGGGAAAGGGAATTGCGAATCCGATTGCGACGATTAGAAGCGTGGGGGTGATGCTTGAATTTCTTGGTGAAGCAAAGGCTGCGGGGAGGATTTATGAGGCTGTGGATGGCAATTTAGAGGAGGGAAGATTATTGACGCCGGATGTGGGGGGAAGTGCGGGAACGGAGGAGGTGGTGGAAGATATTTTGAAGAGGCTATAGATGTGGCAGAGCTGGTGGGGGAAAAAGCGACGAATAAAGCAAATAGAAGTCCGAGAGATAGAATAGGTCTCCAAGGGCTTAGTAGATATGCTGATCTGGAGAAGTCATTCCAAAGAGTCAAATTTATAGCATATATCGGCAAGTCTAACAAGAGAGCATTCACAGTCGTAAAATCATATTCTATTCGCAACGCAATCAATCACATTGCAATAGTCTATATATCTCATTTTGCCCATTCATCCTGTCCTCACTCGTGCCGAAGTTCCAAGTTTTCCCGGGCAAAGAATCATCTCATTTGCCCTTCCATCCTGTCCTCATCCCAAGTTCCAGCGATTTCATAGGCTCCTCATAAAAGTCACTCGCCAGAGAGGCCCAAGTCCTCTTTGGCGGGAACAACACGGATAGTATTCGTGTGACCCCTACCGCCGCGCCAGCCTTGAACACAGACAACCATGTCGCCTTCGTTCAGGACGCCGAGATCGATGGCGGATTTGATGCCCCATTTTAGACGGCTGTCGACATCTTCTTGCCAATCTGCTTCTTTAAAGTCAGGCTTCTTTTGGGGAAAGAGGAAGGGGTAGACGCCGCGGTAGAGATGGGAATACTGTAAGACATTAGCTTCCGTGATTGTCGAGGAGAAGGGGAATATGTACTCGTGATGCGGTTGGGTTGCGAGTGACCATTATGATTGGGCACACGGGGCGGTATTTTGAGATCATGCGAGCGGATTGGCCGCTGTGAAAGGTTAGCTGATTCTCATCCGCGTAGTGTCGAGTACATTACCTAGTAGTCAAGACAAGTATAGCTCCTGCGTTCATCTCCAAGCTCGTGCTGACTGCGGACATAGCAGCTGACTCTAGGAGACCGACGGGCTTCGAAGTCGTCGCACGCATATCATTGAACAAGCTAACGTAGGGAATAGCTGTTTCAGCCAAAGAGCAGGTTTGGTGCATCATAGAAACAGATTCTTTGGGATAGTTGCCCTTAGCGGTTTCACCGGATAACATGACACAGTCCGCTCCGTCCAGAACTGCGTTGCCAACATCGCTGACTTCAGCACGGGTAGGACGCGGGTTGTAAGTCATAGATTCCAACATTTGAGTAGCACAGATGACAGGCTTCCCAGCGCGATTGCATTTAGCGATCATCATCTTCTGCGCAATGAAGACCTGGGCTGGAGGGATCTCGATGCCTAAATCACCTCGAGCAACCATAACTCCATCAGTCTCCTTAAGAATATCGTCGAAGTTGTTGACACCCTGTTGGTTTTCAACTTTTGCTATGATCTGAATCTCCTTGCCCTCTTCACCAAGCACTCTCCGAATATGCTTGATATCGTCGCCGGAGCGGATGAAAGAAGCGAAGACCATGTCTACTTTGTTCTTGATCCCAAAGCGCAGATCGTTCTGGTCTTTCTCTGAAAGTGCCGGCAGGTCAACGTCGGTCTTTGGGAGATTGACACCCTTCTTGGATGAAATCTTGCCGTTGTTGACGCAGCGAACACGCAATGTTTTCTCATCGACAATCTTCAGCACCTCGAACGCCAGGACACCATCATCCACATATATAGTACGGCCTGGTTCAATGACCTTGGTGATATTCTTGTAGTCCACATACCTGTGTATGATTAGTAGTGCTGGGAAGCGAGGGAGTTTCCCACACGTACATGTTCTTGTCATCGCAAGCAGTTGCATATTTATCGTCGGTGGTAATGTTCAGCTCAGTACCTTCAGAAATTGGGATATCTGCATCGCCGACAGTATTACCCGTGCGGATCTCGGGCCCTTTCTTGTGCTCAAGTCAATACCACAGAATTTTAATCAAAACATGCCTCATTTGCGTACCGTGTCGAGCGCAATTGCCAAAGGCCGTCCGGGTATTAGACGCTCGGCCTCTCTCGAATGGTCAATGACGGACTGGTGGTACTCATACGATCCGTGAGAGAAATTCATGCGGACTACATTCAATCCAGCTTTGCGCAGCATATTAATCTTCTCTACTGAATTGGTCTTGGGTCCTATTGGTCAATTGTTAGCAAAGCTCGCAGAAGCTTCACAGAAATGCCGCAACCCTGCGGGCATTTGACGGACAAGCCCACCGATTGTGCAAATGATCGAGGTACGACGATAATTTGTCTTTGGCTGGAACTCGGTGTTCAAGCTGGAGAGCCATTCGATCTGGGTGCGTCCGCCGGACAAGTGATCCAAGGAGTCGGCCATTTCTGGTGGTTGTAGGAAGCAGAAGCTGTAAGATGGTAGGTGGCTTGCTTTTTGGAGGTGGACCGGGGGAGGGAGAGAGCTTTTATAAGCTGGATTCTGAAAAAAAGAATTGCCCCAAGCTTTTATGGGAACGTGGGCGAAGAGAAAAAATGGATTAGCTGGAGTAGTTGTACTCCGTAAGCTGCAGTGGATTCGGCGATTGAGCAAATTCAATTGTTGAGCCAGCCCTGGGAGCTCGCCGGAGGTCCTTATCGATTGGAGCTTCGGCTTAAAGTTCCAGCGTCGCCGGGCCACGGCGGGCGCCTAGAACTGTAAGGCGCAGTGTCAACCTTGCACCTTGAATGCTTGGGCAACTAAGCGACCTCATGACCATTTGCTATCCTATGCATTTGTATGCCCGTGCATAGAGGCATCCATCTTGACAACTCATCCCTTCAAGCCAGGATAATATTCTCTTCCTTCCAACGCAGCTGCACAACTAGTCATGGTGGTAAGATTTCGCCAACCGCGGAGACTTCCTTTGTTGATAAAGCGTACCAGCTCGGCCGCCTAACTCACTACGCATTTGATGCGGTCTTAGGTATGCTATATCATGAAGCACTGCGTCTGTCCTCGATTGACAATGCGTTATAGTCTCCGCTTTCCTGGCTGGCATCAGACGATCAACGGGTCTCACGTATGCGCACCCCCAGCCCCAGCGTTACGCCAATCCCGAGTGTGTTGCTCTCTCCTCTCCAAGGTCATCTTGGCACGTATAAAAGGAACTATTAGCTAACGAAGGCCCCTATGTGGGAATCCCGGCCCCAGCGTCAAGCAAGACAAGATCTCCGAAAGCAAAGAATTGAAGAAATGGGTGGATAGTTACCTCGGAGTAGGCGAATGGGTAATGGATCAAAGCGTCGCGATACTGGGGTCGACTGGTTGGTTCGAGAGGAGACGATGAAGTTGAAAAGACATGGTGGACACAGTGGATGAGTAATGGGCTTGGGCGTTTGGGTCGAGGTACAACAGACTGAAAGCGCTGTGGCATTTATTAGGGAGAAAAACTCGAGATGGTATATCGTGGGTGCGATTTCGAGCCTTTGAGGACTTGGGCGTTCTTTGGTTCGCATGATACGGACTTATTAGGAACCCTTAACCGAAACGCATCTAAACTCATCCAAAGGTGAAGCTTTGCGGACAGCGCTGTTGCAGAGATCTTCTGGCTATATTAGCATAAGGAATCTCATAACTTCCTTAGGTATCTTCATTATCAGACTTAAAAGATGCTAGCTGTATTTAACAGCGACGTCATTATACGCTGGTGGCTTCCTAAGGTATCCGGAAACTGTATATTTTGAAGACATCGACCTAGAAGCTTCCCATACTCTTTGCAAACGCGACAAAGATGATATCACTCTGATCAACGAGCTTGCAAAAGCTCACTTCCAGCTGGAATGGCAGACAAGTACCTCCTCAAAGTGACCGCAGGTCCAGCTTATGACCCCACCACCCACCAAACCGTTCAAGTCAATACTGGGGCCCCTACACACATATCTAATAAAGCCTGCGACACCAATCTCTCCGTCCATATTCAAAATTACCACGGTACGTCCATTCATTGTCGACGAATTTCGATTTTCAGCTAACAGACACTACAGGTCTGCCCCGCAATTCCCCCACCACGTCGCCCTACTTCTCTACCCACCCCCACGAACATGACCAATACAGCATCTCTTTTACCATTCTTCCGCACAAAAGCATTCCAGGGCCCTTCCTCATCTTCGGCAATGATTTCGACCACCCAATTCGCGACCGCATACCGCCCGGTTTTGGCACAGCCCTGAACATTGTCAAAAGATGGATCGATCCTGGACTTGACGGAGATGCGTATAGTGACACGCCGCATTTATATGGGTGTGCATTGAGCAGTGTAAACATATTGCGGGTTGGGAAAAGAGCAGAGAAGTTAGACGATCATGTAGGGAAAGAGGGATCAGAGGAAGTACTGGAAGAGGGTGGAGATGAAGACGGAGAAGAGTGGAGGGAAAGCAGGGGCGTCCCTGATACGGCGGCGGCAAGGATGAAGCACTTTCTGACACACGGAAAGACGGAAGAGTGGGAGTGGGAGGAGGGCAGGGTTTACAAGGGCGATTTTTTCAATTCGTATTTGGATTTCAACAGTGAGACTACGATTTTGCATGTGAAATGGTATTTCGCAAAGGGGCCTGCTGATATCTCTGTATGAATAGGCTTCTCCTTAAAGCTGCCGGGTTTCTCGCTCTCAGTGCTACCTTTCCTAGGAGGAGAGGATTCTTTGCGGTAAGTGATTATTTGGTTATGGTTATGAAACCAAATCTGACTATGTCGTACTAGGTATGTACTTAAAAACAAAGACACAGATGAAGTCCTCTTCGTCGTAGTCTTCACGTTACTCCACAAGGAGGACGTGGAGAGAGAAGAGGCGGAGGCGGAGGCAGCAAGTGCTGCGAAGCCAGATCAAAGCGAACAAAATGGGACAAGGCATGAAGGAGAGGAAGACTTCGAACCACAAGCGGACGACCTGGACTAAAACCGCCTCGAAGAAGTTAGGAGACACGGACATCGCATTTTGAGTAACCTGGGAAAAGCTTTTTAGGAGTGAATTGTGTTCAAGCTTTTCCAATTGCTGGTTAGCTTTTTCATTGTGACCTTGAAGCTGCGGAAGACTCCTTAAAGACTTAACGAAGTTGTGGTGCCAAAATTCAACATATCTTTGAAGCATTTAACAGACCATCTGCTGCCCTAAATACTCCAACAGTGTGATGGATTCTGCCTTTGCTAACGTCACGGAGTCACAAATCTAACCACACAAAACATCTGGGACACATTGATCGGGCTCTTCTTCATAGATATATCAGGTTCCTACCATTAGATCGGCTTTGTACCTTGGTCGCTTAACCTGCCGACGAGGCCAATCTCGACGGAGGATTAGGATAGGTAGCGTACCTCTTCCCAGTACAGATTACCCTGAGATTGATTTCTCATCTGCCTTCCCAGCTTCTTACCTGATTAGCGTGGTGGTCTTTGGAGATGAATCAATGATATGACTCTTCACCAGCGCTAGACCAGCAACTGAAAGCCACATCAGAGACCCCCAAGAACACGGCGCGAGATCGCTTGAACGAGCGTTGATATGGTACAGGCTCATTGTGTTCACAAAAAGAGCTTATCGCACTGGCGTTCCGGTAGCTGACTGCGATCTGATCGGAAAGATATCGCAGTGCTCAAGATCACGATCTGCATTCGGAAGACTTTGCTGAGGATGCTCAGAACCGCCACAAGAATGTCTTCTATAACGCTTTGAAGAATCATAATAATCATGATAGTATAGGCTAGTTAAAACATTTGAATATGCAATCGTAATGGCTTCCCATGATTGAAACAAAGCCCTCCATTAGAACGAAAAATGCCGCACAAGCTCATAGTCCACATTGCTAGCCCTTCCTATCGTCCATTCCATATAGAGAATCTAGTATGGAGGTTCCATCAGCTCTTCATGGTAAATAACGGCAATACTAGAGCGGTGCGGAGCGGCGTTATGCGAATACCATTTCTAGCAAACCGAGAATGACGACGAAGATGTGGGAGTAGACTCCGAAGAAACCGTGGTAGCGTTTTGACATTCTGGTGTGCGAGAGAATGAGAGATCCTGCGTAGCGTGGCAAGGGATTATAAGGAGCTAATGAGTGATTTCGGTGTGGTGAGGTGAGAGGAACAGTATAGATTTTCGGTACTTCGAAGAACGGTTCGGAGAGCGCGTAAGAAAGGTTGTAATTTCTGCTTGATGGCCGTCGAGTCCTGGGAGGTAATGATCTTAGCCTGCGATAGCGAGTCTTGGACATGGCAGCAGAATATATACTGCTCTGGTATGCAATATGTGGAATCATAGACAGGATCAAAAATCACTCATGCAGCTAGGAGCGAGCCGGCGGGTGGTGGCAAAAGGGAAAATCAGAAATCTTCGACCACGAAAACGAGAAAGACGAAGGGGGCGAAGCAGGATCGACAGCGACTTGGTGTCGCCAATGAAAGGCAGCACGTTTTTGACAGTTGGTATAGCGTGACTTCGAGAGTAATCCATGGATTGCAATCCATAGTAACAATATCGTTACTGTACTCACGCGATTTCCTGGATTCCGCGCCTTACCATATTAAGAATCCATATGAACCTCGCTCCCAACATCTACCACATCCACCGCACCGAGTTGCCATATATTACCGCTTCTCCACTAGTAATATGTGCATCGCGGCATAAGCAATAACGATGAAAGCGCCAGAAAAGATGGCAAGGCCAATGACATCTGTCCATAAAGCGCCATTATCGAAGCCAAAAGCGCTGAGTATAGAAGCACCTGGTACTTCGATGTCCAGGCCATACTTGTGGTCGATCAGGGTGAGGTATTTGACCTCATTGACAATAAGACCTTCAAAGCCGTAGTGAAAAATGGAAAGCTGTGGGATATTAGCAAACGTCTTCTAGTAGCACGTCGATTGAGAATACGTACCGCCTGTAGCCACAACGCCGCCTTAGGTATAGCATCGTGGTTGAGCAACAAGCCTGCAAAGAGCAAGCTGAACAGCATTACTAGGCTACCAATCAAGTTTGCGACGCCCCCATCCTTGAATATGATGCCGATGAACAGGCATATGGCTGCCGCAGCTAAGTTGAAAAGGACGAGGATCAGAATGAATTTGAAGAATTCAGGCCATGCTGGCGTTAAGCCAGTCATTGGGTAAACGATAGCCCCCATGATAATTGGGGGTATGAGCCGGAGGGGAATGATGTCAAAGACAACTTTGGCAGCAAAGTAGGCCACTGGTAAGTAGTAGCCGTTGGCCCTTTCTCGTACGAAAAGCAGTCGCTCTGAAGAGAAGACTGTAAGACTTGTAAGAGTACTGAAGCCGAATAGGGCAAGGAGGAAGAAGAAAAGTCCGAGCCGGTTCTGGAAGCCTTTGATATCGTCCGTCAGGCCATAGAAGAGAAATCCAGATAGGACGGCGAGCAGAATGGCAATGGCGTAATGAGTCAGCATTAACATCGGGTTTCGGTAGAGATTCCGCCATGTCCTTTGCGATAAGATCATGAATTGGCTGACAAGCCCCACGCGCCGATAGCTCTTCATGGTGCCAGACACCACAGCGTGGTTTGGATGACCGTTAGCGTTCGAGGAACTGCTCACAGCAGCATGGATGTCTTCTCGCACCGAACCAGCGACATCTGAATTGGCGTAATTCGAAACAAGCTCATCCAAGCCCGTCCCAATACCACTTGCCGCGGGAGGAAGCTGATGCGGATCATCAAGTATTTGTGGAGGTATTTGACCCTGCTGCCTCGACAATTTTATCAAGTCAGCACTCATCCTGCGATTGTCGTTCGGATCGGATGCCTCGTCATCAGTCTTTGGGGTTAGATCACCACCACTACTCTTCTTTCGGGTGTACAGCTTGCGATCTTGCTGCTGCTTAAGAGATTGTCTCCGTTTGGTCTTTGGTCTGAGGGATGACTCATTGTAACTCCCGTAGCTGCTATTATCCATGCTCATATTTGAAGCACTAGCAATAGACTTGACGGCACGAACACTGCTGTTCACAGTCCGTGTGCCTTCACTACCTGCATCGAATCCAACTGTAGCGATCTCCTCCGTTGGAGTGTTGGCTGTCTCGGCGTGCATGGTGAGGTCCACAAGATAGTCGGCAATATTGAAGCCAGGTGGACATGTGTAGCCAATGCGGTCGAAGTAATTTTGACAGCTTGAGAATGGCCCTGAATACACTGTCCTACCCCTTGCGAGAAGTACAAGGTGGTCAAAAAGAGCGACAATATTTGAACGAGGCTGATGTATAGTGAATATTACTGTCCTGTTATAGTTCTTGGCCAGTGTCACGAGACACTCAACGACATTGAACGCATTAAACGCGTCGAGTCCACTTGTCGGCTCGTCCAAGAAGAGGATACTAGGACTTGTGACCAACTCGCATGCGATGCCAACTCTACGCTTTTCGCCGCCAGATACGCCCCGTCCGTTGCCTTCTTCTGAGCCAATGAGCTGGTCTTTGATGTGATGAATACCCAGTTGCTTTTCGACTTCGTAGACTCGTTGCTCTTTAATGGATATGTTCATGTCTCGAGGTAACCGTAGTAAAGCGCTCGTCATTATTGTTTCGTGTACAGTCAAGGTTGGTAGCATAGTATCTTCTTGATCCACAAACCCGACTACACTCCGGAACTCGTTGTCATCGACCTTTTCCCCATTGACATAAAAGTTGCCCTCGACAATGCCGCGTTTATTTTTTCTTGCAAGAATGTCAAGGAACGTAGTTTTACCGGCTCCTGATGCGCCCATGATAGCCATGACTTGCCCGGGTAACGCGATGCCCTGGACACCAGAAAGGATCTGCTTGCCGTTCATGATGTAGGAGACATTGTCAAATTGTAGCGACGCAGGCTTATGCTCTGCCATCATCTGGGCAAGGTCGTCATCTGAGTCGTCCGAAAGATGTATCGGGCCATACTTGAAGGACCTTCTAGACAGGTACCAGACCAACAAAATGACCAAGACAACGAACAAAGCACACCCAGCGATGACTCCAGCAATCAGAGGAGTATTTATCTCTTTCACCGGCCTTGTATATCCTGGCACATCCGTCCTGTATAAACATTCGCCCCACGAACATTGCAACGTAATCGATTCGTCCCCAAAGACGCTCTTGATAAGGTCGTTCATTGCAGGCTCCTGGAACTTGCTCCCGTCTTGCTTACTACCTCCTTCAGTGCTAATGGACGAGAATGATGCTGGCCCTTTGATCTCTTCTGCGAGGAATTCTCCAATGTCAATGGACCCTTCTTCCCCACACAGCATACGTCCGGGAATGCAAGAACATTTGATATTCTCACATTTGTAATTGGTTGTGTTCTTGTTATAGTCGTTCTCCGAGCTGTATGTGCATGTATCAAGTGCGCAGTAAAACGACTCTGCCTGGCCTACCCAGAATTGGAAGTTGCATGTATCCTCCTCCGCATTACAAGAGAATGTAGCTTGAGGGGTTCTTTCTTTCAATTGATCCAGGATCTTCCTGTTAGTGATGTCGCACATCTGATGGTTCTCCTTGACCACCACACCATGCTCATAACAAATTCCTCCAGACTTTTCTGGCATCAATGCATCACAAGCCTCATTCGTCTTGCAAACATTGCAGTTTATACCCCCCCATCCTTCATCACATTCACACAGCCCTTCGCCCCGTGGCGCCCTGTCTGTTCCCCTGGCTAATGAGCCGCACACTGGTGTCGCGCAGTCTTCGCCTCCAAAGCCAGGTGGGCACGAGCATTTGCCATTATACTTGTTGCAGGTGGCAAATTGAGCACATTGGAAGGCTTCGAGATTGCAGTTAAAACATGGCGGACAATCTGGAGGTCGGTCATCGGCCAGAGAGAAGCTTGATTGAAGGAGGTCTGATCTGGAGTAGTTGTGGTATGCGTTTATAGGCAATACTGAATATAGAATTCCAAGCGCTGCGAGCACTCGCCGCCGTGTAATCATGGGGAGCTCTGTGGGAGTTGGTAAAAGGTGGCGGGACTGCAGCCTGCGGTAATCTCTGGCTACTACAGATTTGCGACAGACAAGGTAGAGGTACTGTGGGGCCTTTGAGTAGTCTCGCGACACAAGTCGAGGCGAGGAAGTCTTGGCTTGTTTGTTGCAGATAACGGAAGCTCTTCGTACAGCTACTATCAGATATCAGAGTGGGTGGGTCTTGTGCTCATCGATCCTGGGAGTCTGGCTTGGCACAGTTCAGGCGCAGTTGCGCCTCTAGAGCCAGGAGAACCTCGGCTCGACTCCGGGCGCCAGAAAGGCTTCTAGAAGGCGGAGCAGAACCCGGAGGGTCACGAAACGTGGGGTACCTGAACCAAATTGAAAGCGATTCTTTGGGGAGTTCTCTCTTGCAACTTTGGAGTCCTTCTCGTGCATATGCAATACTCGGCCCAATAGATAACCGGAATGGCGCTTGCCAAAGTCGAACCTTTCGCAGTTGAACAGGTAAAGAAACTCCTGGCTTCTTCCTAAACCCCTCATTCTTGCTTGCATGATTGGCTCATCGTTCCGTCCGATGCTCAATATTCAATTTGGCAAACCACCATGCTTGTCTGCAGCTCACTGCTACTGTAATACTTGGATCAGAGGCTGAGTACTTGTGAATTAGTGGATGGACAAATATGAAACACGTGCAAAGTACAATATCGCCGAGACATGTGTAGCCTCAATATCTCTTGACGATCTAAAAGAGCTATCCGAAGACAAGATAAGCGAGATATGGTCTCCTTCCACGAAGCTCACATATGGCGCTATCCGAGGCTCAGAAAAATTACGGAGTACACTGGCCAATCTATATTCCGCAAAGAAACCATTGGACGCCGAAAAGGTACTGATCACCCAAGGAGCGATAGCCGCTAACATGACTGTCCTTTATGGCCTCGTGGGGAAAGGTGATCATGTTATATGCCATTACCCTACGTATCAGCAGTTGTACGAAGTGCCTAAGACTCTTGGAGCTGAAGTGGATTTGTGGCGAGCAAGGGCAGAGCGAAAGTGGCAATTGAATATAGAGGAGCTGAAGGGCCTCATACGACCAAACACCAAGATGATCATCATCAATAACCCTCAGAATCCAACTGGCGCTATCATCCCTAAAGCAATGCTTGACTCGCTGATCGAGATTGCCGAGGAGCATAATTTGATAATCATGGCTGATGAAGTCTATCGCCCCCTCTTCCATTCAATATCACCAGGTTCTTCCGATTTTCCGCCCTCGGTCTTGTCACTCCCGTACACCAAAGTTATAGCAACTGGATCCCTGTCGAAAGCATACAGTCTCGCTGGCATAAGGGTAGGCTGGATCGCATCACGGAGCTCCGAACTAATAGAAGCCTGCGCTCAGGCAAGAGACTACACCACGATCAGCGTCAGCCAATTGGACGATCAAATCGCCGCATATGCCCTTAGCCAGAGCTGTATCCATGGATTGCTCGGTCGAAACATTAAACTTGCGCAGCAAAATCTGTTAACCCTAGATAATTTTGTAGAGAATTTTCGGTGGACTTGTGAGTGGGTGAAGCCAGTAGCTGGGACTACAGCTTTCATCAAATTTTCGAAAATGGGTCAGGAGATTGACGATGTGGTCTTCTGCGAAAAACTAATAGAAGATACGGGGGTCATGCTCTGCCCAGGAAGCAGATGTTTCGGCGAGGAATTCAAGGGATATGTGAGGTTTGGGTTCTGCTGCGAGACAAATGTGCTAGATGAAGGCTTGGAGAAGTTGAGAGGATTTATGAAGAAGGGCTACCAGACCCTGCCCTTAGCACAAGAAGAATAGAAGATCAATGCATAATATTGATACTTCTCATATGACGAATGCTCGGCGAGGGGAACAATTTAAGTGAACAAGAGAGGACACTGGTGCATCAAAAAAATTGTGTCAAGCGGTCAATAGGCCGTAGTGTATCAGCGACTCCCAGAAAGGAGGAGACATCAGACGAGCTCAGACACACTTGCTCTATACGCTTCCAGAAAACGAGTATTCTAGTATCAAAAATTTAAAGGAACTACACAAGAACAAAAAAGTTGCTTCGGGCGCCAAGGACTTGTATGGACAGACAGACATACCTGAAATGACGCCAGGGGTGGCCGCTAAAAAGCGGCGCCTGGACCCCAGCCTCTCCAGGCGAGTCAACACTGACCTCACCGAGCAGAGGCCACACAGCGGAATTCCCCTACGACGCTCAGCGGCTTCACTTGCTACATTTACGGGACGTGAACTTTGGAAGCTATATATACAAGCTTGGAGAATCAAAGATCACGCTTCCAGCCCTTCCAAAGTCTGCAAGGGCTAGCTTATCACATCACCAAAACAGTCAACTAGAAGCTGCCCACTTCTCCAAAAACTACGCACGCGAGCACCCCATACACTGAGATAGAGTAATACACAACACCGCACATGATGTCCGGTGAAGCATGGCTGTACCTCCTTGCGGTACTCATAAATGCCGTCAACCTCTTCTTACAGGTCTTCTTCACGATCATGTACAGCGACTTAGAGTGGTATGTGGGGTTTCTTTTCTGCCTCTTGCTACAGCCAAACTGGGAGTTGGCCTCTCGCCGAACAATGTGTATGCTAATGAAAGCCGACATTCAGTGATTATATCAACCCTATCGATCTCTGTAACCGCCTTAATACCTACATTGTGCCCGAGGCAGCAGTACACGCCTTTCTGACAGTACTCTTCCTGATTAATGGGTACTGGATCGCTCTGATCCTTAATCTACCGTTACTCGCATACAATGCGAAGAAGTGAGCAACGCCTTTAGCAGGCATTAAGAGCTGGTCTAATATGGATCACAGGATCTTTGAGAACCAACATCTTCTGGACGCAACGGAGATATTCAGGAAACTCAATGTGCACAAGAAGGTTAGATTGATCCAAGGCTATCCGCAAAAGATTGTATCCGGGCTAATTTCAAGTAGGAATCATTCATCAAGCTCGGCTTCCATCTCATCATGTTCTTCTTCTACCTCTACAGCATGATCGTGGCTTTGATAAGAGACGAGTCGCATTGACTACGGGAGAAAGCACACAGGAGTATGAGGGAGGGCGGTCTCTCCTAGGACATCTCTACATCAAGAAGCAGCCTTGGGAGGAATCGGTCGCGCGCCCATTCAGGACGTAATGGTTCGCTTATAGGGATGCACGATGCCATCGACGACTTGTACAGGATGGAGATCTTGATACTGATACGCTATATTGAACATTATATGTTTAATGTATTTCGTTATAAACCCAACAAATTAGCGGAATGCGAGGGTAATGCCACGACCAAAGGCTGTGCTATTGCTACCTGTAAATTCGAGATCAGATGGCAACCATGGATCATCCACTGGCAAGACGTATCCTGAATCCTATAATGAGGTGTCGTCAACAGCTCCCGAAGTGACGCCAAAATTTATAGTCGAGATGGGTGAACTCCGGCATTTCAAACCGCGCTAGTGATACATTTCAGAGCCCCATAAGTGCACCATTTGCTTCTCTGACTTCGCTATTTAAGATCTACTTCAGTACATGCTTTTGAACCCGCCCGCCAAATGGCGCTCCTCGGTACTGAGTATGCCTCGAGCGATGAGGAAAGCTCTCCACAAGCCTCGAGTGAAGCTCCAAAGACTGGCGCAAGTTCCATAGTAGCTGCTCCAGATGTGTCATTAGATGTTTGGTCCCACTCACTCGCAAACCATGGTTCTAATTCTAACACCAAGCAGGACCCTATGCGCCTCCAAATGATGCTGGCTAAGCCCACAGATACTTCCCTTACGTACAACGTGCGCTACGAAGATCTTTCAAAACCAGCTCAAGGACCTGCAAACCCTTTCAAAACCGCCGATGGGAACGCGCTCAAGAGGAAAAACGTTCTGACAGGCTATGCTGAAGAAGCCGCCATTAGTGATGCTACATTCACCAACCAGCACCGGACATTTCAGTCCCGAGGTTACGCTCAAGAGCCAAATGCAAACGGGGCTTTAGTAGGTGACTTGGTCGCTGCGCAGAAATATGGAGGTCGGGATGTTGTTCAGATGAAGTCGAAGAAAGATCGGCGGAAACGGCAGAAAAGAGGCGATTCGAGTATCTTGGATGGTGAGGGGCGTTATTTGGGTCCATGGGCGAAGTATAAAGAGGACGAGCAGTATGAGGATGATGCAGCTTTGGCGGAGGAAGAGCTAGCGAGCGACGAGGAGTACATCGAAGAAGCTATCGCACCCCAAATCGCTGCGCCCATGGACAAGGCTGGGACGGATTACCAGGACGACTTGTCGAATACAGAAACGACAGAATTCCATGGGAGCGCACAATATGACTACCAGGGCAGGACATACATGCATGCACCTCGGGATATCGATATAGACCTCTATAAAGAGGGCGGAGCGGAAAAGAACTACATCCCAAAGAACCTCATCCATACATGGAAGCACGGCGCCAAACCCATCAATGCCCTCCGCTTTATCCCCTCAACCGCTCACCTCCTCCTCTCCGCCAGCGCCGACTCCAAAATAAAGATTTTCGACGTCTACCGCTCCCGCGAACACCTCCGCACATACACTGGCCACACAAAGTCCGTCTCGGACATCTCCTTCTCTCACCCAGGCACCCACTTCCTCTCCGCCTCCTATGACCGCACCCTCAAACTCTGGGACACCGAAACCGGCACATGCACCACTCGCTTCACCCACACCGCCATTCCACATGTCATAAAATTCAACCCCTCGGACCCACACTCCTTCCTCGCCGGTTTCTCCGACAAGAAAATCCTCCAATACGACACCCGAACAGGGCAGATGACGCAGGAATACGACCACCATCTCGGCCCCATAAACACCATCACTTTCTGCGACGAAAATCGCCGCTTCATCACCACTTCAGACGACAAGTCCCTCCGTGCATGGGAACTGAACATCAACGTCCCCATCAAATTCATCGCCGAACCCTACATGTACCCTCTCGTCTCCGCGTCGCCGCACCCGTCTGGAAAATCCGTCGCTTTTCAATCCGGCGACAACCAAATCGTGGTCTATGCATCTACCGACCGCTTCCGACAGAATAGGAAGAAGTGCTTCCGGGGACATAATACAAGCGGGTATGCGATTGATGTGGCTGTTAGTAATGATGGGAGTTTTGTGGCGAGTGGGGATAGTGGTGGGTGGGTCTGCTTTTGGGATTGGAAGACGTGTAAGATGTATCATAAGTTGAGGGCGGGGGAAGGGGCGGTTACTTGTGTGCAGTGGAATGAGCAGACGAGTTCAAGGGTTGCGACGGCGGGGTTGGATGGAGTTATTAAGTATTGGGATTAGAGTCTTAAAGAAGCAGGTGAGACTGATTCTTCTGCTCTTTGTATGGACTGTTCGGCCCATGGGTCTGCCAATGCTGCTCCTCAATAAGAGGCATGCTTCTGATGTATCAAAACCAGTCACACCCCCTTTACCGCGCCATGCCAAATTCTTGCCTTCCTATTATACACTCCTGCAAGCTTATGTATGGTAGCTCCCTTCGCGCTCAGAAACTAGCCATCTCAATCCATGAGTCCAGAAACCCCAATCTCGACCCCTTAGCCCCCTTCATAATCTCCTCAAATTCCTCAAAGTTCAATCTCCCTGGCCCACCCCTTTCCTCATCCTCATGCTCAATCATATCTAAAACAGCATACCAGATCAGCCGGTCCGGCTGCGCATCGTATACTGGATCGCCGGCCCAGTTTTTATCGAGTCTTATGCCGTATTTGTCGCGAATGATACGAGCGTTACCTTCGGATACTGAGTCTGAGTCAGAGGTGATGGAGTTTCGGTCGCTGGTACCGTTTGCTTCATCGGATGCGGTGTTGTCTTTGTGGTCTATGGTGTTATATTCAGGCTGTGCAGCGTCATCCTCGTGATCTGCGACGTCATCTTCCTTCTCAGTGGCGGCACCTTCAACGTTTGTGGCGCTATCCTCGCTGTCTGACGCGTCATCTTGCACGTCTGCGGTGTCGTTTGGGGGAGGGTGGATGTGATTCTCAGAACGGTCGTCGGGTCGACTTCGAAGCGGCGAAGAGTCAGTAGGCCTATTTTGGGGTAAGGTAGGATCTCGAGGTGAAGATGAGCACGAATTAAGAATCGCTTCATAGCCTGCTTCTTTGAGGAGAGTGTCAAGAGAGTCTTGAGTCGGGCTTTGTCCGGTAGAAGGGGTTTCTGGCATCCTAAACGCCTCCCTAAAGTTTTCGAGACCGTGAGCTGCTTCAATTTCTAGCATCCCATCACCCTGATTCGCAAGCTCGTTTTCTGAGCTGGGTTCCTCCTTGCCGGCATTGTTTAGGTTCTCCCAATTATCTGGTAAAGGTGCGCCATGGGATATTATACTCCATAACCTCGCCCTTTCCTTGATGACTGCCGCAGAAGGCATGCCACATTGCCCGCAGAATACAAAGCCACGTTCACCACCAATATATTCTTCTTTACCGCTCTCCGCACAGCGTGGACATCGCTCTACCTTTGTGGGCACATCTTTCCGGCCTATTGAGAGATATCCACAATGGCCCGGACAGTAAGTGCCAAGAAGGATCCATTTCTTCTTACCCTTCTCAGCACATCGCGGACATTTCTCTTGCGTAACACCGTCGCCGGTCGTGAGTCCCATTGTATTGCGGTGACGGATAAGGCGTGATCTGACAAGGAATGTGTAGTAATTCTCGGCTTCGTCACATTCGTCAGTACCTTCAGGATCCATGGTAGCATAAGGCTCACGTCGCCATCGTCTTTGGAACATATCAAATTGTCTTTTGATGGCCCAAGGATCCTTTATAGTGAGTAATATGAGGGGTCGGCACTTTTCCCTCACGTTTTTCGTACGCTGTATTGCAAGAGCCAAGTCTTCCCGTAATCTGAAGACTGGGTCAAGAAGTTCATTGAATGCTTCTTGGGTAACTTGGTACAGTATCTCCCGGCCAACATCTTTCTCAGGCTCGGGCACTTCGAAACCGCCCCAACGTTCATTGACAGGAATACTTCGAGACGACATAGATGTCACTGAACGAGACTCATGCTCCTCATCAGCCTCGACGTCATCTTGGAAGCGGACCTTCGAGGATGATCGTGACCTTCGCGGAGAAGGAGGAGACTGACTTTGCTTCTCGCCGCTCGCGTCGGGCTCTAGCTGCTCCAAAGTCTGTTCGAGCTGTTCACAAATTAATGAAACGAGCTTCGAAGATTCGCCAGGGCCAGATCCATAAAGCGAAAAGTCTGCTTGAATAGCCCCGCATGTCCAGCCGAGGATGAGCATCTGCAATACCTGATCAACAAAATCTAGTTGTGAATCGACGGGCCACTGCAAATGCGCGATTCTGGAGGTGAGATCTCCTCGAAAAACATCGTAGAACAATTTGCCCTTCAGACGTCGAAAATTCTTGTGCAGCATTAAGTCTGTTTGCGACAGTGGACCCCTTTCCACATAGACGGTACCAGATACATCTGGTTGCATTTTACTGGTCCCACTGTCTAGGTAGAAGTTTTGCCTGATCCGTCTCTCGCGAATAGCTTTCCGTCGAACGAATTGTCGCCTTTGATGATCTTTGGCAATCCTTCCATGAGCGGCTCGCCTGATAGCCATCTGGTCCTCAAGACCAGTCACCTCCTCGGGTGGGGTCTTAACGTTGAGTACTTTTTCGATATCTTCTTCGATGACTACCTCGGGTGGCCACGGCGAGGTATACAGAAAAGAAGGATCGATGTTACCTATCATGTTCCTGGGTCGTGCTCGCCCAAATTCTGCTGCCTCAGCAGCGTCACCAATGGTCTCATCAGCCTCCGCGACATCGTTATCCTGTTCGTCAACAGTCCCCTTATCATCAAATACCCTATAATCGCCAAAGTTGTCTCGGACCTTGCCATCAATAGGCCTTCGATTCTCGCGTAGAATGTCACCATTGAAAGCCGAGCTGATGGGTCTGTTACCAAGTATAACATCACGCGCTCCGTTTTCAGGGACCTCCTCCTCATCCATGCGCGCCACGATGTCCCGCGTAAGCTCTTTAGTAGCAGCATAGTATGCACTAAACATACGCAGGAAGTCTTTTCGATCAACGAAGCCATCATTGTTAATGTCATAGCCATTAAAAATATGCTTGGAGCGCTCTTCTGGGTTTTTCCGAGTCAAGCTTGCAACAGCTTTGATGAATTCCTCGAATCCGATCAAGCCATCGTTGTTCTGGTCATAGAACGAGAATATACGGTCATAAATTAAATTCGGTGGCGGCGGACGAATGGAGGTGTTAGGAACGAAGCATTTGTCGAATGTTCGGCGATCAATTGCTAGATTGTAGCCGCTAGGATCTTCAGGCCAATCAGTGGCTGCGAGACACCTGAATTGTTCCCATAATGCTTCAATTTCTGGACTCTGGTAGCCGGTTTCCTGGCATATTTTGGTAAGTGCATCTTTGGAGAGGTTTCGAATCACACTATTTGGTTTTCCTGGATACCATACTGGTTCAGGCTGCCTCGTATTGCCGAGGAATGGGGCTGGAATGCGGATTTTATAGAAGAGATGTGTTTTTGGATGTACCTGCATGGCCTCGCATTGTTCGCAGAGGTCATAATCCAAGCAATTGGCACAGCTATATCGTATTCCACGAATTGGCATAACGTTGCAGCTATTGCATGTTACCCTTCGATGTACATAACCATCTTTTCTCGCCTGCTCCTCTGCGATGCGGTATAGCAGATTGAGCAAACTTTGACCCTCTTTGCCACCTTCGGGGCCCAGATCAGTCGCTCCATCTCTTTCCAGCTGGTCCTCGCCCTCAGAGCGCGGTACCATTTCTGCGGCACCTACTCCCCTGCCCAACGCTCCATCAGCCGCACTTCTCTGATTGCCAACTTCCACTCTGCGATCTTGTTCTCGCAGCCAGCTTTCGACCTTTTCGGTAAGGTTGCCAGTTTGATGCCACTCCAATGCGTTTTCGATACTTTCGAATAAGAATCCATCTGCTGCGAGCTCTGCAACAATCATAGCTCGTTGCTCTTCAGAAATTGGGCTCGGAGAGAGATGGCGCCAAAAGTAAAACATCAAGAACGATTCTTCAAGCTCTCTTCTGAGCGAGAATGCTTCCACTCGAATGCTAGGTTCTCCGAGAAGTTCCTCAATATTTGGTAGACGTCGTTGGAGTCGGAACTTAGTACTGAATCCTGCGCTGAATGAGTATATATGGTATCCATATAACGCCTCATTCGCCGCCTCATCCGTCAAAAAATCCAGGGACACTGGTACTGATCCCCATGGCACGTCGCGACAGTACCTCGACTCGGAAAGTACTCTATCGTAGATTCTGCGGTATTCTGGTGTTTGAGGGTGCGGCCGTTGTCGACGAGCATTTGAGCGGTGCAGACCGCCTTTTTTGGGTTGGTGGGATGGCCATAGTTGATCATGGATGTAGTAGATGGTGCAACCTAAAGCTACGGCAGTCAAGGCAAGCAAAATAGGCTTATGTCTTGCAAGTGAGGGAGCTGCCCAACGAGCATCTTGATTTGACATGCTTGTGGCCCACGGCTGTACTCATCTTTTCAGTGATTTCGAAATTTTGTTTGCAGGCTTGATCGAGGTTGGGCGTGCTTTTGAAAGACCGTTCTTGCTCCGCGTAAGGGCTCAAAGTCTCCGGAGCTTTATAAGGCTGGTTCCGCTGGATGACGTGCGCTAGCTCCCGCCTGTAGCGCGTAATATACCTTAAGTGGAATAACAGGTAGAAGTACAGAGTTTCTTAACGGGTGGATAGAGAAGCTGAGGGAGACAATGGGGGATACAGAAGTTGCAGATATATGGGACATTTCTCATTCATTTATTTAATTTGGAAACAATTATGGCATTAGTGAATTGTAGATGCAGTAGACGTTATTGAGTATTCTTTTCGACTGGGGACCAGATGTTACGGCATGTTTAGTAGAGGTCTAGCTATCAATTGCTGGGCGAGGCAAGGGCCCTAGTAAGATGCAGTCGAGGCTGGCTGTTCTGAGAAACATCAAAGGCTTCTTCCTCGTCTGGCCATAAATCATCCTCTTTCTCCCCATTCACCCGTTTCCAGATTCCTTCCCATAGACCCTTCTTGTGCAGCATCGCCAATACCATGACCACAGGCAAATGCCAGACACTTGCCCAAAATAAGCCCCTCGCACTCCCCTTGTGTCCCTCCTTCCGCCAGAATTTCCAGGCTTCTTTTACCATCCATCCATTAATAACGCTACTCGTGACCAAGAAACCTTGATCCGTTATCTGGAACCACCACAAGCCTACGCAGATAGGGAAGCAAAGTATCGCATATCGAAGCGCTACTCGACCATTCATGCGAGAGTTGGTCCAAACGAGCATGCGGTAGCCGGCCTTTCTATACTCTTCACGTATGGGCCAGCTTAGTGAGTTGAAGTGAGGGAATTGCCACGCAAAGAGTAGCCCCGCGAGGAGCCAGCCACCGATGCTTCCTTCACTGAACAATAGTTCCCGCCAATCTCCAGCTCCCGTCGCGCTCTGGCCCGCTGCGGCTGCCCAACCCATGAGAGGAGGTATACCACCAACCAGAGCGCCAATCCAGGTGTTCAAAACCGAGATCCGTTTCATCGGCGTGTACACCCCGGCATATATTGCAATGTTCAAGCCTCCTAAAAAGGCAGTGGTTGGATTGACGCCGAACCATAGACTTCCTACCCCTAGCACCCCAGCCACACTTGCAAATATCAAAGCGCCCTTTTTGCCTATAAGACCACGAACAAGTGGTCGATTCCGTGTCCTGCTCATCTGTGCATCGAACTTGGGTTCCAGCAACATATTCAGAGCGTTTGCCGAAGCGCAGCATAGTGATGTGCCCGCGGTGAGGAAGACGAGAGTCAATGCGGAGAGCGATGGAGAAGCGGTCGTGGCTGGCAGTAGAAGAGCTGGCACTGGATATAAGGAGTATGCTGTTGCTGTAGTGAGCACAATCAGGAAGGAAAGGCGTGGTTTTGAAAGAGAGAGACATGTTGTGAATAGTCGGCGTAGAGATGCAGCAGGCATAGTAGAAGAGAGTGTCGAAAGGCGAGAGGAGGCGTCGAGAGGGAGAGGTACTTCTCCATTTGCTTCAGCTTTTAAGCGTTTCCGCCTGCGGTGAGGAGGTTCCGAAGCATCGTTCGTGAGCCCGGACAGAGGCTGGCTCCCCAGCATGGGTGTCGCATTTCCGGATAACATTGCATCTCTAGAGCCCGCTGAGCCATGTGATAGGACGGGCTCTCTAAATTGAGTCCCTGAGAGCCCCAGACTTGAATTAGCAGAGAAGTACTCCCTCCGTAGGAGCTTTCCAAGATGAGAGTTTGAAGTAATGGCTCCATTTTGTGGACTGGAGCTTTTGAAATGCTTTCGAGGCACATTGTTTCTCGTCAGTCGCAGCAGACATCGTATGCAGACCGAATCTATATCAGACTTAATTGGCCTAATGGCCTTGCTTTTGAGCAGCATGCCAGCAAATTCTTCTGTACAACCGTTCTATTACGACAAGAAGTACTAGCGCAGAACATCGCTTGGGCTGGCCAATCACAGCCGGCTTATTCATCAATAACTAAATTCCTGAATATAGCCTTATCGTCGGGTATCCTCCAGCATCCAAATAGTAACATGCTTCTAATACGCTTGATTCGGATCGTACTAGATCTGAGATGCCCTACCAGCCCGTGTATGACTTATGATGAGGTTAGTTCTACGCCCAGGCATCAGAGACTAATTATGAGCATAACGGCGGGCCTGAACCCAACACTAACCTGACTTCATCTCTTCCTATTCTTCTCTATAACTTATATTACATCGACAATCACGGGTTATGAAGAGCTCTTAATGAACATATTCAAGTGATTGTGCTACCTTAACCCGCTTCTTCCCTATGTTAAAGCCTTTTGGTTCATTACTCCTGCTTTGTGTTCTATTCTACGACGAACTTCGAGCCTCATTATACTGGGACAAGTATTTCAGTCCTTGACTCTGCCTGAATTCGAAAAGCCTCCATGCAGCCGAAGGTCGCTACTGCGGGCAACGAGTCCGCAGATCCTCATGACAGATTTTATGCCATCAAAGACAAGCAAAGTCTGCAGGTGAGGAAGGCCCGGCGCTCTAAAACATTGGTTTGGGACCCTTGGCCAGTCACAAAAGTACAGAAAGACGCAATCTTTGATGCCGCCACGAAGCTGGTTCAGCAGCGCAATGCTCAATGTGTTGACATCTGCGTGAATAAGATTGAGCTGCTTCCAGCAAGTGGTAACATCCTAGGTGTGCAAGGTGGTTCACGGGAATTACCTCTCTATAGCCTTCGCTCACCAGATACGCTGCCAGTAAAATTCCATCTTTGGCATGTCGTGGGTTTGAAAACCCGGCGAAATGGACAGGAAGATTGCTGCACGAAGAGACCAGGTAAGATAACTCGTGCAATCAACCCTTTCATGTGACAGGTCACAGAACTTTTATCGATGCACCGAGCTCACTTTGTTCACTGTATATCTTTTGCAAGTCCCTTTTTTCTCAGAGAAAGTCATTGCTGAGACTGTGATGGTTAGATAGCAAGTTAATGGTTCGTCACGGCCAAAAGTCTGAGCCATTAAAAGTATTCCTCGAATCTTTTGGTGTTCCCAAGAGTGAAGCAGGAGAGTGTGATTTGTGCAAGCACTGTCCTTGTTGGAGGTCTCTCAAGCTCACCGACAAGCGGCTAAATGACTTCCCAACACATCTTCGTCCGCAGATCTATAAGCGATGGTTCTCTGTAAATGGTTTTAGATTCTTGGACCTCCCCCCTGAACTTCGCGAGACAATTTTGAGGCTCGCTATCGGGCCATTAATATTAGAACCTTTCGCACGGTACCGCTGCGTTTCAGGTCGAGTGAATTCACTGTCATCCACACCAAATATGAGTCTTGCTTTGGTCAGCAAGCAGGTCTACAACGAAGTAATGCCATTAATCTTCGCAGCCACTACGGTCTATACCGGTACCAAGGAACAATTCGTACGGTTCTTTCGATTTGGAAATCCGACACCACGACCAAAATTTAGTGAAAGACTCCGCATTCTGTCATTAGACATGGGTCCAAGCTCTCTCCTACAATTGTTTGGAGTTTCGATCTTACGCGATGGGGACAGATCCTACTATATCCAGAGACACAGCGAAGCCAATGATATATTCATATCGGTATGCTTAAATTTGGCCGCCCTCAAAGTACTCAGAATCTATATTCCCCACATTTACACGATCCAACCCCCCTCTCGGACCGTTTGCCAGAAAGCATTCTCTACTGTCGTGTGGTCTTCCGCACGCGAGTATATACGCAATATTCCATGCGTTGAATTCATTGGCTACGTGTGTGAATCTCAAAAGCAAAGTTGGCTGGAAGTCCTTGTTGCGGACCGAAAAGAAGTGAGGACTGGGACGGCGAGTGACTTGATGAATTGGAAGCGGCAAATCTGGGATGAATAGTATGTCTATCAAGATATGGAACAGAAGCCAAGCTGACTAGAGCATAGTCGCGATTGGGTTTGCAAGTGCGAGCCATTATGTTACAAAACGGTCCCGCGACACCTTTAGTGATTGCTTCGACTTGCATTGTCCAGAAGTTTGGGATTCGAACAGCACGACGAAGCAGGGTATATCGTCCGAATACGTGTTGCTTGATTAGATGTATTAGGCGGAGTACATTATGAGCAGCCATGAGGAACTATTCTATAGCTCAGAATAGGGAATTTCTAGAATTCATGAACTATTCCACTTGGGTCGAGCGCCGCAATGGCCTTGCACCCGCCACATTTCACCGCAATGTCTTCGCAGAGGTCTCAGGCTCTGTCAACATGCCGCATGCTAGTCAAGGTATAAATTCCCGTAATTCCTTCCTCAGACACCGTCTCAATGGAATAGACCAGTCTGTTTCGCATTCGTCCAGCTTGTTTAAATACTACCCAAGGCACCCAGAGACCATCCACGTGGCAATTAAGGAGAAAGGGAAAGAACTAGATAGAATCGAAGAGCCGTTAAATTCGGAGTCTTTCAATTTTTTGTAAAGAGAACCCTCAAAAGCATCTAGCAGACCTTCGAAAGGCGTGAAACGGAGAAAATACTCTGAGGAACCGTGACCCACTATAGGTGTCTACATCGCGAAGAAGATATCTACAGCATGGTACCCCTTTGATTCGCGCATGATTGCCACGAGAAATTTATTCACCCCTCCTCAGTCATACATCTAGCACGAGGTAGGGACTGGGAGCTCCATGTTCAACCGCCTGCGGTAATCTCGACGTTTTGGTTCATAACAAAGTTTATATCTACTGATCATTATCGAAACCAATATGGTCCCATATTTATTCCCATCTTGACTGTATGTGAGTATGTGAACATATAAATATATGGCCTCGTCCTGTATATTACAGACCTCCAGGTCTCCAACTGGCCTTGTACATCGTCCCTTCCTGCTTCACTCTCCTCATATCGAATTCACAAAGCCCGCGAATAGTGAGCGAAGGAAAGGCAAAAGCCGTTTGAAAGTACCTAATACTGCATCCTACAAAAATGCCGAAAGTGCTAATGTAGCACGGGGTATCATATCCGGTTGATAATACAGGGACACAAAAGTCCTCCAAAAGAAAGATACAAAAAGCCATTTAAGTGGTTGGGCCCACCCGAAAGGCCATGGGAACGCGCTGCTTTAACATCCCTCTGAATGACAGTCAAGGCTGACAGTGTCTCGCTAGCACCCGCACATTATCCACGAATCCCCTGATAAGATCTTCGTATTGGCTGATCTGACCGCTTTTGGCGAGTAAGCCTTGTCGACGAACATCTTCGGAGGATACTTCGATTTCAAGCTCGTGCTCTTTATCAGTTTTGGATGTTGCCTTATTTGACTCGTGAGTTTATGCTTTCAATAACAGATTATAGACGCAGTATGAACTTACATCAGCAGGTGTGACCTGCGTGAGATCGACTTGATATGCCAGATGTTTATAACTCATCCTGTCTTTATTCCGGTCGGCTTTCTTGCCGTCCCTCCTGTCGGTCTCAACAAGCCCTCTCATATCGCCGTCAAAGTTCATTTCAACATTGACACTGACGCGCCAATCAAACGCTGTCCTAGGGCTATAAACATCGATATCCGCAACCCTTGCTTTGATGATCTTTGCTATCTCTTTGCCCGTTTTCTGGTCGGTCGTAATGCGGACCTTTGGTTTGTTGGCAGCGCGAGGATTGTACTGAACACCGGATGCTATGGAGCGAGGCAGCTGAAGAGCACCCGCTTGTGAAAGTTCATAGAAGGTATCGGTTTCATAGGTGTGCTTGTATGACATAGGGATGCGGGGCTTGGGCGGGATCCCCGAGGCTGCTTTGGGGGGTTGTTTCGAATCGACAAGAGCTTTGTTAAGGAATTGGTTTAGAGTGCGATGCTGGGCCTAGGTGACGCACATAGATTAGCAGGAAGAAGGAATAGGGTGGTAGAAGGAGATAGACTGACCTCCGTCATAGAGCTCTTGAAAGCTATCTTTAGGTTTGGGTCTGCATGGCTCACTACGCACTCATTTAGTACAGGGATTCGAATCCGGTCGTTCGTATTTTTGTCCATAAGCTGCCCGATCTTGGCTTCAATTTCTAGAACAGCCCCTTGATCGGCTGCTCCTCCGGCTGGCCCAACCCCAACATCTTCCCTTAAGACCACATGCTCAAACAACCAATCCGAGATGACTCTAGTCAATTCTTCTGAAGGTATGATATTCAATATACTTGGCTCCCAAGGTCCCAGAGGCCCGGTGTTCGCAAGCGCAGGTTGAGCTACCGGCATGCGCACGCCATTGACCGGGGGGGTATGATTGGTTGCATTTGGAACTCCATTGACCTGGCTAGGGGTCTGTGGTAACGGAGCCTTATTAAGCATCTGGTTCGGCGGCAATACGCGTTGCTCTGTTCCACGCCGTTGCAGTGAAAGCGCGAAGAGCTCAGCGGTCCGCTTTGGCCCCCGAACAGACTGAGCATAGACAGGCACGTCCTGCCATCGGCTGATTCTGGGAGGCTTCGTCTTTGTTGATTGAGATGCTGCCCTCACCGAGGGCTTCTCGATAGAGGGCAGGACAGACTCTTTTGGCGAATCCCCAAGGCGAATCTTCTTCTTCACTGGTTCTGATGACTTTTCTAACCCATTATCAGGCGCTCCTATACCTTCTGCCTTGATTCCTACACCTTCTGCCTTGATTCCTACACCTTCTGCCTTGATTCCTATACCTTCTGCCTTGATTCTCATACCTTCTGCCTTGATAGACTGTGTAGCTTGGGCGTTTGCGGCCATCTTCCAACTTGCTACTTTCTTAACTGACTGTGACGGTGACTCATTAAGCTCGTGGTGTGCTGTAGGAGCCTCGATCATGGCTGGCATCGAAGGTTCTCGGTTTGAGGTAATTTGCGATGATATTTTAGAATTGCGGTCTGAGGTGGGTGGTGTCGCGGGCCGTATGGTTCCAGGGTTTTGGATCGAAGCTGTACTTGGCGTTGAGGGCAAAAGACCTGAAAGGTGGTTGAAGCTCGATTGAGACTGATATGCTGGCGGCCGCTCGTTGACTTGAAACTGAGTTGAGGCAGAAGATCTATAGTCTGGGGCCTTAGTCAGAGGACGTTCAACTTGTTGCTGGCAAGCCACCCTCTGCTGCGCCTCATCCGAAGGTCCTGCGTTAAGCAGACCGTTAACACCAAGTGAAGTAACGCGGGATGGTGTACGATTTAGCCTTGGAGGCTCTATCATTACAACATCCGAGGGCTCCCGTTCGGCTTTACGCTTAGCAGGGGCCGCATGTCCAGCCCATGGGGGAGCTTGATTTGGGATGGCTTCCAAGGGCTCTCTGCGGTCCATACTAGGCAGACTTGGTAACCTTGTCTTTGGACTAACACTTAAACTTTTCTCACGTTCGCGTGATCCAGAATATCCATGTATGCTCGACTGCGATCGTTGCTCCCTATAAATTTGAGGCGATCCAGCCGTCGCTGGCGAAGGCGTCGCTGATTGAGGTTGGCTAAATGACCCTCCTGATAAGTTCCGCTGGCGATCGTGGGTTCCGGGTGATTCGCGGACAGGATTGAAGCTAGGTGGTCGGAAAGTGGAAGGGGGACCGAGAGGCGTTCCTGGCTGACTCATATATTGCTGGCTGGGCTGAGATTGCGAGATGATCCTCATATGAGATGGTTGTGGTGATTCTCGCAAGACGTTTGGAGGGTACTGCGCAGAGCTGGGGGTTGGTATCGAGTGAGAAGATGTTGGACGGGGGAAGTTGGAGTAAGCACCCGCGCTGCCGGGGGTACTTGAGGTGGGCGTTTGACTGAGTGGTGTTGAGTGCCCAAACGAACGAGTGCTGGCAGCCGCTGAAGCTGAATGGTTTTCGCGCTGCGTATATTGTGGAGGTGGATGGCCGCGGATGGGACTCTGGCTAACACTCTGAGGCGGTGCATATGGCCCGCTATTTGAGCCGACAGAAGAACTATGTCGCCATGGCGATGTGTTTTCTATGGTGTTGTGAACGGGCCCGTTTGGGTATTGTAGATCACCCTTCCCGTGTGTTTGCAAAGGTGAGGGCTGTGGAGGTCGAACTTCACGGCGGTTATCGTAAATAGGCTGTTGGGCTTCGTAAGCAGTCGGAGGTCTGGGAGGAATGGGGCGGTAGTCCTGGTTCACCGAAGTAGATGCTGAAGGTCTGCGTGGAGGGGGCGTATCTTCCGAATCAATTATGGACCTGATATCCATGGTTGGCTTTTGACACAGCTCTTCCGCGCCCTCCCCCTTCACTCTTAATACCTCTTTTAAGACACCCCAGCTCTGAAAGATACGATAGATGGTGTTTAACGCCCAGCGCGTTCGACAATAGATTTTGACAACCACCCACGATGGTTCCCCTTTGAATCGCACAACCGCTTGTTGCGTTGATCCCTTACGCAGCTCTTGATATTGAATTGGCTCCTGATACTAGCACCCTGCAGCAGTCCGAGAAAAGATGAAGAACAGTCCCACTTAGAGGTCTGTTCGTTGGCAGGAAGATATCGTTGTGGAATCGTTCATTTCTCCCCAGCGTCGTGGGCTCCGCTCGGGGCGAGGGAGATGGAAGTGGAAGAGCGGATCAAGGATCTTGCTATAGCAGCCAGTGTCGAACAGTTTTTACCCAAGTACTGCTGCCTCCATATGCCATATCAGACAATTCTTACCTCGGGTTTGCTTCCATGGCCGTTGCATCTGTGGCCGGTGGAACCGAAAGCGGATTAGCGTAGCTTCGCAGCTAACGGCGACAATACTGTATAACGCTGGCTAAAGATGTAGAAAGATGCCAAGCTTTAGCGAAAACTTTGCAACCGCTAAATATTGATTTTGGCTGAAAGATTCATTCTTCTTATTTACAGACATCCTAACTGGCTTTTGCACTGCCCAATCGCGCATTCGTTGGCCTAACCCTTAGAAATCAATGCTTGCATTGGTCTGCGCCAGTGAATAGTGCTTTATTTTAGACATTACCATCGCATGTGGGTAGTCGATTTGTTCCACGAGCCATCATCCCAGCCATCATCCTCGACTTTTCTCACAATCTTGTTCCCTTCCACATCCAAGCCATCATCCTCGACCTTTCTCAATATCTTGTTCCCTTAAGTAAGAGAATGGAGCAAAGTCATGCATATAGAGCAGAGTAAGAGAATGGAGCATAAGTTATGTATATAGAGCTAATACCTGATAAGTTGATCCTAATAATACCTTTAGAAATTAGAGTTCTAGAGGTTTCTAACCCTTTATTATATTATTTTCGTACTTAATATATAGGTGATAAAGAAATTTACTGCTTTAAAGGAGCTTAATAAGTGTTGAACCTAGCTTAAACATTCCTGTTCTATGGATGACTTATGCTCCATTCTCTTACTTCTACTGATAATCTGCCCTGCCGCTTGAGCAAGCGCGCAGAGCAGGGTAACGCGGCACCTACCTGGTCTGAGTGATGCACGCACTCCACTCGCCTCTCAAGTCGGCCAACCTCTACGTGTAAGTAAAGAGATATAAAACTGCTCTTATAGTATCTATTCTAAATAGACTCTAGAGATAACCAGTGAGAAGTCACAGGGGGGAAAATAATTTTGTTTCTTTTTTTGTTCCATTTTCTTGGGAAGTTTCTGTTATAAAGAATTTTGATAAAATAAGAGCCCCAACCCGTGCTTCACAACCCCATAGGTTGTTTGGCCTTCCGGCCTACGTTATTTACGTTCTGACGGTTTCTGAGGGTGGCCGGTGCGCAAGAGGGTATCATAGCACACTCGTACTAATCAAGTCTCGCTCTCAATTCCTATGAAATGGTTCTTCTTCAGCTTACTAGGATAGTGAGAAAAGACAGGCAAATACGCTCCATTACATCGGGATTGGAGGCGCTAAGAATTCAATCAGGGTAGCTCTTCTGGATCATAAACAGCAGTACCATTATTGCAAACTTGAACCGTGGATGGGCTGTGCCAATTCTATTCCCGCAGCTATAAATACTTTGATATCGCAGAATCGAAAAGGTCTTCTAACTTTGAGCCCGCCACCATCACTGAAAATTGACGTCAACGACAGCAACGTCCCCTAGCCGTATTACGAAGAGCACTAGTAGTTGGGAGCAAGAAACAAATCCGTCAGCCAGTCATTATCGTAATGATCCAGCGGAAAGTCCTCAGGGAGAGGGACATCATTAGCATTCGAAAGGTTTGGAGAGGTAGAGTCCGTGGGGCCAACCGGACCTACTAGGATAGCCTCCCATCCAGGTCGAATAGATCGGAACATCTTTGCAGTTCGGGAGAAGACGTCCCCTTCGACGCTGTCACTGTTATCCAGTCCCGCAAGGACCGATACTTGCTCCATGTTGTTGATGATTTGATCAAAGATGAGGAGCAGATCAGCGGTCTTTTGAACCCCACTCTTGTTCCAAGCAGGATCGTCGAGAGTTGAGAGCCTGTATAAGTTGACCAGGCAACGCACAAGCTGTGAGAATATGGAGAACGGGAATCCGATGTAGGCGTTTGGGGGAATTGTGAAGAAGACCTCAAACCAGGACTTCACAGACTCAACGCATGCGTAAAGATATTCCACTCGCTGGAAACTTGAGTGGTTGGAGATGATAGGCATTTGGGAAAGTGAAATCTCATTGATTGTCAGCTCTGTGCTGTAGAGATGTGCAAGCACCACCTCTGTCGATTGGTCAGAGAAGATCATGAAGTGAATGGTAGACGACATCTCACCATCGCGTTGGAATTGAAGCGGAAGCTTACTCCTTACTTCTTCTAATTCCGAGTGTAATGCTTGCAAATGAAAAGATAGTGGTGCTTTTCTGAACTCAGCAGTTCCCATTGCTACTTCATTCCAACTGCCCCGAGTGACTTTCTCAACGATCAGCTGCAATCGAACCTGCTGCACCAGTATTTTATCAGTAAGACACTCGTGCCTTTCATCCAGTACTTGAAGGCAGTCATCCAGGTGTGATGTCCAGCGTAGCGCATCGATCTTTTGTAAGAATGACGAGACACTAGAAAGTTATAAGCCCTCAGAGCAGAAGAAGTAGGAAACAGCAGACTTAAATTGACGTAATCAGAAAACAACCGAGCACAGCTCTCCGTTCTTCCATGGTCCGAACTATAGGCGATTTCGGTCCATGGTGAGAATTGATACAAAGCGCTACCAGGGGGTTCTCTTTGGGCAGGGGCTTATTGAGACCGAGGTCATATACTAATGACGTGGCAAGCTGAGTAAACATTGATAGAGAAGGCTTGCTATGTATTTGGTAGTTGTACCTAAGAGAAAGTAGTCAGTATGTGATGAATTGGTTTCGTATCCCGGGAACACCATACCAACCGATATACGCCAGGAGTCCTAGGAGAAGGTCAATACTTTGTCCAGACTTAATCAGCATTTCCTGCGCTACTACGTTTTGTATCTGGCTACCAAGTATCTGTTGCTGTGACGTTGATCTCGATGCTATCGTCATTATGCAAAGCCATAAGAAGGGTCTCTCCTGACGAAGTTGCTGGGCAGTGGTAGTGTATGGAATATAGACGAAGGGAAAGTATTTAGCTTTGTAGTTGTGGAAAGTCGTAAGATATTGTTCTGCCTCGACCGGAGAAGGTCCGACGGGATTAGATAGAAGGGATACCGGGGACTTGCTCGAGGTGCCCTCAGAATCAGTTGTTCCTGGTGTCAAAACTGGCAGATCCGGGGGATGATCATCCAAACCGCTCGCTACTGATTCCCCCTCACTTTGGATGTGGAGAGAAGCATTATTATTTATTTGATTGCTGCGATAATGCGGAAGCGCTTCCGATTGTGCCCCGGCCTGAAGCAGCGACAGTAGACTATCACCTTTTTCTTCGAGCTGCGCCGTTTTGATCAGACTAGGGTTTTTTGGATTACGGCGTCGGACTGTCACTGATGGACGACATTCCTTGTTTAAGCGATGACACCTGATAAGATCAGTCCACCCAGTTTAACAATGGAAGATAGGGCGCTAGGTCCGTATTGCTGACCTCTCACAACGGCTGTCATTGCTACGAGTTATACACTTGCACTTTGACTGAGAACATTCTGCACAGGAGTGGCCATATGGTGCTGGGGTACCAGAAGATAGCGATCTTCTGGTATGCTGGTTCATATTATGATTCATAAATTTCAAAAGAGTATTCGATCCACCGTCGCGGCAATGTAGACTTGGCTCTTGCAAAATCTATTTACAAAAGGTTCAACGAACAGCGAGAAGTCCATGAACAATGAGATCAAGACCGTGAGGCAACACATTATTAATAATTCAGCCCTAGCCTAACCCTAATACTGAAATGTCTCTTCTTGGCTTGCTAAGAGATCAGCCCTACAGCCACACCCCTAAAGGGGTGCCTAGACAACACCCGCTTGGGGGCCATCAATAAGGGGCTCTCGGACACCTAGTAGGACCACTAATTGGGGCACCCCAGCCTAAAGCACCCGCTCAAAATTAAAACCCCATGCTCCAGGGTCCACGTCTAGAGCTAGGGCTAGGGCTTTTACTAGAACAAGCGCATATCAAGACTCCGTACAGAACGCCAGTACCTTATCATTGCAGATTTATCTTAGTCATTCTACCAAAACCCTTCTACGCAAGAACCCCATCTCCTCCCAAGCTTCTATATATTTCTTCGCCACATCCTCGCTCACCGGGCCCACCTCGGCCAGCGTCTTAGAATGCTCTCTGCTCTTTACAGTATCCAGAAGCAGGCCACCGCATGACATGCGGATAACGTTGCTATCGAGAAATTCAATCAGCTTCGCGGCCGGGTTGTCCAACTCCACCGACCCGGGGAAGTTTCGCACTCGCTTGATCCATTCTTCAAAAGGAATCACGTTTCTTCGTGGTATGTCAAGCCCATCAGCGAACACGCGAATCATATCGCGCCATGGCTGCCGCACCGGATTGTCGATATGATAGATGGGGTACGGCTGATGGTCCGCGAGGAGCAGATCGCCTAGAGTGGCAGCGACATCGTTGACAGGGGTGATCTGTTTTTAGGGCTATACGGGGGGGGTGGGAACGATGAGCGGCGCCGGAGCTGACGGGTAGGAGGGCGTCTCCCACCTCCCTATTAGCGGTAACCCTCAATGGAATTTTTCCACAGGGAATGTATGATATTTCAGCGTATTGCAAATTCGCGCTCACCCTGAGATAACAGATGTTGCTCCAGGAACCGTGATTTATATTAAGGTACCTTTACCTACCTAGCATCTAAGGACTTGGGCTCCCTGGTTGACCCTCACGCTAATCACATAAATCCAACATCGGGCATACCGCCATTGGCAGCGTAAGATCACAGTATAACAGTACTTTCAAACCTCCGGCTTAGGCCTTCGAGACCTCTTTCTTCTCCCGAATATCTTTCCAGCCCATTCCCCACGTGAATATAAAACAGCAAACACCTGCGCTAGCAGTCAGGTAGAACACCCGGTTAACACTTTTAGCATACGCCACCAGCACATTTACTAAGTCACTGCCCGAGATGAGTCTCCTGAATCCATTCGCGCCAGCGTTGATCACTGTCGTGGCATCAACAGAAGGCGCATATGTCGGAATTAATGCCTTCAAACTATTGGTAAAGATTGTGTCAGAAAAACTGAGGAACAAAGCTCCGCCAAAAGTCTGACTGAACATAAGCAGAGCCATTGCGACAGGAATTTGCACTGGTTGGAGGGTGTTTTGGACGGCAATCATTGGCTGTAGTCAAAATCGACGATCAGCAGATGCGGCAGAACGTAGACGGGATTGACAGCACAAGGTGAAGCCTACCATCTGCAATGCGCTTCCCGAGCCAGCTCCCAGTAGGATCTGATATCCAATCCACTTTCCTTCTGATGAGCCTGGGTCGAATGTGGATACGAGACCATTGCCGATGGCTATGAGCATCGCACCAAAAAGACTCACTGGAAGATAGTAGCCTAGCTTTCCAACTGGCTAGATGTCAGCTTTCATACTATACCTGGAGGACAGATCTATTTTACCTAGAATTCCGGAGCCAATGGCAGAAAAAAGCTGAGCCAGGATCATCGGAAGTAGATAAACACCGCTGAGAGTCGGAGTAACACCCTTGACCCCCTGGAAATAGATCGGCAGATAATACGATGTAGTGAACATCTGGCTCATCAAGAAACCATACACTAAGCAACTCGACCACACAATCCTCTTGCGGAGCATTGGCAAGGGAATCAAGGCATTATCGCCTTTATGATAGTCCCAGACTATCCAAAGAAGCGCCGTGGCAACTGCACCACAAAAGAGACCGATAACAGTCGAACTATTCCAGGCGTATTGATTGCCACCATATTCCAGAGCAAGCAGCAGTTGGATGGCAGCCGGTGCAAAGATTGCAAAACCGATGAGATCAAGCTTTCGATGGAGTGCTCTAAAAACCGATAGGGCTTTAGGCTTGGCCGTTTGTCTAGGGATGGTGACGAAACAGAGCGTTACCGCAACGAGGCCACCAATGGGGAGATTGATGTAGAAGCCTAGCGTTGAGATCAGATTGCAATCTCAAAAGTAAGGGATCGAGACAGGAACTCACACCACCGCCATGTCGTATACTGTGTTAGTGCTCCTCCTATCAAGGGTCCAACGACGAGACCGAGTTGTGAAACTAGTAAATTGGTCAGACTAAAATGATCCGCATGCCTCATGATTTCCACACTTACCACCCATGACCATTCCAATTAGGGCTGCCGCAATTATTAGGTATTGCTCCTGTCAAAACGACTTGGGACCATACCTGGTCGTTTTGTCATAGGGACGCATTCAGCAATAATGGTGAAAGCACCATTCTGAATGCCTGAAGTCCCTATTCCTGCAACTGCTCGCCCAACAATCAACATATTCGAGGATGTAGCAACGCCACAAAGCAAGGAGCCCAATTCAAAGATGCCGAAAAAGCATAGGAAAGTCCACTGGGTAGTATTAGCCAACATTGCAAGTTAAAGTTTTCATCCTTATGTATCTGCTGACCTTGGAGTCGAAGTTCATGTACAGTTTTCCCGTCAAGGGCAGAAGGGTGGCGCTTATACCAATTTTAGTAATCTCGCAATCGAATTTTAGACAGAGTACCTACCTGGACAGCTGATACGCACTACCATACCAACCCACATCCTGAAGCGAGTGAAATTTGGTGGTGATCTGGGGGACGGCTGTGACAATGATAGATGTGTCGAGCAACATAAGAAAGCACACAAGACATATAGCACCCAAGATAGTAAAGAGTGAGAGACCAGTCACCCAAGTACCTCCCTCCTCATCTGGAATTCCGTCAGCCGGCGCTTCCTTGAGGTCATCTTTGGACTTTTCTGATGGAGACGTAGGGAGCTGCTGCTCCCTCGTCTCTACTTCTTTCTCAGAGGGATCCTCCTGAGTGGGAGGAGTCGTCGTTCCTGATAATGCCATTTCGTGCTGGTAGAGAGAATGGCGGGCAAAGCTCAACTCGACGAAAGGCATTGATTGTTCAGCGTCCATCAATGCTTCGATCTTTTTATAAGCAATTCAGCCTTTCCGTGTGTAAGCATCCATGAATACATCATCAACGAGTCGATAATCATCCACACACACAAACACGGATTTCAAGCTAGCGCCCAAACCCTGACCCCAAACCCGAAATCCGAAATCCGCTGCCAACACCTCAAAATCTTACACCGTTATCAAATCCACTCACATGTTTAAAGCACATCACACGCGGATCCATCGAACTAAAGTAGAGATGGCGTTTTCCATGATCCGTTCCCTTGGCCTTCAGACGGCCACGGGCTAACCTCTGGCCAATTACGCTCCCTTTTATACGCTTGCCAACTGGCTCTACGCTTACTGTACACTGAGCCCGCGTTTTGCGAAGATGGCCGTCGGACTCGACCACAATCTATCGCCACGGGAAGATCTCTCTAAGTACGGCGAAGCAGCCGTCCAAGCCGGTAAGCTGAGTCGGCGGCGACTCGAACAGATTAAGCGGATGCAGTCAGCACATGAGAATTCTGTAGAAGGATTCACGTTATTTGTGGCGTGTGGTACGTCATATTATGGAGGCTCCGTGTTGGTAAATTGTTCACTAGGCTGACACATTTGTCAGTCCTTTTTGCCACATGCTCTAGTGTTCCTAATACAACCATCAATGCCGTCTGTGTCTGGTATACGCTCTCACGTCTTATCTATGGCGCAGCGTACATTCTGATTGAATCGGAGAGGCTAAGTCTCATTCCGACGCTATTCTGGTGGTCTTGCAACGCTTTCGGTCCATGATGAGAGATGATACAAAGCGCCACCAGGCGGTCCTTTCTGGGCAGGGAAATATTGAGAGCAAGACCACTCGGGCGTCGCACTGTCTCCCAGTGCGGTGAAAGCTTCTGTTGATGATAGAATGTAGAGCAACCAAGAGCAGTCAAGATAAGAAGAAAGCTGAAAACTTCGACTAGGTCAGCAATTGCGGTCGGGTGGAAAGGAGACGACGGCTTTTAATGTAATATCGTCTATTAACTCTTATAATTCTATTACGAGTGAAGCGTAAAACTGGATAAGCTAGGTTCTTGTTGACTTATTAACAATCGTTTGTCTGAGAAGCATTAGCAAATCATTCCTTTACATAACATTGAAACAGTCCCAATATGTCAATGAAATCATAACTACACATAAATATTAATCCTTAAAACGCCCTTAGATTCATTTCCAAACCAGTTCTTTAATCCACGCTAATAAATATACATATTATTGCTTTTGTCTAGATAAGGTCTGCTTCCACAGGGTAGGCGATGCAGTCGCAGACATCAGACCTAGACGAGGAGGAGTTCCCGGCAAAAGAGTTTGCAAGATAAGAAGCTGGAAGGCAAAGCGGAGAAGTTGAATGTATCAACACCGTTCCTCCACCCAGTCCATATCTTGTCTGATCCCGATCGACTTTAGAGGGATCTCGTCCGATTCAGATCTACCCTTGCCAAAGGATCCTGCTTGAGCTGCGGAATTCACCTCCGCAATATGGTCGGGTCTCAAGTTATTTTCATCTAACCCGCCACTGTGCTGACCACGACGGCCGACGATACTAACGGACTGTGATGATTTGTGGGACGAGAACAATGATCGCAATGAGCTACGCAGCTTCGATATGTGCCGGCCAGCATTGAGGAAAGGCGCCATGGTGGGCAGACAGGCAGAGAGGACTTCGATCGCGGGCTCCACAACTGTCCAACTGCACTTGCCCGTGCTATCTATCGAAAGAGCGACATTAGACTCCACATTCATCGGTTCTGTCAATAAAAGCTTCGTCTCACAAGTAATGTCGTTAAGACTCTCATTTACAAGGACCACGAGTCGCACGATAGCAAGAACGGTAGATCTGTTCTCCAGATCAGCAAATTTCAGAAAAGCCATGAGGGTGGACAAGAGCCTAGAGACTTACAAGCCACCAAGAAGGAAAATTGCCAACACACTGATCTTCTTAATTCTTGACATCTGTAGCCGCAGCACTCCAGATATTGGTAGAGCTAAGATTGAAGCATCCGTAATAATGTTCGCAATCTGAATCGCCTGTACGAACGTGAGTGGATTTATGCAAGAACCAGCTATTCCTTGCTGCCAGAACTTGCGCGGTGGATTGCATTGGAATGCGGCAGTCAGTTTGTTGGCGAAAAGCCAAGCGATTACGACAGCGCCGACTCCTAAAAGCCAGTATCGAAACTGTTGGGTAGAAAAGATCCTGTGGTAGAACAAGAGGACTGATAATTTTATTGCCGTGATCGCAATTCAATAAAGTTGATAAGAGACAAAGAAGGTCTAAACCCCCGATGAGGACAGATATCTTTTGGCCGGGATGGGACGACTTGCCTTCCAGTAGTTGACCAATTGGTCTGGCTGGAGGGTCGATATATGTTTCCCATTTCCATATTTGTTTGCTTGGGACAGTAATATTAGTTTCAGCTTGGGATGTGCATTTTGACGGGACATACTAAACACAAAGACCAAAGAATCCAGAACCGTGAAAAGCTAAAGAATTTGACACGTTTGAATTGTTGCCATAGAAGGTCAAGAAACTGACCGCGCCCACAAATAAACAATAATCGTCTGCACCTAGCGGTATTTTGTTGAGTTTTCTTGCCAGCAGTCTTAAAATTACTGCAATGCAAGTGATTGCAATCGCAAACACAATAGCTATAGTAGTAAGATATGACTTGTCTGAACCTGTCATATCGAATGGAGGAAGCGGTAACTAGCCAAGTAATTGCTAAAATTGTATCGAAGGCCTAGTAGTATGAATGTCTGGAAGAACGAAAGAGCTTTGAACGCGGATCAACATGCTGAACCGTGCTCGACTTCCCTCCGAACATCGAGGCCCAGGAGTGGGGACTGTGAAGTAGGGGACATGCATCGGTCAATCTGTGCATAGAAGGGGTCCAAGTAGACTGAGTAGATGATCACAATAGGTACACCATATCAACAAAGGGATTTCAATGGATGCATAAAAGGTGAGATGAGGTCATCGGGAACATCTTAGCGTTCAGAGCTACTACTCTAACTGTTTGAGGAAAATGTTGCGCTGCTGAGATGTCAGATTGCTGCTCCCGCATATTTTGTGGAGAATACTTCTACGTGTTGAGGAGATAAGGTACGCTGGCTCCTGCCGTAATTAGATCCCATCGTCTCCGTTCTGTAACACTGAGTTAGTAGGCAGATCGTCGCTCTGAAAATGGAACGTAGGGTAGGTTGTGAGTAATAGGACTGAGCAAATCTTGTTACCTAGGGGACCAGCTTTAAGGTACCAGCCTCTAGTGATACCGCCCGCCCGACGCCGGCGGGTGTCGAAGCCAATGATATCGATTGGATGTCTTGAAGGATCTCAACACTTCACTTCGAAAGGTCCCAAATGACGCCATAAGCGAGGTCCGTCTTACAAGGCGGTCATCGTGCACTTTGAGAAACACTCGATATCGTTTTATGTATTCAAACAGTGCCTCATCATCGACACCATGACCGAGAACAAGGAAGCGTACATGTTGCAAAGAGACTCTAAGGAGTCTGTGCGGCTTAATGGCCAGCACGAATTCATGCGTGCTCTATCCAGCAACAACTTAATTCATCCATCCATCCCTCGCGGAAGTCTACAAGCCATCGCAGATGTTGGAACAGGTACGGGAGTCTGGCTTGAAGGCACTGCACACGATTTGTCAACCTCGGGAAACCCTTCTGGAAACATCGAGTTCGTTGGATTTGATGTTTCTCCACAACAATTCCCGCAAAGCCGAAATAAAGGCATGGACTTTGTTACCCATAATATCATAGAGCCTTTCCCTCAGCAATAGTGAGAAATTTGATGTTGTCCACGTTCGACTCCTAAGTTATGCGATCAAGGCCCACGATCTGCTCAAAGCGGTGGAGAACGTGGTTGAAATACTTGGTTAGTAACTAATGAGCAAATGTTATCATCGTTCTCTGATCTTTCGTTCTGCGCATAGGACCAGGAGGATATCTCCAGTGGCAGGAATGCGATGCAATCGACAGTTGGGCGACTCCCGAGAACAGCACCGCGAGATTGATGGTTCAATACGTCGTTTCCGAAAGGATCGCGACAGGACTGACACCAGCGTTTGGCCCACCCAAAAAAAGAGAAACCACAATGACCTCACTAATAGCTAATTAGAATTGTCACGCCGCTGATCAAAACCATTCAATCCCTGTCTAAGTCGCACATCGCTGGAACCTTGAATCCGATTAATTGGTCAGACGAGACAATGCGCATCACCCACCTAGAGACGCTTTCGACCACGGGCCACCCTTCAATTACAATTCAAGATGAGAAAACATCTCTAATCAAGAACACTGCCATACAATTCCTTCATGCAGGTGCTTCTCGTAGGCAAGCTAGAGCAACCGATGTTCACACGTCAGCGTCCGAGTCGAGAGAACTTGTAAAGGATGCAGAGGCGATGAAAGATTTGGCAAGGGGATTACAGGAAGATGATGCTGGCACAGAGACCAGCTGGAATCTAGCAATGACATGGATTGTAGCACGAAAAGCAGTGCTTTTTCGAGAGCACGAGGCGTGGATGTCTGCTAGATATATCTAGACGTATTGTATAAACCAACGTCGACGATAGGGCTTAGCTGGTAGTATAAAGCAACGAGCTCTAGCTTTGTTTAAAATGGTGAAATCTGCACCTATGCGCCCATTCCTGATCTGCTTTTGCTTGTGCCCTGACAAACAACCATCTAACACCTTCTGGTGGCAGTAACTTCTTGAGTTCCAAGCTCATTGATGGAAGGGGGGCGGCTTGGGGGAGTGGGGTTAGCGGGTAGCTACAGGATATCCATCATCATAGTTAATCCTCGGAATTCGCCTTGATAGGCGTAGAGGCCGGCTGGCAACAGTCTCCGTGCCCAGTTCGGCATTCGGCCGATAATTCTCCACCGTTCGATGCCCCTGTTAGCAACATAGCGTACCATCTGAGGAGTGAAAGCATCCTCCATGCATATCTGCGTAAGCTACGCGTCTGACATGCTTAGCCAAGACGCTCCGAGAACCGGAAAAAACGAAGAGGACGTGGGTGTAAATTCTCAAAGTACTTTCGGGGTACCCAGCATAGGTCTATTCAGTCCTCAAGGTTCGTACTAAAATGCTGCTGCACGGCCCAGAGCACGATGGGTGCTAGAAACCCTCTGTGTGCCACTATCAATACCCTTTTTAGCTTCGTCCAATGCCCGTGCTCTGAGACCACCGACTGGTTCCATTACAATGACCGAGAGACAGCTTTGTGCTGTAAGCGAGGGAAATGAGAGGCATGGTGACCAATGCGATCTTCAAAGGGACTCGTTCCTTATCCGTTTTACCAGCAAGGAGGATTTCGAAGGTAGGGGTGTGGAGTTCAGGAGCAAATGCTTGACATCGGAGGAACCCGACTCTATTGAGGTAAATCTTATCATTGGTTGGCCTTCTGACGACACGGTTTTCCACCTGTCGGAATTAGGTATGATCGCCGGAGGATTTCGAACGGATTTTCAATTTCCCCCACAGCCGAGAACTTCCAGAACACAGCGTTGTCAATGATTCTCGTGGTGTGCTGTAAGCTACATGACGAAGTGTGAAGCGCTATCTGTAGCCAATGCACGGCATTTGTAAGTGATCCTTCAGGTTCCTCTTCTTCAAGAAACTCGACACTTCCAACAATATCCTTTGTTTGAAATATAGAGCTTCCATATAGTTGTCTTACACGTGGTGAAAATGCTCGACCATTCTTGTTTTGACCGGGTGACGCCGATCTCAACGATAGCAAGCCTAACAATTCTTTGGTTCAGTAACATCACTTCTGGTTAGGTGCATTACCTACTCATTGATTCCACAAGGTCATGGTAATGCTAACCAAAGCCATTCGAAATGTTTTTTGGCATCCGTTGAGTCGCTTTCCCGGACCTCGTCTCTACGCCGGATCTAGACTACCGTACGTCTTCTTTGCCCTTACTGGTAGGTTGGCCGTGCAACATCACAAACTTCATAAGAAGTACAGCCCAATAGTGCGGACCGCCCCGAATGAACTTTCTTTTATTGAAGCGTCTGCATGGAAAACAATTCATGCCCAGCACGCTGGACGCCATACAGCTTTCCGGAAAAATTATGATTCCTTCAACGAAACACGCAACCAGATCGGTCACTCTGTTTTCATCGCCGATGATGATAATCATAGACGAATGAGAAAAGTACTTGATCATGCATTCTCTCCGCAAGCTCTTCGTGAACAGGAGCCGCTTATACAAAGACATGTCCAGGAGCTTATTAACGGCCTTGAGGACGAACGGCTTTCTACCGACGGTATCGTTAATCTGATGGAGTGGTACACCTGGGCGACGTTTGATATTGTCGCTGATGCAGCTTTTGGGGAGCCCTTCAAATGCTTGTTGGAACCTACGTATCGTCATTGGCCGATTCTCTTGTCAAAAACTTGGAAAGTAATTGTCTACTCTAGTGGAGTGAAAAATACCATGCCATCTTCGCTCCGCTGGATGTTTCCCGCCTGGGTCTTGCAAACAGAAGTCAACAAACTGGAGCTTGTTCTCAACAGAGTAAAGAAGAGGCTCGCTCGGAAGCCGAATCGGGGCGACCTGCTTTCTTCAATCATCGCGCACAACGATAGGAAGGGCACAGTGACTGAGACCGAGATAATATCCAACGCGAGTCTCTTTGTTTTCGCTGGTACTGAGACTGTGGCGACTCTCTTGTGTGCAGTCACATACCTGCTGACCCAAAATCCTCAAGCCATGGCTAGAATCACCAACGAGATCCGAATAAGATTTCCAGACGAAGCCATCATCACAATCCAAGAGTTGAACGAGATGGAGTATCTTAATGCTTGTCTTAATGAAGCGTTGAGAATATTCCCACCTCTTGCAGAAGGATTGCCCCGCATTGCACCTCCCGAAGGTGCAACAATATCTGGCGAGTGGATCCCCGGAGACGTAGGCCTTCTTTGACCCATACCATTTTTATCGAAGCTGACTGCTTCCCAGACTTCAGTACAGATAAGCCATTTCGCAGCAAACATGTCCACTTCAAACTTTGAAGACCCGGAGTCGTTCGTGCCGGAGCGCTGGCTAGGCATCAATCCACGTTACGCGAACGACAGGCTCGAGGCATCTCAGCCTTTCTCGGCGGGCCTAAGGAGCTGCATTGGGCGGAAGTAAGTCAGTCTGGATGCTCCAAATGTTGTTTATCTGACAGAGTCTCTGCAGCCTTGCAATGGCTGAGGTGCGCCTTATCTTGGCAAGATTGTTGTGGCGCTATGACTTGAGGTGCACCCTACAATCCAAATGGACTGATCAAGTCGCATATATGCTATGGGAAAAAGGTCCCTTGCCCATTGAGTTGACAAGGGTGAGATAAATGTTATATTTCGAAGTTCCATCGATCATTTTTACTAGCGAGAAGTCGGAATGACAGGAATGCACGGGCTCAGTCTCCTGCAGTATATCTGTATAGGTTCAAGTGAGACCAATAACGTCGTGTTGGCAGATGAATTAGCGAATCAGAGAGACCTAGGGAGGAGTGTAGGATTTTACCATTGTCGCTCATAGTACGCCTGTAAAAGATGAGAAGCATCGTAACTTGAGTCATGTATAGTTTTCTCAAGCTCACCCCAGATAGGGCGGTACTTTATTGGATTCATGGCGTGTTCGGAGCCGGGGTCCATAGAAGAGATACTTCAGATAAGGGTCGTCACGAAAGGACAAGTGTTGATGAGCTTCAAGGTCGATGAGCAATGACAGATCGCTTGTTGCTGAGATGTTCTAGTTGATAGATATATTTGGTCCTTTTATAAATCAACTAGATTAGATCCTCAATGTACTGAATATACTCCGTATATAAGGACTAGTTCATATATGACAGTTTTGTCCTTTTCGTAGTTAGCCTGAGATTCGGCCTTTTTGATTATCTACCATCGATACGTTTGTAATCTGCAGATCTGTCAGAGGCCCCGAAAGTGGGGAGGAATGATCTGCATATCGTTCGTATTTGGGAATGGAGACGCACTTTTTCTGCTCCGTTACCAGTCATTTGTAGTGTTGCCATGCACTTAAGGAACAGGAATGACTCACTTTAAGACGATGACTAATACATACCGTCGGTGTAGTATTAGATGATGGAATGCGTCACACCGATATTACACGCAAAAATTTGAGGGCTCATGTCCCCTTATTTAATACTATACCGATAGTATGGAGCTGTGGAAGGTCTTCACCCCTTTTCCTCAGCACGATTTCACGTTTTCTGGGTCGAGCTCATCTAGAATTTCCTCGTGACTTCTATTTCAATCTAGTACAATGCCTCCACCAAAAGGAACGCCAAATGTTCTTGAAGGACCTGGTCAATAACGAGAGATAATCATGTATTGTCTGTGACTGCTGATGTGTAGCGCAGGTGACTACGAAGCTACGTCTGTCACTCATAATGATACTTATCTGGTGATCAATCTCAGTAAGGCAAACCTTTCGGGTAAGGTTGCATTCACCACTGGAGGGTTAAAGGGTCTGGGTTGATCTATGGCGTTATTATTCGCCAATGCTGGTGCATCAAAGACCGCTGTTGGAGCCTGCTCTGATATGTCTCAGCTCGCTAAAGACGTCGAGGCTGCTGCAGTGTCTGCCGCTCGAAGTGCCTTTAAGATGTTGCTACTTAAGCTCGATGTCACGAATGAACAAAGCGTTGAGAAGGCGGCGGCAGAGGTAGAAGAAGAGTTCGGGAAGCTGGATGTCCTCGTAAATAACGCGGGTATTCTCGGTCAATTCGGAATGATCGCAGACTCGAAGCCAGAGAAGTGGTGGCAGGTCCTCGATGTCAATGTCCGAGGGGCATACTTGGTCACTCGCGCCTTTATTCCCCTCCTGCTTAAGGGGACCGATGATAAGTTTATTATTAATGTGGCGAGCGTGGGAGCACATCTCGTCAACCCAGCACTAAGCGCATATGAGGTGTCGAAAGTAGCACTCTTGAGATTAACTCAACTAGTCAATGCTGAGTACTCTCCACAAGGGGTGGTGTCGCGCTGTATCCACCCCGGAAATTGCCTTACAGATACTATGGGCCCACCAGAAGAACTCTCCGATCATCTCAAGCCTAGTATGTATCATCGATACCCATTTGCCTTAAAAGAGAGTCGACGCTGATTAGATCTTGTTGTAGTTATCATTGAGACTCCTGAATTGAGCGCAGACTCTATCATATCTCACATCGGGAAAGCGAGATTGGCTTGGAGGTAGATATATCAATTGCACGGGGGACTTACCCGAACTCATGGCTAAGAAAGACGAGATTGTAAACGAAGACAAGTAAAAAATAAGAATTGTTTATTAGGTTCGAGGATCTGGAAGAGCGTTAGATGTAGTCAAAGTCAGCATTATTATAACTCATCAGTGTACGGGCGTCGAGTTGCTGTTCGAAAGCAAGTCATGCTTTGTAGCTATAGTGATAAAGCGGCGCTCGCTCTAGAACCAGTTAGGGGCGCGGCCACGCACCTTGGCACCAAGTTGACACTAAGGCGAGCTGCGTCGTAAACGAAGCTGGTCCATCATACTCCGGACTCGTCCTTCTTTCGCCATCCTCGCCGCATCTTTGCCCCAGCCTCATCCAGCAGTAGTCAGCTATACCATAGAGTACCGTTCGAGTGACTGGATATCGCTTTACCTTTCCATTAGCGTTCAACCTTGGGTGCTACGCTCACGCCTGTACAGCATCATCTCAACCCCCGTATGCGAATTTATCGATAATACCGAATCACCTTGCATTCACAATGGTGGGCCTGACCTCAGCAGTCGGGCTGGTAGGTTTCCTATCAGAGCCAGATCCTGAGTTACAGATCTTCGCCCTAAGGAAACTGAACGCCGAGATAGACTCACTATGGCCGGAGGTTGTTGGATCTGTTGGCGAGGTTGAAGCTTTATATGAAGATCCACAGTTTCCGGAACGTGAGCTCGCTGCTCTCGTAGCATCCAAGGTCTATTACAATCTCCAGGAATACAATGAGAGCATGGTGTTCGCGCTCGGTGCCGGAAAATTGTTTGATCTTGATCATGAAGGGGAATTTGAGGATACGATCATTTCAAAATGTGTTGATACATACATTGCCCTATCTGACGCAGCCTCTACAAATGAGACGAGTCAGCCGCCTGCTCAACTGAACACGGCTTTCCCTTCAACAACGAATGGCGCCTCAAATACGTCGGCCAGCCTTGCATCTCCTACTATGCCGTTCTCTCAAGCGATCCTGCCATCAAAATCTCTCCTCTCACGCGAAGATAGCACTACAACCTTTGACCCATCTCTCCAAGGAGGCAATGTCCCCCTCCCAGGTGCTCTACCATCCTCACGTGCACAGGAACGCGGCATTCAAGGACCTCTACAGGGCATCATAGACCAGCTGTTCGAGCGGTGTTTCCGAGAAAAGAGGTATCGACAAGTTGTTGGTATAGCAGTGGAAGCCCGCAAATTCGACGTAATTCGAAGGGCGATACTACGAGCGAATCAAGATGAGAAGGCTGAAAATAAGCCAAGGAATAACGGTGCTGGACAAGCTGAAGAATTACTGGAATATCTCTTGGGCATCTGTATGGATGTCGTTCAAGAGCGGGGGCTGCGACAAGAACTTCTTCGACTGATCCTCGATCTCTTGCGCGATGTGCCTTCCCCTGACGTTTTTTCGATCGCAAAGTGCATCGTGTACCTAAACGAGCACTCTATGGCATCCAAACTTCTAGCAGACCTAGTCGAGAGTGGTGGTCCGCGGCGACTTGCCGAAGCTTATCAGATCGCTTTCGACTTGTTTGACAACAGTTCTCAAGAATTCTTAAAGAAAGTCAGAGAAGGCCTTCCAAAGGATCCGGAGCCATCAACTTCTCAACCCACAGACGAGATGGAGGAAGATAAAGCAGAAGATGCCCAGGAAACAGATAGACTATTATCTGAGTCGGATGCCCCCGAAGCGCCCTTCTCCTCAATCAACAATGCCACTGAAAAGCGCGAGCGACTTACACCGGAAGCTAAGAGAGCGTTTGACTCGATTCGAGATATCCTTTCAGGTATAAAGTCGATCCAGCTAAACCTGGAATTTCTATACCGCAATAACCATGCCGATGTGGCAATACTTAACAAGCTCAAGGATAGCTTGGAAGCTCGGAATTCTATTTTCCACACCGCCGTGACTTTGTCATGTGGGTTCATGAATGCCGGTACCATGAATGCCAATTTTTTCCGAGACAATCTTGACTGGCTTGGAAAAGCTGTCAACTGGTCCAAGTTCACTGCTACGGCTGCTCTTGGAGTTATTCACCGTGGTGATCTGGATAATGGCCAGACACTCTTGAAGCCATACCTACCAAAGGATCCCGTCGAAGGTGCAAATACAGGCTCGGTCTACAGTCAAGGGGGATCGCTCTATGCTATGGGACTCATCTATGCCAATCACGAAACCTTTGCATTGGACCTTATTCGTGATCACTTCAAGAAAGCTACCGAGGAAGTGGTGCAACATGGAGGTGCTCTTGGTCTCGGCGTTGCTGGTATGGCCACCGGTGATGAAGGCATCTATGAAGATCTCAAAGCTGTTCTGTGGACCGACTCAGCATTAAATGGTGAGGCAGTTGGCATTGCTATGGGCTTGATCATGTTGGGCACGGGCAACTTCAAAGCTCTCGAGGATATGATCCGATATGCGCATGATACACAACACGAGAAGATCGTACGAGGCCTCGGTCTTGGTATGGCTTTGATCATGTATGGCCGCCAAGAAGGTGCCGATGAGCTGGTGAATGGACTTCTGGATGACCCAGACCCAATATTGCGATATGGGGGTATCCAGACGCTTGCACTTGCTTATTGCGGTACAGGAAGCAACAAGGCTGTTCGTAAACTGTTGCATGTAGCAGTTAGCGACGTCAGTGACGATGTGCGGCGTTACGCTGTCATGAGTCTAGGATTCATTCTCTTCAGGAAACCAAAGAGTGTACCACGTATGGTGGAGCTCTTATCTGAATCGTACAATCCACATGTTCGGTATGGTGCGGCTATGGCTCTTGGAATTTCTTGCGCAGGTACTGGCTTAGATGAAGCTATCGACTTACTAGAACCTATGATCAAAGACCCTACAGATTTCGTTCGCCAAGGGGCGCTTATTGCGCTCTCCATGATTATGGTCCAGCAGAACGAGGCTATGAACCCTAAGGTTGGAACAATCCGGAAGACTTTGACTAAGGCGATTGGAGACCGACATGAAGACGCAATGACTAAATTCGGTAGTGCTATATCTCTGGGTATCATCGATGCTGGCGGCCGCAATTGTACGATCAGCCTTCAAACACAAACTGGCAACCTGAATATGTCTGGTATCGTCGGAATGGTTGTCTTCACTCAATATTGGTATTGGTTCCCGTTGACACATTTCCTGTCACTCAGCTTTACTCCTACCTCTGTGATTGGTTTGGAAAAGGATCTCGAGGTACCAAACTTCAAGTTCTACAGCGCCACCAGACCGAGTCTTTTCGATTACCCGCCAGAGCAAGAGACTAAGACTGAAGATGCGCCGGAGAAGGTAAAGACCGCCGTGCTGTCTACTACCGCCCAAGCAAAGCGGAGGGCACAAAAGAAGGAGAGACAACAGAGACATGACAGCATGGATGTTGACCACACACCTACAGCTCCAAAAGGGGTCGAAGCTGGTGACAAAATGGATACTGATGGGTCTGCCGTGAAGACTGAGGGCGAAAGCGAGAAACCAGAAGACGAAAAGAAGGACGGAGAGGAAGCCAAAGATTCTGACAAGTCAGAGACTTTGAAGAAGAGGATGGAGAAGGAGAAGGTGGGATATAATCTTGACAACATGTCTCGAGTTCTTCCAGCGCAATTGAAATTTGTGAGCTTCCATGGGCGGTACGAGCCTGTGAAGAAGCCTACTGGCGGTGTCATTCTCCTTCATGACACCACTCCTGAGGAGCCCAAGGTTCTACTGGAAATGAAGAAGGCGAAGAAGCCTACCCAGGCTGCTGCCGCTCCAGAAACATTGCAAGACCGAGTCGACGCTGCTATGGCAGCGCAGGGTCACTCTGATGGAGGTGGAGCAGCAGAGGCTGCTGGGGTACTGACTGCTATTGACGAGGGCGGCGAAGGAGATTCCGACGCAGAAATGCCGCATGAATTTGAATACCATTCGGACGGAGAGCATGGCGAGGAATGAGAAGTGCTCGTGACTGCCATATCCGTGTCTTACTACTACATTTGAATCCGGGGACAGAGCAAATCGCATGCATAAGCCTGGTAGTTGGTGTACTTTTAGACACATCCTAGACAATGTACTATATAGCCTATAAAATAATTCTTGCATAAACGGGATGAGTACACTCCTAGTCAAGAGAAAAAGTCAATTAAAATAACTTTTAAATATTAAACAAATAGATTGGGTTTTCTCCTAGCGTACTCATTTATCCAAAACCTAAATTGACAGCCTTACCACTTTCTTATGTCCACCTCTCCCTCCCAGCAAATCCCCCAAAACCCTTCCACAACCCACCCCACCCCAGCACCACAACACATCCGCATAACAAATCACCAATGGATCTCCTCCGCTCCAACCTCCAACCCCTCACTCACTCCCTCCCCGCCCCCATCCGCGACATCGGCCTCTCCCTCCTCGGCCCCGCCTGCTACAAAACCCTCATCCTCGACATCAACCCCTCCGACACCCCCTGCCTCACGCTCGCACTCTCCAAAACCCTCGGCCTCGCCACCGTCGCCGGCTCCTCCATCGTCAAACTCCCTCAAATCCTCAAACTCCTCTCCTCCCAATCCGCAACGGGAATCTCCTTCCTCTCCTATTTCCTCGAAACAACATCTTTCATCACCACGCTCGCATACAGTGCGCGGAATGGCTTTCCGTTTACGACGTATGGCGAGACGGCGATGATTGCGGCGCAGAATGTGGTGATTTGTTTGTTGGTGTTGAGGTTTTCAGGGAGGGGGGTGTTGGGGGTGGGGTTTTTGGGGGGTTGGTGGTTGGGGGGTGGGCGTTGGGGAATGAGGGGGTGGTGGGGAGGGGGTTGTTGACGAAGGCGCAGATGGGGGCGGGGGTGGTGGGCGTGGCGAGTAAGGTGCCGCAGATATATACGATTTGGAAACAGGGGGGGACGGGGCAGTTGAGTGCTTTTGCTGTGAGTGGATGCTATGATGCTGAAGGGTGACTGACTGACTGACTGACTGACTGATGGGGGATGCGCAGGTATTCAATTACCTGATTGGGTCTATGACGAGGATCTTTACGACGCTGAAGGAGGTGGATGATAGTTTGATCCTGTATGGATATGTGGCAGGCTTCATTCTGAATTCTATTCTGGTAGCGCAGATGGTAACTTCTAACTTTATCCATGACGCCTCTTTGAGACGAATGCTGACAAGAGCATCAGGTGTACTACTGGAATAGTCCAGCAACAGCATCCCATGCTGGAGAGATGGGCGAGAAGCCGGAAAAAATCGCCATGGGCTCCACCACAGGCGCGACACCGAAATCAAAGGGTCCGACGACACGCCGTAGAGGCTAGATAGCCGTTCCATACCCAATAATCCGGTTCTCCTATCCATCTGGTCTCAGGCCCAAATAAACTCCACCGTGACACCCTCCCTCTTCACCCCCTTCTCTATCATTCTCCTCACCCAGCTATTATCTTGTGGGCAATTAATCGCCACATTACCCTTCCAAGCGAACACCCCCGCCTGGCCAAACTCCTCCCAACCAATCGCCTTCCCAACCCTCACAACGAGTACACACCCTTTCCCCTTCCCTCCCCCCAACAACCCGCACACAACCCCCAACTCCTCTTCCCACCTCCCCACAACACTAACCTCCAACCTCCTCACCGCCTCTCGTTGCCAAGATTCCAATTGTCGCAAAAACTTCTGCGCTGTGTATACGGAGCTGCCAAAACTCTTCTTGAAAAGGAATGTATTGGTAGTGAAGGGGAGGAGCCGTGCTTCGGCGTAGATTTGACGATTTACGAGGAGGAGGGCGAGGCGATGCTGGGTTTTTAGGAGCGGTAGGGGGTGCTGGTGGGACGGGATAGGGTCTTGGGGAGTGGGAGGCAGGGGCGTGGAGTGGAGGGCGAGAGTGTAGATCTGTAGGCGGATTTCCGGGGGGAGGGAGAGGAGCCGGGAGGGTGGTAATTGTGACGGTGTTTGCTGTGGTACTGCGGGTGCTTGGTAGGGAATAGGTGGTACGGATTTGAGCCGCCAGGTGGAAGGCAGCGGTGAGATTGTCTGGTTCGCTTGGGAGTAGAGCAGAGTTGTTGTTGTCGACATGGTTGCTGTTGGTTTTCTCGTTGGCTTTGCTCAATCGGCAAGATCTCGATGGATTGGGTGTTTAAGGATAGATGAGATCAAGAGTAGGTTGGGGCGGTGCGATGATATTGGGAACGTGATTATTCCACATGACGAAGTCATATATTTATGGCCTGTTTCCATATCTGGGCTAGTCAGGTCCCGTAAGCTGAGCAGTGAAACACAGTCATCAACCAACGCGCTAGCGTATTATATCGACTTTGTACTTCGTAGCGGTGAAGGATTAAACTGCGGTTGATGCTATACGGAAAATAGAACAAAACAGGAACGGTTTCTTAGTCAGATTGAAATGGGCTAAGCGAGCCTCGATATTACATAACAGAGGATTATGTGTCAGACTTCTGAAACTGATGCTGCCAGAACAGGCTCTTCTTTGAGTAGAAAATGGGCAGCTGTAAATATTGGACAGCATAGCCTGAGCCAAGCGTAAGAGAAGAATTGATGCTAAGGCAGTACGCTTGCCAAGCCAATATCCAACGGGTATATTGAAGATGCAGAACTCTAAAAAAATCATAGATATAAGGATACTACAATTATAAGCCACGAGTATGCAACATTGAAGAGGATAGGGGAGTCAGGACATTACCTGGAGGGAAGGACGACAATCACACCACCCACAGATCCTTATCAGTTCTTGGTCTCGTGAGCTCATAGTCACGCGATGGGGCCTCCATAAACGTGACGTCCAGATGTTCCATTCTCTTAGCCCGATCGCATGCCACTCCTTGAGATGATTCCGAGTAGCAAATACCTCATGGGCTCGTAGAATCCGTTATCCGGTCCGAGAAGAGGCGAATATTTTCGATTCTAACGCCATCCGTCCAAGCATTCCCACACATCATCTCTTAACCTCCTCTCCTTTCATCAAGAACCTCAGCACTTCCTCCATAGCCATCGGCTCCTTGTCTTCTTCCCCCTTTCCCTGCAAAGTTCCCGTCCCCTGCCCCGTTTCACCCACAACCCCATCCCCTCCCTCATCATCCACCTCCTCTTCCTCCTTCTCCCCATCCTCTCCTCCCCCTCCCCCCCCTTTAACCACCTCCTCCAACGTCTCCTCCCTTCCCGCCCATTCCCACAGCTCCATCCACCCTTCCGCATCGCCAACCTCCTCTCCCGCTCTCCTTCCCTCCTCCACCCAGTCCTCAACATGCGGTTCCAATTTCTTTCTCAGCAGCTGGTTTAGGAGAGGCTCTTGCTCGCGGCCAGGGTAGGATGGCAGAGGGTAGGCGGCTAGGGACGAGAGGAGGGCGGAGTGTTCGGTTAGGTGCTCGGCGACGCGGGTGAGGTTGACGGATATCATCTGGGAGAGGGTGTGAAGGGAGGACCTGGGACGTTTTAGCATGGACTTTGCAAGTAGATTCAGGGGAGAGGTAAGAGCGAGAGGTGGGGTCCGAGTGTCGGATGTTTACCATGGGGGCAGAGGGTCAGATGCTAGGATCTGGTTTTTAAGAGAATCGAGTGAATTGGTGAGTTGGGCGAGTCTTTGGCGGGTGTAGTCGAGCGTTTGGATTTCTTTGGGGGATATTGTTGCCATTTTGACAATTAAAGAAGCTCTGTTTGCAAAATAGTGCCTCTGTATGTGGTGTAGATGAGTGTTGATATGCAAGGAGTAGCTCGAAGAAGTGCAGGTCAGCCCTATGGCTCCTGAGTAATAGAGGGCTTTTTCCAAAACAATCCAATGAAAATGAGTGCTTATTCTATCCTACATCTCGATAGTTACAGGTCGAACACAGGTATAAAACACCATCCCAACCCTAGCTATTCACTGCCAGAAGCAATACCGTGCCATCTACAACTTCATCCCCAGAGCCTTATGCACCCTCAACGCTTGCCTTATGCTGAGATCCAACATGATTTCCTCGCTACCACCAGGAATAGCATAAGCTCTGACGTCTCGGTATAATCTCTCAACCTACATCCTGTTAGTATTCAAAAGGCGCCAAAATGTCCAACATGTACGAACCTTAGCACCCTGTCCACCACGGCTGTAACTCAAACCACCGAAGATTTGACTAGCTTCTCTCGCACAAAATTCAAAAGTAGTCGTAGCTTGAGCCTTCAATCCTGCGATCGCGCCACCAAGCTTTAACATCGCCTCGGTTTCCGACATAACCTGACACTGGTAGGTAAGATTCTCGAGCCAATTATAAGAAGCTTCGATCTGGCGGGCCATGTGGGCAAGCTTGAGACGAATAACAGGATGGTCGATCAGCTTCTTGCCGAATGTACGACGCTTGTGTGCGTATTTCATAGATTCTTCATAGCAGACGCGGGAGAACCGGATACATTGGATGATTATACCCATACGTTCGTGGTTGAAATTTGTCATGATGACTATGTGAGCTCATGTTAGCATTGTTCTGTGTCATGGGGTCTACTTGTGTTACCTTTGAAACCTTGGTTCTCTTTACCGAGCAGGTTCTCTACTGGAACTTTCACATCTTCGAAAGTCACGTAAGTAGTGCCGCTAGCCCATACACCTTGGCAGTCCATCTTCCTTGTGCTAACACCACCGTGTTCTCGCTCAATGAGCAGAGCTGAGACACCGTTCATGCCTGGGCCCCCTGTTCGGACGGCAGTGGTAAAGTAGTCCGACCAGATACCGTTCGTAATCCACTTCTTCTCCCCGTTAACGATGTAATGCTTTCCATCCTCACTAAGCTTGGCTTCACAGGTCAGATTAGCCACGTCGCTGCCGGCGTCGGGCTCAGTAATTGCAAGACAGATTCTCTTGTCTCCATTCAAGATTCCGGGCAATATCCGATCGACTAAAGATTTTTTACCATACTTGACCAACGGTGGGCATCCAATGCCAAAACCACCGATCAAGTTCCATACAAGACCGCCACTGCCAGCTCTTGAGATCTCGTCAGTTACGACTAATTCATGGAACAGATCCCATTGTTCCGGCCCAACGCTCTTCACGCGATGGTGTGTCCGATCAGCTGGATATTTATGTAAACCCATTAAGCCGGCAAGGTAACCTCGCTCGCCCATCTGCTTGTAGATCTTGCCAGGGACGATCTTGGCCTCGTCCCATTCTGTAACATTAGGTTCAATCTCGGAGTCGACCCATTGCCGGACTTCGTCACGAAGAGCGGCATGTGTTAAGTTGTAGTAGGGCGAGTGGTACTAGGCAGATTGATCAGTCAATGAAGTCATAAAATCAAGAGCCGAGCCATACGCCGTGATACCAGGAAGGATCTGAATATGGAATCATAGCCCCATATGGATCCATCGACTCCTTTGCTTCCTCGGCATCTTTAGTTGGCACTGGTGCAACAGTTCCAGGCTCAGCTTGCGGTTCGACTTTGTCCTGGGCTTTGGCCTTCTTCTCTTCGGGCGGTGGGGTTGCCGGGGGTGTGGGAGGGCCGGCTTGCTTCTTGCTGTCCAGGGAGCCAATCTGCAATTGGGGTTTAAACTTTTTAAGAATGCCCTCGTTGTGGTATTTCCAAAATTGCTTGGAAGCGTCTTTCCCGCCAACTCGTGTGAGGACTGCGGACGCAAAGTCAGAATGTTCTCGGGGCAAAGGCACGAATATACCCAAAGAGAGATGGGCGCGCCGACTCACTCTTTTGGCCGCCGGGATGCTCGTGTTGGAACTTCGTTAGGTCATAGACATCGTCGTCGACCATAATCCTGTTGCGGATATTAAGTTAGGGGCTTCCACTGTATCGGGCTTCCTGCATACCAGAGGTCATCCTTCGTCTTATGGGTAGCCACCTCATCTTTGGAGAAGGTTTTCGACATAATGATAAAAAAGAATAGCCGAACAGTCTATATGGCGAACAGAAAATGGATGTTTAGAAAACAGGTAGAGAACACAGAGAGGAACAGAGCGTTTATACGAGAGACTGTAATGAAAGGTAGGATTGATGAGCCTCGGCCGGAATAAGCATAATAGAAATTCCCCGGAGTAGGAGTCAAGTGCAGCAGCGATTTCACTTTGCCAATGAAGTCAGCAATTCCCTTGTCCTGTGATTGGTCTTTGTGCCCCGCGTGACTGCAACCTCGGCAACTTTTGCGGACGTTAAATTAAATGTAGGACGGCGGGACGGCTCTACACCGTGTATTTTGTTGGCTCTGAGTGAGCGCGTCGTCACTTGCACTCCAGGTCACGATCCAGCTTTCTACCGTGGTTCGCATCAAGTCCTCTAAGCCTTGGGCAATACTGGGAGAAATTTCATGTGGTGATAGGGGTAGCGTTCCATATTTCTGCAATCGCCCCTGCAAAGCAGAGGCATTGGTGCATATCCACAACTCCTTTGAGCCGTTACCGTGCATTTCATACCACTATTCTACTCTATGGCTGCCCCAGTCCAAGTTACAAAGGCCTCCGAGGTCAATGCAAGCACAGGTCAAACAGAGGGCATGATCAGGAAAGGCGCTATTATCGATAAATCGGACAACCTCAGCGCCTCCGTTATGGTAGCCAAACCCCACTCCTCTTCCGCTATCCACCACCATGGTGAACAAGATACCGTTGTATACTGCGTCCGAGGGCGAGGAGCTGTAGTATCAGACGGTGGGAAGAAGAGACAGATCTTGGAAAAGGGGGATTTTGCCTTGATACCGGCTCATGCTGAGCATCAAGAGGTCAATGATGGCGATGAGGAGGTTGAATGGATAATCACTCGCAGTGGTAGAGTACCAGTCGTGGAGAATCTGAATGGTTGGAGTAAGAATTAGAGATACCTATGCTACAATTTATTTGGCAATCGTTGTGCTGTGTGCTCATATAGGGAAAATGGATGCCGAATACTCTGATGAATGCTAAACCCCTCTGTGCTGTGTCCCTAGGAAGAATAGAGCTTTTAGTCTAGTGTTGGGAATTGTGTGTGGAACGTGGCAGAGATACCAAAATCTACTTCAGCCCTGGGTGTGCTCTATGCACCTACCACAGACCCATTTCTCCCACATCTTTCGCTGTTGATAAGTCACAACTCGCCCGTTGTCTCCTAAGTCATCGGCGTTGGCTGGATATGAGTTGAGCGAGCACGTGCAGAAAGGCATCGATGTCGGCGTGTCGGGTGATAAGGCCAGTTCGTTCGCATCAGGGCCATGATCTGTGTCCGCATTGCTGTTATCATCAGAGTCCTCGCCTTCACTGTCGTCGGTGAGATCGAGGTCGTTCAATTGACCAGGAAATCCATCTTCATCATCGCTCTCACTTCCGCTGGCTGGTGGATCATCAGGGACTTCCATGCTACCAGCAGATACCTCCTCGAAATGGTTCGAATAATCGATTCGGCGAAGGCTCACCCAATCTAATTGTTCCATCTCCCTTCGCAGCATGAAGAGAACGTCCCTCCATTTGCTGCCCTCCTTGAGTAGAACATCACGCAGACGAAGACCTCTTAGTGTTTTGCTGTGGCGTCTTGCGAGCTTGATGATTTCGTCCGCATGCAAGTGCCAGGACTGGATTCCAAAGGCGCGAAGCTTTTCCCACTTGATATTATGGAAGAGATCCTCGAGGCCTAGATCGAGTGGAGTGCGAGAAGGAAATCCGATATGCACGGCTTGCAAATTGTTAGCTGCAGTAAAAATATCCCTGAAAACGCCTGACAGCTCGAAGACTCGATTACTGAGGTCCCCTCCATCTTCAAAGTGTAGTTCCAAGCATGTGAGCCGGGAGGCAAGGGACGGCAATATCTGGGGCAGTTTCCTTTCAACAGCGAGAATGCTCTGGGGGTTCATCATCGGCCCTGAAAACCGGCTAAAAGGTGACTCAGCTTGCAGTAAGGCCTCGACCAGAGTCTTTGTGGCGTGGTAACAAGCAGGTGACCAGCGCAGGTCCACTGGCGGTTGGCCAGCCTGGCCATGGGCTGGCCTAGACATTATAAAATTGATCAGGCGCCGGTCTGCCTCATTCTCAAGTCGAAGGATCTGTACGTGTTGAAGCGTAGCGAAAGCAGCCATTGCCTTTTTGAGAATGCGGGAGTCCTCTTTGGATTGCAGAATCTTTGCCTGATCTTGCTCTTTCGCTCTCAATTCCGTAGCATCCGAAACATGAAAATGATCGCTTGTGTAAGCGTCAAGCGTAGTAGACCGTATATAATCCCAGACATGCCATCTACCTTCGTGGTATCAGCAATCGCCCGCGGGAGGAAATATTCAATTCTCACTGTCGCCATAGAAGAGAGGAACAAGATAACTAAATTTCCTAGTATGCTTTGCAAGATGGCTACAGCTGCATATATCATCTAGGCGCCGGAATCCTCGCGAAGAGAATCGCAAGGTCACTCTTGTAAACTGATATGGAATTCCTAACTCTGAAAATCTGCGACATGACAGTCTGAAGTTTCCGACGTCTTGAGCTTGTGATGGTAACGGAGGACTCGGCGGCCGAAAGCTCTCAACCGAAAGGTATTCGCGCCGGTCAACGGCTATTGACCTCTGCGGGTCTGAGGCGACGTGATCAAGGATTTCCTTTAGGACTTCGCTCGACAATTTTTGAATGTTTGCCATGCCAACAGACTAGGGCGGGGAGCTTGTGGGGAAAAGCAGGAGATGGTTCGAGCAGCTTCACATGGTGAGGGGCATATTGGAGAGCAACATACAGAGAGGGGGCCAACTGTCACAAGGAACCGGCAAATCAATGCAAAGAGACAGGAATAGCATGTCAGACGACATCATTGCCAACACACCGCGCAAAAGAAAGACGCACAGCAGAGCGAGAAGCAGCGCAACGCTCCGGCCGCGTAGAAAGGACGAATCACAGGATTTTGCACACCTCCAGGAAGTCACATGATTGAAATTGCACCACCGGCTACACCCTTCCCGCTGCAACTACCATAGTACGATCATGGTCGAGTGGATGACAACGGATGCCAGACGGGGGGGCGGCTTGGATCGGACAGCTGAGCTTTCAGCGTGCAGAATGGAACCCTGGGCTTGCATAGCGCCAGCATGGCGTTCCCGTGTCGACGGTACAAATATAAAGGGATTTCCCCGGACGTTGATCATTTTTTGAGTGAGAGATGAAGCTCCTGGACCCCCTCCTTGGTTTCAACCATAGCCGCAGACTATATATAGGCCGATTCGACGAGCGAGAATTGACGATGCTGCAATGCGCTGTCAGTCGCCAATGATTCCCCGATGGAGGTTTTGGAGCCTAACCGGAAGTGCTTTAGGCGACATGACAGGCGCTTCGCACGACACCTCCTCTCCCAACACTTTGGGAGCTCATGATACCAAATCAAGGCCAATTTGCGACAATTCACCGAGTCTGATATGTTGGAGTGGCTGCGGGCTTGCGGATGCCGCTTGTTGATTGGTTAAGGATGCATCATGATTACAGCTTCTCCACATTATTGCAGCATGCATCTAAGCGAGACTTGCGACGATTAGCCACAATTGCTGATTCTGTCCTTGGTCCGCGCTAGATTCCCTGATCCGCTTTAGACCTCTGCAGTACCCTGCGTCTGATGTCTGTGCTGCTGATCTTGCTCTGATATTTGTCGTCTATCTGACTCTGGTTGCCAGCTTCGCCTTCTTCAGTGTCGAGGACATCAACCTCGAAGACCTCGAGAGCGTGCCATCCCTTCTCATTGCGTTTCTCATTAACGAATTCTCCCCCCTTCCTTGTCTCACGGGATAGTACAAGGCCCGTTATGGATTCTTCAGTGAGAGTTGGTCCACAAGGATCAAATATCTCCACATACTTGACGTTGAGGCCAGATTTGAGCACGTCGTGGACTATTCTGCCATGAGGTCCGCTGCTCTCGACTCTGCTCGTGCTTTGCAACGTATGGGTGGGTGAAATGAGCTCTAGGATATCCAATAGAAAATGCCGGACAGCCGAAAGACGCTGTTCAAAGCTTTCCAAAACCTCCCGATATTGCTTGTTCTTGAGAAGCTCGTCGCCTGTAATGCCCACTGCTATGCACCATCCTGGTGACGGTTCTGAATCAAGGACGAGTGCCGTCATCGTCAGAAGTAGCTTGTGGCCAGCGTGAAGGTGATCAAAAGTACCCCCTACAGCGACAGAATGATGCCGATGGAAGGCATTGCTTTCAGCTTTGGATTGTGAGGGTGGTTGTTGGAGCATGGTCACACCTCCTGGAAATCTTTCAATTTGAGACTCCGCTATGACGTATTGAGACGAATCTTTCTTGATACGGAGGAATTTTCGAAGCAGGGTCTCTCCAATCTCGCTTTCTAGGGAGCATATGCGTTGCCATACACGATTGATTTTGGCCAGTGCTTGCAAATCGATGACAGACTTCTGAAATGTAATGTTTTCGGGATGCGTTGCCTCTTCTCCATCACGAAAAAAGGTTATCCGTATATCGACATCATTATCATACTGTAGATCGATATGTTGTTCTGTGCAAATGATGCAGGTCAGTTTGTACATTAGCCCAAGCAGCACTTGAACCCGGGAATAGGAAAAATTAGAAACATCATTGTAAGCTATTGCGACATCTAGTACCACGTCTGAAGCTCTAGCAGACACCTTTGATGCATACTGCAAGCATTGGGACAAGCCTGGCCCATAAGCGACTCTCAAAGAGCTTAGGGTTATTTCTGAAGAAGGAGCAGGGAGAATGAATAGCCAGGAGGGCTGCGGTATATCATCTGTAGTCATGCTCAATATATCTTCAATGATGTCCGATTGACTCGGTTTCCAGTATCACGAGAAAACAAATTCTGAAATGATCAACGATGGTTTAAGGGATAAAAAAGATTGGTCTCTTCATCAAGTTGCTGCTCCGCGCTTAAGATCACTCGCGCCGCGCTGCGCTTGCTTGACGGTCAACCATAGGCATTCACTTCAATTACCAGAATTCTAAGACAGATTAATTTTACTCTACTGCTTGAGTGCATGGTAAGCCGCAGTGGCTCTAGGGCAATACCTGTAGCCCTTGCCTGGGCGCCGATCTCCGGTCCCAGCGAAATTGCAGAGCATGGCTGGGTTGACTGGTGGGCCATATCAAAGTGTGCACCAAACACGCCAAAGCAACATGCTTACTGATATACATAGCAGGCTCGAACCCGAACATGTCAGCAAACGACGCTGCCTATATACCATCTAGCGTGGGGTCATCAGGTCAGTTGAGGAATGCAGACTTAAAGCTCACAATGCTCAACGCGCATCCAGGGTTTGAGACTCCGCGTCGAACGCAGACCTACGGTCGTAGGCCAGAGGAGTTGCATATTCCACCCAATACAGCAATGAACCCACAGGGTGGTAAAGATCTACCTCGACATCACTCATATCACTCCTCTCATGAGTATCCCGGCGGTCAAACCCCAGGTATAAACGTTCATCAGGCCACCCCACAGGGCTCTCAGTATACAAGTTCAGCAGCAGGACAGTCCCTCCCCGGTTCGTTACAGCCAGGACGACCTGGTGCCTCCGCATCTATGACGGCACCCTCTACTATACCCACTCTGCCTCAAATTCAGAATCCAGCCCACCAGCAACAGTCTTCCCCAAGGCCTTCGACAGCCAATCAGTCTCATAATTACTCGCGATCAAGTCCTGCTGGACTTGACCAGCCAAAATATGCCCCTTTTGCCAGTAGCCCCGAAAGCGCCAAGTACACGTCCCCCTCAACTCACAGATACACTTCATCACAGAGCGGCCAGCCTGAGTCCACGTATTCACCACTTGGCTTAGCGGACATTCGGCCGCTAGGGGATTCATCACAAGATGGGCCTCAGAGCGCCAACCCATACTCGGGCGACGGCTTCCCTACCTTTCCTACGAATAGCAACTATTTGGCACCGTGGGCAGTTTATGCGTTTGATTGGTGCAAATGGCCTGTTCAGCATAGTTCAGGCGACTCTGCTGGAAAGATGGCCATTGGAAGCTATGTCGAAGATGGGCATAATTTTGTAAGAACACAGTTTGATGATACAAGATCCACTGTCATGCCTCGATCATCTATGCTAATTCTACACCAGATTCAGATTCTCGATACCAAGGTAACACCAGAGTCAGACCCTGATCAGCCTCCCGACGCCCCCCAGTTTGGCCTTGACTTCGTGAAGACCGCCGAAGCAACTCACTCCTACCCCGTCACGAGAATTCTGTGGGAGCCTGCATCTTCCCAAAAGCAATCCACCGATCTTCTTGCAACATCCGGGGATCATTTACGGTTATGGTCATTACCATCACAACAGTCCTACAATTCCAGCAATTCTATAAATCGCTCTTCCAATTCTACCCAGCAACCCCCTCAAAAGTTAACGCCACTCGCACTTCTCTCAAACTCAAAGTCACCTGAGCATACTGCGCCTCTTACATCGCTCGACTGGAACACTCTGTCACCAAGCTTGATTATCACCTCAAGCATTGACACTACTTGTACGATATGGGATATTCCCACACTCACAGCAAAGACACAATTGATTGCGCACGATAAGGAAGTATTCGACGTGCGGTTTTGCGCAAATAGCGTCGACGTCTTTGTGAGCTGTGGTGCCGATGGCAGCGTCCGTATGTTTGACCTTAGAAGTCTTGAACACAGTACCATCATCTATGAGCCCTCAGAAAAGAATAACGAGAAGAGTCAGTCACCCTTTCTCGCAGCTACCTTTCAGCAACTAACAATATCTCCTCAGCTTCGAGCCCGGGAAATATGAGTCCAACAACCGCTCAGCAAACAATGTCTTATGCACCTCCACTGCTCAGATTGGCTGGTGAGAATGTATCCTCACATTCCCATCTTATCTAGTATGGCTAACCACTGTTAGCTTCGCCACATGATCAGCACTTACTCGCAACATTCTCCCAGGATTCTAACAGTATACGGATCTTGGATGTACGGCAGCCCGGCCAAGCCTTACTAGAGCTACGGGGGCACGCAGCTGCAATAAATTGTATAGAATGGTCTCCATCTCGGAGAGGCACCCTAGCATCCGGTGGGGACGACTCCTTAGTTCTCATTTGGGATCTCCTGAACCAGAGTGGCTCCACCTTAGCTCCAGGTGTGAATGGTAACCCAGCACCCAACACCACACCAGCATCCATTCAAGGCCCAGCCGCAAGCTGGCAATGCGACTATGAAGTAGGAAACATTAGCTGGGCGCCACAAAGCGGTCTGACGAGCCATGGGGGCGATTGGCTAGGCGTCAGCGGAGGACGTGGTGTTTGGGGCGTTTCTGTCTGACCTACCAACGCGGCATTGAGATATGAGCGTGAGCGTGAGCGTGAGCGTGAGCATTACAATATTGGCCCTTTGGCACGTTGCATAAGATTGCATGTACATCAGCGAGGAGTCCGGCGTTGGCCTAAAAGCCTTCGAATGGGCCATGCGTGGGATGAGTGATGTTGAGTATGATATTCGATGATTTAGATGTCTGTATTACCTTTGAGAATCGAAGTATCAAATTCCGGTAAGAAGCCGTTTAAGAGTACGATCGTCTAGCTGAGAGGCAAAAGTTTTTGTGGTTGACTTCACAAGTGGATAAATCTACAAACGCGAGTTATCTCTTTATTCATCATGGTGCGAAAGCAGGAATTCCGGCCCAGGACCCTCGTCTTCATCCTCCGATCTGTCAACATGTAACAAGTCGTGCGTTGGCTGGCTAGCAGGTTGATCGTCAAGACCCTCGTCCCCAACTTCAGTCCCATTGCTACGGTTCTTCTCCGCTACATCATCCTCAGACCCAGAAGCCCGCAACGCCCCTTCGAGCACGTCTTGCCCTTCAATCATCGCCTCCAATTCAGCGCCAATACAACATACCAGCAGCTTCCAATTCCTCCTTTCTGCCAGGTCCAGCTTGCTCTCGATCCGCGACCTGGCCTTCTGCATCGTCTTCAATACCTTCTCCATGCCCTCAACAGCGGGGGCCCGCCCATCAGTCGTTTCCAATGATGGGGTTTGCATTTTCTGCATCTCTTCCCGCAGTAGTTTCTCGATGGAGCTGACTTCTTGGACGACTTGTTCCCATATCACGCTTCCATCTTCGAGGGCATTCTTCTCTGCTTCAACGGCTGAGAGTCTGTCTTTGAGTGCGTGCATTTCCTCGGTGTAGTGGTCTTTGGCCATCTCGAGTGTTCTTCGCTCGCGAGGTAGTGACCAGACTCCCGTTGCTGGTGAAGAGGGGGAAGATCCCAAAGGTGGTCGAGATAAGAAATTCCTGATGTCCTTCTCCGCTAGGGTTAAGGCTGATTTATATGAGCTCAGTTTGCTCTGTACACTGTTATTCAGGCCGTCGATCTCGCGTAGAAGATGGCGTTGTCGAGCTTTCATCTCGTAGAGTCTTGTTTCCAGCTCGTGAATTTCAGAGTCGAGGACTTTTGCTTCCTGTTTCAGTATGTTCACCTGGCGATTTGTGTCCTCGGATTCGATATCATTGATCCTTTCTTGCAATCCTGTAGACTTCCGTTCGAATCCCTGCACAGCAGATAAAACCTCTCCCCGTTGAGCGACTTCGTCCTCCAATACAGCTACCTCTTGATCTTTGAGATTCGCTAGTTGCAATATCGCACGACCGATACCCCTGCGCGCTCCACGCAGTCCGAGCTTTCGCTTGCTCGGCTGCCGTACAGGAACAATTTGGCCAGGTCTTTGAAAGCCGCGAGATCCAGAGTCCGTGGTTGGTGTCCTACTGCCGGCGGATGATGTCTCCTCGGGAGCATGGCCAAGACCAGCGAGTAGGCCTTCACTTTGGGCATCTAATAGATTTTGAAGGCTACTCTGGAGGTGACTCTCCTGGCGGGCCAGGGCTAGAAGAGAGTCTGTTTGCGGTACGGACGTGGACGTCATGTTCGGAGAGGGTGAAGGTTGGAAGTTAGGGCTGGCTGGAGCGGTCTGGTAGGGCGTCGAAGGTGATGATCTATGTAGTGGAAGCAGTGGGATGTCTCTCCTAGCAGTGGACCGGCCGAAGAGAGTGCTGAGAGACATAGCTGGTTAGCTGAAGGGAGAGGTATTAGATACAGAAACAGTGGAATGTAGAACCGTACTGGTCATTACGGAGTACGGCCGTTGCCAGGCAGCATACCTGGACAACCCACCCCACCTGTTCTTAGACTCAACAGCTCGCAGGACACCATTGCCTGCGTCGTGTGACTCCCGAGAAGATATAACTTATCGACTCATTCTCTTGCCTGGCCCTAACCCTAATCTACGAGAGTGGCTTAGCTTACGATGGTACCTGGCTTAACAAGCCTATGATCAAGTTTTCTGACACAATGGCACATTTGTCCTGCTTCCCGGATAGCAACGGTGAATAAAACCCATGATGACCTCGATGCATGTTGCTGTGGCTCTACTGCATGTAATTGAGGTGGATCGTCTTGTTGAAAAGAGCGGCGAGGATGCTCCCCGAACCGACCTTCACCTTCACTATACCTTCGGTACATGATGATACTCCACTCGACTGTCGTATTTACAACCCACCTCATAAAGTACTAAACTCAATTGATAGCGATGAGCAATGGCATCCAAGGGGAGCCATTTTTGCACACCCGTATGCACCCTTAGGAGGATGCTTTGACGATGGAGTCGTCTTATCAGTGACTGCGGAGGTCTTGAAGCAAGGCTTTGTTGTTGGGACATTCAACTTTCGGTATAGTCCCGGCCCCATAACGCTGGTTTCACAGCTATGGCATGGATTCGACTGACGTCCCCGTAGAGGTGCGGGGTCTTCGCAAGGTAGAACAAGCTGTATGTGGCCTACTCTACCCTCAGGTGCATTACTTCGGCTTCTGGTGGAACCCTGAAGAACGTATCAAAGCTTCTGTAGAGCTTAACTGGGATTGCGTGACCTGCCTATGGAGAAGATCCAGTGCTGACAGGAGAAATGTAGGGCAAGCGAAACCAGAAATCGATGACTATGTATCGTTTATTGGATTCTTTGTGCACTATATGGACAGTCTTAGGCAATCTGTCTCCCATTTACCGTCAGAAAGAATATTTGAACCAACATTATCACCCATACAATCGGCTTATAACACGTTTCCAGAGCCGGATGCAACAACAGCTACACAAGGAATAAAACTGGTACTAGGAGGCTACTCTTATGGTGCTCTAATTGCCATGCAACTTCCTACCCTGGAGGTCATCTTGAAAAGATTTCAAAGTGTCGCAAAGGGAACTGCTGAGGCGGAAGCCAGGCTTCGAGCGGTCAGTCTAGCCGCGCAATGGAGCAAAGATGCCCATTTGCAACACGAAAAGCGGCAAGTTGGGAGGGCTGGATCTTGCGAGAAAATCAGAAATTCGGCGCGCTCAATGGCTGTGGCCATGGGAGGGGATGAGTCGGAACCGGGCAGCCGCCGACATAGCCATGATTCTCGAAGAAGCTTGGACGCGGTACGCAGGAGCGTAGAGAGGGGGAGAAGAAAGCTTGGTCTAAAACGACATTATTATATGATGTCGGAAGAGGCCTTGATCGAAGAAAGCCTGACTTCTACGAATGTGCCTACACCACAAACATGTTATCTCTTGATCTCACCTCCGCTTCATCTGGTCACAACGATTATTACAATGTTCTCAAGCTTGATAAGGATGAACACGCCTTACAGCGAAGAGAAGATCTGCTATTCACCAACGTTAATGGTTTACGGAGACAAAGACTTTTTTACCTCACAGAAGCGGTATCGCAAATGGGCTGAACTTCTGATGGCCAAACCTGGATCTCGATTTCAATTTCACGAAGTGGCTGGAGCTGGCCACTTCTATCGAGAGAACGGGGTAGAACCAGAACTGAGAAGGTGTATCAGAGAGTGGATACAAACTGTCACTCACGGTCCTGCCCTCGGAGATTAAAGCGAATTCGTCCATATTGAAAGAATGCCGCAACAAGACAGTCGCCCTGTCATCGAATGAACCATGGTTGAAGTCAAAGGTTGTATCGCAGGTGTGGCATGATAGTTAGATCTCAAGGTCATTTACTGCTCCAACACCTGTCTGTCGGAAAGACTCTCAGCGACTGAACTATCAAAGTCTGACGCTGAACCGGATTGAAGAGCGCAGCTTTGATGGTTCCATTTCGATACAACTATATGAAGCAAGATCTATCACCTCACGGAATGTTTCCGATCGGCGAAAAGGTCCAGAGAAAGCATACTTTGAGGTCGCTTTGGTTCATACCGGGTGGCTTCGGCATTTGCAATGTCAATGTCGTTGTCTGTTATTCCCGCGGTCAAACCCTGATCCTTACTTTGATGCTGGGTTGGTAAACATTTGGGAATATGAGCTGGCAAACCGGCGACTAGATTGTCGATTAAGGTGGCGTTCTCTTGAGCGCGTGGGGAAATTGCATGGGCTATTAGAGTCCCTGCATTTAGAGTGTGCTAGATGACTATGCTAAATGTCATCTGCAATTCCCACTGATGCGAATGTTGCAATAAAGTGCATCAGCTGGCTCTTAAGGCTGTCAACTGACGTAGGTTAGTAATCATTCGGCGGTGCGGTGGCGCTAAAAGAATGGACAAATGTATCCTTTATTCACAGTAAAAGCCATGTCCATGTTTACCCATTCTCCACGTTGTGCCTTGTTGGTAGTTTGTAACAACGGGCCACTCCACCATCCATGTAGATTTGCCCGGTAGTTCTAACGGGTTTGGAAACAACAAATTAGGCAATGGCCCCCGGAGCATCCGCCATGGCTACCTAACATTTAAGGTGTCGACCCGCTTAGATAGCCGCAAATGAGCGTGGGATGAATGACACCCCTCACTACTTTAGTAAACAGCAATGACCGAGTGGTGCTTATGATGCCCGCGTGACGACCGATACACCACCAGGACCATACTGCTAATACATCTCATAAAGGTTCTTTTGTCTCACTTATATATAGCATCAAAGCTCACGTCGGCCCAACCACTTCCTTAGACGACTCATTTGCATCAACCGCAAATACTGCTGAAGGAATGTCGCATACCACAAATGACCGGCTACAATGACCTTTATTCAGTCTACGCCCCTGTTGAACGGACTGGGCCTAATCCATGGCGGTGACGAACCCCGTCCAAAGTCCGCTAGGGACCAGCAGGGTCAGCGGTCGTTACGGGCGACGAGTTCACTCGCGAACCTCATTCACTTCGCTCGTCATCCCGTAGAGAATTTTGGTGAAGCTGTAGAGAACTGGTATGACGGGAGCACCAAGGAAGAGCGTGCCAGAAGACAGCTCCTAGCGGATAGGAAACAGCTCTTATACCTCAAGTTGCGAACGGTAAGCTTGCCAGTCTATGTTGTCGTCGCTATTGCTGATGCAAACGCCTGTAGGCCACAACCCATGCGGACTGGGAAACAGCAGCGAAAGACCTGGATGACATAGAAGGCAACAATGAGTGGAAATTGATCTTCGACTCGCCGGATTATGATGCACACCTGGTGGATGCGCGGCTGAAACAGCTGGAGGAGGCACGCATAAGCTGCGACGTTGGCCGCATGTTATTTCTGATTCGAACATCACTATCAAGAGGCTTGGGCGACATGGGCAATCTCAAGATGTACAAGCACACGCATATCGGCACAAAGAAATTAATAGAGCAATACATAAACTCGGCATTAGCAACGTTGAATCAACTACTAGACATCTCAGCGAAGGCGAAATGTGACGGGATGGAAACGAAATACATACTGGAGCAAGTAATATCCTCGAGGCAGGCCTTCGGGAGAAGTGCACTGTTGTTGTCTGGAGGAGCTACATTCGGCATGAGCCACATCGGAGTTCTCAAAGCCCTGCATGAAGCGAGACTATTACCTCGTATCATATCTGGCGCCTCGGCAGGAAGCATAGTCTGTGCGGTGGTTTGCACAAGGACTGAGGAAGAGGTGCCGGAACTGATTGATTCGTTCTGTGATGGAGACCTTGCGGTATTCGGAGAAGAGGGAAATGAGGACAGCCTCTTCAGTAAGGCCAAACGATTCCTCACCCAAGGCGCATTGTACGACATCTCGCATCTAAAACGAGTAATGAGGGGTCTATTGGGAGAAATGACTTTTCAAGAAGCATACAATCGGACAAGGAAGATCTTGAATATTTGTGTATCCAGTGCTAGTTTGTATGAGCTACCTCGGTTGCTCAACTACATCACCGCGCCCAATGTACTAATCTGGTCTGCTGTGTAAGTAATATTACACCGTATGTGCCGGCCAAGGCTAACACTGGTCAGTGCCGCATCTTGTTCCGTTCCCTGTATCTATACGGCAGCACCACTACTAGCAAAAGATCCCAAGACTGGTGAAGCTGTGCCCTGGAATCCTTCGCCTCAGAAATGGATCGATGGGTCTGTAGACAATGATATACCCATGACTCGTCTGGCCGAAATGTTCAACGTCAATCACTTCATTGTTTCCCAAGTCAATCCTCACGTTGTCCCATTCCTCACTAAAGATGAAGATGATATTGCAGAAGCAGCCACAAGATCCAGCTCCACAATTTCGCCTGGCCCAACATGGTTTCATAGTCTTTCGCACCTTACCAAGGGCGAAGCACTGCATAGAATGCATACTTTGGCAGAGATTGGCTTCTTTCCCAACATTCTAACTAAAACGGTATCCGTCCTTAGTCAAAAATACTCAGGCGACATAACCATCCTCCCCGAAATTTCATATGCGGACTTCCCTCGGATGCTGTCAAATCCCACACCAGAATTTATGCGCCAATCTATGCTCAGTGGCGAGCGAGCCACCTGGCCCAAGATCGGGATTATCCAGAACCATTGTGCCATCGAACTGGCACTGGATGATGCAGTGCAAAAGCTCCGAGCCCGAGTAGCGTTCAGCCCCAGCGAAGTTGAGCTCCGAGTGAACAAGCAGGTCCAGGCCGCACCGAATACTAGCAGAGGGATAAGAGGCAAGCGCACAACGGCTAAACGGCCATTGTCGCAGAATAGTACCGCATCAGCCCCCGTACCAGCTACAGGCAGCTCTACCTCTCACACCCACAACCGAAGTTCTTCAGGCCGTCTCACACCAAGTCTCCGTCACAAGAAGTCTCGAAGTATCAGCACCGTCATTACTGCGCCTTGCTCTAAATCTGCAGCGGAAGCCGCAAAACCCACTGGTTTAGGCCTTGTCGGATCTAAAACCCTCCCCGAAATCACCTCCTCCGGCGCTGAAACCTCTGTCCTTACCTCTTCCTCCTCAGCCACCTCCTTCTCTTGCCCTAGCGATGGACCCTCTTCACCTGTAGACTCCGACACAGGGTTACACCACGAGCGCTTCACAGCTTCCCAACCTGCCACGCCCTATACTTACCAACCGGCAACAAGCTCGGGAAGCTCCTCCTTTGGGGGAGGTCGAACAGCAAAGCCTTCCCTCTCCATGACACCAAGCAAGAGCTCAGGCCAGCTGGTAGCGAGTCCTCCCAACAAACCCGAATCAACATACAAGCGGCTTTTCCACGGTCGAGCCCAAGGACAGCCCTCCTCGACTTTATTAGGCAGGCATAGAGAACTAAGCTCCACGAAAGAGAAAACAAGAACAGCTCGGGAAGTACCATCGCCCAAGGGCATCAAGAGGAATTGGGGATTAGAAATTGATATACCTGCCGCAACGAAGAACTTGGTTACGAGGGGAAAGAAGAAGGGTAACGGGGAGACTTGAACGTGTGATTTACGCGCTAGGGATATGCTACAATGGGACCGGGAGAAACTTTTATGTGGATTGGGATGGAGCCACGGATTTGAATTGGGACTGGGATTGGAATGGAGCTGCGGAGTGAAATCAGGACTATGGGATTTGGAGCTCATCGGCAAGGTCACGACGAGCTAGGTATGATTCATGGTTAGCGAGCATTACACTAATTATACAGCACTTTTTATACCCTTCGTATAGATAGAGATACGAATACGCGGTTCTAGAGAAGCCAGGCAAGAGAAAGAAGCAAGCCAATCGAATCGAGATAGTCTATCTAAGAATACAAGAAAATAAATTAGCCATACAAAGAATAAGATCTATAGTCTATATATCCCTCTAGTATAGATATCGATACGAATACGTACGTGGTTCTAGAGAAAGCCAGGCTAGAGAAAGAGAAGAAGCCAATAAAATCTAGAAAGTCTATCTAAGAATACAAGAAAATCAAATTAGCCATACAGAGAATAAGATCTATAGTCTATACATTCCCTCCATCCCTGCCTTTCCCTTCCCTCCCATGCAATGTAATGTACTCAAAACAATCAATGAATACGCCGCCCACATAAACCCCACACACACAGTCTCTCCATACATACCCATAATATACAAATTATCCCGCCCCCCCCTCACCCCTCACCTCCCCTCATAATCCACATCCTTACTCCACCTCACCTCCTTCCTACTCCCCTTACTCCTCCCACTCCCCATCCGCATAACCCCCCCCTCACTCCTCCTCACCAGTCTCCCATCATCCGGATTCGGCGTATCGGCTCTAAACTCTTCTCTCGCGCCCCACCTCCCCGCCGTCGCTCTGGTCGCACGAGTGCCTCTCTGTGCTGATAATAACGTGCTGCTGCTGCGGGTACTATAACTATCCACTCCTCCTCTGCCACTTCCTCTTCCCATTGCGATGGTAGTGTTACCTAAGGTTTCGCTATCCATCCTGCCTACTACACGGACGGGTTCATTTGCACTCCAGCGACCCGCTTGGAGCACACCCCCACCATCATCACCATTGCTATTCCCGTTATCGCCCTCGTCATACCAACTGGTTCCTCCCCACCCCTCCCCTCCACTAGCACCCCTCCCATCCCATCCCTGACTAACGATCCTCCCCTCCCTCTGCCTCAGCACATCACCCTGCCCCGGTGTCCCCCTCCTCTTCGGCGTTCGCGGCGGCGGAGGATGGAGCGGCGTTCCCAGCCGAAATGGCGTTGCTTCCCTGCTATCATCCATATCCATGAAAGCCGGAGATTGCGAAAGCGGCGGGATAAATGACGTAGTAGGAGTAGTAGTATTGGGCTGAGTGTTATCGCGGTTGCGGGGTGGTGGTTGGGAGAGGGGGCTAACAGCCGGACTCGGGGATTGGCCCTGTTGGGAGGCTCTTATGCGGGCGTTTTGGATGGCGATGCGTTCCCAGGAGACGAGACCGGCTGGCTGTGGGGGTAGGGGTGGGGGGTCTTTGGGTTTTGCTTTTCGGCGGAATTTTGAGATGGGGGGTTGGTATGTTTTTCGGGGCTTGGAGGAGGTGGGGGAGTAGCGGGTTGCGGGGAGGAAGGTTTGAGAGGGGGAGGTGAGGTTGGGGGTTGGTGAGAGGGGTGGTTGCGGGATAGGTTGGTTGAAGAGGGTGGAGAAGGGGACGGGGGGGTTATGGGCTCGGTTTTGGGGCGGGATTGGGGGTACAGGGGGAATCGGGGAGGTTGGGTAGGGGGATCTGGAGGCAATTGGGGACATTGGGTAGGGGGATCTGGAGGCAATTGTGGATTTGGAGCTGCGGGGGCGGAGGGGGCCAGGTATGGGGATCTTTTCTGGTTTGAGTGGGGCGATGCCAGGGTAAGGACGTGAGTTGCCAGAAGGATTGCGTGACTGGCTTTTTCGTGATGGTGTCTGGTAGTTTGGTGATTTGTAGTTTGGAGATTTGCTCCAGGCTGAGTCGGATTTCGAAATCGACTTGTGGGTGGGTGGAGGACGGTAGTATCGGTCGTTGGTGTTTTTGTGGACGTAAAAAATGATGAGGAGCAAGGTGATGATGACGAAAGAGCCGATAGGGACGCTGATTGCTATTGCAACTCGAGTTGAATAAGGTAGATTACCCCCGGAGCTGCAATTCATGGTTGAATAATTAGAAGGAGGATTCCAAGTAAATATCTCTGAGGGTCTAATGGGAAAAGCCAAAGTTGGCGCTGGCTGAGTTCTGCAGGCATATGCGAGCGTATTGAGGACTGGAGCTTGTCAATGACTCGAATTTAGCAGTACGTCTGGAGAGCTTACAATTTGCCGAATATAATTGGTTTGGCACCTTCGCAAGACATTTGGCACAGCCATCGACGTTGGGAAGGAAATTGGGATCCTCACAGTAGTCATAGGTACTCGTAGTGTTCGGTGTGAGGATATTGATCTCGAGAGACTTTGACATGTTGGTACAACTGGTTTGACACTGAGTTGTTTGACTGGAAATCGCAGACTGGTTCCCATTGTTGGGGAAACCGAATAGACACCAGTCCAGAGTGTACCTCATATTATCTATTGACAGTCGCAAGATCAGCCATTGACCTTGTTGTCCATGGCTTTGGGGGTCAAGATGATTCACACTTACAGAGAGCCCATCCTACATCGGTCTGCACTGTATAAGGATTTAGGGCGGAGCTTTGGATCTCGCAGGAGATACAGATCTTGAAAGCCTCACCAATTGTAGTACTGTTATAGTCGGTGTCATGACAGACGATATCGCTGCCATCGGTAGTGTATGCTGTGAGTGAACTTGAGCAAGCATCTGTACAATTGGATCCTGGGACAACATATAAAGCCGAAACATGATCGACAGTCAAGGAGAGAATGAGCAGAGCTACCGCAGGAAGATACCGAGTATCACTGCAATTCAACCATGACTTGTGTCTCATTGCACCCTGGTTGAAGCACGCGACATCAGGCAATAACCTTGCTCTCTATCAGTGAGCAATGAAACGAAGAACAATGTCAACGCCATCAAATCCCCGACCAGCAAGGGTTAAAAAAATGAATGCACCGAGTGTGATAAATGAAGGTCACGTAATGGTCCGTTAAGCGTAGCATTGACCACGAGACTTTAACATTTACATTGAGTGTTTAAAGAGCGTAACTGTTAGAACCGAAGCGAGGATATGCAGCCGAAGATGTAACATGCACTCCGGCCGTAGATATGGTTGCGCATATGGTAGCAAAGCATGTCAAATCAGAATGATGGAAATATTCTTCGGAGGAAGTGTCATGGTGGTGAATCTTCGATCCACTGGAGCAGCCTTACGGCATATAGTAGGCACCTAAGGCACATGCCTATGCTGCGGCCAATAGGCGGCTGCGCGACGCGTAAAAGGCCTCGCACTGGACGGAGTACAGCGTAGATAAAAATTTCGGATGTATGTTATACGCCTGCTCATGACGGCTGGCGGATAGCGCTTCACGCTTGAGACACACATATGCCATTGGTCCTTCAGCGCCATAAACTCTGGGTACAAGGTACAGTGTACGCGGCGAGCGGTGTTAGGTCTTCGTAATTCGAAGTTCATGCTAGCAGGATAGTCGCGTCTGGAGGGGCCAGTTTCCTCCTTCCAGTTACGGTGCCTGGGTAAACAAGAAAATTCTGCCGCTGAGGACGACCGAGAAGCTGCCAGAAAGAGGTAGAACGCATAGAAATGGCAAAGGGCTTACTGGAGGATAATCAAACCTGATGGCTGTCGGACGTGGGGGTCCTAGGTTTAGTGAAAATGTACAAGCTGATGAGATAGACGGTCGTTGGCTGCCAAGTTCGGGCAGGAGTTGGCTAGCCCTGGCTCCAGTACCTTAGCCTCCAACATACACGTCAACGTACATTCTATATATGAGCCTCTCCTATCATTGAAGTTTCAGCCGGATCTGTGCTGTTGCATTTGATGAATTCATAATGTCTTGAGATATACATAAAATATGCCAGAGACGACGTTCTGCATGTCTAGTGTTGATGCAGCCAGTGCACTAGCCATCAAGCCTCTACCTTGCACACATTAGTCCGTATGTCGCTGCGACGTGACAATAGGACATATACCTCCGAGCCTTCTTAATAGCAGTAAGGCACCACGTGTTCGGAGGTTTTACAGGAGCGCGCAAAGTCTTCAAGCGCTGAACCCTGGCTGGATAGGTTTTAGGCACACCCCTATATACCGTGGCTGAGTCTATGCGCAGACGAGAGGCCATCAATGTCAATTCAATGGCCCGTCGGCGTATCCTGGTCGCATGGATGAATGGAGGGTGGAATTCAACCTGGACCTGCCCAAGGCAAGGACTCGAACGCCATGAATAACTGACTGGGTCGCATGAAGCCCATAGATTATTAAGGCAATTTGACTTCTCTGGTTGGCGACTTCAAGATCTTCCGTAGGTCCAATCGGTGCTAGGGACAGATATCACGAGTCGAGGCGGTAGAGGTTTTATACGTGGGTAACTCTGCTTCGGAGAGATAGGAATTTGGCCGCAGAGCTGGGTGTACGGCGCCGTCGATAATTGTAGAGTCGCCCTGTACATTGATCTGGGGAATGCGACCCTTCTGAACCGGTTCTGGCCGGGTTGATTCCATGGACCGCGGGCGGAACTCGTGCTTTGCTATCAAAGGAAGCTCCACTGCTTCCTGGAAGGTGTATTTGGTGACATTCTGAGGTGCATACACACATAGGCCGCAAGAATCTTGTTTGTTCCAAACGCTTTCGAGCTCCGTCAACGTCAAATACTCGTCCATTTCTGGGGTCTGACCGCGACGTTTCCAAGAAGTTTCTGGCGGAGAGCGGTCCTTTTGCGCGGCGCAGCGAGACGACTTGCCAGCATTAGCGCCATCATCGCCATGAAAAGCGTCGCTTTTACTCCTGGCGCTTCCTGGACGGTTTTGCGATACAAACTTAGTAGTGGGTCGCTGGACCAGACCCTTTACGGTGCTAAGAATTCGAGGTGAGCGAGACCGCCTGGATGAAGACGAACATTGTGAAGAGCCTCGCTTATCAACCGGTGAAACCATGTTAACGACTTTCAAGTTTGATATAGAAAGTGCAAGTGGTAAGTCAATTGGACGAGGGAAAGCAGACTCTATATGTGCCAGGAAAGCATTGTGGAGCAAAGCCTCATTGCGAAGAGCACTGCCAATACCGATCACATTTTACACCTTCCCTCATAAGCCTAAAGGGCGTAGGTACTTCGCCGCAGGCAGGAAGAGGGGCCAAAATGGAGGCATTATTCCTCCTGAGTGGCGGTGAGAATCCCATGTGCGGTAGGATTAAGTAGCGATGCGCAATGCGACCACGCTCAGTATTATCAAGTCCCGTACTGGGGTCAATAATTTGAAACGAGCTACGGGACGTGGCAAGATGCTGATATGAGAATTAGAAGTATAGGATGCAGGTGGCCTTCAGATCATTTCCACATCAGAATTATGGGCACTCACAGCCCATTGGTAGAGGCTGGGGCTTTGCGGAAGGCCTGAGGAATGCCGCAGGCGGAGAGCAGCACTGCCACCTTTGCCCTGACATTCAGGTGAGAACCACGTAGTTGTAAGCTCGCCATTCTGACTGGTCCACATACTCAATGATCCAGATAAGAACAGAAGCATCAGATAAAGAGTCCGTAGCCTACCGCTCGCCTCAAAGTCTCGTGGCCTGAAGGTGTTTGGTGGAGTATGTGAATGTGAATGTGTGTGTAGAGAACAGACCAATGATCACACGAGGCCTTGGCCTGTAGGGCTGGCTGGGCAACCCCGGAACTAGTCCGTAATCAGTAAAGGCATGTCGCCGAATCAAAGAGCATCTGCTTTCAAGATGCCTTTCACAATACTAGGATCACGGTGTCACTGCGCCAATCTCGCACTTTGCAAACTACAAGGTAGTTTTACATCTTATACATTCTGCTAATCCCTTGGCCCAAGATGTCACTACTAGAAGAAGACTTTGGATCCGAATCTGAAGATGACAATTTTAATCCAGCACCACTCGGTAACTCAGACAGTGATGCCGCAGGCGACTCCGAAGACGAAACGAATGTGACTACAAAGGCGAATGGTGTCCAGCAGCGGCGACGTTCCTCGGGAGGTGAAATCGATGGCGAAGCTGACAACGATACCAAAGAGAATGGTCTCGATGTAGACGGGGCTGGAGAAGAAGACGAGGATGAAGAAGAAGACGATGATGGCGATGACGAAGATGACGAGGACGCAATTTCAGTGAGACTTACCACGCTACTTCTCTAGCCCAATTTAACAGTCAGAACAGGGTCGACCGCGAAAGCGAGCTCGTCGAGATCCCAGGCATCAATTTCTCGATGTCGAAGCTGAAGTTGATGAGGAGGATGAGGGCGATGAAGAAGACGAAGAAAACGAGACGGCTGGTTTTATCGCAGAAACTCATCCAGACGACGTAGAGGATCTGCCTGAGGGCGCCGCTACTGATGATAGGCGTCATAGGGAGCTTGACCGACAGCGAGAGAGGGCACAGCAGATGGATGCCGAAAAACAAGCGCAGCTTTTGAGAGAGAAGTACGGCCGTCGGACAGCAACCACAGCCGACCCAGTTACAGTACCAAAACGTCTACTCCTGCCCAGTGTGGACGACCCAAGTATATGGGGTGTGAAATGCAAGCCTGGGAAAGAGCGAGAGATAGTCTTTGCCGTCACAAAGAGGATGGAAGAAAGAAACGGTACCAAAAATCCTTTGCCCATTATTTCGGCGCTTGAGCGGGGTAAGACCATGGCTGGCTATGTCTATATCGAGGCTCGCAAGCAAGCGGACATTCTTACGGCTCTGGACGGGGTTATGAATGTTTACCCAAGGACCCAAATGATTTTGATACCAATCAAAGAAATGCCTGAGCTGTTGAGAGTCGTAAAAAGCGAGCAATTACATCCTGGGGGCTATGTTCGGATAAAGCGTGGCAAATACGCAGGTGACCTTGCCCAGATTGACGATGTTGAGAGCAATGGACTCGAAGCATCATTACGTATCGTTCCAAGACTTGACTATGGACAAAATGAGGACGATGCCAACGCGCCAACGGTGGCTGGTGGCTTGAAAGGAGACGCAAAGCGCAAGAGACAAGGCGGAGCAGGTGCTTCCAATCCGACAGTTCGACCTCCACCGCGGTTATTCAGTGACGTTGAGGCGAAGAAGAAGCACTCAAGGTTCTTGAGCTCATCGTCTACATTTGACAAGAAACATTGGACATATATGGGTGATGATTATGTCAATGGCTTCTTGATCAAAGATTTCAAGATCCAGCACCTTATTACGGAAAATGTCAACCCTACACTTGAGGAGGTTACTAGATTCTCGGCAGGAGCAGAAGATGGCACAGAAAATCTTGACCTGACAGCTCTTGCAGCAACCCTAAAGAAGAGTACTGCCAATGAGAGCTACCTGCCGGGGGACACAGTCGAGGTCTACGAAGGCGAGCAACAAGGCGTGTGGGGAAAAGCCATATCTGTAAGAGGTGATATTGTAACTATAAGCGTGACGAATGGGGAACTACGTGGGCAGAACATTGAAGTACCCGTCAAGGGTCTTCGCAAACGTTTCAGGGAAGGCGATCACGTCAAGGTCATTGGTGGCAGCAGGTATCAGGACGAAGTCGGCATGGTAGTGAGCATCAAGGCCGATCAAGTCACACTGCTGAGCGACCTGAGCATGAAAGAGATTACGGTTTTCAGTAAAGACTTGAGGGAAGCAAGTGATACAGGTGTTGCAGGAGGACTTGGCAGATACGACATACACGATCTGGTACAGCTCGATCCAGCGACAGTGGGCTGCGTCACGAAGGTCGATCGTGAGTCGTTGCGTATCCTGGATCAAAATGGGTCGACAAGGTCTGTCATGCCCTCGCAGATATCGAATAAGATCGAGAGGCGGCGCAATGCAGTTGCCACTGACAGAAATGGATCGGAAATACGAACCGACGATACCGTTCGTGAGATTGGTGGTGAGCAGAAGCAGGGTGTTATCATTCACATCTATCGATCATTCCTCTTCCTACACAATCGCGAACAGACCGAGAACTCAGGCATATCGGTGGTACGGGCCACCAATGTTGCTACAGTAGCAGCGAAGGGCGGCAGAGTTGCCCAAGGGGCTAGCAGTGGACCTGATCTCAACAAGATGAATCCTGCACTCATGAGGAACGGCACCAACGGCAACGCTGCCATGCCACCACCAAAGTCCTTCGGTCGAGATCGAGCTCTGGGCCAGACAGTCACCATTCGTAAAGGACCTTATAAGGGTTTGCTCGGTATCGTGAAAGATACCACAGACCTTGAGGCACGAGTCGAGCTGCACACGAAAGGCAAGACGATCAGTGTGCCCAAAGATACCCTCGGCTTCAAGGAGTACGATCACATTCTCCTAATGCTCTGCAAAATTTTGCTGACGTTTGACTAGCCCTCTAACCGGACAAAACATCGACTATACACGCTTCGCTGGATCTCGAGGACGAGGCGACGGTGGCCGAGGCGGCTTATCAAACATGGGCGGTGCTACTCCCGGTAGAGTACCAGAGTGGTCGTCGGGAGGTCGAACGCCACTCCCTATGGCAGGAGGACGCACCCCAGCATGGCAAGCCGGCGGCCCCTCAAATAGAGGCACGTCCCCTTCTTCCCCCATCCTCTCCATCCCAACTAACACCGCTCATAGCACCCGCCTGGTCCGCCAGCGCCTCAACAACCCGCACCCCAATGTGGCGCCAAGAAGCCTCCTCCACCAACGGATCCCGCACCCCCGCCTACGCCTCCGCCAACGACGGCTCCCGAACCGTAAACCCCTACGCCGACGGCTCCCGGACCGTCAACCCCTACGGCAGCAGCAGCACCACCACCATCTCCAACCGCACCCCAGCCTGGAACCCCACCGCCACCTCCTCCTCCTTCACCCAAGACCCCTTCGCCTCCACCTCCACCTCCAACACCACAAACCCCACCACAACCGCAACCGGCTCCCGCACCCCCGCCTACGAATCATCCTACCGCACCCCCGCCCCAAGCTACCCAACCCCCAACGCCACAACCACCGCCTCCCGCAGCGGCGCCTACGACGCCCCCACCCCAGGCAAAGATTTCACAAACGCCCCCACCCCCGGCAAAGATTTCACAAACGCTCCCACGCCCGCCGCTCATCCCTCTAACAACGGTAGCTCCTCTAATTTCAACATAGCTAATACGCCTGCAGCCATGGGAATGGGAAGTGCACCGACGCCAAAGTTCTCGGGTGATGCGCCGACGCCGTATGCGGGGGTGCCGGAGACGCCGGGGTTTGGGGAGGGGGAGGCGGATGCGGAGGGGGAGGAGGAGACGAGTCCGAGGTATGAGACGCCTAGTCCGTAGACTCTGCGTTCGAAAGGGAGCAAGGGGGGAAGGGAGGAAGGAAGATATGATGGGGGGCGGGGTTGGTGAGTCTTTAATATTTACATTCGTATTGGTTGTATAGCGGGTGGCATTCATTGGCGTGGGAGGGAAAACGGATTAAGGCTGCAAATGTACCTTAGTCAAATCCAGACAGGAAGCGGTCAAGTCAAGACTTGGTGAAAGAATCCAGCGATCAGGACATGCTTCGGTCTTTATACGTCCTCACTTGAAGAATTGGGATACAGACATTAAGATGCCATACATTCTCACATCTGCTCGTCAACTATAGACGTTACTCATGACATCCCAAAACCCCGCATGCTTCCCATCCACACCGAAAAATCTACTCCCAAATACATGCATGTCAGATCAATCAGTGATGATCACATTTACGCCACGCTGAAGAACGCCCAAAATGCCGCACCCAAATCAAGCAATACCCAATCCAACACCAGTACCATTAGCATGCGGATTCGAATCCGCACCTGAACCAGAAGTTCCATTACTAGCCCCATTCCCTACGGAAGACATCACTCCCCTCGCAAACCCCTGCCCCTGGCCCCTCTCCCTTGCCCTCCTTCCCTCCATCAAGCCCTTCAAACCCCGCTTCTGCAACCCAACCACACAACTCATACCACCACTCCAGATCTCCTCAGCGCCCAAAGCAACTCGTCTCTCCCCACCTCCGCCACGCCGCGTAGCGTAATCATTCTCGCTCTCGCTAGCAGCACTACTGCTGATTTCGCTTCCAGAGACCTCACTACCAGTCTCGTCTCCACTTTCGATTGTGTCGTCCGATCTTCGCCTTTGGTGTCGACCGCCATGGGCGCGTGTGATTGTTAGACCAGCTTGGGATATATCGTCAATTGAGTCTTGTTCGTCTTCTTTGCTGAAGGCGAGGCCCGTGCCGCGTCCACCGCCAGCGGCCATGGCGGCCGCGTTGAAGAGGGCTGCTGCGTTGCGGCCGTCGAGGATTTGATGGAGTCGCTCTACAGTTGCTTCTAAGAGGCCGTCGACGCGGTAAGGTCGGGCGAGTTGGAGGAGGGAGCAGAGTATCTGAGGGGTGCAAAGGACGTGTGGCGGACTTGGAAGCGAGGATGTATATAGATAGTGGACGAGGGCACGGATGGTGAGAACAGTATGTGGTAAGTAGAGTTGACGAGGGCGAGTCGTTGGTGAAAGCGTGTTGGGTGTGGGTGGATCGAGGGATTTATTAGACGAGAGAGTATTGTTGCTCTGGTTCGAGTTGGCGGTGAGACTAGACCCCGCTATGGAAGGAGTAGTGGTTAGGCTTGGGGTTATAGTGATAGAGGAGTTGCGTGAAGTGGCTGATTGAGGGTTGAGATGGCCTGGGCGGAGTGTACCACCATCGGAAGACGATGAGGCATCGTTTTGGAAGGATGACGAGGAAGTTGCGGTACATTCTCGCAGTAGTTGAACGAAGAAAGGACCCCAACGGCGGGCAAGTAGATAAGAATTGACAGGAATACGTTCGCCTCCGATGGATATGAGATCCATATCAGCAAGATCTCTCATGTTCATAGCTATGAGGCCGAGATCAATAGCTGTGCTAGTGAGGGGGCGGCCAGCTGATGATTGTGTCTTCATGATCACGGAGGGCGGGAGAACAGGAGCGCTGATAGAAGGATAGTTGGACATTGGCCAAGCCTGGCGAGGATTATCGTAGAGACCGAATGCTTCTAGTTCAACCATGCAGATATTTGAGAAATTGATCCGACGATGGTTGTAATCTTCAACCAAGCTTCGCTTTCGATTACCGAGAATCACGAAGGTATTACGGCGAGGCCACAAGATACCTCGATTCCAGCTCCCTTGGCTGAATATACCTCCTCCAACATCAATGCGGCTCCACATCAACGTTTTCAGATCTAGAGTCCACAGCGCATACTCTTGCTTAGATGATGTAAGATATGTCCCACTGACAACGAAATGATTGTCTAGCACTCCACCATTGGGAAACCTTAGGCCTGGAGGGGAAGATTGTCCAGACATGGGCTTCTCGACCAGGGCCCCGTCTGCAGTCCGTACCTGGAGCTCTAATTTGACATCCAGAAAGTTGTAATTAGAATAGATCAGCATTGAAGATTCCGTGTCCGCTCTGTCTGATCTCCTTAACCCCCCATTCTGTCCATTTGGTTGGTCTGGGCCCTGACCGATTTTTGAAGCTGGTAAACTTGTTAACGGAGCGACTACACTTCGATAAGCGCCACAGCTTCTCCCAAGCGGGGTTGTATCGGTCCATTTGAGACTACGTAGGTTGAAGACACTTATTTGCTCGATATAATGATTAGCACTGTCCTGGCCGCCAACCACGACCATCTCTGCCCCGCCTGTGCCATCCAATGCAACGCCTAGACTTCCCTGATTCGGTGTCGAGGACGGCGGATTGTGGTGTATTGCAGAGAGAGGAGCATTTGCCGAAGTGAAGGTTGCCGAAGATGGAAGCACAGCAGCGCAATGCGCATAGCGTCCCTGAGGTGTGTTTGATGTAGCTACATGGGTCCACCTCCGCGTATGAGCATCATATATGTGGATATCTGACATGACGATTGTATCAGGTTGCTCAGCCGATGGAGGGGGTTGCCCCTGGCCATGCGTTGGGTTGGGTGCCTGCGACATTCCACCATAGCATATAAGTTTTGTATCACCCAACGCACATACGCTATGAAAGTATCTCGCTGGGGGAATGTCTCCAGTGGTTTCGACTTTCGTCCAATGTCTGCGTACAAGATCCAGTTCATGGAGATCAGATGTAAGATAGGGCCGGCGTCGCGAGAGCACTCGTCCGCCGAAGACATATAGCTTATCACCCAGTATAGTAGTTGTGGCGCCAACTAAAGCATGCGGCTCCTTCCCTGTACACTTGTGCACATTGCATACTAAACCCGACAGATTCGTTGTTCCGTTTGTAGTTGGTGGTGAGCGCTCAGATGCCGTGTTCGTCGTCTCGCCTGGCCTCGGCCCTCTAGGCGCAGAATCAATGTTTTGTCCATTCTCTTGCACTTGGTCTTGAAGACTAGATTCACTACTGCTATTCATATCTCCAAGGTATGTACTAGAAGAGGGCTTGAACTGGCCAGCATACATTTGATTTGGTGAAGGAGCTGAAGCATTGGAATCCAGTGTACTCGTCCTGCTTCCACTCGTAGTGGGACGCGACATCTCGGTGAAAAGCTGTTTCCAAGAGAAGGGTGCTGTTTGTGAGGCCCGAGGAGTGCTGTTACCACTGCTTGGAGGGGTTGGTGGAAAGATCCCAGGAGGCTGAGCAAAATGCGGAATCACAATGGGTATATGTCGAGGTCTTGGAGGGGATCTAGGTAACAGCAGGGTCTCCTCCTTTTCGAAGTCGTATGTAAGTCTAAGTGTTGCGCGGGGAGTTCGTGGTGAGGGTGGTTCCGGATAGGTGTTTGACGGAGGTAGGTCCTTCAATACAGAATCAATGACAGCTGGTGGAATGACAATAGGTACATGTCTAGGTCTCTGTTTGTTGAAGCCTGCTTCATAAGAGCGATCCTGTGGAACGGGGGTATATACTGGGGGTTTTGTTGGTTGTAGGAATGTTGGAGGCCCGCGAGGCTCTTCAGAAATAGCAAAGCGTCTTGCAATTATTTGAACCTTGGATGGTACCGACCTCGAACCGAAAGTGTGTCCAGAACGATCAAGAGGATTGAGTGGTGGTAGTGACCCAGGCCTGAGCCTTGAATCAGCACGCTGGCTGCCTGCTGAGGTCATTGTAAGTCAAAGATTTTCCATGGGGCGCGTTTGCCACGAGAGGAGAATAAGTAACTGGGATGAAAGAAGTTGCGAATACCGGGGCAATGCCCGTGATCAGGAACGAATGGAAGGCATTATGGAGAAAAGAAGCTCACCCCCTTGAGCCAAGTGAGGTCCAGCCTCCTTGCTCTTGCTATTGCCCTCGGAGCTTGTTACGTTTCACTTGTATTTGAGGAAATCCAGGGAATCGTGCCTTCCTAAACCGACGCTCTGGGATTTCCCCGGGTACTTGCCTCGTGTCTTAGACCGTTGCGCACGAACGAGCAATCACCGCATATGTCGAAGCTAGTTGTCGCTACAGACGCCGGAAGTGAAGTACAGGCTAAGGTATGGGAAAGTCAGTGGTCAAAGGGTGCAGTGGAATCGAGCGCCTTGTCAGTATTGTAGGGTAAGGTAAGGTAAAATAATAGACCTGCAAGGGCAAGCCCGCTGTGTAGTTTGGTAGGTATTTCTAGGTAGGTAGTTCTAGGCTTGCTACCTTACTCGATCAAGCCTATCTAATCGGGGCCAACCGAGCCCACACTTTAGAGTAGAATACCCCCCCAATTACCCCCCAGTGCTTTACCGACAGCCTGGAGTATACCTACTTCGTATATTCGGCAACATTTACCGCCGCCAAGCAAAAGGCGCTGTCAAGTTCATTTTCCAATACTCACTCACTACATACGGGCCATCACATAACATGGCATGCGGAAACACGGAGATCCGTGGTGTGCAAGTCTCTCAAGGAGATCATAGGGTGTGAAAATTATGATACTATTCGCTTCTGTACTAAAGGTGTCTCTTTGGCCACTGACTATTCAAACAGCAGCACTTGTCTGCTCTTTTGGCAAAGGCGTGAACCGCAAATACGGCTTGACAATCTTGAGATGGGGATATTTCTCCTTCGCCTCCTCTGTCTTGACGCTTGGATGTACGATCACATCATCACCGGGCACCCAATTGATTGGGGTTGTGACCTTGTTCTTATCTCCCGTCTGCAACGAATCCACCACACGCAGCACTTCGGCCGTATTGCGACCGGTCGAGGCAGGGTAGGAGAGAATGAGGCGAATGGTCTTCTTGGGATCGATAATAAACACGCTTCGGATGGTGAAAGCAATACCCTTCTGATCGACATTGGTGGTGTCTTGGTGGTCCAGCATGTCGTACAAATATGCAACCTTTCTCTGCTTGTCGCCAATGATTGGGAATCTTAATTTGCTGCCAGATATTTCATCGATATCCTTAATCCATCCGCCATGAGAGTCGATTGTGTTTGCCGAGAGACCGATCAGTTTGACGCCGCGTTTGGTGAACTCGGGTTCCAATTTGGCAAAGGCGCCGAGCTCGGTGGTGCATACTGGGGTGTAGTCCTCGGGATGTGAGAAGAGAACGACCCAGTTGTCGCCAATAAATCTGCATCATGTCACTGGGAGCTTCTAGAAGCAGCCAGATGGACAACATACTCGTGAAAGTCTATAGGACCATTTGTCGTCTCAGCTTGAAAATTCGGAGCAATCGATCCAAGACGTAGGCTGTCATTTTGGTCAGAAACATGTTC